>CM028350.1:38113288-38720788 GCA_016618105.1 Dendrobium huoshanense | reverse complement strand
TCAATGGCTTTGGCCATCTTATCAACCTCTGCAGGCCCAATATCAGGGGAAGAAGTGTACCCAAAGTACAAGAGTATCCAATTTCCACGAAGATTGGACTCCGTTACCAAACGATTTTCAGTGTCATAAAGCTTAAATGGCCCCCCTATTGCCGGCTTATTGGTATCAGCCTTTCCAATGCCAGTGCTTCGTTCTGAGCCTGTAAGATGTAGCATAGATAGAAAAGAAAAGTTAACATCAACATTTTCAACTTTCAAAGATTGCCGATTATGCAGTTCATAGGTAAATTACAGAACTAACATGACAAGACCTCTCAGCACATGAATTTGACCCTTTAAAATTCCTGTTGGGTTTGCTAAATGGAAAAGGACTTAAAACGATTGGCCGGGGTGAGGGCCAGCCATGCAGCCCTTTTACACACTTATTTCAGAATTATCACATTAACATGCGTAGTAAACTCAGGTGAATATAATAACACAATTGCTTTCAAATTGCACTAAGATTAAGTACACTTATAAGATTAAGTCCTGGCTTAAGGCTGATCCTTGATGAAATCCCACTCTGAAATAGGAAAATATTTGGTCAAACCACCTTGTGTTTGAACACAAATAACAGCTCCTATATATATATATATCCTTAATGATTTGAATATAAGCATTATTAACCCCTTTCTATCTAAAACTCTCCATAGCACTTCTCTTGGAACAATATCACATGCTTTCTCTAAATCAATAAAAATCATATGTAGATCCTTCTTATTCTATCTATACTTCTCCATCAAACCTCTCAATAAATATATTGGTTCCATAGTAGACCAACCCAATATGAATCCAAATTTATTTTGAGAAATATTAGTATCATGTCCTAAGCTATGTGCCATAACTCTCCCATAATTTTAAAGTATGACACATTAACTTAATTCCTTTATAATTCGCACAATCTTATGCATCACCTTTATTTTTAAAAATATGAATCCAAATACTCATTCTCCACTCATGTGGCATCATTTTAGTCTTCAAAATAATATTAAAAAGTTTAGCAAGCCAAGAAATTCATTCATCTCTTAAACATTTTCACACAACTATTGAAATATTATCATGTCCAACTATTTCTCCACACTTCATTTTCTTTAAAACATCTATAACTTCAGTTTTACTAATACACTAATAAAAATACAAATATCTATTTTTATTTAGGGTGCTAAGATCACTAAAATCAATCGTATTCTCATAATCTTTATTGAAAATCTTAGCAAAATATCTCATCCACCATTGTTCAATATCCTCTTCTAATAAAAATACCTTTTTTATCTTCATCCTTAATGCACTTTACTTGAACTAAATCGTTATTATTCTTATCTCTTTGTTTGGCTAACTTATACATATATCTTTCATCTAATTTGCTATCTAATCTATTATAAAAATTATTAAAAGCTAAAATCTTTACATTGCATATTACTTTCTTAGACTCCTTACAAGCCTCTTTATATCTTTCTCAATTTTCAGAGTTTTTATACCTAAACTAATTTTTATAATAAATATTCTTATTTTTTATCTTTTCTTGCACATTTTAATTCTACCACTAACTATTTTTACTATTAGAAGTTTTCCCTTTCATACTTCAAGTATATCATTTGCAACACTTTTTAATATCACTAGCTACTTTTTCCCATGTAAAATTGACTTCCATATGGACAGACAAAATCGTAAAATATAGAATCTTACTCTCAAAAATATTTTTGTTAGTGTTTTTTAAATGCCCCAATCTAATCCTAAAATAACGTTTCACTTTTACATTCTATTTTTTCATATTAAAATTCAAAACTAATAAGCAATGCTGAATACATAAACTTTTACTCGAAAAAATTTTACAATCTTTGCAATATAAACGATCTATTTTTATAAGAAAATAATCAATATGAGTTTTACTATATCCATTTTTATAAGTGATGAGATGCTTATATCTTTTCTTAAATAAGATATTAACAATTACAAAATCATAAGTTATGGCAAAATCTAATATGATCCTACCACATTCATTAGTCACTCTAAACTCAAAGCCACTGTGACTGTGTTATGCCGGTTCAGACAGAACCGGCCCGTTGGCCGGCTCAGCACATGTAAAGGAGGCGGAACCAGTCTGTTTCCTCACCTCTATTCCGCCCAATGGATGGGTCCCACCTAGGGGTGTAAACGAGTCGAGTCGAGTCGAGTTTTGGCCCTTATCGAGCTCGGCTCGTTAGATAGAAAGCGAGCTCGAACTCGAGCTCGAGCTCGAGTCGAGCTCGACAGTCGAGCTCGAACTCGAGCTCGTGTCACTGTTAATGAGCTCGAGCCGGCTCGCCAGCCATGGGCGGGAATTTTTAAATTTAGGCGGGAATTTTAAAAAATTTTATAATTAGGCAGGATTTTTAAACTTTTAAGCGGGATTTTTAAAACTTAAACAAATTTTTATAAAAATATGAAATATTTCATTTTTAAATAAAATTTAGGTGATTATTATTATAATTTTTTAATATTTAAATTTAATAAATAAAATAAATTATTTTTAAAAATATTAATATTTAATCGAGCCGGCTCGCGAGCTCACGAGCCAAGCCGGCTCGAGCTCGTTTACTAAACGAGCTCGAACTCGAGCTCGAGCTCGACTCGCGAGCTCGATAAGCTCGACTCGCGAGCCCATAAACGAGTCGAGCTCGAGCCGGCTCGGCTCACTTACACCCCTAGTCCCACCCCATCTAATTAAATTCAAATTGAATAAAGGGGGCAGCTAGGCAATTTTTGGGAGGGAAATTAGATTAGGAAAGCTTTTGTATTAAAGAGGATGAGAGAATTAGGGAGGATTATGTTTTGTTTGAATGCAATTAGGGTTTCTTGGCGTGTAGGCTCTAGACTCTCTTGTCTAGAGATTTGGAAGAGACGATCCTCCTCTCGAATTGAGGATCATTTGTATCTTGTTCTCGTGTTTGTTTGGTTTTGTTTCTCTTATTGCAATCCATTATTTTGGGGCTGATTTCGCCCAGATTTTGCATTATTCTCACTGTTTTTACCAATTGGAGATAGGTTTGTTTGCGAACTCAAGTATTACCCGTAGGGTTACTTGCGAACTCAAGTATTTCCTATCAGAATGCTTTTAAAATCATCTAACATTCTACCAACAAATCCATTTAAATCTCCTCCAATAAAAACTCTTTTTTTAAGAGGGATCTTTTGTATTACTTCTTCTAAGTCATTTAAAATTTTTAATTTTGAACATATATTCAAACCTATTTGAGGAGCATAAATACTAATACAATCAATAATTTAGCATAAACAATAATCTTTTAAGCTATAACTTTATTAAATTTTTCAACATTATCCTTCAAACTCTTATCTATAATTATAACTGACACCATTTCTAGTACGACTCCTACTAGAATACATTATCCTTTAAACTCTTTTCACAAATTTTCATTCACTTTAAAAGGATGAACATACTAAACTGATATATTTTATATGAATTGTCAACATTATGTCTATCTTTAATAGTAAGAAACTGGAAAGCACTCTACATACCTGAACCCGGATTCATTACCAGATAAAAGTTTCCAGTGCTCAGCACCCAATTATCCATAAAGTAATAGTATACTAAATAAAAATAACAGAAATCAACAACGAAGTGAATACCTTCTGGAATTGCACGCTTCTCATCATTGTAGCGAATAAAAGCTCCTGCTCCGATTAACACTATTACAGCTGCAGTAGGCTACAAAAAACACAAAAAGTTACCCGATCGTATAATTTTAAATAATTTAAAAGTGACCGGAAAGTAGGAAAAAAAAGATAAATAACAGCTATAAAAGGATGTCGAAGGCTGCTCAATTAGCATACAATGATATAGCTTCGCCATGACTGAGAACTCAATGACTCTTCTTCTTCCAAAATGTTTCTTGTGAGCCTGCCATCCTTAAAGTCTGGCATTTTTGCATAACTCCGATACTGAAACCTCCAAGGAATAGGCCTACAAAGGAAAACACATTTTTTTCTACCATCAAAGAACAATTTGCAGAAAAAGAAACTCAATAAAATCTCACCATAGATGCTCATTATGAATGGTCTATAAAGGTAAATAAGCCTGGGATACAAGAACTATTCCTTCCTGTAGCATCTACAAGAAAATTACCCATTACTTTTGAATGAAGATGATGAAATATCTCTTTAACCTGAAAATGTATTAACATACACTACACAAGAAAAGTATATGTGAACAAACTCGACAATAACTTCTCTGTCCAGCCATAAACTTAACACAAATATATCAAACTCATCTGAAAGTTCAGTCAAAACCCTGTTCTAGAAAAACAGTAATATATATGAAGTACGAATTTCTCATTCTTCATAAAATTTTAGCTCACCAATTTTCCACACATTCAGCAAAATTAAACACCATAGCTTTATGATCATATACCAGCTTACCCCCAATTTCTAACATTAAATTTCCATCGTAATCATAAAAACCATTAGGAATAGCCGAATAGGAGAGTTGACAAAACTTCATAACAAAATCCAATACTAATACCTTAACAATAAGAAAATGTTGAGACAAAAATGCATTATTTTATTACTAAAAATTTCAATTGTGGCTTCGACTTACCTGTTACAATCAGTCAATTGCACAACCCCTCATAAGAAATCTATTATTTTACTTGCATCCTTGCATACATTGCTTCATTGAATATAAAAATTTGGTCGTCCACAACAAATAAAATCTTAACGCAAACCGGCCAAGAACAGCAGCATCATTTTCTTTCAAATAGTTTGCATTTGAAAAAGATAACCCTACTTCAAGTCAGTTTCCTCATAACTAACGAGTTCATTTTTTTAATCAAAGACTAAATTAATTGCCAGGTTTAAACTCCAAAAGCTGAAAAAGCTAATCAATTAAGAGTATAGTCTCCACAAAACAACAGGTTCCTAACATATTAATATTTTAATTGTGCTTAAAACCCTTTCCATCTGCTTCTGCATAATTTTCATCCATGGAAAGACAATTTTAGCTCGTGGTAGTGAAAATTTCACATTTAAAAAATATCTAGCTTGACATTAAACTCTAGGAAGTCGAGTAAGCTGTGCATACTTTGCAGCTGCCATGAGTACGTTTTAAATAACCTACATTAGGACATAAATTTTCAGCTGCCATTAGTATGCTTTAAAACAACCTATACCAGGCATTTGCAGACTACTAGTAGAGCTATATTTCATGCTAACACGATGTGAATATTGTGAATGCAGATAAGAAAGAAGAAAGTAGATGGGTGAAAGAAGTTGTGATAAGGAACCAAGGGTGCAAAAGAGTTTGGGAACACAAATGCATGAGAATAATATAACAACATCAAGCCTTTGTCCCACTACGTGGGGTCGGCTACATGAATCCTTTTTCTCCATTGTGTCATGTTAAAAGTCAAATTCTCATTTAAATCTAATATAGAAAGATCATTTTTAATATTTTCTAACAAAATCTTTTTAGGCCTACCTCAACCTTTCTTAAAATAAGTTAAATATAATAACTCTACTTTCTTAATATAAGTCAATAAATCTAATAAATGCATGAGAACAATAATGAACACAAATATGGGAAATAAAGTCTTCAAGGAAAACAAGTCTGCAAGGAAAACACCAGAAAATAAGACAAGATTTATATGGTGCAATGATATTCACCTACGTCAATGGTCACACACAGAGATAATCATTCCACTAGATTTGAGATAAATGAAAGATATAATACTTGCTCACTCAAATATTTTCTCTCTTTTATCCATTTAGATTTTTCCTCTCTCTTCCTAAATCCTCTTATCATTTGTTTCCTGAAAGTTGAAGCTCTAAAGATAGACTACATATATACAACCTAAATTTTAAAGAAGAATAAGATAGCCAAAAGTAAGTACAGTAATCACACAATTCTTTTGCTTAATATCCAAGATGATACTTCAGCACTCAAGAACGTGGCCCAAATTCATGAGTCATTTTTTAGGTTTTCACATGTGGACTTATAATTATAAACAATTCTAGTTCAGCATGTGTCTAATTAGCTTGATATCTATCAGAAGATAATATAAAAAGATTCAAGAACATTTAGTTGATATACAAATATACAATGAAACATCAAATTTCTCCGAAAAGAGCGAATACTGGGAGTGTATGTCATAGGGCTAAATTTTCAAAACGAGCATTGATTAAGTCAGATTTAGCGGAAGGAGCCGATTCGCAAAGGAATTTGAGAAGGAGCAGATGCGTCATATGTTTAGGCGCATTCAAAGAATGCGCCGAACAAATAAGCGCATTTTTTGAATGCGCTGAACGAATCGGCGCATTCTCTAGAATGCGCCAACCTTTTTAGCGCATTCTAAAGAATGTGCTGAAGTAGGTGGCGCATTCTTTAGAATGTGCTTAATTATACGGCGCATTATTGCTGCACCAGTGGCCACATCGCTGGCTTGACCCGTGAAATTGCGGTGCTTCTTGTCCGTAGCGGGAACCAGATCCGCGAATTTCGCGGACTAGTGTGGAAATAAATGTTGTGCCTTTATTTGCGGTGGTTGGATGTTGAGAGGAGATGGAGAAGGCAGATGGAATTTGCTTATAAATAGGGTGCAAATGTTGAATGCAAATCACAAATCTCTTAAAGCCCCCCACAACCCCTGAATTCAGATCCGAGAGATGAGTTTATTTTTTTTTTAGTTTGTTTAGTTTTTTTATGTTAAACTTGTAGTGGTTTTGCTTTAGTTTTTAGCATATGTTAGTTAAAGTGAAGTTGTATTATGTAGCATTTGAGTTGTGTGTAATATGTTAAGATTTATATATCACAGTTTATATTTCATCTGACATATTTTTTTTTATATTATGTTCAAATGTATGAATTGTTGTTTTTAAGCTAATATTATGTTCAAGTGCAAACTAGAAATAGCATTTACTCACTACCTACTCATATTAATAAATAATTAACTTAGTTAAATTTTGTAATTATAAATTCTTAAAATATTTTCAAACATTCCTTTTTTTGTGAGATCGTTTTCCCCGAAGGAGGATAAGAAGAAATATAGAATGAATTGCTAATTATGCCTAGATCTCGAATAAATGAAAATTTTATTGATAAACCTTATGAATACTTTCGACAACTTCTGGAGAAAAAATGCATTTACTTGTTACAGAGATGGTGCGATTTGATTAAATTTAAATAAAATAATAAATATCATTTCATACCTATTACAATTTATATTAAAATTATTACATAACATTAGCTTCTTTAAATTAATATTTACTTATTTAACTTACAATAACAATAAATGCTAACATTTATTATTTTCTCAAATTATTATATGCATACATATGTCAAAAATTGAAAAATAACATACGTTAAATATAGTTTAATTAAGACTATTAAATTTATAACTAAGATACAGTCATAAGATTAATAGCTAAAATTAAAATAACTTCACTTACATATATTATTAAGATTAGGATAATCCTAAGCGTATGCGTTTCTAAACTTTGGCAAAATTATAGCCTAAACGTAGTTTAATTACAACTACTTAAAAATAATTTAAACTTTTTTAAATACTAATGTGGCACATAATTAATTTAATTCATATTTTGGCGAAAATATAACCTAACATTTACTATTTTCTTGTTCAAAAACTTGCAAACTATGTTGTTAACCTCTTATTTCTCATGTAATTTTGAAAATTCAATAAACTTTCAGTCATTAACATCATCGTCCTATACACTACGAATCATTCATTCCACCTTACACAACTATTGGTTCTAATTACAACGGATCTTTGAAATTATATTTATATTTTCGTATCTGTATATTTCATTAATATTTATATTTTGATATTTCTATATATCATACTTAAAATTATAAAATATATTAAAAAATTAATTAATATTCACAATATGTATATATATATATATATATATATATATATATATGAAGTTATTGAGATAGTAATATATTTCACAAGTAAATATACAAAAATTTGTTTTAGATATGTAAATATAAAATGTTATTTAAATATATATTATCAAAATTAGGTTAAATCCTACTTTTCATTCACTATTCCTTTGTAATTTTGGCAAAAAAATAATATTTATAAATTTTTTTAGTATATAATTATATTTTTTGAAACAAAGCGATTAGTATTTTATGATTAAATTCCTTTAAATTTTATTTAGAAAATGGTTAAATAATCTACAAGCATAGAAGTTTAACTATTTTCTATCATGCCTTCAAGTTTACAATTAAATTATTGCCCACCAATCTTATTTAAGTGACAAAATTTTAATATCATCTAAATCGAAGCTTCACGTTCGGATGTTCATGACTCCATACTACACTCGACTACAAACTTGTTATAATAACACTAAACCAAATTTATTTTGTTTTTTATAGATAATGTCTATTATTTTAATGATATAAAAAAATTTATCAGAAAAGATAATAATAGAGATATTTTTTAAGTTATTTAAATATTATAAGGTAATTTAAAAAAATATTAAATTTAAAACTTGAGATAGAAATCTTAATACTTGAACACTTTATTTTATTTCATTGACAAATGCAATTGCATAATTTGTGACAAATTTTTTAAAAGTATTATTACACTTGGTTTAATAACGAAAACAAACAAAATTATATTAAATCCAAAAATTTCTGAATCACAAGAATATTTAGGGATTCTAAGAAACCTTAATATTATTCAGTTTTCTTAGAAAACCAAATTCAAATATATATATATATATATATATATATATATATATATATATATATATATATATATATATATATATATATAATTAATCTATATTTTTTAATAAAAAATATAAAAAAATTGCAAACTAACGAACAT
This sequence comes from Dendrobium huoshanense, assembly GCA_016618105.1. Lineage (NCBI taxonomy): Eukaryota > Viridiplantae > Streptophyta > Magnoliopsida > Asparagales > Orchidaceae > Dendrobium > Dendrobium huoshanense. The sequence goes on along the minus strand of CM028350.1, from coordinate 38,711,901 downwards.
AAAAAATATTTTTACTTGACAGAATAAATAGTTAATAAAAATTTCAAAAACTAATTGTAAAATAATTTTTTTCCTTTATTTTTAATAAAGTAAAATATAAACTTTACATATAATTAGATTTTTGCATTGTTAGATTTTCATATAAGACCTACTTTATTCTGCATAAATTATTTGTCCACAGGAGATATATTATTGTTAAGTTTCATAAACATGAATTCCTAAACATTATTAGATTTCCAGAACTTGCTATTAATAAGAACTAATTATTCCTATTTCAATTAAATAGCTATAAAAAAGGGGATTCTTCTTGAGATTAAACAAATTTACTAAGCCTTAAATCTGTTTAACTAAATCTAATTTACTCGATAACATATTCTTCTTTAACAAAAACCTCAGAATTTATATTTAATAGTCATGATTTTATAACCAATATACTACCGATTTTAACCAATAAATGACCAAACTGATTGCAGCATCATAATTGTTTGCACTAGAACATGATATTAGCTTAAAAACAATAATTCCTACATTTGAACATAATATGAAAAAAAATATGTCAGATGAAATATAAACTGTAATATATAAATCCTAACATATTACACACAACTCAAATGCTACATAATACAACTTCACTTTAACTAACATAAGCTAAAAACTAAAACAAAACCACTACAAGTTTAACATAAAAAAATTAAACAAACTAAAAAAAAAAAACTCACCTCTCGGATCTGAATTCAGGGGCTGTGGGGGGCTTCAAGAGATTTGTGATTTGCATTCAACGTTTGAACCCTATTTATAAGCAAATTCTATCTGCCTTCTCCATCTCCTCTCAACATCTAACCACCGCAAATAAAGGCACAACATTTATTTCCACACCAGTCCGTGGAATTCGCGGATCTGGTTCCAGCTAAGGACAAGAAACACCGTAATTTCAAGGGTCAAGACAGCGATGCGGCCACCGGTGCAGCAATAATGTGTTGTATAATTAAGCGCATTCTAAAGAATGCACCACCTAGTTCGGCGCATTCTTTAGAATGCGCTAAAAAGGTTGGCGCATTCTAGAGAATGCGCCGATTCGTTTGGTGCATTCAAAGAATGCGCTTATTTGTTCGGCGCATTCTTTGAATGCGCCTAAACATATGGTGCATCTGCTCCTTTGCGAATCGTCTCCTTCTGCTAAATCTAACTTAATCAATGCTCGTTTCAAAATTTTGGCCTTCAAATTGATATCTACATAATATAAGAATATATTTAAGAGGTACTCCCAGCCTCATTCAAAAAACCTTTTGTTGGTTGCATGGAGAAGAAAAAAACACTTGTGCATTATCAGTATCTACTTGTTTGAGGTAATTCAATTCAAAAAAGAACCCATTGTTGTTATCTGGAATTGCTTTTTGGCAATTGCTGCACCGGAAGCTAAAACCATAGCTCTTGGTAAACCACCCAAGGTTCGCCTCTATATTTATATATAATTTATTTACTATAGCTAAACCACACTAAACTTGAGAAGAACCGCACGACCCTCACACCCATACTCTATCCTACTATGTCACAGACATCACTGCACCACTACCATTTCTTTTCCTCTAACACCTCTTTGCTTCTTGTTAGAATCTCATTTTTCTTATTTTTAGTATGAGTGATGGGTAAGCAATTAACTAAATGATAATTCTAATGAAGACACTCTAAATGATGAGAGTAAGAGGGTCTTTTGAATTCATAAATTATGAACTAAGACTACTTACTTATGTTGAACTGTGATACTATTTATTTGATATTGTTTATAGTTTTATATATAACTTTTAACGACCTTATTTTAACTCTTTATGAACTTATTTTAACATCTTATTTTGATGTTCATATGTTATTTATTGTTTCATATTTTTAATTAATTTGATGGATTAATTATGAGTTGTACACGTCAAGAAATGTGCCTCGTCATACGAAAAGAAAATGCCTCAATACCTAATTGTAAAATTTCAAATCTTAGTGTCACCAGCCTTTTTTTTATGTATAACTTGATCTATGACTTGGAAAGTGAGCGGATCTCACAATCTTTAAATTCATGGAAGCATGCATTGCACAAGTGAAGTTAAACCGGCTAGATTTTTTACCTGACTTGGCCTTGTATGGACCTCCAATTCATCGCAGTTCTTAAAGAAAAGATTGATTTCATAGCTGCCACATTTTACTCCAAAAATTAAATAGGATAATTCGATATTGGTCAAGCTAATTACATTATCACAATCCAAAGCCACTATGGGGCTATTCGGTTGAACGGATTTTGAGTGTACATCATTCCAAATAGCTCACTCATGAAGTGACCCTATTCACATTTAGTAAAACACACTAAAGAGTCATCTTCAAGAAACCACTTTGAAGCACATTGTAACACTATCATACAGCATCAAATACCACTCCAACGGTTAGCTCATCCAAAACAAAGTTCACAAAGCAAAAAAGAAGAGATAACAAAAGCGCAAATAAACCCAAAAGAGAAGTTACCTGTTCCGAATAACGGATGAACTGAAAACCCTCGACGCCTGTCGGAATGACATCTTCAGAGATTGAAGCATAAGTAGGTTTTTCATAGATTTGCGGGGAGAAGCAATAACTTGCCGTGTTTCGTTAATGGGGCTGAATTGTGCGGAAGAGCCCCAGAATCTGAATCAAAATTCATTTTCTTGTACAAGAAGAATTTTGGGAATTTTGCCGTTTTGGCATAAATGATATTTCCGATTCTCGCTTGAGCCGCCTAGGTTTTAGGGATTTGGTGTCGCGTATTTTTAGACCGAGATTGAAAAATAAAAAATAAGAAATTTTGGTCTAATCAAGATAATGAAAATCAGATCAGATAATAAATCGATAGAAATAGAAGTTTACATAATAAATAAATTTTAGATGATATAAAAATCTTATAATAATATAAATTTTTTATTAAAAAATAAATTGAATTCACATATTACTAATAACTTATATAATTTTAAATTTAAATATATTTAATTTTTAAATTTAATTCAAATTTAATAAAATTTAAGTTACACATCAATTTATAAGTTTAATATAAATTATTATTAATTTATGTTATATATTTATATATAATTTACACTTATAGATTATATATTAAATTCATATTATTATTCTTTTATATTTATAAATTATTGAAGTTAGATTAGATCAATTATTATAAATAAATAATTAATTAAATTTTATAGAACATAAAATAATAAATGAAGAATATAAATTTTTTTAATATTATTAATTAAAAATAAATATTTTTACATTAAAAAAAAGTTTATTTAAAACATATATTTTAAAATAGATAATTTGTGTTGTAAACTTAAGAGTTAAGAAATAAGAACTTTAATTTTTTTAGTCCCACATCACTCGGAAAACTTTCTCTTGATAATGTTTTTACTTTATACTGTTTTTTAAGTTAGAATGAAGTAATAACTCATATAAAATGATGAAGCCTTGTGAAATGCTTAATCATAATTTTTTAATTTAAAATTAATCATTTTAAATTTAAAATTAAATTACAAATATTACTTAATATTTTAAAATAGTTTATTTAATTATTCAAATAATTTTAAAATTGAATTGGCCGGATCAAGAGAATCGTGATCGGTTTGCTGGTTGAACCGACATTTATGCCTGATCCTGATCGATTTGATGCAGAGATGATTTTTAAGATGAACTACACTAGCCATAAGACCGATTCATGGTTGAACCGTTCAGATTGATCGGTCCGATCCGATTTTTAAAATAGTGGGTCTAACCAAATTTTTAAAATGGATATTAAAATATGAAAATCTATTTTAAAGTATAATTAATTTAAAATTTAAATTTATCATAATATATTTTTTTCTAAAATATATAAATAGAAAATAATCTATTATAATATGGGCTTGAAACGAAAGGTCCAACAACTATTATAAAGGAAATGAAGTTGTTCAAAGGCCCAACAAAAGGGCTTGAAACGAAAGGTCCAACAACTCCTGATCTGTTAAGAGCCCATACTCTACACTAATGTGTTAAGTAGCTTATTACTCCATGGAGGGTGGAAAGCCTTGATTATTTATTATCATATTAGTATATTACATCTAATTATCATATGTAATCTTTTATTTAATTATAAAATATCATTATTACAACATTTCTAATCCAAAGAAATATGATATACATAATATTTGTTAAACTATAAATATTAAAATTTGATATAATATTTTAAACTTTCGGTTTATAAAAAGTGTAAAAATGACTTTTTTATATGTACTCATCAGTAATTTAATCACATTAAGTTTAGAGATAATGAATGATAATTAGGACCCTATGATATCCTAAGAGCCTTAATTGAGTTTTTCGTGCAATATTGTACTGATAATTAAGACTTTTTTTAAGAAAAAGAAAACTAATATATTAATAAAAAACATTCACGGTTACAGCAAAAAGGGTCCCAAAATAAAGGAAAAAATACAATAAAAAATGGGCTAAGTTAACGGCCGATGCTCCCAGCGTTCCCGAAGCCTCGCACGGACCATCCAATGAGGTGAAAACAGCGTCCAGAATCCAGCCAAGTCTATGAATAACACCAAAGGTTGCCACCAGCAAAACGATAGGGACACGAGCCTCAGCCACATCATAGCCCCAAAAACGGCAGACCCCACAGTGACAAAACACCAGCAAACCAAACCCGAGAAATAAGGGCTAACAAACATAATACAATAAACAGTTAACGCCTTCTACGTCCCCTCCCACGAAATCTCCCACGAGAGGCAGTCGAGATAACAGATCTCTCACGAACCAAGGAAAAATCGTTCCCAAGATCAGACCCACCGCAAAAATCCGGAGAACTCAAACCACCATCTGAGCAGTCGGATTCAGATTCAAACTCGGACTTTTGAGATATCTATAAAGGTATAATGTCAAAAAGATATTATAAATTCATAACTGAAATTTAATGAAATTAAAATATAATTATGAATATGAATATATGATCACAACCTAATGTAAAGGTATACAACATGATACTAATGTTGATTTGAATGCATGAGCAGATTTAGGCTTCATTTGGGACAGCTTCTTACTGCTTCCTAAAATGACATTCTAGTATAAAATTTTCTAATTTAAGACATTTTTGTACTAGAAAGCTATTTTAGAAAGCAACAAAAAAAATGTTCCAAATAAGTCTTTAGGATAGTTTTTTATCACTATTTTTTTATGCTTTTAATAATTTTTTGCACTAAAATATTATTTTGAAAATTAGTAAGAAAGATGTCACAAATTAAGCCTTAATTTAATATGAATTCAAGCTTATAAGAAATCTCAAGGCTTTTCCTTTTATACAACATTGTTCTTATTATGTTTTTTTGTTTGTATCACTAAATAAAATTATCTTATTTTTCTCATTAAATATATATTACTTAATAAATGAGTTATATGCCAATGACATCCTTATTATATTATCATAAAATCCATCCAATCAAGTAGGATCTTGTTGCAAAAATGTGATTAAAAATTTGTTAGAATCGTCTTTCGAACAATTCGAACTCCATTTCCAACAAATTTATAGTTGAAACGAATGGTTCGATGAGAAAAACATAAAGACACCAAGAGTGTCTCGATCCAAGTTCAATTACCTCTCGTCACTTCTCTAATATTTCGCATTATATTCGCAAGATGACAAGTTAGTAATATAGACATTATAATCATGCTTCCTTCAATTCGGGATAAGGTTGGAATTCCACTATCTCTAACCATACAGTGGATTATTTCAGCTAAGACAGGCATCATAAATTTTTTTTTTTCCATTTTTAGGGTTTTCCATGTTACACTTATGCCTCATAATAGCTTATTTTTTTATGTATTGCAAACTAGTCCAATTTTAGCTGAATTGCTTTTTCAATGCAAGCCAACTGACAGCCGTCGACAATCACACGTCTTTAGCAAACCACCAACCACTGTCATCCACCACTATTACTAGTCGTCGCCCATCACTAGCCACCACAACCTATCGTCGCCCACCAATGTCCGCCTCCACTAGCCTCCACTGCGTGCCACGTATCAGCCATCCCTGCCCTCTACCACCTCCATTACCGCTCGTCATCATCATTTGTAGTCACCAGCCACCATCGATTGTCATTGACTTCCCCCACTAACTGCCACCGCGGTCCACAATCATCATTCTATTTTACTACCAGAAACCAATACCTCTTCTACATAAATCAAATTATTCAATTTTCAATACAAATAAAAATAACACTGATCCTAAATGCTCATAATAATAATAATAATAACTATTAAATAAGTACTACCAAAAATATATACCTTGGCATCTCTCCTTATAAAAATAAAAAAATAATAAAAAACATAAATTTGAATATCAGCCTAACAAATTAAATAATGTAATCGATCTCCCTCTTTCTACTTTAAACAGCATTCCACTGTCCTAATCTATAGGTCCACCAAACCCTAATTGACTATTAGAAGCTACGCAGTTGCTTAAAGCATAATCAAACTAATAACTAAAACAAAAATTAAGCTGATAATCATGACTTAGCTTAGATCATTAGTGGCGTGGGTTAGCAAGTAACCATCACATTCTAATGTAGGAGTCATGCTATATAGCCTATAGATTTTTAGATAGAGACTTCGAGCACCTTTGTAAGCAACAACCGCAAGTTGGTCTGTTAATGTTATCAGCAGTGATACTTCTTTGCTTTCTAGATTTTATTTATCATCCACGGTTGCTTAATTTGGTTGATGGGCGAGTACGATTGAACCTCCCAACCTGTGCTCGATTCCTCTCAAACAACAGCGCCTCTTAAGTGGGGCCCAATCAAGTGCGGGCCAGGAGGTTTCTGCGGTGGATGTCTCTTCTAGGTTAGCCGAAAATGAGTCACGCATCCAAGCGCACTTTCGAAAGTGGAAGGTGGTGGATACTCAGTTTTCACCAAATTTTTTTTTTTAAATTATTTATTATTATTAATGAGTAAGTTAGAGATGTAAGTGAGTCAAGCTAACTTGTGTGATGATTCGGGCTTGACTTGATAAATGACTCGTAAGTCGAGGCAAGTTTGAGAAAGCTCTGACTCGACTCGTTTAAAAAATATGAATGTAAAATGCACTTTAGCATTCAAGAATTTAATTACAAAGTTCTACAAAATATTCAGATTTCACTTTCCTATATGAAGTGATTCTTTATTTTTTTCCTTTTAATTTTTATTATTTATTATTCTTTCTCTCTTTCATAATAATGAGTCAGGTCTCTCAAGCCAGGGTTTACTCAAGCTTGACTAGACTGGTTTACAATTTACACTCCTAAGTAAACCTTCCACATTTAAAAATTTAAGATAAAATTTATTTTTTAATTGTTTATTACTTATTTGATTTTAATGGAATTTTTAACTTATTATATTTATATAAAAAGGCTGGCAAATTTTTGTAATAAAAAAATTAAGATATGTAAAAAGAGATGTGGCACATTAGTTGAGAAGAAATTTATTTTCTTGTAAAGATCATTAGTTTAAATTACATATTTTGTGATTTATAGTTCCATTAAGCTTGAAAAAATAACAATTTTATTTCATTTTTATTCATCAAATCATATATATTTTTCTCATAAGAAAATAAAAGATTTAAAAAAGTAAAAATAAAAATGAAGAGAGAAATATTTATGCACTCTTAAAAAAAAACTTTTATTTATTTATTTATTGTTTGAATTCTTTCAAACCAAGCAAAACATATGGCTTTAGGATTAAGGTCTCTGTGGGCTTATAGCTAGCTATAAAGTAGATTAAAAATGATAGTAAAAATTTCTTGTTATTTTTTTTTAAAGATGATGAGCAATTCAGCACATTATTTAAATTTAAATTACATAAAAGAAGCATTTGTACAGAAGCTAAAAAACAAAAAATATCAACAAAATTATAATTGAAAGAATTATCAACATAAGTACATTAAAATTTTTTATAGCTGAAAAAAAAAAGTCTCCAAGCAAAGGAGGCACATATAAAAAAGATCCTAAGTTAGAGTCGGGACATGAAGAAGGGCAAACTAATAGACTCAGATGAAAATTAAGGTTTCGCTTGGGATGACTTTTTTTATTGTTTTTTAGAGAAGCTTCAATAAAATTTTTGTATTAAAAAGCTGGTTTAAGAAGCAGTAAGAAAGCTGTCCCAAATGAAGCTTTAAACTATTTTTTAGTACAAAATTTTTTATTTTTGTATTAAAAACTGTTTTAAGAAACAATAAAAAAGTTGTCCTAAACAAAGCATAAATATTGCAACAATCTTAATGCAAATATATACCCTTATACGCTTGAGATGTTCCTCGCGATTCCCTAGTCGTGACCTCCAGGTTCCTGTGGTGGCGATATCAGTGGTGAATCCATGATGGGATTTTGCTCACTGTAAAGGGCTCTTTGCGGGGGCAATGTGTCGCGGTTCTCTGTGATGCCAAGCTTCTGCCTTCTGTTTCGCCAGAAGGAAAGTCCACGAGCCTTTTTCTCTGGTCTTTTAGTTTTATTTCGCTCTTGTTTTGCCTTCTTTCAGAGTTATGGCTGTTCTCCGAGCGCAGGACCCTAGTTTTTTGAATTGGATTTTGTCCTCTCATTCATTTAACGATGCTTTATCGGGCTTGTCTCCTGCTGCAGCTGCGTTCCCCAACCTCAATGTTTTGACTCACCGGGGATTACCTTCATTGTGGATTTCAGAGGCTGAAATCCTTACTCTTGCCGCCCCATTTGAGTCTCTTTGGTTAGGAAATTCCCAGGTCATAGACCCTCTCTCGATGCCATTCGAATTTTTGCAATCTTAAATTGATTGGTGATTTCTCGGTTACTGTCCTTAATGTAGAATTGGATAGTCCAGCAGATCGACGGAGTACGCCGGAGGAGAGGAAGACGATTCAAGAAGAGGGAAAATATATTTTGTATATTCGAATTCTTACAGTACATGGATGAGTGTATAAATAGAAGTGTAAATGCAGTTGGACACGTGTCCATTTCTTATAGGGTACAGGTGTAATGTTTAAGAGTTTACTAAGCACCTATCCTAATAGCCCCTGTCAAACTGAGGATTCGTCTTGAATCGTGAGTTTGGAGCGAAGTTCTTTGAATCGAGCTGTAGGAAGAGGCTTAGTAAAAATGTCTGCAGTTTGATGTAGAGTGCCGATCGGAGTGAGGCAGATGATCCGGTTTTGGATGTGATCCCGGACAAACCTGTGATCGATTTCGATATGCTTCGTGCGGGCGTGATACACCGGATTATGCGCGAGTGCAATAGCGGATGTGTTGTCGCAGAAGAGGTTGATCGGCTGACTGTGAGGGATGCTAAAGTCGGTGAGCAGACGCTTGAGCCAGATGGTGTCGGCAGTAGCTGCAGCGAGTGCCCGATATTCGGATTCTGTGGACGACCGCGCAACTGTCGTCTGCTTCTTGACTGTCCACGAGACGAGCGTGCTGCCGAGAAATGTGCAGTGACCTGTTGTGGACTTTCGAGTGACGGGATCGCCCGCCCAGTCGGCGTCTGAGTAGGTAGAGAGTTGTAGTGAGCCCTGTGAAATGGGTAGTCCAAATGACAGTGTTCCTTTGATGTATCTTAACAGCCTCTTGAGAAGGTAGAAGTGAGTAGGAGAGGGATCGTGCAGATGCTGGGAGAGTACGTTAACCGCGTGTGCAATGTCCGGGCGAGTGAGCGTTAAGTACTGCAGCGATCCGGTTATGCGTTTGTAAGTCTCTGGCGTGGAGAGATTGCTATCGCTGGGGCATTGATCTGGAAGTTTCGTACACGACGGATTAGCAAGAGGATTACAATGAGATAGATTTACTGAATGGAGAATAGAGGCGGCGTATGCGGACTGAGAGAGGAAGAACTTATCTTGTAGTTTTTGTATTTTGATGCCGAGAAAATGATGAGCCAAACCGAGATTCTTCATGTTGAATTTGCTGTGAAGCTTGGACAGAATATCGGACAGGAGCACTTCGTTGTTTCCGGTTACCAGAATGTCGTCGACGTATACGAGTAGAAAAATGAGAGTTGAGTCTCTTTTGAATGTTAGTAGAGAGGGATCTGCCGTGCTATACTGAAATCCAAGTTGAATTAAGTGTTTCGTAAATGTGGTGTACCACTGTCGCGGTGCCTGACGTAGTCCATATATGGATTTGCGAAGATGGCAAACGTGATCGGGAAATTCGTTGTCAATGAAGCCCCTTGGTTGTGCCATATAGACGGTGTCGGTGAGGTCGCCATGGAGGAAGGCGTTGGATACATCCAGCTGTTGAACCGGCCACCCGTTAGACAGGGCAATGGTGAAGAGAACCCGTATGGTTGGTAGCTTGGCTACCGGACTGAACGTCTCGCCGTAGTCGATGCCGTATTCCTGCTGGTTTCCCTGAGCTACTAACCGAGCTTTGAACCGGGCTACATTTCCATCAGAGTTGAATTTCTTGCGGAACGTCCATTTGCAACCGAGGACAGGAGCGTTAGACGGAGGCGGTACGAGATCCCAGGTGCCCTGCTGTTGAAGCGCAACGAACTCGTCTGCCATGGCTTGCCTCCATTCCATATGCTTGGATGCGTCTTTGAACGTTGTAGGATCGGGATCGGAGGCCGCAGGATTTAGGGAGTTGGCCATCAAATTAAGGCGTTGCGGTGGTCGGAGGGAGCCTGTCTGAGCTCTAGTGATCATAGGGTGTCTTACCTGCGCGGGAAGAGAGGTATTGTAGGCGTCAGTGTTATTACGGTCGGGCATAGGAGGGTGTATAGGAGATGCAGCAGGGTTTCGCGTGGGAATGGTTGAAGGAGACGCCTGTGGTTGAGTATTTGTATGCGTCAAATGAAATTCAGGGGATTTGGACGTCGGCAGAAGCAGCGGGTAAGGCAAGTCTGGTGACGATATCTGCGAGGACGAGTGGTCAGTAGCAAATGGGAATGAATTTTCGATAAATCGAACGTGGCGAGAGATGAAAGGTTTGTGAGATTCCCTGTCGAAGCAGATGTAGCCTTTGTGCCGGTCGGAGTATCCCATGAAGACATGAGACTTGGATTTAGGGTCGAATTTCGTCCTTGAGTGCGATGGAAGAAGCGGGAAACAGGCGCACCCGAAGACCCGAAGGTGATTATAGTCGGGAGTGGTGCCGAAGAGAAGGTGCATGGGAGATTTGTCCTGAGTATTCGGAGAGGGCATCCTGTTGATCAAATATACGGCTGTTGCTGTGGCCTCGGGCCAATATTGGAATGGCATAGAGGCCCTGTGTAGTAAAGACCGAGCTGTCTCCATAATGTGGCGATTTTTGCGCTCTGCTACTCCGTTTTGTTCCGGGGTATAGGGACAGGACATCTGATGACCGATCCCTTTGGAGTGTAAGAACGATTTCATTGCATAGTTGTTGAATTCGGTTCCACCGTCAGTCCTGAGGATCTTAATAGATTGTTTCGTTTGATTTTCAATAAACTTAGTGAATGTAATGAATGTTGAAGTAACTTCAGATTTGTGAGTAAGTGGAAATAACCATGTATAACGAGAGAAGTCATCAACAAAAATAACAAAAAAACGAAAACCGTTGGTAGATAAACTCGGTGAAGGGCCCCAAACATCAGAGTGCACGAGTGCGAGTGGTGTGTTCATACGAGAAGTAGAAATTTCAAACGGCAGCTTATGCAGTTTACTTTGAATACAGGTGGTACAAGACGAATTAAAGGAAGGTAAATGAATTGCTGAGTTGCTTTGAGCTATATTCTTTAAAATCTTGAAATTCGGATGTCCCAACCGATCATGCCAGGTGAAGTTTGGGTTCTTGGATGCAGTACAAGCTATTTCCGGAGAGGTGATGGCCGAGGTGGGTGTGATCTTGTATAAGCCTGCTCTACAGGGACCGCGTAGAAGCTGTTTGTTTGTCGTCAGATCCTTACACACAAAACCAGAAGGGTCAAACGTGATGGAAATGTTGTTATCCTTAACAAGTTGAGAGATAGATAAGAGGTTATAGGAAATTTGAGGAACGTGTAACAAATTGGATAAGAGAAACTTACGATTCGGGGTTGGAAGAATACCCGTGCCCGAGTGGGTTATCGGGATGTTCCTGCCGTCCCCGATGAAGATACCGTCATTGCCCGTATAGGGAGTTGGTTGACAGATGTTGTCGCTGATATTCGTCATGTGCGAGGAGGCCCCTGTGTCAAGATACCAGTCTTGAGAGGGAGCTTCAGAGTGTGCTACAAGTGCGTTATTCGCCTTAGATGTATTTGCTTGCGGAATATAGTTGGCGTTCATCCTATGCCAACACGCATCTGCCGTATGACCTCTCTTTAGGCAAATTTGACACACGGGAAGTGGCTGCGACTGACTGGTGCGAGAAGCCGTCTGGGATGCCTGAGATGAACGTCCGCGGTTCCTGCGACCACGACCCCTGTTGGAGTACAGAGCGGAGTGCTGTATCGTGTCGGCTTGAAGACGAGCGGCATCGGCATTAACGTGAATCTCTTCGCTGATTAGCATGGCATAAAGGTTTTCGAGCCGAATGGGTAGAGGAGAGTTGCGGACGTAAGTCTTGAAAGACTGAAACGCCGGAGATAACCCGTTCAAGATGTGTAAGATGATGTCTTCGGAGTCTATAGAGGATCCAGCGGAGGCAATTTGATCGACGAGCTTCTTGATCTCGGTGAGATATTGCGTCATTGAGAGGTTCTTCATTGATACGTGATGAAGCTCGTTGCGAAGCTGAATGACTTTAGAACGGCTGGTGGCCTGAAATTGACTTTCAAGGGCCTGCCAGATTTCGTGAGTTGTGTCGAGATGAATGATGTAGGGAAGCACAGCTGGAGAAATTGTGGAGCAGACCGCCGCTTGAAGGTTCTGATCGGTGATCTTCCAATTCTTGATAACCTGATCAATGTCGGGATCAGAGGTATTACCGGAGAGCGTGGGCGGAACCAAGAACTGCTCGAAATCGTTGGCCCGAAGGAGCTTAAGAACCTGATGACGCCAGATCGGATAGTTGTCCGGTGACAGTTGATGTGGGACGAGAGTCTTGAGGTTTGACACAACGAACTTGAGTGAGTGGGATATGGGGGAGTTCTCGGTCGGAATTCTTGGCTGTTGTTCCGTAGCAGAGGAAGAAGCGGAGTGGGAATTCGTCATTGAGAAGGACGAGGAAGATAGGAAACGAAAGGCCTGATACCATGTAGAATTGGATAGTCCAGCAGATCGACGGAGTACGCTGGAGGAGAGGAAGACGATTCAAGAAGAGGGAAAATATATTTTGTATATTCGAATTCTTACAGTACATGGATGAGTGTATAAATAGAAGTGTAAATGCAGTTGGACACGTGTCCATTTCTTATAGGGTACAGGTGTAATGTTTAAGAGTTTACTAAGCACCTATCCTAATACTTAACTCTAAGCGTGTCTTAATAAAGCTTGTGAATGACATTGATTATTGCAGAGTGTTTTCCCATCATTCCTATTTTGTGAACAATTGTTATTATGAAATTGTGCAAATGGACTCCGAATTTTGATATTGAGGTTGAGTCCCCAATCATTCCGATTTGGATTTCACTTCCCAACCTTAGGGCTCAACTTTTCTCTCCTAGAATACTTCACGGTCTTGGATCCCTCTTTGGCCACCCTCTTAAAACAGATAATGCTACCTCCTTTGAATCTCGTCCTTCTGTAGATCGTATTTTAATTGAGTTATATGTAACAAAACGCTATCCTGATAAATTATGGGTTGACCCCAAAAATTTGGGTTACATTCAGGCTATGGTTATGGAGAACTTTCCTCCTTATTATGTGCACTATAAATCCTTGGGTAATTCTCAAGTTGAATGTTGTATTCTTCATCCCCATCTTAATCCTTCTCCTACTGTGCAACCTCTTTCAAATACTGTGGGTGGTAACCCCACTAGTGGATTGGAAAAAAGTATGCTTGGAACTGGTTGTGATTTGGTTAAGCAAAATTGTGTGGAGGTTGGTGTTGTTGGTAATGAGATGGTTTCTTAACCTACAAATACTGCTGACATCGATCCCTCGTCTGAGCTTGTTGTTTTAGTTCCGGTAGTGCTTGTGGAGGTTATTCATGGTTCTGATGTGGGCCATGTGGTGGCGCCCAGTCCGGGTGTTGCCGATGACCCTGTGGTTTATCCGAGGGATCCTCTTGTCTCTGTTAACATTGTCTCTATAGTAAAAATTAAGGGTTTGGAGCATCCTCCTATTGCTTCTGATGTTAATCAAGTGGAGGTGATGAAGGGCCCGTGCAAAGTTAACAAGGTGATGGATAATGGTTCGTCTAATGAGTAGGGTATTGCATATGATGATTCTTCTTTAGATGTTTTGGATGTGCTAGTGGGTGAGCTTGAGCATGAATCTTTTTTTGATGTTCCAGATTCTCTAATTTCTAATGAAGCGTTAAAGCTCAAGTTACTAGCAAGTTGAGTGACTCTAATGTGAATCTTTTTTGGTTGGATTCTTCCTCTTACGGTGAGGGGGCAGGGGATGACCCTGTTGCCGAACTTCTTGAATTATATAATTTGCATATTGGTAGTAGTGTTAACAAAGCTTCTTCTTATGGTGGTGGCAAGCGTCGTGGTAGAAAATTAAAAAAAAAAAAGTAATTACCTTGGGCTTGTTTCTTCCTTGTTGACTGAATGGCTTTGGGGCTGTTGTGTTTGGATTCCATTGGATTGGCTTATGTTGGTTTGGTTTTCGTTGCAGGTGTGTGTAGCCCGGGCAATGATGTGGCTACTGTCTACTCACCATCTAATCGAAAGTGGCTTGTTGGCAACCATTTGTGGTGCGTCTTCCTACTCTGTTTGGGGACCTTTATTTGGGATGCAAGACTGTGTTTCATTTTTGTGGGCTTTGGTCGTTACCTCTTTTGGATGGTCTCTGTCATCCTTCTGGGTGGTTGATAGAAAGCTTTTTGCCATTACTGAGCCTGGTTAGCTTGTGTTTTAATTACTAGTTGTCATTTTGTTTGTTGCTTTAGTAATGTAATTGTTATTTTGGAATTTCTTGAACTTTCTTGTATCTCTTTATTTTTGTTGAAATAAATTTTCTTTTCTTTAAAAAAAAAATCCTAATGCAAATATAAGATCTTTGAAGCTTTTAATAGTGCATTTTATATGAGGATATCATGACATAATTTTTTCTTAAAATATAATGACTTTGAAATTCATCTTAATACAATTTGTGTAAGAATATAATGACAAATTTCTTTCAACTTGAAAAGTCTCAACCTCGTTCATAGTTGGAAGCATTTGTCAAAGGTGTAGCTCAAGGAAAACCATCCGATGATGGGTACAATGGAACAATAAGGCTTTGTTTAGAACGATTTTCTTACTGCTTTTTGAAATAGTTTTTTAGTACAAAATTTTTTAGTTTAAAAAATATTTATACTAAAAAGCTACTTTAGAAAACATATTATCATCTCAATCCTAGCGCAAACGAAGCCTAAGTTGAGTTTAGCGTCTACATCATCATCCAATCATCTACGCATCAATAGACCAAATGATATAAAAAATATAGCCATGCATAAACAATAGATGACTATCCAACCATTAAAATATATATATATATATATATATATATATATATATATATATATATATATATATATATATATATATATATATATATATATATATATATATTTTTTTTTTAAGAATATGCTGATACTCTTAGTATGAACTTAAAAATTATTAGATTTGTTTTAAATTAATGCAATATAAATTCTTTATATGCTCATCCTAGCGCGCGCATATATATATAATTAAAATAATATAAAAAAGAAGAAATGGAACCAATTCAAATCGTTCAAATTGAATTATTTGATTATGACAAGTAATTACACGCGCAAATTATAATGGTTTTCGGAGGTAATATAAAATTGTTACTACAATAATCAAAGATTATAATATTATTATAATAATCAATCAAAGATAATGCAAGTCCGTACATATTTATTGATATCCTCTTATATTAACTTGATAATTAAGCATGTGCAAATATGATCATCTCAATTATTTAAAGAGGATGGGTCGAGAATTTTATTTTATTTTAATTAAAATTAATTTTTTAAAAAATTTAAATTAATTTGAAAGTGAGAGTTGAGAGGTATATATATATATATAATTTACAGTCTAAGACTTAGGCTTCGTTTGGGACGGCTTTTTTATTGCTTTCTAAAACGGAGTCTTAGACTGTAAATTTTATTTAAGCCTCCTTTTCTTAATTAGACCAAGAAATACAATAACTTTGTGAGGATAAAACTTTTATGCTATGGTAAGATGATGATGATGTTGTTGTTGTATTAAGCATATTGCCATCAACATTATTGCATTTTCTTATGATCACATGTTCAAATAATTTCAAGATATTTCTAATTAGTTCAAGTCATAAGACTATTTAATCAAATATAAAATATAATTAAGTATGCAAATGTTGACTTTTATATATATCACACCTTATCTTTGATACAAATTAATACAGGTTGATTCATATAAGGTGCATTTCAATGCTAAATAATTTTGAATGCTTATGATAATAATATTATAAAAAAGGGTCTATAAAAGATATCATGTCTTATGTCATGATGTACGTGATAAACTACATAGGGATAGGTGGAAGTTCTGATGAGATGAATCTCATTAAGAAAAAAAAAAAATTTTCTCTACTCTAAATTTTAAGAGAAATTATTATGTGCGGAGGCTTGACAAAGCTCTATGTTTGGATGTTAATCAGTTGCAGGCACGTCAGCAGTACCGAGCAGTACTGAGCCGTGGTACCGAGTGAAGGGGTGTCGTGGTGCAGTACCGAGCCGCGGTACCGAGTAAAGCGGTGACGTGACGCATTTTGGTTAATCTCAAGATGATGTTCGACGTCTGCACAGAATAATTAATCCAATTTTAAAATATGGGATGGGCCAATCTTGAGTCGAAAAGTCATTGATAACTGCAAAATTAGATTGACCATACTTCATCAATGATCATTATGATAGACTATCTATATATGTGACGATCAAATGATATAAATATGTCAAATTTTTATGCAAATATTATACGACTTTGTAAAGATAATGATCAACAATAATGAAATATATAATGAAGCAATAAATAAATGCTTTCCCATTCCACTCTAAACTTTCATTGTAAAATGAAAATAGTTTGGAAGATTATTCAAAGCAAATATCATTTTGCTCTTCGGCGTAAAGCTTTTTAACGGGTACATTTGGGCAAGGTAGCTTGATAAATTTTTTTTTAATAATTTTATAGAAGAAACTTCGAATTGCTACTACTATTCATGAGTCATTTGCTTGAATCTTTATAATGGACGATTATATATATTGTTACGTCCAGGAGTATACGCGACGATAGAGAAATATAAAGTTTAGTGTCTTAGCATTGTATGAAGATCCAGCACACAAACATATAAGAGAGAGAGTACATTCATAAGAGACATCATAGTTTTTACATGAAAATCCATAAAAAAGGGGAAATAATCACGAGACTTGGCCCAATTTGAATGATTCCACTAGTATTTGCAGTTAATTATAATTTAGGCCCTTCTTAGAGAGGCCTTGGTTTGATGCCACAAATGTACATCATATAGAGCACATTATATAGTGGGAGTTACAATAATCAACATAGGCATGTTTGTTTAGTTGGAAGGGCCATAGTCGGTACCAGATAGGGGTCTAAAAGACCGTAGTTGGCACGAAACCGGGGTCAGAAAGATCGTTATCTGACGATGGAGGTCGGAAAGATCGTAGTAGGCGATGGAGGTCGAAAAGACCACAGTCCGCAGAAGACAGCGATCCGAAAGATCGTAATTGGCAGAAGATCGGGGTCAAAAAGATCGTAGTAGTAGAGCAGTAATCCGGTAGAAGTCTAGGCGTTAGGTGATGGTCTGACAAAAGTCTAGGCATTAGGTGGTGGTCCGGCAAAAGTCTGGGCATCAGGTGGTGGCCTGGTGGAGCACAAAGCCTCAAGTTGTGGTCCAGCAGAAGTCAGACCCTTAGGTGGTGGTCCGACGGACTTCAGGCCCTTAGGTGGTGGTCTTACGAAGGTGAGGGCCTCAAGTGGTGGTCCGACGATGGTGAGAGCCTCAAGTGGTAGTCTAACAGAGCAACAACGTCAGACGGTAGTTCGGCGAAGGCGAGGGCCTCAAGTAGTGGTCCGGCGGAGGTGAGGGCTTCAAGTGGTGGTTCGGCGGTTCAACGATGTCAAGCGGTGGTCCGACGGAGGTGAGGATCTAAAGTGGTGGTCCGGCGGTGCAACGACGTCAAGCGGTGGTCCGGTGGTGGTCGAGGAGGAGCTTCTTCCTTCTCTTCCTTCTCTTCTTCTCTTCTTGCTTGGAGGTTCTTTTTAAGAGAAATGAGGGGTCTATTTATAGATTTCTAGAGTAGCATGGTTCGTAAATAGGAGAGAGATCAAAAGTAAATGGGGAGTAGTTGGATGGACGGCCGATGTTGAATCCCTTGATCATGGACTGTTTGATGGACATTTAAATGCCTTAGTGATGTCAGATTTTGGTGATCATGGGCTTGTTGGATTCATCTCGTCAGCCGCTCGATTCGACTATAAAAAAGTTAAGTTTGGAAACTATTTGGTAATCCAAATTGTGGTTCGAACATTTCAATAGTGCTTCTAACCCTTGATTTGGACCCGTTTGGGTTTGGATTGGGTTGGATTTGGTGTCGTTGGGTTCGTATTCTCGAGGCGCTCAGTTCGACTATAAGTTTGCTAAAATCGGAGTTCGGATAGTCCCAATTTTAATTTTGAAAGTTTCTAACTTGATTTTGCATTGAGATTCGTGCCCAATCAAGATAATATTTCGAGGACGTATCATATATATTTTTATTGTATGGCCTAATCAATTTTTTTATTGCTTTCTACAACAATTTTTTCGTTTTTTTTTTTTTTTTTTTGAAAACAAATACAAAAAGTGATCAAGAGTTGTCCCAGTCTCATGCTAAGCCAAAGGTTTCACTTCAGACAGCTTTCTTAATGCTTACAAAAACAGTTCTTTAGCACAAAAAATTTTTGTACTAAAAATGTAACAATCCAAACTCTTAGCTATCGAAATCTTATCCTATTTGGCCTAATAGCCTCATGATTTTGTCATGTTAGTGTAACCTCCCAGTAGGTCACCAATCTCAGAATTGTTCTGGGAAGAACACACTTAACTGCGGAGTTTCTTAAATGAAATTCCAACAATTACACCAAAAGGCGCCTCGATGTTTAAGAGTTTAGCTTCTTTTTAATTATGAAATTTTATAAAAAAAACTGCTTTAAAAAATAGTAAGAAAGCCATCTTACATGAAACCTAAGATTATAAATTACTAAGTTATAGGACATTCTCTTTTTTCATATGCTTAAGAAAGCTAAGATTGAGACCATTATTTCAAATGATTTGGAGTATTCCTTACTCTACGTGGTTGAGAAGGAATACTCCAACATAGGAGCATTTTTTTCCTCTTTGAATCCTCTTCATTCAAAATCTGGAGGCAAGTGGCAAGCACTGCTTTCTCCATGCTCGCTGTAAATGGTCTGATACACCAAAACGCTTGATTCTCCCAGCTTTAAGGTGATAGAGTTAATTTTCATATTAATCTGCAAATAATTTATTTACATAAATTAATCTGAGGGAATAATAATGCACGGCAGCTGATTTAATTAATTATTTTCAACATCGCCCCTAGGGTCAAAAGAAAGGGAAGTTTGATCTAAAAGTGTACAATTCTTTCAACTAACCTAATATGCTGAGGTGCAAGGACTTGGCATTATAGAAAATTAGAAATCTGAAAATTTAATCGATAAAAAGATTAAAATTAATATAAATTATTACAAATTTACACTTAGGGTGCGTTTGGTAAGAAAAATGTGGGGAATGTATTGATATATTCTCAAAAAATTATCTTGATCGGGCACGAATCTCGAGGCAAAATCCGCCCGAAAACTTCAAAATTAAAATTTAGGAGCTCCCAAACTCCGATTTCAGCTAGCTTACAGTCAAACTGAGCGTCTCGGAAATACGAACCCAACGACACCAAATTCAACTCAATCCGAGTCCAAATGAGTCTGAATCAAAGACTCGAAGTGCTGTTGGAATGTTCGAATCACAATTTGAGCTATTAAACGGTCTTCGATTTTAATGAGCTTATAGTCGAATCGAGCAGCTCAACAAGAGGAATCCAACGAGCCCAAGATCGATGAATTCCGACATCACTAAGACCTTCAAATGTCCAACAAAAGGTGCAAAATCAAAGGATTCAATATCAACCGTCCATTCTAAACCACTCTCGATTCGCCCCTGATCTCTCTTCTATTTACAGGCCATACCATTCTAGAAAATCTATAGATAGAGCCCTCATTTCTCATGAGGGGGGACTGAAGCCAGAAGAAGAGAAGCAAGAAGAGAAGAATAAGAGAAGGTGAAAGGGAGAATCATCTCCTCCTCGACCTCCGCCAGAGCTCTTCCCGCCGCCTGAATATGCCGGAACTCTGCCAAATATTCCGGATATTTGGGAAACGCCGAGATTTTGCAGAACTTTGTAACTTTATTAGAAGTTGATTGTAATCTGATCGTCTTGACTTATGAGACGAATCAGTCTTTGTACTTCAAACAAACACTAGTGGAATTATTTCAACTGGGCGTGGCCCCGTGGTTTTTTCCCTCTTCCGGATTTTCCACGTAAAAATCTTGGTGTTCATTCTCTTTTATGTTTGTGTGTTGAATATTCGTACAACGCTCGGACGCGAATTTACAAACTCTACCGCCGCGTATATTTCAGCCCGCAACAGTAATTGTATTTTTCTTTCTAATTTTTCTTAACTTGATTAGTTCTAACTTAATTAGCAAACAATAAATTTTAATTAACAGTTTGGTATGTAAAATATGTAAGGAAAAAAAAAACTTATAGATTTATCGTAAAATGCTCTTTTCCATAAGAGATGGAAATTTAAAATTTTATCAATTAAATTAAAATGATTGAAAAATGTTTTTCTCCAATTTCTTATATATCAAATGAATGGTGAAAATTAATTTTAATTCAAGTACTTAATCATTTTTATTTCCTTTTTCATTTCATTTTCTTTTTTATAAATCCCTGACAAACATAGCTTTTTTTTTAATAGAAAACATATATTAATCAAAACAAAACGGTTACATCAATGTAAGAAGGGGAGCTGAAGAAAAAAAGGGAAATTACAGGAAAAAAACGAGCTCAATAAACGGTCGAGACTTCCAGCGTTCCTGAAGCCTTGCACGAACCGTCCAATAAGGTGAAGACAACGTCAAATAACCGATCTGAAAAGCCACACCAAAGGTTGCCACCAGCAAAACGACAGGGATGCGAGCCCCGATCACATCATTTCCCTTAGCCCAGCTCAACAACAAATCGAACAACCAAAAAGCATATAAATCCCGAGGAGAGCATAATGAGAGAAAAACAAATACGAACAATCATCGTCTATGTCGGCCTCTCCCCCAAAATCTCCCCTGAGGGGCAACATTGAAAGTAGGTCTAGCACGAACCAGTGAGAAATCATTGCCAGGGTCAGAGACCCCACATAAATTCGGAGAAGTCAAACCACCTTCGGAAAACTCATATTCCGATTCACCATCCAACGAAACATTCAGCCAATTAAGATGGTTCCTAATATCCAAACCAGAAGAATCACCTAAACAGTTAGCCATAGATTGCGTATCGATCAAATTCACTGGAACCTCAATTAACCTATTGGCAATTGAATTACCCTCATCTCTGACACCAGATGAAGGAGGCTCAGCCTCAAGCACAAAAGGAACCAAAGCAACAGACGAAGTAACAGCAGCACCACCTTCCAAATTATTCAAATTTTCGGTAGAGATAGTCGGCATAATCACATTGCTAACAGACACTACAGCAGGAGGAAAGAAAGGTATAGCATTAGGTGATAAAGCAACCGTAACGATATCAGAATTCATTCCGCCAACACCTAGCTCTTCATTAGCCACCATAGCAACCATAGATTCATTCAAAACACCCTAAACTAAAGTAACCGAAACAGGATCTTCCTTTGTAGTAGGAGTTTCTACAGTTAAGGGGAGAGCAGAAGGATCCAGCTCGACATTAATAGTAAGGCAATCATCCACAACCGGATAAACCTCATCATTCACAAACTCACCATTCACATCCTTCAACGAAACAGAAACCCCCTCAACAACAGGGGTAAAAGACAGAGGCTCAGTAGCATGGGAATTTTCAGGAAGAAAACCAGCATTCACATTTTCGCATTCCAAAATAGTATGAGTAACAACATTTTCGACGTTTCCAATCTCTAAATTAGCGATAGGGGGAGGGGAAGAATTCTGAATGACAAGTGCAGAAGGGCGGCAATTGCCGAGCGAGTGACCAATACATTTACAGTCGGCACAGAATTGAGGAAATTCGTCAAAAAACACCTCTTGAGTGTAACCTAGAGATTTCGAGCCTAACCAAACTTGCTTAGGATAGGATTTCGTTATATCTAGTTCTACAAGCACACGGGCAATAGAGGGACGGGATTCAACAGCAGTAGCTTCGTCAATTTTCAGTGGTTTCCCAAACAATCCGCAAAGACCAAGAATCCGAGGCAAAAAGAAATGGGGACGAAGACGAGGAAATGAAATCCAGACTGGTATCACCGGCGATTCAACACCAATGTCCAACGTAGGCGACCACTTCGTCAGTTTCATAAAGCAGTTAAAAACAAGGTAAGAGCGGTGACAAAACACCCTACAATAATCTAAATCATTTGATAGCTTGATCAGAATGTGAGAATGATCTAAAATCGTGACAGAGACTTCATTTTTCAACTTCAAATTGAAAATAAATTTACGAATAGATTCCAGAGGAGGCCTTTTAGAAGGAAAAAAAATAACTAGAGAAAACTGAAAGGGGGCAGCAAGCTCATTAATTTCCTGATCGAAAACCCATAACGACGGTAAGCCATGGAACGTGGAAGCATGCAAATCCGGAAAAGATGCCTTAGGACCAGCAAGAGTTTCAAGAAAAGATCGTGAATGAGAAACCCCCCTAAAAAACCGGGGTCTTTTAACTTAACAGCCCCCATGCCGGCACATACGGCAAAGATGAAGCAGAATAACGTTACCAAACGAGAAAGAAGAAGCAGAGTAGACGAAAACTCCCCTGAAAATGAGAGAACGCCGGAGAGAAAACCCCCGCCGGGCGGGGGAAGACGCCCGGAGCCACGAAACTCAAAACCCTAGCATAGCTCGAAAAGAAGACTTAATGAGTTTTTTGGCCAAATTTTGGTTGACAAACATAGCCTTAAGTTATTTTTTTTGTTAGAGGAAATACAAATGAATTTTACTTCATAACTTTATATTAAATATTTATTAATTAAAAATGTGTAAAAAAAATTATTTTATAAAGTAATAAGAAAGTTGTCCCAAACCAAGCCTTAAGCTCTTTTGGGACATCTTTTGGCCACTATTTTCAAAAAAAATAAAATTATAACACCTAAAAAATAATAAGAAAACTATCTCGAATGCAATTTTATCCTGGTGGATTTTTTTTAATTTTATCTCAATATTGCAACTTTGAATACCAACATGCCCAAATTATTTGAATTATCAAATGTGAATATGACTTTCTTTTCCTCATTAGAAATAAAAAAATTTATTTCTCAACCAAATAAAAAAAGAATATATTTCAACTCAACCAAACAAGTATGCAAAAACTATTTTCAATTCAATTAGTTGTCTACTTTTATTTGGAAAGAAAATGCCTTATAAAATCATGACCAAAATTTTGGTCAAAATAAGATTTAATTGAATTTATTTTGATGTAAGTGTAATTTTGATAGAATTTATATTACACCATAGTATGATAAACTTAGAATAATTAAATTTATTTTAAGATTTATTTTAAAATAAAATAGTAGTAATCTCTCTCGATCTTTCTAATTAAAAAGTTATAATTAAATAGCTTCTATAATATGTTAACACAAATATAAGAACATAATAACAAAAAAATAGAATAAAAATATATTTAATAATAAATATTATTGTTGTGCTAGAAAATTTATAGTAGTAGAGTTGGTGTCTAATATCTTAGCTTTAGACAAAATTCCAATTAATATTTTTGGATTCTAATTGTGTCGATCAATCGAGTTGCACTGCTAATTCGGATCTCAATTCTATCGGTCGAGGACAATTAAAACCCAACAATAATATTAAATCTTGACGGGTGCCTGGAGACGACTGGCTGTGATTGCTGGTAGCAATAGTTGACACTGATAGCTTAAAAATACAAAAGAGATTTTAGTACTCTCAACTCTTCCTCCTCCCATTTTGTAGAGAATGAGGACATATTTAAAACCTTTTTGTGATAAACATTTTGATAAATTTGATTAGAATCAAAAGCACTCTATTGTACAATTCATACTAATACTCTCGTTCATAAATCATTTATAAAGCATTTGACTACCTTAACAATATTGTCATAATCAAGTGATCTTTGGCTCGTTAGATTCATCTTGTCGAGCTCATTAATTTGACTACAAGCCTTCTATAAAAGGAGGATGTTTAGTCCATCAATTAGTGTTTCAAGTTTTTAAATATAATTTAAGTATTTGATTTGAGCTCATTTTGAGTCAGCTCAAGTCATTTTTAGCGTCGATAGGAGCGTCTCGTGGAGGTATTCAATTTGTTTATAAATTTTCTAATGTCGTTCAAATGATCTGTAATTTTACTTCAAAAGTTTCTAATTCATATATGGCATCAAAATTTATGCTGATGTTGTGAACTTTTTGGACTCGTATCAATTATAATTTTTTATTATAATGACATACATATATAATAATGTTAATATGATAATATTTTTAAGCATAATAAATAATAATTCTACTCATAAAAAAAAACTTAAATGCTATCAAATAAATCTAAAAAGCATGTTGAATAAAATTTTAAATAGAAAAAAAAATGGTATGCTTTCTAAGATTTTTGAACGGTAGGGATGTGAGTATCGACAAAAATTTTGAGGCAAGGAAAGGAACAATTATTACGTCCTCCGACCGGACGTAAAGGAACGTCCGGTCGGAGGTCAAATCCCGCCAAAAAATGAGAAATACCGAGCAATACCAAACAATAACGAGGAATACCATCACGTGAAGACCCAATACCGAGTTATACCGAGCAATACTGAGTTATACAAAAGTTGTACCGAGTTTTTCCTAGCAAAAACTCAGGAAAAACTCGGTACAACTTAGTATTGCTCGGTATAGCTCGGTATAACTCGGTATTGGTCTTCACAGAGTGATATTCCTCGTTATTATCAAATAATATCTAGCAATACAGAGTTTTTTGGCGGGATTTTGCCTCCGACCGGACGTCCTTACACCGGACCTAATAAAAGTTCCAAGGAAAGCCACGTAGAAGTGCTTCTCCTTCTTATGGCCGTCGGATTAACAAAAGAGATAAATTCGAAATAATATATTTACGAATTTCTCACGCAACATTTCAATTTTCAAAGAAAAAAAAAAGATCCTCACTTTTTCTATCTTTTTTCTCTTTATTCAAGTTCAAAGCTACAGGGATATATTATAAATACACATTCAAAATCATATATGTTTTTATTCAATGTTTCTAAAGTAAGAAATCTTTATTTAGATGTGAAAAAGCATTCATTACACATTAAATAAATTGTATGTTATATTAATTATTGTTCAAAAGTAGAATTGACCGAGCTATTTAACTATATTCATTAGGGGTGTTAAAACAGATTTTAAGATCGGGTTTGGATCAAATCCGAAATTGCTTGCTCTTTACATCCGACTCGAACCAACCCATTTGTTCAAATATGTTAAAAGTCTAGACTTGAATCCGACCCATTATCCCAGTTGAGTGTGATAGGCAAGTGCGAGGGGGTCAGGGTGAGTGAGAATGCAAGGGCGAGCAACGAGCACGAGTTAGTGTGAGCACGGGAGAGATGCGATCGAGCGAGCATTTGCGTCAAATGGGATGGACGAGTGAGAATAGGACATATGGGTCAAACAGGTTGCATTCGGGTTCATGGGCCAACCCAAACCATACTCGATATTTCAGTCGGGTTGAAAAAGTAAATCAGAACCCAACCTATTTGTGAAACAGTTCGACCCAAATTAGAAATTTTCAGATCGAGTCCGAATAAAATTTTTCGGTTGTCATATACTGACACCCATACTATTACATGAAAGAATCTCAATGCTAGAATGGAGAAAACATAATATAATCAAGAGAAAGAACTACTTTTGTATCAATATAAGGTTTGGCTTGGGGCGGTTTTCATAATGCTTCTTAGAGCAGCTTTTTGTATAAAAATTAATATTTTTATACAAAAAAGCTACTTAAAGGCTTTGTTTGGGATGACTTTTTTATTACTTCTTAAAACAACTTTTTAGAACAAAAATTTAAAATTTTCTACTAAAAAATTAATATAAAAAGCAGTAAGAAAGCCGTCCCAAACGAAACCTAAGAAGCATTAAATAAATAGTCTCAAATGAAGCCTAAGTGTTTAAGGCTTCATCTGTGGCTATTTTTAGTACAAAAAATTTTTGTAATATAAATTTTTGTACTAGAAAACTGTTTTAAAAGACAGTAAGAAAGTTTTCCCAAATGAAGCGTCAGACTTGATTTGCGATAATTTTTACCACTATTTTTTGGCTACTTTCAAAAAAAATTTATAGAAAACTATCTTATAAAATATTAAGAAAGACGTCCCAAACAACAACAATTTTTATTTAGCTACTATTTTTTCATTACTTTCAAGAAATTTATGTGCTAGAAAGGTATCTTTTATAGTATCATTCAAAAAAATCATTTTTCCTATAATAATTTTACAATCGCCTACAACATCCTAAACAAAACTCTAATTGAATTTATTCTATGTTCATATTTTGCTTGTTCGACCTTTTTTAATTAAAAATCAGCCCGAGTTGAAAATTATTCTTGAACATCATATTTTTGTTCAACTTATTATAATTTCTCTGAATATAAGCTCATTATATATATATATATATATATATATATATATATATATATATATGTTGCGTCCAGGAGTATTCGCGGCGGTAGAGAAATATCATATTTAACGTCTTAGCGTTGTACGAAAATCCGGCACGCAATCAGATAAGGAGAGAGGGTCTAGCATTTATGAGACACCAAGATTTTTACGTGGAAAACCCCTGAAAAAGGGGAAAAAAACCACGGGGCCTAGCCCAGTTTGAAAGAATCCACTAGTATTGCAGTCGATTACAAATGAGGCCCTTCCTTGGTGGAAGGTCTTAGCTTGATGTACATATTATGGAATACATTACATGATGTAAATACAAATAATCACTATTGACATGCTCGCTTTGTTAGAAGGATTGCGGTCGGCGGGCGACGTAGGTCAGGAGGACCGTAGTCAGCTGGAGACGGAGGACTGTAGTCGGCGGGCGACGTAAGTCAGGAGGACCGTAGTCGGCGGGCGACGGAGGTCGGAAAGACTGTAGTCGGCGGGCAACATAAGTCAGGAGGACCATATTCAATGGGCGACGGATGTCAGAGAGACTGTAGTCGGCGGGCGACGTAAGTCAGGAGGACCGTAGTCGGCGGGCGACGAAGGTCGGAAAGACTGTAGTCGGCGGGCAACATAAGTCAGGAGGACCGTATTCAATGGGCGACGGATGTCAGAGAGACTGTAGTCGGCGGGCGACGTAAGTCAGGAGGACCGTAGTCGGCGGGCGACGGAGGTCGGAAAGACTGTAGTCGGCGGGCAACATAAGTCAGGAGGACCGTATTCAATGGGCGACGGATGTCAGAGAGACTGTAGTCGGCGGGCGACGTAAGTCAGGAGGACCGTAGTCGGCTGGCGACGGAGGTCGGAAGGATTGTAGTCTAACGACGAAGATCAGTAGGACAGCGTCAGATAGAAGTCCAGCAATGGAAAGAAATGCATCTTCACATAGATGTCCAGCGAAGTCCGATAACCGGTAGAAGTCTGGCATCGGGTAGTGACTTGGCGAAGAGTGAAGGTCCGACATCGGGTAGAAGTTCGACGTCTGTTGGTGGCAGAGGAGAAATCCGGCCTCCCTTGGGCGGAGTTTCGGCGCCAGGGGGGGAACTCTATCGTTAAATGAGAAGAATTTCAGCATCACGTGGAAGTTGTGAAAATTCCCGGCGTTTCCTGAAAATCCGGCAGAGTTCCGGCGTCTTCAGGCGGCAAGAAGAGCTCCGGCGGCGGTGGTCGAGGAGGTGAGGAATCTCCTTTTCCCCTTTCTCCTCTTCTTCTTCTCTCTCTTCACTTGAGTCCCCTTGGTGTAGAATGAGGACTCTATTTATAGTTTTTCTGGAGTGGCATAGCCCGTAAATAGGCGTGAGATCAGGGGCGAATTGGGAGT
The DNA here is from genome assembly GCA_016618105.1 of Dendrobium huoshanense. Classification (NCBI taxonomy): domain Eukaryota; kingdom Viridiplantae; phylum Streptophyta; class Magnoliopsida; order Asparagales; family Orchidaceae; genus Dendrobium; species Dendrobium huoshanense. The sequence goes on along the minus strand of CM028350.1, from coordinate 38,683,498 downwards.
GTTTTGAATGGACGGCCGATATCGAATCCTTTGATCATGCACCGTTTGTTGGGCATTTGAAGGCCTTAATGATATCGGAATTCGGAGATCTTGGGCTCGTTGGATTTGTCTCGTCGAGCCGTTCGATTCGAGTATAAGCTCGATAAAATCGGAGACCGTTTGTTAACTCAAATTGCGGTTTGAACCTTCCAATAGTGCTTTGAGCCCTTAATTCGGACTCATTTGGGCTCGGATTGGGTTGATCTTGGTGTCGTTGGGTTCGTATTTCTGAGACACTCAGTTTGACTATAAGCTCGCTAAAATCGGAGTTCGGGTGCTCCCAATATTAATTTTTGAAGTTTCCATTTAGCTTTTGCCTCGAGATTCATGCCCGATCAAGATAATTTTTGTGATGCCGTATCAGTTGCCCCCCTATTTTCGGACGTCAAAGCTCTAGAAGTCCGAAAATACTTGTTACAAACTTTTACATTGGCCGAATCGCAAAAAATTGCGTTCCGAAAACTAAGCTCTTGCTCAAACTTGATTGTAGAGGCCCCGTTGAGCTCCGAAAGTGTCAAAATCGAGTCCAGAACGTCGAAAAATGTGTTAGAGGACCCCAAAAACGTCCGAATCGGATCGTCCGGGGCGAAAATTGGGCCCGGGACACGTAGGCGGCCAATCCAGCAACCGGCCGGCCGGCCGCCGGCTGCCGGCGCGCCGCACCGGCGATGCCCGCGTCAGCAGGCTGAAGGGGCGCGCGTGAGGCGCCCCTTGAAAGGAGGTTCAAAATGTTTTTTTTTTTTTTTTCTTAGGGGCGGCGGGTTCAGCCGCCCCTTTAACGCTTTTTTTTTTTTTTCCTTTTCCTTCACGATCCGCGTGAGAAGCCCGCGGATGGGCGCATGTTACGGGCGGCGGTTTGCAGGCACCGACTTAAGCGGGGCCCACATGCGAGAAATAAATTTTTTTTTGCTATTTTTAGGCCTAAAAAATTCCGAAAAAATCCCAAAAAATTCCGAAAAAATTCGAATTTTTTTAGAAAAATAGGAAAATTCGAAAATGGCAATAACTCCTTCCATTTATCTCCAGAACCTATAAATAGGCCTCCTAGGCCTTTAGGAAATTTGCAACTTCTCTTTTTTGCTCCCTCCGGTTCTCTGGCGGCTGAGGCTTCTGCTATTTGCGAGTTGGAATTTTTTCCTACTCGAATAGCGCCCCTCCTCACGTGCAGAAACCTACGGGATTTCTTCCTCCCCCTCCGGCTTACTGACGGTTGAGACTTCCGTTATTTGCGAGTTGGAATTTTTTCCTGCTTTAATAGCGCCCCTCCTCGCGTGCAGAAGCCTACGGGATTTCTTCCTGGTGGATTCTCGCGAGGCAAAAATGGGTGATCGCACTTCTACCAAAGATGTTTTCATCGTGGAAGATCGTCCAACTGCGCGTTCAGAGGGTTCGTTGCAAAGAGCATTCAAGTGAGAAGCCGATGGCGAGTAGTAGTCTGCCAACGAGGAGAAGTCGGACGATAAGGAGAAGTCCGACATCGGGTAGAAGTACGGCCTTGGGCAGAAGACCGGCGAAAGTTTGTCGACGGGCAGAAGTCTGACAACATGAAGAAGTCCGCTGACGAGCAGAAGTCTGACGACATGAAGAAGTTCAACGTCGGGTAGAAGACTGACGAGAATTCATCGATGAGCAGGAGTATCGATGAGCAGGAGTCTGACGACGAGTAGAAGTCCGCTGACGAGCAGAAGTCCAACGTCGGGAAGAAGTCCAACGTCGGGAAGAAGTTCAACGTCGGGTAAAAGACCGACGAGAATTCGTCGACGAGCATGAGTCTGACGATGAGTAGAAGTCCGCTGACGAGCAGAAGTCCAACGTCTGGAAGAAGTTCAACGTCGGGTAAAAGACCGACGATAATTCGTCGACGAGCAGGAGTCTGACGACGAGTAAAAGTCCGCTGACGAGCAGAAGTCCAACGTCTGGAAGAAGTTCAACGTCGGGTAAAAGACCGACGAGAATTCGTCGACGAGCATGAGTCTGACGACGAGTAGAAGTCCGCTGACGAGCAGAAGTCCAACGTTTGGAAGAAGTTCAACGTCGGGTAAAAGACCGACGAGAATTCGTCGACGAGCAGGAGTCTAACGACGAGTAGAAGTCTGCTGACGAGCAGAAGTCCGACGATGGGGAGAAGTCTGACGTCGGGTAAAAGACCGATGAGAATTCGTCGACGAGCAGGAGTCTGACGACGAGTAGAAGTCCTCTAACGAGTAGAAGTCTGACGTCGGGTAAAAGACCGACGAGAATTCGTTGACGAGCAGGAGTCTGACGACGAGTAGAAGTCCGCTGACTAGCAGAAGTCCGACGACGGGGAGAAGTCTGACGTCGGGTAGAAGACCGACGAAAGTTCGTCGACGAGCAGAAGTACGGCGACGAGTAGAAGTCCGCTGACGAGCAGAAGTCCGACGTCGGGTAGAAGTTCAACGTCGGGTAGAAGACCGACGAGAATTCGTCGACGAGAAGGAGTCTGACGACGAGTAGAAGTCTGCTGACGAGCAGAAGTCCGACGACGGGGAGAAGTCTGACGTCGGGTAGAAGACCGACGAAAGTTCGTCGACGAGCAGAAGTCCGACGACGAGTAGAAGTCCGCTAACGAGCAGAAGTTTAACGTCGGGTAAAAGACCGACGAGAATTCATCGACGAGCAGGAGTCTGACGACGAGTAGAAGTCTGCTGACGAGCAGAAGTCCGACGATGGGGAGAAGTCTGACGTCGGGTAGAAGACCGACGAAAGTTCGTCGACGAGCAGAAGTCCGGCGACGAGTAGAAGTCCGCTGATGAGCAGAAGTCCGACGTCGGGTAGAAGTTCAACGTCGGGTAGAAGACCGACGAGAAGGAGTCTTACGACGAGTAGAAATCCGACGTCGGGTAGAAGTTCAACGTCGGGTAGAAGACCGACGAGAATTCGTCGACGAGCAGGAGTCTGACGACGAGTAGGAGTCTGCCGACGAGCAGAAGTCCGACGAAAAGGAGAAGTCTTTCGTCGGGTAGAAGACTGACGACGAGTAGGAGTCTGCTGACGATAAGAAGTCCGCTGACAAGAAGAAGTCCGACGTCGGGTAGAAGTTCAATGTCGGGTAGAAGACCGACGAGAATTTGTCGACGGGCAGAATTCCGACGAAAGTCCTGCAAGGCAAAAATTCAGCGACAAGAGGAAATTCAACATCAAGTAGAAATTTAACTTTGTACAGAAGTTCGATGGAAGTCGATTGACGACATTCTAGTGACGTTAACCAAGAATGTATAATCTATCCGAGGTTGTTTGTCAGAGTCTTTGGCTCGATGATGTTAACCGATATTGGATCCACCAAAGATGTGAGACCTATCCGAGGTTGTATGTCGGAGCTTTTTCTCGATGATGTTAACCTGTAAGGAAGAGGTCGAGAGAATCCACCAAGGATGTGAGACCTTTCTGAGGTTGTATGTCGGAGCCTTTTCTCGACGACGTTAACCTGTGTGAAAGAGGTCGAGAGAATCCACCAAGGATGTGAGACCTTTTGAGGTTGTATGTCGGAGTCTTTGCTCGATGACGTTAATCTGTGTGGAAGAGGTCAGGAGAATCCACCAAGGATGTGAGACCTTCCGAGATTATATGTCGGAGCCTTTGCTCGATGACGTTAACCTGTGTGGAAGAGGTTAGGAGAATCCACCAAGGATGTGAGACCTTTCCGAGGTTGTATGTCGGAGCCTTTGCTCGATGACGTTAACCTGTGTGGAAGAGGTCAGGAGAATCCACCAATGATGTGATACCTTTCCAAGGTTGTATGTCAGAGCCTTTGCTCGACGACGTTAACCTGTGTGGAAGAGGTCAAATCGGATCCCCCTGGGATCAATTTTACCTTGATTGGGAGGGGGCGAATGCCGCGTGTATCCCGAATCAAAGGTGAAGAATGGTCTAATTTTATACCGTTACTGCTTTTTTGAGGTCGAGGTTAAGACCTTGCCCGAGGAGTAGAAGTCCAACAATTGACTGTATAAAGCTTGCAATTGATTTGAAGTATCCTTGCATTTGCTCAGATATTCCTGAAATATCAACTTGGTGTTGAAGGTATTGGAGGATCTATTTGACCATGGTTTGAGTCAAAGTTGCCCCCCAGTCCGCATCTGCTTCTTATGATATTGATGCTATGTGTGATCTTTTGAGATTGGAGCAAAAGTTGCCCTCCAGTCGGGAACCACGTTTCCCACAGACGGCGCCAAACTGTTGCGTCCAGGAGTATTCGCGGCGGTAGAGAAATATCATATTTAACGTCTTAGCATTGTACGAAAATCCGGCACGCAATCAGATAAGGAGAGAGGGTCTAGCATTTATGAGACACCAAGATTTTTACGTGGAAAACCCCTGAAAAAGGATAAAAAAACTACGGGGCCTAGCCCAGTTTGAAAGAATCCACTAGTATTGCAGTCGATTACAAATGAGGCCCTTCCTTGGTGGAAGGTCTTAGCTTGATGTACATATTATGGAGTACATTACATGATGTAAATACAAAGAATCACTATTGACATGCTCGCTTTGTTAGAAGGACTGCAGTCGGCGGGCGACGTAGGTCAGGAGGATCGTAATCAGCTGGAGATGGAGGACTGTAGTCGGCGGGCGACGTAAGTCAGGAGGACCGTAGTCGGCGGGCGACGGAGGTCGGAAAGACTGTAGTCGGCGGGCGACATAAGTCAGGAGGACCGTATTCAATGGGCGACGGATGTCGGAGAGACTGTAGTCGGCGGGCGACGTAAGTCAGGAGGACCGTAGTCGGCCGGCGATGGAGGTCGGAAGGATTGTAGTCTAACGACGAAGATCAGTAGGACAGCGTCAGATAGAAGTCCAGCAATGGAAAGAAATGCATCTTCACATAGATGTCCAGCGAAGTTCGATAACCGGTAGAAGTCTGGCATCGGGTAGAGACTTAGCGAAGAGTGAAGGTCCGACGTCGGGTAGAAATCCGACGTCTGTTGGTGGCAGAGGAGAAATCCGGCCTCCCTTTGGCGGAGTTTCGGCGCCAGGGGGGAACTCTGTCGTTAAATGAGAAGAATTTCAGCATCACGTGGAAGTTGTGAAAATTCCCGGCGTTTCCTAAAAATCCGGCAGAGTTCCGGCGTCTTCAGGCGGCAAGAAGAGCTCCGGCGGCGGTGGTCGAGGAGGTGAGGAATCTCCTTTTCCCCTTTCTCCTCTTCTTCTTCTCTCTCTTCACTTGAGTCCCCTTGGTGTAGAATGAGGACTCTATTTATAGTTTTTCTGGAGTGGCATAGCCCGTAAATAGGCGTGAGATCAGGGGCGAATTGGGAGTGTTTTGAATGGACGGCCGATATCGAATCCTTTGATCATGCACCGTTTGTTGGGCATTTGAAGGCCTTAATGATGTCGGAATTTGGAGATCTTGGGCTCGTTGGATTCGTCTCGTCGAGCCGTTCGATTCAAGTATAAGCTCGTTAAAATCGGAGACCATTTTGTAACTCAAATTGCGGTTTGAACCTTCCAATAGTGCTTTGAGCCCTTAATTCGGACTCATTTGGGCTCGGATTGGGTCTATCTTGGTGTCGTTGGGTTTGTATTTTTGAGACGCTCAGTTTGACTATAAGCTCGCTGAAATCGGAGTTCGGGTGCTCCCAATATTAATTTTTGAAGTTTCCATTTAGCTTTTGCCTCGAGATTCGTGCCCGATCAAGATAATTTTTGTGATGCCGTATCAATATATATATATATATATATATATATATATATATATATATATATATATATATATATATATATATATATATATATATATATATATATATATATATGTGTGTGTGTGTGTGTGTGTGTGTTGTGGGTCAGAATATACGCAGCGATAGAGTTATAGTCATACATCTTAGCGTTGCACGGATATCCAACTCACACATAGACAACACAAGATTTTTTACGTGGAAAACCCTTGAAAGGGGAAAACCATGGGGCCTGACCTAGTTGAAAAATGATTCCACTATAATTCTAGTAGATTACAACGGGCTGACTTGTCCTTGAGGGCGATCATATTACAAATGTCAACTATAAAGTTGAAATCTAGTGACAAACATGGATGATAGTCCGACCTCACTTAGTGATATGGCAAAAGTATGGTGTGACTTGGAAATTCAGGCATTAATTAGTAATTTGGTGAAACTCCGGGGTCACTTGGTGGTTTGGCGAACTCTGTGTGTCAGGTGGTGGTTCGGTGAAATTTCGGGCCTCAGGTGGTGGTCCGGCAGAAGTCAGGGCCTCAGGTGATTATCCGACAGAAGTTTGGGCCTCAGGTGATGATCTGGTAGAAGTCTGGGCCTTAGGTGATAGTCCGACAGAAGTGAGGGACTCAGGTGGTGGTCTGACAGAAGTCCGGGCCTCAGGTAGTGGTTTGACATAATTCAAGGCCTCAAGTGGTGGTTCGACTGAGCTTAAGGCCTCAAGTGATAGTCCGGCGGAACTCAGGGTTTCAAGTGGTGGTCCGGTGAAGCTTAGGGCCTTAAGTGGTGGTCTAGCAGAGCTTAGGACCTCAGGTGGTGGTCCGACAGAACTCCGGCGGTTGTCGAGGAGGCAAGAAGGCAAGAGCGATCTCCGATCTCTCTCTTTTCTCCTTGGGCTTAGGGGTCCCTTTCCAAGAGGAATGAGAAGTCTATTTATAGATTTTCTAGAGTGGCATGGCTCGTAAATATGAGAAAGATCAATGGTAAATAAAAAATGGTTTGAATGGACGACCGATGTCGAATCCCTTGATTGTAGACCATTTGTCAGACTTTTGAAAGTTTTAATAATGTAGGAATTTCGAGATCCTGGGCTCGTTAGTTTTGCCTCGTCGAGCCGCTCGTTTCGATTATAAGCATGTCACATTTGGAAACCATTTGGTAATCCAAAATGTGGTTCGAACTCAACAACAACGCTTCAGGCTTTTGATTTGGACTCATTTGGGCTCGGATTTTGTCAAATTTAGTGTCGTTGGATTCGTATTTCCAAATCATTCAGTTCAACTATAAGTTTGTTGAAATCAAAGTTATGGTCCTAATTTTAACGTTGAAAGTTTCCAACTTGATTTTGCCTTGAGATTCGTGCCCGTTCAGGATAATTTTTTGATGATGTATCAATATATATATAACTAATAAATCTAAAAAATATGTATATGTTCGTTAACCTGATGAAGTAGAGCAATGCAAAGATGCCTTTTTTATGGTTGTGGACAGGACAATAGGTCTTTTTACAAGTCAAGACTCAAAAAGACTTTTCTAGATAGAAAATTCAAATCTTATAATTTTCCTTGATTAGTTAGTCATCCACGTGCCACAAGGGAAGGTAGTCATTAGAGCTTCATTAGTTAGATTTATTGATTAATTTATTATTTTAATCAATTAACAATCAAGTTGGAGAAGTAAATATCAAGAAAATTAAAACATTTTTTAATAGCATGCATATATCTAATACATGGATAATAATATAGGGACTATTTTGAGATTTTTTGTAATTTTAAGGGTTAAATTTCAAAAAAGTCCTCATACAGTTCTAATTTAAACATTCTAATTCCACTGATATAAAATTGATTTTAATTTAGTCTCTAAAAATTATAAAATCCATTGAATTTTTTTATAATAGATGGGCTAAAGGACTAAGTTGGAGCAACGTGATACAAGAAGCCATAATTTAAGCATTATTTTTCCAGCAAGCAGTAATTCATATCAGTATTCTGTTGGCTCAATAAAAAGAGTCGTTACTTTTTGACTGTCGGTACAATAATAACTCATTATAACTCTCAATCAGTATCACGTGAATTAGCAAATGATAACACCAAACCATAATATTTAAAAAAAAAACTCGTCGCCCATCATTTTGCACATATTAGTCAATCTTCATTGAACCTCAGTGAAATCAGCTTTAATTACTTATCCTCATACATATTATTATCATAATATTATAACAGTAATAGCGACCAGCTATTACCCAATCACATACTCATTTTTAGTCTCAATATTTGTATTAACAACATGCTTAAAAAAATACCTAATTTATATACAATGCAATAACTTGTATTTTATTTGGTGAAATTCATAAATGTTGCAGTCAAAGTATCCAGGATAATCAGTACGATAGCACATTAAAAGTTGTGTCCTAAAAGTTTAATAAAGCCGGGGAAATGCAATAAAATAAGTTTTGAGAAGAATTCAACACTCAAAATCAAAATCTTTGAAAAGAAAGATAGAATTAGAATAACATATCTCGTTCTACACCATTTTTGTAAAAGCAGCAAAGTGATCCGAAGACTGAAAATCTAAATTTTTCTTTTTCTCCTACTTACCTCTCTCCTTCTTTTCCTTACTCGGCATGCCAACATTGGATGGGGAAAATAAGGGATGGTGAGTGGAAAAAATATTATATAAAAATGTTTTTTTTTTTTTTTTGTGGACAGAGCCGCAACGCCACCACTCAATACCGTAACGCTGCATGTTAAACCTAGAATTACTGTACAAACATAGGCTTCAATGTTGCAGCCTCATTTTCTGCCGCCATAGCGCTCTAAGCCTAACACTGCAGTGCTCAAAGAATTACCACCGTTGTGCTCCAATTCAAACATAAATTTAAATGTTTTATTTTCAATTATTTTTAAAAATTCAAATTATTATATTTACGACATTTACAATCTTAAGTGCTTGGATGAATCTTGTCATGATAGAATGCTAACATCTTCCAATATGATACCCGACTTATAAAAATTTTTCATATTAAATAAACTTTGAAGTTTGATTTAATATTAAAGTTATTGCTAATTATTATATCTAGACTTATAGCTCTAAGTAGACTAAGGCTTTGTTTGGGATGGCTTTTTTACTGCTTTCTAAAACGGAGTTTTAGTACAAATTTTTTTATTTTTGTACTAAAACTTTGTTTTAGAAAGCAATAAAAAAACCGTCCCAAACGAAGCCTAAGTGAACCATGCTAATGAGTGATTCTTAGATGTAGCTCTTGGTTGGTGATTTGATGTGGCAGCCACATCTCCTTTTCCTTCTTCTGCTCACTTGTTTTGCCATCGCTAATAGTTGACGATTGATACCTTCAAATTTGTTCAGGAATTCCAAATGTCTCAATTTGGAGTAATTATTAGGTGCGGAGTGCAGATGGGGAGAGCACCGTGTGCACAGACACAGGGTACCAAGCGGTACCACGGTACCTAGCTGAATTTTATACTAGTGTGCGGACGGTTCTCCCCGTCTGCACTCTGCACCTAATAATCTCTACTCAATTTGAATATGTGTGGAATTCCATCCATTTTTTTTTTGGCCTTAAAAGATAAGCTAACACCCTAATGATGATAGTCAAAGGATTTAATGATGATTAAGTTGTCAAACAATCATTAGGGCTAATTAAATTGTGGTTAAAGATACCAAAGCATACTATTTGGATTTTAAACAACATGATGTCTTATGCACTTCCATGCAAAGGATGAAGAAGGTTCCCGCCAGTCGTACTGCCTTGCAATATCTCATCCCATATATCTCGTTTGGCCCTAGAGGGCGAGGCAGAATTGAACTAACGACTTCCAATTAGAAGATGAGTAGGTCAACCACATCAGCTGTACCGAGTAGTACCGAGCTGCGATATGGAGCAAAGGGATGACGTGGCGCATTCTGCTTGGTCTCCGAACAACATTTGGCGTCCGCATAGAAAATTTTTCGTGAAATTGAGACTGATTTTGTGTTATGGTGTCGATGAAGTAATAATTATGTTCATGATATAGCTCTTGTCAATCTTTGTGATTCGGAAGTTTTTTTTTTCTTGGGTTTCAAAAGTGGCAATGCGATCAACTTATTATACCAGTCCAGTAATGTAGTATCCCTTAAATATCAACACAATCTCGATGTGACATTCTAATTCAATCCAACTTCACTTAGACTTTTTTTTTTTTTTGAAAAATAAAATTATAAATACTTTTATTATTTAAAATTTTTTTAAATTTCAAATTTTTTTTAAATGGAAATTAAAAATAAAAAATCAGTCCTTTTAAAAATTATTTAATTAATAGACAAGTAAAAATTCTCAAAATTTTTATGGCATAGCTTACTGAAACCATGTGCCTTCTTCAGATCCACTACCTCTTTATAAAACCTTGAAAGCTCTAAGTACTTTCTGCAACTCCGCCATCTTCTAGAATGATGGTTCTTCCCTTTCCCTAATTCCCCGCCACTCTCTCCTCTCTCTCTCTCTCTCTCTCTCTCTCTGAGATATTTCTTTATGGACTCCGGCGATAGCAACAGCATGCGCTTCTCCTCCTCCATCGCCGCCTCCGGCGACACATTCTTCGAACCCCTGGCCTCCTGTCCTTCCTCTGTACCTCTTCGCCTCCCTTCCCCGTATCTCCCACCCCTCTTCAGTTCATCCACTCCCACTCCCACTCCAACAACTTCATCCCAGCTCCCTCCCACCTTCACCGCCCCTCGCATCTCCAAGAAGCGAGCTCGACCATCCCGGCGAGCCCCAACCACCGTCCTCGCCACCGACACCTCCAATTTCCGCGCCATGGTCCAGGTCTTCACTGGCATCCCCTCCGCTCCCTTATCTTCCTCTTTCTCCCTCCACCCCCGCCTCAATTTCTCACCCCAGCTCCTTCTCCACCCTTTCTCCCCGAAGCTACAAACCACTAATTCACTTTCCCCAACTTCGTCAATCTCTCCTAACTACCAAACTCCGATTCATACACAGCAGACCCCATCCTCTTTGTTCCAATCCATCCCACCATTCGCTTCACCGGAAGCCTTCTTGACGCCGGAGAAGTTTGGGATGATCAAGGGAGTCGACGGCTTCGTCTCCATGGCTGGATCGGAGGAAGTCGAAGAGGATTTCCGCGGGGAGAAGGGATTGGAGAGCGTGCGATTTGCTTGCAGGGGAGGTATGTTGGATTCCTGGATCTGTTCTTCGGATTAGGAAGAATTAATAAATATTAGATGGGGACAATCAGATCAAAGAATTGTTCTGAATGTATGTATGTATATAGGACGCTTTAGTGTGGCAAGTGGATCGGTTAAACCTTAACTCTCCAATTTTCCTATTTACTGCAATTCGCTCAGTAATTTTGGTTTACTTTTAATTGGAGTTTACAGAAATATATGATTCCGAAGAGCTATTTTACTATATTTTAAATTAAAGTTCTAATGGAGTTAATTGACTGTTCTTCATCTTGATTTGCTTGATGATATTCCTTGAAATTACTATTGGGGGATTTTTGATTTGGCATAACAACAAAATCAACAACATCAAATTTTTATCTCACTACGCGAAATCTATTACATGAATCTTTTTTTTTAATTATGATCCGATTATATTAAAAATAATGATTTTTTAAAAAAATTGAAAATTTTAATTTAAAATTAAGAAATGGAGCTTAATAATTGAGTTAAGCTCAAGCTTTTCAAATGAGCTAGTGCAATTGATCCGAACTCAAGCTAATAAATTTTGTAACGAGTTCAATTCGAGCTCAGTAAAAATTAAATAAGCTTAGCTCGATTAAACAGATATTTAACTCGGCTTGTTTACACCCCTAAAATTAAGTCAATAGTGAACCAAATAAGATTAAACAAGGGCATTCAATTCAAAAAATGAGCTAAAAAACATGGATATCCAATTTGAAAATGAGCTCAAAATAATTTTTCAATATTATCTCACTTAGTCTTCGTTTGGATGGCTTTCTTACTGATTCTTAAAGCTACTTTTTAGTATAAAAATAAATAAAAAATTATTAAAATACTATTTTAGGAAAGTGAAACTAAATTTGTCTAAACGAAGCCTTAATGAACGATTGTAGCATCAGCTTTCTAATGATTGTCAACCTTACAATTAAATTCAATATAAGTTATAAAAATAGTTAGGTTTGCACGTTAGCATTTACTTCCCAACTTAGCAGCCAAGTCACCCGCTATAAGGAATTTTTATTTGGTCCGGTCACAGGACGTAGCTCTAGGTTCGGCCGCCAGTAGAATCGCGCCACGCGTTCTCACTATTTATCTCACGCCCCGACAACCCGACCCGGAACGGACCTAGGATTGCTCGGTATTTCTCGATTTTGCTAGGTATTGCTAGGTATTGGTCAATTTTTCTCGGCAATAACCAATACCGAGCAATGCTGAGTTTTTCTAGAAAAAACTCGGTACAACTCAGTACAACTCGGTATTGCTCGATATTTGTCTTCACGGAGCGGTATTACCTAGCAATACCGAGCAAATACCGAGCAATACCTAGCAAAACGCGAAGAAAGCATTCCCGGGTACCGGTTCAGGTCAAGTCATCGGGCCGCGCGGTAAACAGTAAGAGAACCAATATAGTGAGATAAATGTTTCTATAACCATATTATTCTTATAAAATATAGCTTATGTGAAATATCTTTCTTGCTAGAATGGATTTTGATGTTGCAATTTTTTATATTATATTTTTTCACTAAATAGAGGAGGCCTTCTTTGGCTCAATTCATGATTGTGATGGTCATATTGAAATTTCTTTATGATTAACAAAACTAATGGTAATAGATAAGATATATAAGATATAGGATTAGTAAAACTATCAAATGACAAAGTCAATACAAATATTTTCCAAATTAAAAAAAAAAAAAAAACTATAACTACTAAATTATAGAATAAACCATTCATTATTAAAAGGAGCAAATTTTTCTCATGCAAATAAAAAAATGAAAGGATGGTCTTCTATAGTTGTTGGGTATAAGTTCTTCAAATTGATTGATTTTTTTCTTGAGCTGATGATTGATTAGAATATATTCAATTAACTAATTATTATAATATGATGAACAAATTAAAAAAAATGATGCATGACAGAGGGGATCTGGCCCATTTTATTCTCAATCATATGAAGTGGTATATAAAGTAAATTAAATTAGCAATTTAATAGTCAGAAGTAATAATTAGCAAGATTTGCATCAAATATTTTAACCTCATTGCTTATTGATAGAGATTGCTTATGCATTTATGCTTCCTTTGGAACGATTTTTTTACTGTTTCTTAAAGCAGATTTTTAGTACCAAAATTTTTGTTTAGAAAGTTGTAATTGTCCAAACTCTTAACTATCGAGGTAAAGACCTTATGATTTTGTCCTGTTGGTGTAACTTCTCAGAAGGTAACCTATCCCATGAGCATATTTGATTGTGAAGTTTCTTAATGAAATTTCAACAACTACATTAAAATGCATCTCAATGTTTAAGAGTTTTTTTTTTTTTTATTTAAGGGTTTCAAAAAAACTATTTAAAAAGCGACAAAAAAAATTGTCCCAAATGAAAAAAACAGCAAGAAAATTGTCCCAGATGAAACCTAAGTCTTTAGAGAAAAAACGGTCTTCTAATTATTAGCCATAACTTACTTATTCTTAGACATTCAATCTATATACTAATGATAGAATTTATTTTTTTTTAAAATAGAATATTATAATTCTATGTTATAGAAGTGATTCATGAGGCAACTTAAGACTTCGTTTGGAACAGATTTTTTACTATTTTTTCGTGAAAGTAACAAAACAATAATGATCAGAAGCTGTTCCAAACAAAACCTAAGTTGAATGATGAGAGTACCCCACTTCCATGTTTGGGTAAGGCTTCACCTCTTACACTTTCTTTCATCTTTTGAGTTTTTTATGACATATTGATTGCAATATTTTCTCTCTTATAATTTTCTTTTTATCATTTAATATTAATTTTATTTATTTATTTTTAACATTCTCAATCTTACAAACTCAGCCTTCTTAGACTATTTCAGATACATATCATCATAATATTTTCCTTTTCTTTGTTTCCAAACATGCATATTTATATATAATCAACTAATCTGCAGTACAAAATTCACCTCTAATTATCAATGACATAAAATATTTACTATGAGAGTTTTAGAATTAATAAATTAAAGAATTAATGTGCAATATATTAACGAATTTGAAATTAATAATAATCTCTCAATATTGTCGACAGTTAAAACAAAATCGCAATATAATAGATGTCAAATTGGAAAAATTATTCTGTGCGGACACCAGACCGTCCGGAGATGAATCAGAACGCACCATGCTACCCGTTTCTTGTGTACCGCGATTGTGTAATGCTGCATACCAGGTAACATGGCACGTTCTGATTCGCCTCCAAAAAGTCCGGTGTCCGCACAGAATAATTTCTTGCCAATTTGACATTTTAAGGACAGAATTGTTTCAAATAAAACAATTAGCAAGGCGGACAATTAGTACTCTATAATCTCTAATAACAATTCAAGCAGAAAATTAGCAGGATTTGTATAGTTAGTTGATTTTGTCTTTTACATTCGCTTCCGAAACAATTATCACAGTATTTTCCCTTTCTATCATAATATTTATTCTATACTTTTTTTCTGTAATGAAATAATTTTCCACTGTAGAGAGGAAAATGGTAAAACCTGTTCAAAACATGGATTTAGACAAGATGAGCTGATAGCTGCACTGCCATTAGTTTGAGACTTGGAAGTTCAACAAACAGGTTTGGATGCAGAGATCATCACAAATGGTCCGTTCCTCACACATTTAAAGCCAACCAGGCCACATGTTCTGCAGAGATCCTCCAGTTCTCTTTCTGAAATATACAAGTGGTTGCTTGTAGCCCGGATGTAGAACTGAAAAGAAAAATGCGCAAGAGAATGAGTGGAGAGTAATGGATGAACATTATAGATGAAGCGATCAATGGAGTTTATTTGCTGAATTTGTTAGGAAAAGTTTATCTGAGCAATGATGATAACTTCGATGGACAAAGTGAATAATAGATGCCTTTGAAGAAGACAACAGAAAAATAGGACACAGGAGAGTTGTGATTTGGTGAAATGCATTTATGTCCACGACTGTATTGAGAGAAAAAAATTTCACTAATCTAGAGATGAGTTACATGATATATGTGCGCTAAATATTTTTACTCTATCTGATGTGGTACAGTTTAAGAAGAAGGTTACTCAGGACTATCATCGAAGGAGGGACCACTGTGCGCAGACCACATTCTCTCGCTTTTTGTTCGTTATTTACCTTTACTCGTTTCTTGCAGAAATGGTATTACCTAGCCATCATTTCTGTTAGTTATTATTAGTGATGCTCTCACCGTAGTAGAGGCTTACAGCAAGGTCGTATATATAGACCTGTAATTTGGAAAGAAGGGATAGAAACCATTTCACTGTTCCATTGCTTGTCTAGTTTTTCTCTCTTGTGTAGGTCTTCAGCCGCTGAGTTCCTGGAGCTGCCGCGACGATCCACACCAGCTGGTATCAAAGCCTACGAACTGGGACAGTGCTGGAATGGCCGAGAGTAGCCGAAGAGCCGCTCCTGACGAAGATCGGAGCCAAGAAGCTTTATGGGATGTTCTAGGAAACATCTCCAAGGAGCTAATGGAGCTATCCGCTGATTTCAAGCGATTCTCCTTAGAAACAAGAAGGGACATTGAAATTCTCAAGTAGAACAATAATGTGCCGCAGGGTATGAGGCGCACAGCATCGAGGGAGACGACTCCTCCCAGGCGAGGTCACGCCGTGTGGGAGAAGGCACAAGGCGGAGTTCCGGCGTTCAATGCCGATCAGTCCGATTCTGATGAGGACGAGGGTCAATTTCCTGTGACCGATGTCCTTGAACCCGAAGAACAGAGGTATTGCAACTATGGCGATATGAGGTTTAATAGAAACAGACCTCCAGCTCACCAAGGAGACTTCAAAGTTAAAATTGATATTCCATTTTTTTAGGGACGTTTACATATAGAGGATTATCTGGATTGGGAACGGGCAGTCGAAACTTTTTTTGATTATCTGGAAATACCTCCTGATAAACAGGTGAAGTACGTGGCGTGCCGTTTGAAGGGCGGCGCTAGCGTCTGGTGGATGCAATTGCTACAGAACCGGAGAAGAGAGGGTAGAGGAGCTGTTCGGAATTAGTTCAGGATGACGCAATTGATGAGGGGTCACTTTCTTCCCACCGATTACGAACGAATGTTATATGTGCAGTATCAGCATTGCACTCAAGGCAATCGATCGGTCAGCGATTATACTGAATAATTTTATCGGCTAAGTTCTCATAATAACCTTCATGAATCAGATAATCAATTGGTAGCACGATACATCGGCGGACTGAAAGACCCTATACAAGATAAACTTCAATTCAATTATGTCTGGACCCCGTCACAGGCGGTAAATTTCGCTCTTAAGGCTGAGACTCAATTGTCTAAATACTCCCGGAGCTCTTCAAACCGGAGACCGTTCTCGGATCAGTTCAGTGCAGCCGTTCCGGGTAGAAATCCTCAAGCTATCGGGCCTGCTAAGGAGCCTGCCAACTCTAATGCAATGCCTGGAGCAGACACTAAATTACAACCGAAAAATCGCCCCCTTCTCAAGGAGAACCCGTACGCTCGACCAACGACACTTAAGTGTTTCCGCTGTTTTCAACCGGGGCACAAATCTAATGAGTGTCCGACCAGACCACAACTCCAAATTGTGGAGGGCGATGCGGACGAAGGCGTGGGCATTGTTGCCGAGGAAACTGGAGATGTTTTTGAAGATATTACCGCTGATGATGGAGAGGCTATTGTTTGTATCCTCGAACGCTTACTGCTGGCCCCTCGCCAACCGACTACCTCCCAAAGAAATGCAATATTTCGCACTCGATGTACTGTTGGCGGCAAAGTGTGCGAGTTGCTGATCGACAATGGTTGCACCGAAAATGTAGTTTCACGATCACTCGTGCAAGCCTTACAGTTAAAAACAACTAAAAACCCGCAACCCTACAAAATTAGTTGGGTCAAAAAAGGGATTGATATTCTTGTAACAGACATGTGTCGGATTAATTTCTCAATTGGAAAACATTATACATGTGAAATTC
Source organism: Dendrobium huoshanense (assembly GCA_016618105.1). Taxonomy (NCBI): domain Eukaryota; kingdom Viridiplantae; phylum Streptophyta; class Magnoliopsida; order Asparagales; family Orchidaceae; genus Dendrobium; species Dendrobium huoshanense. Next base: position 38,666,620 of record CM028350.1, on the reverse strand, counting down.
TCTGTGACGTTCTAGAGATGGATGTTTGTCACATAATACTGGGTCGTCCTTGGCAATACGACAACAGAGAGCGTTTACGATTGCCGCCAAAATACCTACTCTTTTGAATGGAAAGGTAGGACTTAGGCTCTTACCAAACGCTCCAGATGCGGTTGGAACTCATGATAAAGATAAGGCAGTCCTTAACATCGTGTCAGGAGCTACATTGCTTGCAGATAAGAACACTAATTGCATTTATGCAATAGTGATGGCTAAAGACCCAATTCCCAGTACCACCGTGAGGCCAGTTCCGCAGGAGGTGACTGATTTGTTCAACGAATTTAAAGATCTGGCACCTGAAGAGTTATTGTCCGAGCTCCCGCCCCTGCGAATGATTCAACATCAAATTGACCTGACTCCGGGCGGCAATCTGCCGAACTTGCCGCACTACCGAATGAGCCCGAAGGAACATGACATCCTACAGGAAATGATAGAGAGTTTATTGAAGCAAAAATTAATCCGGCCCAGTCTAAGTCCTTGCGTTGTTCTAGCCTTGTTGGTGCCCAAGAAGGATAACAAATGGAGGATGTGTATTGATAGTAGAGCAATCAATAAAATTACAACAAAATTCTGGTTCCCGGTGCCTCGTATTGAAGATATGTTGGACAAGCTTGCTGGTTCAAAGTTCTTTTCCAAACTCGACCTTTGCAGTGGATACCATCAAATAAGCATCCGACCCGGCGACGAGTGGAAGACCGCTTTCAAAACTCGGCAAGGCCTATTCGAGTGGCTAGTCATGCCGTTCTGCTTGTGTAATGCGCCGGCCACTATAGTAGATCTCTCCCGGAGCATTTGAAACATTTTGCCTTGATACTACATTCACTGAGAACACACAAGCTTTATCTCAATCTCCCAAAGTGTGAGATTGCTACAACAAAAGTCTATTTCCTAGGCTTCATTGTATCAGCTAAGGGAGTGTCTACCGATCCAAGCAAAGTCGCCGCCATTCGTGAGTGGCCAATACCTCGTACCTTGTTCGATGTACGCAGTTTTCATGGCCTTGCCAATTTCTACAGGAGGTTCGTACGTGGTTTCAGTATTATCATGGCTCCAATCACGAATTGTCTTAAAGCTAAGCAATTTTCTTGGTCCGAATAATGCCAACGTAGCTGGGATACAATGAAACAAGCTTTATGCTCTGCCACTGTTTTAGCTTTGCCAAATTTTGAAATCCCATTTCAGGTGGATACCGATGCTTCCTCGGTAGGCATTGGCGCTATCCTTTCTCAGTCCGACAAACCGGTGGAATTTTTTAGCGAGAAGTTGAGTTCGGCACGCCAGAAATGGACCATTTATGAACAAGAGTTATATGTAGCTGTCCGTGCTCTTAAACATTGGGAGCATTTTCTCCTACATCAGGATTTCGTTTTATGTAGCAATCATCGTGCACTGCAATTTTCAATAGCCAGAAGACGATTAGTCGGATGCATACCTGCTGGGTCCTATTCTTGCAGAAATTTACTTTTGTCATCAAACACAAGTCCGGGAATCAAAACCGTGTTGCTGATGCACTGAGCCGCCGAACAGCACTTGTGACTCAATTACGGACTGAGATAACAGGCTTGGAATGTCTCCAAGAAATGTATTCCTCGGACTCTGATTTTGCCGACACTTGGAATCAATGTATTTGATTGCAACCTGTAGCAGATTTTTCCATCCGTCATGGCTTTCTTTTTAAAGGAAATGCTCTCTGTATTCCAACATCCTCCTATCGACAACAACTTATTAAGGAAGCTCACGCGGGAGGCCTTGCCGCCCATCTCGGCCACGAGAAGACGACTCTCCAACTTAAATCTAGGTTCTTCTGGCCCAAGCTTCACCGAGATGTTTCCCGGTTTGTCGAAAGGTGCTCAATCTATCAGGAATTCAAAGGAACTAAGAAAAATGCTGGCTTGTATACGCCACTACCTGTTCCTAATTCTATTTGGGAAGACATCAGCATTGACTTCGTGCTTGGATTACCTTGGACACAACGAGGTGCTGACTCCATAATGGTAGTTGTTGATCGTTTTTCAAAAATGACGCACTTCGTCGCTTGTAAAAAGACCTTTGATGCGGTGCATATTGCTCAGTTATTTTTCAGCGAAATTGTTCGCTTACACGGTCTTCCTCGAAGCATCACGTCGGATAGAGATGTTAAATTTGTTAGCCATTTTTTGGAGGGAACTTTGGAAGAGGTTGCACACTTCCACCAATTTGAGCTCCGCCTATCATCCCCAGTCCGACGGACAGACTGAGGTTGTTAATCGGACGCTGGGAAATATCCTTCATTGCCTCGTTCAAAATCATCCGAAGCAATGGGAAAACTCACTGAGCCAAGCGGAGTTCCCTTATAACTCCATGCCGAATCGCTCCACAGGAAAGTGTCCATTCGCTGTTGTCTACACAAAGGCTCCTAATCACTTATTTGACATTGCTATCTTACCTAAGTGTGCTAACAAGTCTACTGCAGCAATTACTGATCACTGTCAAGAGATCCTTGATGAAGTTCGCACTAAACTGATCACCTCCAATTCCAATTACAAACAGGCTGCAGACCTTCGCCGGCGCCGTGTTGTTTTTGAAATTGGCGATCTCGTAATGGTCCGAATCAGCAAAGAGCGTCTACCATCAGAATATCATTCTAAACTGGGGCCGCGTAAATTTGGCCCAATTCCTATCATCAAACGCATCAACGATAATGCTTATATTGTTGATCTTCCCGATCATCTCTACATTTCTAAAATGTTTAATGTTGCTGATCTATTTCCTTACCGCCCCCCAGATGACAACTCTAACATTCAGGTGGAACCTGAATTTGAAAATGTTGGGGGCACCTGATGTGGTACAGTTTAAGAAGAAGGTTACTCAGGACTATCATCGGAGGAGGGACCACTGTGCGCAGACCACTTTCTCTCGCTTTGTGTTCGTTATTTACCTTTACTCGTTTCTTGCAAAATGGTATTACCTAGCCATCATTTCTGTTAGTTATTATTAGTGATGCTCTCACCGTAGTAGAGGCTTACAGCAAGGTCGTATATATAGACCTGTAATTTGGAAAGAAGGGATAGAAACCATTTCACTGTTCCATTGCTTGTCTAGTTTTTCTCTCTTGTGCAGGTCTTCAGCCGCTGAGTTCCTGGAGCTGCCATGACGATCCACACCACTATCCCATTATCGATCTCCCTTCATTTCTTTTTGAATATTACCATCACCTTCTCCTGTCCTCAATTGGAGAAATTATTCTATGTGGACGTCGAACGTCGTCCAGAAACCAATTAGAATGCGCCACATCAGCCCCTGCTCGGTACCCGGCTCGATAATGCTGACGTAGCGCATTCTGGTTGGTCTCTGGATGGTAAACTATGTTCGATGTCCACACAGAATAATTTCTCCATCAATTGAGACTTCAATTGTCTTTTATATTTCACCGCAAGCCAAAGGACAACAAAACAACTATAGTGTAATGTATCAATATATTGTATTATAATATCTTATTTTAACTTCCTATTTAGGCACCATCTATAATGGCATTTCTTCATCCACTAGAGCAAAATGCCTTGTTGTTGATGGCACCGATCCTACTCGCTGATCTCTTTGCCTCCTACATAAGAGATAGCAAACCAACCTAATAACAATATTCACATCGTTGGTCACCAATGCTGGTAACATCTCAACATCACAACACTAGATGGAAAAGTGAGAGACACTATCAAAGACCAACAAAAACCTTTGTCAAGCATAAAGACCTCTGCTTCCTTGAGAATGAAGACAACCAGCTGCGAACTCTTCTCCGACTAAGAATGTTATCTAAGATTTTGTTTGTGATGGTTTTCTTATTGCTTCTTAAAACAGTTTTCTAATAAAAAAAAAAAAAATTGTATTATAACTGTGTTAAAAAGCAGTAAGAAAGTTATCCCAAACGAAACCTAAATCTTGTGACCACAGATCCTTGACTACGTCCCAGTTGCCTGTGATCTCATCCCACGCCATTGCAAGATCCTCATCCAACTCAGGCACTTAATGTCAGTAACCACCTCAATCCTTCGACACTTGTCCTAGGCCACCAAAAAGAAGTTGAGATCATACATAACAACCCTCATACCCATTTATTCTGGGTAATAATAAGTGTGGGAGGTGGATGATTCAGGGACAAATTGCTGAGATTAAAGTTTCTTGATATTTGATAGTAACTCATACACAAAATCTGAATAGAATCGATTCCAATATCAAGAATTTTGAGATATTTGATTATAGAGTCTTGATTAAGAAATATTAAGAAGAATAATATCCCCTTATTTAATTTCAATTTGTCAAACAAAGAATTATATTTTTATGGCACCCCCTCCCAATCAAACTTGGAATTATTTGAGGCATTGTAGTACCTCAATCGATTAGTAGTTAATATGTCAGATTTTTTACTAGAGTTTTTTTTTTGTTCACATGTAGCTGTCTTAAAATAACACAGCCCTTGCAATACCATTCTATCCCTAAGAAGCTCCGACTAGATTAAATACGTCCGCATCGCATCTCCCAATACCCAAGTGCATAGTGACACCCACTATTCCAATGATTCTGTTAGACCGGTCCATTGGATCATTTCAGCCGGTCCATACGGGACCGGCTCAGCATAACGGCTTCCGCCTCCTGTACGAGCCGCACAACGCATGATCCAAAAACACTATTTAGGAAGGATTTTTGAGGGAGTTAGGAGGAAAATTTTGAATGTAGGAGATTTCCTTTACGATTGTATGCATTAAATAGTTTGTTTTTCTAGGGTTAGGGCATCTTGAATTTGGCTGAAATTTGAGATCTCTTAGATTATTTGGGCTCTAGTGGCGTCTAGAAATTTGGGAGAGAAAGATCCTCCTCTTGAATAGAGGATCAATTGTATCTTGGTATTTTCCATTTCCCTTTCATCAAATAATACAAATTATCTATTGCTTCGTGATTTTGTGTGGATTTTTGTGAAGAATTATCACTGTTTTCCGAAGATTGATAGGAAATACTTGAGATCTACAAGTGTTTCCTATCAAATTGATATCAGAGCAAATCTTATGACTGTTGATGGGCTGATTTTGTGAATTTTAACTGCTGTTCTTGGGCCAATGAAGGAGGAAATTACTATTTTTGAGGGCGAAATCCAGATTTTTCTACAAAAGTCCGGGGATCGACGGCGGTCAAGAAAGTGGATGTGCTGGAGGAGAGACTAGAAGGGGAGATGAATCAAATTAAGACCACGGTGGTGGACATAATTTCTTCCATGGAAGGGCAAGTGGCAGACTTACGAGACATGATGAAGATGTTAGAATTCCACAATCAAATGGCAGCTTCAGAGGCGAGAGGGCCAGAAGGAAAGAATATGAATACTGAAATTCGTAAGGATGAAGATGAGGTGGAGATCATAGATGGAGAAAGAAGAAGACCCCATTTGGAGCCTTTTCAGAGGTAGGATAGAGGACGGAGGTATGGGGAAAGGCATGGGTATGGGGGGCAGAAGCAAAGGGGTGCTGAATGGGAACGCAGGGAGGGATATTATGGCCTCCAAGGTACTGATTTTGAAGGAAGGAGAGGGGAATTCGAAAGAGGATTTGGGCATGAAAGGGCAAGGGGAGATTGGGAGACTTGGGGAGAGCCAAGCACTTGGGAAAGGGGAAACTATGGAGGAATAAGGCGAAACGGGGGAGATCAGAATGTGAGGAAACTGAAGATGCCCATTTTCGAAGGGTAGGGCGCACATGGGTGGATCTATAAGGTGGAGAGGTACTTTGCCGTCAATGGATTGACAGAGGAGGAGAAGTTGACATCAGCAGGCTTATATTTGAAGGGGAAGGCTTTGTCATGTTACTAGTGGAGGAACTAGAGGAGACCCCTACGGAGCTGGAGAGAGTTCAATGACTGTTTAATAGAACGTATCCAAACTGACAAGGGAGGAGATTTCTATAAACAATTCTTTGCACTAGTGCAGGACGGATAAGTGGCAGACTACCGGAAGAGGTTTGAGCATCTGGCTAGTCGAGTGGAGCGATTTTCAGAAACAACATTGGAGGGGAACTTCCTGAAGGGTTTCAAATTAGAGATCAGAGCTGGAGTAAAGGTCATGAGACCTCGTAACTTGGAAGAGGCCATGGAGTTGGCACAGCTGGTGGAAAATCAGAGGTATCATGAGAGGGAAGCTAGGAGTAGCAATTCAGGGGGCTCTTATAGGACGAAGAGCACTGTTTTAGCACCCAAGGGGCCTGCATCAGGCAACATTAATGAGACCCCTATAGAGAATCCAGCAAGAGGAAGTGGGGTGAACATCAAAGATTGATAGAGAGGGACATGCCGGAGAAGAGGGCGAAGCGACTATGCTTCAAATGTGATGAGAAGTATTCTCCACGACACAAGTGTAGGGATCGAACTCTTCAGGTTCTCACCGTCTGTGATGATGAGGAAACTGAGGAGGGAGGTGATAGTATGGGGGGAGGGAGAGGGAGAGAGAGAGAGAGAGAGAGAGAGAGAGAGAGAGAGAGAGAGAGAGAGAGAGAGAGAGAGAGAGAGAGAGAGAGAGAGAGAGAGAGAGAGAGAGGACAAGTTGCATCTGGACGTGATGGAGGTCACCTTGAATTTAGTGGTGGAATTCACTCTGAATCATACCATGAAGGTGAAGGGGAAAATCACAGATAAGGAGGTGATGGTGTTGATTGATAGTGTGCCTACCCATAATTTTATCTCCAACCAGGCTGTGGACTAATTAGGGGTGACATTGGTGGATACACAGTGTTATAGAGTGATGATCGGTACATGGAAGGTGGAGATGGGTCAGGGGATATGTAGGGCGATAGTGTTGACCATATAGGGGATTCAGGTGTGGGAGAATTTCCTCCCATTGGAGTTAGGGATCATTGACGTCATTCTGGGGATGAAGTGGCTGTAGACCTTGGGGGACACCAAGGTCAACTAGGGAGCATTGACGATGGAACTGATGGTGGAAGGGAGAAGGGTAATGATCAAGGGAGATGCAGGGCTCACCAATGTCATGATATTAATTAAAACCAAGGTTAGGAGTATAAAAGAGATGGGGGAAGGTAATATGATGGAACTACATAGGCTAGAGGGGATCAAATTGGAGGACTGAGACATTCATCTTTTAGTACAACCATTGATTCAATAGTTCAGTGAGATTTTTCAGTCGCCTCAGGGGTTGCCTCCTTTGCTGGAAGCCTGGAACACAAGCATGTTATTATCTTGAAGGAAGTAGTTTCACCTCTCAGTGTTCATCTATATCGTCATCCCCAAATCCAAAAGGATGAGATCGAAAGATTGATTATGGAGATGCTGGAAGCAGGGATCATTGAACCCAATATTAGTCATTTTTTCTATACATTGTTATTGATCAAGTGCTTTAGCAGCAGTTTCCTTCGTTCTACCTTAAGGAGAAGGTGGCACTTTGGACCGGTCCATACGGGGCTGGCTCAGCGTAACAGAGGCAGAACTCTTCCACCTCTTGTACGAGCCACACAAACCGCATGATCCAGAAACACTATTTAGGAAGGATTTTTGAGAGTTAGGAGGAAAATTTGAATGTAGGGATTGTTTAGAGATTTTCTTTTTGATTGAATGCATTAAATAATTTGTTTTCCTAATATTATGGCATCTTGAATTTGGCTGAAATTTGAGATCCCTTAGATTCTTTGGGCTCTTAGCGGCGTCTAGATATTTGGGAGAGAAAGATCCTCCTCTCCAATAGAGGATCAATTGTATATTGGTATTTTCCATTTCCCTTTCATCAAAAATACAAATTATCTACTGTTTTGTTATTTTGTGTGGATTTTTGTGGAGAATTCTCGCTGTTTTCAGAAGATTGATAAAAAATACTTGAGATCTACAAGTGTTTCATATCAGATTCCTATCCTATAAAAAGTGACATCCTTGCTTCCTCATGAGAAGCACACCCTTGGCCACCTACTAGGAATTACTATAGAAGGTCTAGAAATAACCTTCTTCTCATAGTCCAAGCCACCTAATGGAGATCAAATTCTTCATCAAGCCATGAACATGCTTCACATTCTAAATACTTCAAATTTTATCACTCGGCTTGTATAGCACAAACTCCCACAACATCCTATAATTCAACATTAGAAAATACACCTTCCCATAATATCCTATACTAATAGTTAGGTAATAACTTTTTGTGTGAAGAGTGAAATAAAGAACCTGAGTTCAAGATCAAGGACTCCAAATTATTTGTACTAAAGGACCAATGCGCCATAGATCTCTCCAATGTAAATCTCCATAGATTTCTCCTTTGTTTTAAACTATGTTCACCCTTGCCTTGTGAACAAACCCCTTTTCATATGGCTAGTCATGCCAACATGCATTGTTGGGACACTTTGATTTTCCCAACTAATGAGACTTGGATCTACCTCTGCCTTAATTGTTGCTATTATTCTATGACTTTCTCTTACTGTAATATTTAAAACAAAATATAATATACATTCACCTTTTTTGCATCATCTAATGTCTTCACTAGGAATAAGATATCTGATGTTGCTAGGACCCATGCGGATAATCATGTAACTGTTAATGGCCATCATAACGAAATCTCATCTTTTTATTAAATATGAAAGCAAATTTAAAAAATGGATCTCATCATCAAATTTAATGTTCATGGAGTTCAACTAACTCCTGATTAAGTTGACCCTACTCATAAAATCTATAATTGAAGCTCCTTCTAACATCTTGAGATTGAAAAACTGAAGGAATTAAATATAACTTGTTAGCTATAGATAGGTTATCATATATGTTGGAGAGTGCCAATATCACCATTTACCTCCCTTTCGGGGTAGATTAAACCTCAACATTAGTATACAAGATCCCGGTGCCTTTAAGTCTTAGAGACCAATCTTCCTAAGCTAATTGGTTGTGCCCTTACTTAAATCCTAATGAATCTTAGAAGCCATAAACTAGATTTGGGCCATGTAAACCCCTGAATTGCCTTGAAACTCATTGGTATCTAGAAAGCACTAGCCTATCTTAAAATCCCCAAATTACTAAGCAAAATCTCTTAAAACCATAATCAATCATGAAACTCATAGGTTAAAACTAAGCCAAACTTAAGTTAATCTTGAGCTCCACAAGCTAAACTAAACCTTAGGAAACCTAGCTAGCATTGAAATCCATTGGCTCAGCTATGTCCTAGTAAACCTTGTATAACTTGAAATACATAATATATATCCAAGCAACCCTAGTCTAATTTGAAATTCACAGGTCTAACTAGTCCTAATCTCTTAAATCCCAAAATTTACTTACAATTTGTAGGTGGATGCTAGACAAAGTCAATCTTAAAATTCATAGATTTAACTTGGATCTATTAAACCTTAGTAAGTACTGGAGTTATGGACTAGACTTTGGAGCTACTAAACCTTGAAAGATATAGGTTGGACTATTCCCGCACTTAGAATACTATGGATAGACTTGAAATCCAAAAAATTAGATCAAAACCTTGTTGTAGATCTAAAGCCTAGACTCAAGTGAACCTTACGATAAAAATAAAAAAAGTGAACCTTAAGAAGATTCCTAGCCAAAATGACCTAGCTATATCATATTGCAATAAATTGGATTATAACCCAAATCCTCCAGAGGGCATAGACCAAATCTTATATAACTAACTTGATCTAAGCTTGTCTAGTTTGACCCAAATAAACCCGTTTGATCCATTGACTCAATTAGTTCAAATTGACTCAACCTAAGCTCAATTGAATGAGCCATTAACCTTCCTAAGATCTAACTCAATATCGAGGTGGTTAAGTTGACTCAGAATGGCTAGTCCCATAACCTTAGCTAACATAAATCTTGCCAAAACCCCATATTTGGATTCATGAAACCCAAATTGGGCCAAGGAAAGCCCTCAACTTATTAAGATGACCTCACAGCAACCTTTGGGAGCCATCACGACCATTTGCTGCACCTTGGATCCATGACTTTTGCAAGCTCAAGTCATGGCTAATCCAAGATCTATGGACTCATTCTAATTTTCGATCAAAGGCCCTCCCATGGATCAAAACTCATTCAAACTTGGCTAAGGACTATCCATGAATGCACCTAAATTTCAGATTAAGCTAATAAGCTTCTAATTACAAAGCTTAATCCCCTTGAGCGCTTCTAGTTCACCCTTACAATTGGAGATAACAAGACCGTTGAGCCTATTAAATCCTTCAATTACCTTCATGGATAGTTTATGCATCTTTAGTTACTACCTTCAATTTGATCCTAAGGTGTCCTATTTGATTGCTTTTAAAAGAATTTTTAGATTTAGTATTTGCGCACATAACTTTGGTTTGAGACATCCAAAGAACACATTTTCTTGTGATCATCTTGGAAATTTTTATGCAGATATTGTAGGTTACAAAGTTCATAAAACAAATACGTTAGGAACTCATCAATTATTAGGTTTATTTCTTGTATATAGTCCATCCATGAACAATTTCCCTTTTTTCTTTTTTTCGAGCATTTATGATTTCCTTTGTATGGATGGCCCAAGGAAGAATAAGTATGATATAAAGGCTTCTAACATTTCTTTTGGATGGTCATATAAGCAAATATAAACCAAATTAGGTCATGGAGTTCAATGAAGCAAGGAACGGCCAAGATGAAGACCAAGTCAACCGACTCCCTTAGGACCATGATCCCAACCAAGAGAATTCAACCCAATGAGCATGGAACTCGGTTAGGAATCAACCTAGAGAACTCCCCCACAAAGAGGAGTTTATTTCTCGTTATGTATTAGTGTTTAAAATAGAAGAAAACCTCTATCCAAGAAGATTTTACTTCATGTTGTGAGTTAGTGTTTAAAATAGAAGAAAACCTTTGTAATAGATTTGTTTTGGTGAATGAAAAAACATGAGAAAGGTTCTTCACTTGAAGATTGCTTGATGGTAGATTCATGGTTGAAGGCTTGGTGACTTCCAATCTTAGTATTTCACTGACAAGCAAGCATTTTTTTTTTTAATTTTTCTCCATAAAATTTATTTCCTTAGCATTCTGCTTCACTCCCAAATCAATTCCCACCATTCCCCTTCACCCATTCCACCAAACAACAAGAATAGCTCCCTCGGTCCTGTCCCCCATCTCCAAACCATAAATACTCCTCATGGTCATCACAAGCTCTAACACTCATCACCTAATTCCAATCAACCTCCAGAACCCCGCTTCACCTTCTCAGCTTACCCTAGAGTCCTAGACCTTCCATTCCATGGCATAACTCACTCCCCTAGCCATTCACAAAAATTACTAAGACCTAAGGTTGCTCTCAGCCTCACTCTCCTTCATTATACGTATGAACGATCCCCTCTACAAGCTCCAACCGCCAAGGATGACCATCAATCAACCCTCCATCACATTCCTGCCATTGTACACCTCCCACGCCACTTTGCTTATCCCTCCCTCCAACCCAACTTCAATAAAAAATTCTACGGAAAAGGGAATTGGCCACCCTCTCCTTCAAATTTTCTTAACTACAACCCATAAAGATGAACAAATATAATATAATATATCAATATATCATATTATAATATCTTGTCATATCTTCAAGTTCAAATACCAACCATAGTGTTATTTTATTTATCCATAGAAGTGACTTGACTTTAATTTTGCGGGGAACTATTGCTTCGCATTGAACCATAGTGTTATTTTATTTATCCATAGAAGTGACTTGACTTTAATTTTGCGGGGAACTATTGCTTCGCATTGAACCTCATCATCCAACTTCATGGCCCCCTAAATTAAAGGCCGCCGGTCAGGATGAGAATCCGTGGGAGGCTCACCTGGATCACGTCAATATCCTTCTATATTTGGGTAGCTGAATTAGGAAGGATTATATTGAGGCAATTATGTATCAATTAGAAGTTATTTATTTCTTTATTAAGACATCTTGTATAGATTTATAAATAGGGATAATTTTGTATCATAATTAGAAGGTATTTTTACCCTTCTCAAATTCTATGAATTCTAACATGGTATCAGAGCCTTCATTGTTCATTGCCGATTGAATAACGATTGTAGAATCGTCGGATGAGGAAAAAAAATTCGGAGCTTCCAGGTGCTGTCGACGCTGCCTCCGACTCGGACGAACGCAAGCAAGCGGAGTCGGCACCAGGCGGAATCGAACATCCAGGCGGAATCGGCACCAGAAGGAGGCAGCACCATGCGGAACGGGAGAAGGGCTACGGAGCTCTATCCGACTCTCGCACTGCCTGCGAACGGTCGACCAACCACGAAGGAGCCGAAGAAGCACCTCCTGCGACTCACCCGAAGCCAAACAGCAACGACGTCAAAGGAGTGTAGTCGGACAGCCACTGAGGAGCCAAAGAAGCGACGCGTGCCTATACCTCCTATGATGTAACGAAGCCCTTGCGGATGAAGCTTGGAGAACAGACGACGGATTGAGGCCTAGACGGAAGTTACAAGCCGCAGACGAAGCCTTGCCTTGACGGAGAGCAAGTCGTCCAAGGAGGGTAGTCGAATAGCCACGAACGAGTCTTCAAAACTTCCGATCCGATAGGAGGAGCAAGTAGTCGAAGAAGGCCAGTCGAAGCCAACGACGGAAGAAGCGAAGACATGCGACCAAAGCCATGGGCACGAACGGAGCAAGAAGTGGCCTTCATTGCCGTTGAAGATCAAGTGCTATTGACCCATCCAGTGGAGACGGGGCTTCGGCAGAGCCCACGCCAACTGAACTCCTCCTGCTGACCGCAAGAAGGAATTCGGGATGGAGACTCGACTTGTGGCTTGAGAGGGCAAATCATGCCTTTCTTTGAGCCCTAGCCATCCGGTCCGAATCTTTTAAAACTTGTCTTAGCCTGGTTAATTAAATGAAAAAAAAAAAAAAACCTTAAAAATCAGATTTACGATCTGATTAAGATCTAATATCAACCTTTATTGCTGATACAAGCAAATCAGCCTTTATTGTTGATACAAGAAATTCAGCTTTCATGGTTGATCAAATCAACCTTTATTGCTACTATAAATACAGCCTTCATTGCTAGAAACCTGAGGAATACAAAATTTCCATCACCGGCCTTCATTGCCAGAATTTTTTGAGGATGTTCCCATCACCAGACTTCATTACTGGAATTTTAAGGAATACAAGTTCCTACAACCGGCCTTAATTGTCGGAATTTTGAGGATAGTTTTCCATCATCGGCCTTCATTGCCGGCTTTCTCTGGTGGTTGATATCCTATCCATAACCAATGCAGCTCTACCTCTGAGCGAGTAATTGCAAGCTGGTCTCCAGCTTGAGGGGGAGTGTCAAAAATCTCAATCATCCCTTGGCATTTGATCCCACGGTCAGGATGAGAATCTGTGGGAGGCTCACCTGGATCACGTCAATATCCTTCTATATTTGGGTAGTTGAATTAGGAAGGATTATATTGAGGCAATTATGTATCAATTAGAAGTTATTTATTTCTTTATTAAGACATCTTGTATAGATTTATAAATAGGGATAATTTTGTATCATAATTAGAAGGTATTTTTACCCTTCTCAAATTCTATGAATTCTAACAATCCATAGAAGTGACTTGACTTTAATTTTGCGGGGAACTATTGCTTCGCATTGAACCTCATCATCCAACTTCATGGCCCCCTGAATTAAAGGCCGCCGGTCAGCCTAACCGCAATATCCATATGAGCAACCACAAACATGCGCGACACCTCAACATAAACCTTAAATTAACAAATCAAGAGGCATTGTTGAAGACTTCCAACAACAGTTTCCAAGCACATAGACCCACAACCTCGTTGCTGAAGATGACAACCTGTGCAAGCCCTTCTCAGGCTAAGAGTAGCTATCAAAGTCTTCCAGTCTTTGATCTTTGCCTTCCTATATATGATACGCATGCTACTACAACCATTCCATTTGAATCTAGCACTTCATTAAGGTAGCCAGCTCAATCCTCTAGCACTTGTTCCTGGCCATCAAAAGGAAGAAGTTGGGATCATACATAGCAGCCCTTGTACCATTCTTTTATAAGAAATAATAGTTGATGGAGGTGGATAATTGGGAAATAGGGGTGCAACCAACTCGTGAGCTAGTTTGGGCCCGACTCATTAACTAGCTCGTGAGCCGAGCTTATCGAGTTTAGAGCTCAAGCTCGGTTCTATCCTCCAGATGCTCGGCTTAATTACTCATCGAGCAGCTCGAATCTGAACGGTGGAACTACAGGGGCAGCTAGGATGTGAAAGGAGGGCTCGGAAGCGGGCTCAGACGGTGGAATAGCGGGGCGGGTGGGCTTAGACGATGTAATCGCAAGGCAGGCAGGCAGGCTTTGAAGGCAGAATCTCGGTGCGAGGGGGCTTGGATGAGGTCTATGATGCGGAAGGCCGAGTTACGGGGCAGAATCGGGGTCGGGCCACGGTAACGAAATTGGAACTCGAATAGGGTAATCGAGCCACTCGACAAGCCATTTTCAGTGGAACGAGTCGAGCTTTCGAGCTCGACTCGAGTTCAAGATTGGAATTTGGCTCGTGAGTCGAACTCGAGTTAGGCCTGACTCAAGATCGACTCGACTCGTTTGCACCCCTAATTGGGAAACAACCGGCTGAGATTATGGTGGCTTAATATTTGTTTACAATTAATAAAAAAAACTGAATAAAATCAATTCCAAATTTAGGGACTTTAAGATATCCGATTTTACAAATTTGATAAGAAAATATTTTTGGAAAATAATACTCCACACATCTTAACAAAAATGATGATATGGTACTGATACTGGTAAACAACAGCGTGCAAAAAACTTTATTGCCAATTTCGCTCCTATGAGAGTCTCAATCTTAATAGGAGGTTAACAAAGAGATGGAGAGACACAGAGCGGACTAACCAATTAAATCAGATTATTGCAGTTGTTCCTGTTTCCACTAGTGATGATGAAGTTACTAAACATGTGTGGAATAACATGGCAGGGCTCTCATTTAAACCACCCCTCCTTTCTCGTTTTAACCTATGAAAATTGATGTACTTGAATTAAATTTATTAATAATTAGGACAGTTTCTATGAAATCCAACCTAATATTTAATTTTGAAAAGAAGAACCATCTCAAGAATTGCAATAACTCATACAATATAGAATCAGAACAAAAGCTTCTACCTCTCTTAATGCCCTGAAGACTGGAACTGTAATAAAATCATAAATGAAAGTCGTGGCCACAAAAATGCCGCCAGGGCGAAGAATCCGGCTTATCTCTGCTACCTAGAACATGATCAATTTAAATTAGATTACCCATTAAGTTAACTTCCACCTAAATGACGGATATCAAAAGTTAAACAAAGCATAGTTTTTAAATAGTACACAGTTGAGGAACATAATCATGGGTTTCAGGAATTTAAGAAACTTATTTTATTATTTTGGTTATTTTTTAGTGATTTTTATAATGTATATAAGAAATGGAAATTATCTACCACTATAGGTCAAGTAAATTAGTTTTTTACTCAATTTCATCGGCAGACAAAGGTAGTAAATACTCACAGCAGCAGAAGGTGATGGCCAGCAATGCAATGCAGCACCCGCATGCACCCCATCTATGGAATTTGAAACAAAAGGAAGCCTGGAGATATCAGCCCGGACCAAGATTAAGTTCCTGGAAGACAATTAAATATGATATCAGAGTTTCAGAGTAGGCCAACCATCAAATGCCGAACCTCAATTCAGCATCTCTCTCTCTGAATCATAAATATGAATGAAAATGAACATCTTTCAAAATAAAAGAGAGCTACTAATAGAGAGAAGAAAATGGGAAACAAACTCTTTTGGTATGTTCTCTTGTTTAATGTATTCATGGCACTGTCGCAGCATATTCTCGGAGAAGTCCAAAGCAACTACATGGGAATACATTCCACTTCTGGCAAATAGCCTTGAGAATAATCCACTCCCACAGCTTGCATCTACAATAGTTCCTCCAGTGGCAGGTTTAAGGTAATTTTGGGCCATTTTAAACTGTCTCGCATGGAAAGAGCCAGAAAAACAGTTTACATATAATATCATGAAACCTTAACCAGGTATAGGGAAGTTTCAAAACATTATATCACAATAACCAACAATTAAAAACTGTTGGAAGAACCATATCACGTTAAAATTTGATTTTAACTTATAGACTAAACGAATTTCCATAGAGAAAAATGATTCAGATGACAAATGGAAAACATTAGATCAGCTTGTTTAACAATGTACAGAAAAATATGTGGCAGGATTTATTTACACTATAGAAGCTCTCTTTATAACTACAGATAGTAATACAAGTTCTCTTTCTAACCTCTCTTTCTGGACCAGGGAAACCTCCCCATATAAAACTTTGACGCCATCCCCTCTCATATAGAAATGGCACCAAAGGATTCCTGTGCCAATCAACAACAAACAAAATAGAGTGAATACATGCAGCAAAGAAAAATAGAATTAACCAAAAAAGCTGAAGAGCAATATTTTTATGCCATCCCCTCTCATATAGAAATGGCCCAATCTTAAATTCATTTTTTAACCCGCGTAGCATTCTTAGATGCCACGTGTGTGCATACATCATGCTCATCGGGGCCCATACGGGTATATACTTTTGTATGCCTTGTGCAAGAAGTGTTTGTATGACAGTTATATGAATGCAGTGCAATGTGTATATGACACATTTGCATATTCACACACATAATTATATTTACATATGCATGTTATCATACTCACAAGTGTATTCATATATTTGCATGTAAAGGTGTATGTTAATACATGCATTTGCATAATGCTTGATATTTGACATATTGCATGCATTTGCATAATGCTTGATATTTGACATATTGCATGTTAGCTTGATGTAGTAATAGATTATTTGCATGCACATGTTTGCATAATGATACAATGCTTTCGTATAGTGCATGACATATTTGCATGTCAGCATAGCGCGCCGCTGTTGTACAGTACATTTTTACACATTAAACAATGTACTTGCATGATGCATTTTGTATTTTGCAGCTATATGTGCATGATGCATTTTGTATGTTAATGTAATGTGTCGTCAGAGCATGGTGCATTTTGTATATCAGATGATGTATTTGCATGATGTCCCTACATATTGTAAATATATGTATGCTATGAATGTGTCAGCACGCATTTCAATGCATGAGGGGGATGTTTTTGCAATAATCAGCTGTGCAAATGGCTGTCATTGGGAAATGAGCTGGGTTTCATTTGGAAATTTATAAACGCCTTCTGTCTTCTTGTATATATTTTGCGGATTCGGTGGCATGGTTTAACTGCACATTGAGCTTCCTTTGTTGCAAATATGTAGTGTGGTTTTGCTCATTTTTCTTTTGTATGTTGTTATCTCCGTCAACATTCAACCTACAAGAGTGCATTTTGGTGCATCAGGAGCCTTCCATTTATCACTTGCAAGTAAACTAATATATCAGGCATGATAATTTGGCACCGCAAATCTACTGCCTCAATTTACAAGTGGCCTGCAGTTTTTACTACAAATTATCTGCTTCTACTTACAGATGAATTGTAGCATGTTTATTTGTGCATTGATGTAGGTCATCGGTTGAACTACATTCACCACTAATTTCTCCATGCACGTCAGTTAGCAGGTTGATGTATCCACTTGTATGATGGCTTCCTTGTGTTTATAGGAAGCCGGTATATTCGTTTGCATATTGATCAACAAATTGCTACATTCACTTGCATATTTTTCTGTCTGTAGGAGATGTCGTGCGTATTTGCAAGCTAGCTGATTATTGAGCGTAGGGATATTATTAAATTCATAGCTCATATGCTATCGTTGCTAGCAAGCAGGTTAATGTATTCATCCACAAGTTGTCTGATGTTGAATGTGTATCTGTATTTGCAAAAGACCAATCGCATTTGCAACATATCCATCACCGCTGATTGCAGTCAGGTGACGTTAGTTATATACAAGCTATACTTGCTTCAAACCCTTCAAATACATCTTAGTTAACACTTCATTGCATGTCGACCTCGAGGGGCTAATTTGTACATTTTCAAATTGATTACTATCAATTGTAGGAGGGTCGTATTCACCACAATTTCCTTTTGTACTCTAGTTAGCAAGCCACCACATTTATTTGTATGTCATTATTCTTACTCACAAGTGGGTTGTCATGTGTGTTACAAGAACTCTGCATATGCCTACATGCAAGTTAGCCTACTTGTTTCAAGTCTACCATTCTTTTCTATAGGCTAGGAATTCAATGTTTGTGCCTTATATAGGTCTGTAGGCAAGTCATGCTTATCACAAGTCCTTTGTAACTGCCGAGTTTTATTATTATGCTCGTCATTGTTATTTGATTGCATTTCCATTTTAGATATTCAATTCAAGATCGGTTCCCTGTAAATTTGCTTAAGTTCTATCCCCAGTAGTCTGAATTTTGGCAATCTCCTGATGTCTCCCGATGTCTCCCCCGTTTAGGAGTTAATGAGCAAATTGGAAAGAGAATAAGAGGGATTTAATAGGAGGGAGAGGCGGCAAGGGCAAGGGGGTTGGCGGCATGTAGAGAGAGCGAGGGGATTTTGGGGAGGAATTAAAAGTTTCCAAAGCAAGATATTTAATTTAGGAAGTAGAACATTAAATCAAATCTAATTTAAATTTAAATTAGACTTAGATTTAGGAACTTTCCTAAAACAGAATTTGTAATTGAGGAAAGTATTTGAATTCAAAAGTTAATTGAATTCAAATAAAGGCTCTTTCCTAATTGCCTCGGGATATTTTAGTAAAGTAAATGAGGGTTTGAATTTTGAAATTCAAATTTTATGGAGGTCTTTAGAGGGGTGGCTCGGCGGCTAGGGGGCCATGGAAGGCCGGCGGGTGGAGTAAGGGAGGTGGGTTTTGGCGGGTTGAGCCTAGGCGTGGGAAGCCGCCGATGGAGGAGAAGGGGAGGGGAGGATGTCATCAATTTGGGAGGATGGGGAGGGTTCAGCTGGCGGGTATAGGAGGGGAAGAGGGAGGAGGAAGAAGATAAACAAGGGGAAACCAAGAGCCCACCAATGAGGGTTGTTGGGTATTTCGTTGGCCTCTCCTAGTGATGTAGGAAAGAGAGGGGGGGTTGATTGAATTTTTTATCCAAATTCTGATTGGGCATTTAATTTGTGGGCTGATTTTGGCTTATTGGGCTTGGCCCACTATTGTGTATTGATGTTTGGTGTTTGGGAAGGTATTGCTGTGGGAATTTCTGGATGCAACCCCCTTGTTTGACCTTCGGTTTCCCCCCTCGTTTGCATATTCCGGTTCACCTTGTGGTGCCTGTTCCAGCCCCCTAGCTGCTGTTCCAATTCCCTTGCTGGGTGCTGGTTCCAGTCCCCTTTTTGCCCCTTCGGTTCCTTCCCTGGATGCTTATCCCGTGGCTGCTTTGCTCGGTTCTCTGTGTTACCTTTTCGGGTGTTGTTTTGGATTGAATGCAGCCCCCCTTTATGGTTGTTTGGGTGTTGTTTCTGGACTGAACTTTTGTCCTTCTAGTTCCCATAATTTAATGGGTTATTAGTGTTTATGGTGGCTATTTGGATGCCCCTTTTCTCCTATATATATTAGATGTTTTGTATTAAAAAAAAAAGAGAGATGTTATGATATTATTTTTGGAAGCCAGAACCTGCGGGTTTCTTCATGGAAAAGCTTGCGAGCTTGTTCATTTCCTCTCTTCTTCTAGGAAAGCTTGTGAGCTTCTCCTCCGTCTCAGCTTCTTATCTCTTTCGTCTCTCCGCAAGTTCCCTTCCACTTGTATCCTTCTTCTCAAATGAATGAAATGCAAGTTTAGGTGTTTGTTTTTATTTCACAAGTTTGTAAGCATCATTAAAGTTGTATTTTGTCTATTTTCTAGTATTTTATGTAATTTTCTATTTCCTAGGAAGCTTTTGTTTTTTCTTGCAAAATATTAGGTGTTTTTCTAATTTTTTGCTTGCATCACCTAGGCTTCACCACCATCTCAAAACTCACAAGAAAATAGGAGACAAATCTGAATTTTTTATTAATTATCATTAATTTCATACAAAGCAAAAGACCTCTATATATAGGCCTCAATAATAAAGAAAAGAAGAAAGACTCAATTGCCCTTGGGGCTACAATAAGAACTCACTACCCATAGGGGTAAATTAGAAAAATTGAAATGCAAAATAAACAAAACATCAAATACATCAAAAGTAAAGGCTGTAATATTACGATCTGCTCCAGGATCGTCCAGGACGATCTGGGATCGTCCTGGGACGATCAGTTGAGAATGTGCTCCAGAATTTGCCCAGATTCGTTCCAGGTGATTTTCTGTAGGCATCGTCCAGGCCGATCGAGGACATCGGCCAGGCCGATTGGCACTGTAGAAAATATCGGCCAGACAACAGCCCTGGGAGCTGTCCAGGACGATCCATTTGGTCGGATTGTCCAGGGACGATGTGGCGATCGGCCGGGCCGATCTGAGTATTACTTAAGGGAATTCTATCATTTTGAAGAGAGAGAAAAATCAAATAAAATATCTAATTTTTTAGAGGAGAGAGAAAGTCTAAGGAAAAATTGGAAAAGTTGAATTTCGGACGACGCGGAGCCGTTTTCGTTCGAAGAGACTGTTGAGGAAATTGCTGTGCACGAAGTAAGGCACATTCCACCTTTCTCAATTTTCAGAATCGTCGTGTTTGGCGGTATTATCTGTCCGGAATTGATTTTTGTTCGTGATTTTCGTCCGTATCTTTTGATCGGTTCAGTTTTTACCGCGTAACTTTTTGTATATCGTTGCCGTGCCGGGTGTGCACGTTTTGACTATATTTTGAAGATTTTTGTCCGGGTATTTTTGATTCGACTGTGTTTTTAGTCGACTGGATTTTTCTGTGAAATTGGAAATTATCTGTGCAGTAGAATAAAGGTTCTGAAATGTTGATATTTGTATTCTGTGCGAATTTGGTGAAATTTGATTTTCAGGAAAATTGTGTAAATTCTGTATACTGCCGTTGTGCTGCCCGATTTTTGGGTAATTTCTGTTTTGTCCGAAAATCTTCTGATTTGATATGCTATCTGTATATGCTATAAAAAGGGAGTTATAAGGGGCCTGGATCCTATGAGATTCAGTTAGTGTCTGGGAAATCTGAAATGAGCTCAATATGAAATCTGATATCTGTTCTGTTCCGGATCCGAGGAAAATCTGTTTAGGTGCTATATGCACTATATATGTATTCTGGTGCTATAAGCACATCTGTTCTGGTGCCGTGAGCACAAAGGGAGGCATAAGGGGCCTGGATCCTATGAGATTCAGTCAGTGTCAAGGAATTTAGCTATTAATTAAATATCTGATATCTGCTATATGATTCTGATACGATTTTGTTCCGTTCCGATATGATCTGTACGATTCTGATTCTGTTGATCTGATATGTCTGATCTGTTCTGTTTCTGATTCGATACGACTTCTGTTTTCGTACAGTTCTGTTTGATTTGATATCCGTCCGTTTCTGTTCTGATTTCTGTACGGATTTGTTTGTCTGATGTGTTGGTTTTGAGATTCTGAGGATTTTGATTGGAGGTTTGTTGCTTTGCTGAGCTGTTGAGCTCACCCTTGCTTTCTGGTGGTTTTCAGGTTCTGGGAAAGGGAAGGAAGTCCAGGATTAGTTCAGAGTCTGATCAGTATAGGTATTGTTTTGTACCTTTTGATTTTTGTACAGTCATGGCTTTTCTGTTCTGTCTTTATTTCTGTCTAAAAGCCATGTACTGTATCTGTAGATGATTATTTTGAGGAAATAAAATGATAGATCTTTTGTTCCGCTGCATTTGATGTTTTAGTAGCTCTGTGCTTGGTTGTTTGTTTGAGTTAAATTATTTGGCAGATTCAATTCCGAACCAAATTCCAAAGCTAGATCCTGGTTAGTGTCTCTCTCTTCGTCGCGGCCCGGTGCGGACGGGATCCGTCTCGTCTCGGGTCGGGTCGTGACAAGCTTTTTTGGTATCAGAGCAATGGTTTTGGAATTTGGGAATTGTGTGAAACAGAGCTATAGGAAGTGATCAGTAAGTCTGTCTGGGGGGTAGTTTTGGTTTGTTCGGCTTTTTATTGTGTTGTTTTTGTGATAGTATTCCGGATTTTCTGGATTTTTCTGTATGGATCAGCCAGACCAAGACATGACAGATGGGCAGAGTGCCGATCAGGCAGCACCAGTGGGGAGTACAGCCCCAGTGGTCGGTGCTGATACACTGTCACAGTTTGCTACGCTTGTTGCTCAGATGATGAGCGAGACTCAGAGTAGAGCTTCTACTGTCAGATCTGATGACCTGGATAGACATTTGCAGTTGTTTTTGAGGTTGAAACCTCCGAGATTTGAGGGCGCTGTTGAGCCTAGAGCAGCCGAGGAATGGCTGAGGAGATTGGAGAAGACTTTTGACGGGATGCAGTGTCCGTCAGACAGGAAGGTACCGTTGGCAGTTTTTCTGTTGGACGGAGAGGCTGAGCACTGGTGGGAAGGCCAGCAGGCAGCCAGATTTCAGGGCAGACTGAACTCTTTGATTACCTGGGAAGAGTTCACTGAGGTATTTCGAGATTAGTTTGTTCCTCCTTCTGCACGACAGCAGATGCAGGAGACTTTTCTGAGGCTTGTTCAGGGGAGCAAGACGGTGATGCAGTACGAGGCTGAGTTTACTGCATTAGCCAGGTACGCTCCGCAGCTGGTTAGCACTTCTGCTGAGAGGTGTTACAGATTTCTGAGGGGATTGCGAGATACCTTGAGGCAGCCCCTGATACCATTCCGGATCACTAATTTCTCTGAGCTTGTGGAGCGAGCTCGTCTGATAGAGAACGACCTGATGGCTACTTAGCAGCGGTGGACTGCGAGTAGGAAGAGATTTGGAGGTGAAGCTTCTGGCAGTGGTTCCTCTGGAAAGAGGAGATTTGTTTCTGGTTCTGGATCTGGAGATTCCAGGAGGAGCGGAGGATCGTCTGGTACTGTTACCAGTACGACGAGTTCTGGATCAGTCAGTTCGGCACCTGTGTGCCAGAACTGTGGACGACGACACTTTGGTCAGTGCTACAGGATGGCTGGTCTGTGCTTCCGATGTGGTCAGTCAGGACATCGGATTGCAGAGTGTCCACAGATGGGATTTGACCAGCGTTCGGAGTTCCGATCTGAGGGCTTTATCAGACCTGCCGGTTCAGCAGCAGGAAGACCGAGGACTGTTCCTCCACGCCCTGAGGGATTTGCTGGTAGAGGTGGTGGTTCTAGTTCTGCACCACGGAGACCACCTACAGTTCAGAGGGAGCAGAGTAGTTCTGTTGCTTCAGCCCCTGTTCCAGTTCAGCCACGAGTTTACAGTCTGAGTCAGCAGGAGGCTCGAGATGCTCCCGATGTTGTGACAGGTACGATTTACATTTCTGATCAGCCCTGTCGTGTTTTGTTTGACTCTGGAGCGAGTCATTCTTTTCTGTCCGAGCACTGTTTTGAGATTTTGCATTTGGACTCGTTTTTTCTTCCGATTTTTTTGTCTGTGATTTTACCGGCTGGGAATCCTTTGATTGCTCGACAGTTTTGTTTGTGTGAGATTGAGATTTCTGGCAAGAAGTGGAAATCAAGTTTGATTCGGTTGCCGATTTCATCGTATGATGTGATTCTGGGCATGGATTGGCTGAGTCAGTATGAAGCCCAGATAGACTGTCTGAAGAAGCAAGTGAGTTTGCTTATGGCTGGAGAGAGAGTTGTATTTCAGGGATTACGAGGTGTTCTCTCCAGTCTGATTTCTGTGTTGGAAGTGAGCAGGATGTGGAAGAAGGGATGTCCAGTATTTTTGGCTTCGGTGCGGGATCTGAACCTAGAGGTTGGTTCTGTTTCTGAGATCCCAGTGGTACGGGAGTTTGTTGATGTTTTTCCTGAGGAGTTGATTGGTTTACCTCCGGATAGAGATGTGGAGTTCTCTATCGATATTTTTCCGGGTACCGCTCCGATATCGAAAGCTCCGTACAGGATGGC
Source organism: Dendrobium huoshanense (assembly GCA_016618105.1). Classification (NCBI taxonomy): domain Eukaryota; kingdom Viridiplantae; phylum Streptophyta; class Magnoliopsida; order Asparagales; family Orchidaceae; genus Dendrobium; species Dendrobium huoshanense. Next base: position 38,642,650 of record CM028350.1, on the reverse strand, counting down.
ACCGAAAGAACTTTCTGAGTTGAAAGTTCAGCTTCAGGAGTTGGTTGACAGAGGTTTTGTGCATCCTAGTGTTTCGCCTTGGGGAGCACCTGTTTTGTTTGTGAAGAAGAAGGACGGTACACTCCGTATGTGTATTGATTACAGAGATTTGAACAAAGTCACGATCAAGAACAAGTATCCTTTGCCTCGGATTGACGACTTGTTTGATCAGCTTTCCGGATCTTCAGTATTTTCGAAGATTGATTTGCGATCCGGATATTATCAGGTGAAGGTGAAGGAAGCTGATGTGGTGAAGACAGCTTTCAGTACTCGGTACGGGCACTACGAGTTTTTGGTTATGCCTTTTGGGGTAACCAACGCGCCTGCTATTTTCATGGATTTGATGAACCGAGTATTCAGAGAGTATTTGGATCAGCTCGTGATCGTCTTCATTGACGATATTCTGGTATATTCTGCATCTGAGGATGATCATGCCAGACATTTGAGGATTGTGTTGGAGACTTTGAGGAGGCATCAGCTGTATGCCAAGTTCTCCAAGTGTGAATTCTGGCTGAAGAGCATTTCTTTTCTGGGGCATGTGATTAGCGGAGAAGGCATTTCTGTAGATCCTCAGAAGATTCAGGCAGTTGCTGATTGGCCAAGGCCGACTACGGTATTTGAGGTACGTAGTTTCTTGGGCATGGCCGGGTATTACAGGAAGTTTGTGAAAGGATTTTCACAGATTTCGACGCCTCTGACGAGACTGACTCAGAAGTCAGTTCCTTTTGTTTGGACACCGGAGTGTGAAGCTAGTTTTCAGAGATTGAAGAATTGTTTGACTTCAGCTCCAGTACTAGCACTTCCGTCAAGTATGGAAGGTTTTTAGGTGTTCAATGATGCTTCACTGAAAGGACTGGGTTGTGTCCTGATGCAGCATGGTCATGTAATTGCTTATGCTTCGAGACAGTTAAAACCACATGAGAAGAATTACCCGACGCATGATTTGGAGTTAGCTGCAGTAGTTTTTGCTTTGAAGATTTGGCGTCATTACCTGTATGGCGTCAGATGTGAGATCTTTACTGATCATAAGAGCCTGAAATACATTTTTACTCAGAAGGACCTGAATCTGAGACAGAGAAGGTGGCTCGAGTTGATCAAGGACTATGATTTGACTATTCAGTACCAGCCTGGGAAGGCGAATGTGGTAGCGGATGCTTTGAGAAGGAAGTCTTCTGGATTAATAGGTATTCAGCTTACTTTTGATGACTTCCTGATTCGTGATTTGGAACGCTTGCAGTTGGAGGTGATTTCCTCCAGTGATTTGGATTTGGCTCAGATGAGTATTCAGTCTTCCTTGTCTCCAAGGATTCAAGAAGCGCAGAAGTCAGATTCTGATTATTCGAAGTTGATTGCTCAGATTGGATCTGGTAAGACTCCTGAACTTCGAATTTCTGATTCTGGTGCTATTTTCTATAAGAACAGGTTGTGGGTACCTGTGTTTGGAGATTTGAGGCAGGAGATTCTGTATGAATCTCATCATTCAGGCTACACTGTACATCCAGGCAGTGGTAAGATGTACGCTGATATGAAACTTTTGTTTTGGTGGCCTGGAATGAAGAAAGATGTGGCAGAGTTTGTGTCGAGATGCGAAGCCTGTCAGTTGGTGAAGGCAGAGCATCAGCGACCAGGTAGACTGTTGCAGTCGTTGCCTATCCCTGAGTGGAAATGGGAGGAGGTAACGATGGATTTTGCGATGGGTTTCCCTCGATCTAGACAAGGGTACGACGCCATTTGGGTGGTTGTAGATCGATTGACGAAATCCGCCCATTTTCTTCCGATTAGACAGACGAATTCAGTTGATCGCTTGGCACAGATATATGTGAAGGAGTTAGTCAGATTGCACGGTGTGCCTCGCGTGATCGTATCTGATCGAGATGGACGTTTTACTTCCAGACTTTGGAAAAGCATTCAGCAAGGCTTGGGTACGAAATTGCATTTCAGTACAGCCTTTCATCCTCAGACAGATGGACAGTCTGAGAGGACTATTCAGGTACTGGAAGATCTGTTGAGAGTTTGTGTTCTGGACTTTAGCGGAAGCTGGGAAGATCATATTCCGTTGATTGAGTTTGCTTACAACAACAGTTTTCAGTCCAGTATCGGTATGGCACCGTACGAGGCTCTGTATGACAGGAAGTGCCGTACTCCTTTGACTCTGACGGAGGTCGGAGATAGACTGGCTTTGGGGGCCACTTTTGCTGATGAAACCGCTCAGAATATCAGTTTGATTAAAGAAAGATTGAAAGCTGCTCAAGATCGACAGCAGAAGTATTACAATCAGAAGCACAGGTTTGTCGAGTTTCAAGTTGGTGACTTTGTGTGTGTCAAAGTCAGCCCGATGAAGGGTGTGAGCAGATTTGGTCAGGTGAGCAAGCTTAGTCCGAGATATGTTGGACCTTTTGAAATTTTGGAAAGGATTGGAAAAGCTGCTTACAGATTATTGCTTTCTGATTCGATGCCTGATGTGCATAACGTGTTTCACGTATCCACTCTGAAGAAGTGGGTATCCGACTCTGGGAAAAAGGTATCTGCTGATGAGGTTGAGATTCAGGAGAATCTGGCGTACAAGGAAGAGCCAGAGTTGATTTTGGCGTACGACGTCCGAAAGTTAAGAAATAAACAGATTCTGATGGTTAAAGTCCAGTGGAAGCACCGGACTGCACGGGAAGCGACTTGGGAGAAGGAGTCTGACATGAGACAGTCGTACCCGTACTTGTTTTGACTGAGTTTGGATTGGATAATGTCGAGGACGACATTTTTCTGAGTTGGGGAGATTGTAATATTACGATCTGCTCCAGGATCGTCCAGGACGATCTGGGATCGTCCTGGGACGATCAGTTGAGAATGTGCTCCAGAATTTGCCCAGATTCGTTCCAGGTGATTTTCTGTAGGCATCGTCCAGGCCGATCGAGGACATCGGCCAGACCGATTGGCACTGTAGAAAATATCGGCCAGACAACAGCCCTGGGAGCTGTCCAGGACGATCCATTTGGTCAAATCGTCCCGGGACGATGTGGCGATCGGCCGGGCCGATCTGAGTATTACTTAAGGGAATTCTGTCATTTTGAAGAGAGAGAAAAATCAAATAAAATATCTAATTTTTTAGAGGAGAGAGAAAGTCTAAGGAAAAATTGGAAAAGTTGAATTTCGGACGACGCGGAGCCGTTTTCGTTCGAAGAGACTGTTGAGGAAATTGCTGTGCACGAAGTAAGGCACATTCCACCTTTCTCAATTTTCAGAACCGTCGTGTTTGGCGGTATTATCTGTCCGGAATTGATTTTTGTTCGTGATTTTCGTCCGTATCTTTTGATCGGTTCAGTTTTTACCGCGTAACTTTTTGTATATCGTTGCCGTGCCGGGTGTGCACGTTTTGACTATATTTTGAAGATTTTTGTCCGGGTATTTTTGATTCGACTGTGTTTTTAGTCGACTGGATTTTTCTGTGAAATTGGAAATTATCTGTGCAGTAGAATAAAGGTTCTGAAATGTTGATATCTGTATTCTGTGCGAATTTGGTGAAATTTGATTTTCAGGAAAATTGTGTAAATTCTGTATACTGCCGTTGTGCTGCCCGATTTTTGGGTAATTTCTGTTTTGTCCGAAAATCTTCTGATTTGATATGCTATATGTATATGCTATAAAAAAGGAGTTATAAGGGGCCTGGATCCTATGAGATTTAGTTAGTGTCTGGGAAATCTGAAATGAGCTCAATATGAAATCTGATATCTGTTCTGTTCCGGATCCGAGGAAAATCTGTTTAGGTGCTATATGCACTATATATGTATTCTGGTGCTATAAGCACATCTGTTCTGGTGCCGTGAGCACAAAGGGAGGCATAAGGGGCCTGGATCCTATGAGATTCAGTCAGTGTCAGGGAATTTAGCTATTAATTAAATATCTGATATCTGCTATATGATTCTGATACGATTTTGTTCCGTTCCGATATGATCTGTACGATTCTGATTCTGTTGATCTGATATGTCTGATCTGTTCTGTTTCTGATTCGATACGACTTCTGTTTCCGTACAGTTCTGTTTGATTTGATATCCGTCCGTTTCTGTTCTGATTTCTGTACGGATTTGTTTGTCTGATGTGTTGGTTTTGAGATTCTGAGGATTTTGATTGGAGGTTTGTTGCTTTGCTGAGCTGTTGAGCTCACCCTTGCTTTATGGTGGTTTTCAGGTTCTGGGAAAGGGAAGGAAGTCCAGGATTAGTTCAGAGTTTGATCAGTATAGGTATTGTTTTGTACCTTTTGATTTTTGTACAGTCATGGCTTTTCTGTTCTGTCTTTATTTCTGTCTAAAAGCCATGTACTGTATCTGTAGATGATTATTTTGAGGAAATGAAATGATAGATCTTTTGTTCCGCTGCATTTGATGTTTTAGTAACTCTGTGCTTGGTTGTTTGTTTGAGTTAAATTATTTGGCAGATTCAGTTCCGAACCAAATTCCAAAGCTAGATCCTGGTTAGTGTCTCTCTCTTCGTCGCGGCCCGGTGCGGACGGGATCCGTCTCGTCTCGGGTCGGGTCGTGACAAAGGCTCTGAATCGTAGCCGTCGATCTACGATTCTGTCGATGGTACAATGTCAAAATCTCTAGCTGATGCCCTCATCCACTCCAATCTTAATATTACATTAATTTCTTGGTATTAACTAATTCAATTGATTAATTACTGAAGCTACATCTTCGACAATCTTATTCTTGCGCTTTCGTCTGCTAAAGGATCAAAACTAATATTTGAAACAACAAAAGAAGAGGAGGAAGTCAAAAGATTAATATTTAATTGGACAACGTAGATAAAGAAAGTGATGCACGTTCACTCTAAAAACAATAGATTAGGGACAATAAAAAGAAAGTTCTTTCATGGAGGATTTGAAAGAAGACGGGGAAATGAAATCGAGGAGCTAGAGATTTCAGGTAGAGGAGAAGATGAAAGAAACAGAGTGCAGGGGGAGAAATAGAGGCATAAAGGGGTGATAGCATTACTACAAGAACAGCATAGCTTAATTGAAATATACTTTTGTATTTCATAGTTATATTCCAAAATGGTCCTTCAACTATCATATGCGGCCCATTTAATCTCACATTTATCTAATTTAGTTACTCGTCCATATAAAATTGATCCGAAATGGTCCCTTAGGGACTATAGTTAGACTAATTTTTTTTGTAGTGGATGGATTAAATTGAGATCACTTATTGTTAAATCCCAATTGTCCCTTGGCTCTTGATTCTACTGCCATCATGAAAATCCATGGGAGGCTCATCAGTTAAATCACAGGCATTCCTTACCTCTTGATATTATGGCTGACATGGGGATCCGTGGGATGCTCACCTGGACCACACCGATCTCCTTCCATATTCGGGTGGCTAATTTAGGAAGGATTATATTAGGACAACTATGCATGATTCTGTAATTATTTGTTTCTTTATTAAGATATCTTGTAAAGATCTATAAATAGGGATAATTTTGTGTAATAAAATAATAAGTCTTTTCCCTCTCCAATTCTCTGAATTTTAACATGATATTAGAGCCTAAAAAGATATAATCCGTGAGTTCCACCACCAGCCTTCATTGCCAAAATTCTGAGGAATACAGGTTTCCACCAATGGCCTTTATTATCGGAATTGTAAGGAATATTGGTTCCCACCACCATTCTTCATTGTTAGAATTCTGAGGAATACTGGTCCTTCTACCGGCCTTTATTGCCAGAAGTATGAAGAATATAGGTTTCTAACACCAACCTTCATTGCCAGAATTTTGAGGACCTTCGTGCATCCAAGACCAAGGAGAGATCGAGCGGGAGGGCTCCTCTTGTGTTCAACATCCAAAGTCGACCGAGCAGAAGCAAGCATAGGAACTCCTCCTGCGTGTGTCTGAAAAGAGATGAGAGTTCCCTTTCATGTGGGGCAGGGACAAACAAGAGTGCGAGACCTGCACTCCCTCCTACGATCAGACCAAAGATATCAGAGGCCTTGCATGCACCTGTACTAGTCGATCAAACATGAGTCTGATCTGGTGGAGTCGAACGACTTGGGAAGGAGGAGATCCGTCTGCTGATTGTTGAGTCATTTGAGACAGGTTTTTCTACTCCTGTTCTTGAAACTTGCCGCAACCCTAAAATTTTTTTTTCCTTTTTTTACTGGCGTGCCTTCATTGTCGGTCTTCCCTTGAGAACTAAGAGGGATATGGACCCAAAGGATAATTAATCCACTTTCTTTGATGTTCCACCACCGGCTTTATTGTCATTTTTGGTATCTTAAGGGCTACTATTCAATGCATCCTTCATTGCTGTCTTGCACCTTGCATGTATGATTGAGATAGCCTTTATCGTTATCCTTTGCCACAACAATGTTTGAAGCTAATTTCCTCCCAAAGCTTTGAACAAATGATGGACTTTATGGTGAAGCAAGGGATGTGATAACTCTACCTCTCTGGGACTAATTACCAAGGTGGGAATGACAAATCTATATTCCCTAGCTTGAGGGGGAGTGTGTTAAATCCTAGTTGTCCCTTGGCCATTGATTCCACGGCCAGCATGAAAATTCGTGGGAGGTTCACCTGTTAAATCCCAATCACTCCTTACCTTTTGATCTTATGGCTAGCATGGGGATCCGTGGGAGGCTCGCTTGGACCACGTCGACCTCCTTCCATATTCGGGTGGCTGATTTAGGAAGGATTATATTAAGAAAACTATGCATGATTCCGTAATTATTCGTTTCTTTATTTAAAATATCTTGTATAAATCTATAAATATAGATAGTTGCGTAATAAAATTAGAAGTCTTTTCCCTCACCAATTCTCTGAATTTAACACTTATGTATCACAATTTCTACATCATAGACCTTTTTGGTTTATTTTTGTATAGCGATGGACTAAATTAGAAAAATGAGATACTCTAAGGCTGAATTAGTCACATGAAAATAATAGGAGACTTAGTAGTGGAGTATTTTAGGATTTTATCTTTACCCTATAGATCCTATTGTACTTTGAGCTTGGAATCTCCTAGTAATTGAATCGGCAAAGACCACATTCCGGATTATAAAGACCACATTCCGGATTATTCAAACCACAATGTTGGGTTAAAAAATAACCTCAAACCAAGCATAACTAAATCAATGAGTATTGGATTCTCCCTGGTAGGTCATCATAGCCCTCAATCTTATATTAGATAATTATGAAGCCAATGTTTGGACACAAGGCATGAGCATGGGGAACAATAGATCACCAAAACACAAACATATTGAAGCGGATGTTCCATATTACTGTTTGGATAGCAGTGCAATCTGAAATGCGTCAACGAGTTAAAGGACTAAAAAATCTAATAAAGATATCAACTTCTGCACAGCAGTATTTTAATTAGAATAACAAAGTATGAAAAAAAAAGTTTGCAATAACAGGCACTCTCTGTCTCCAAGAAAAAAATGTTTCAAATTTTCAATTTTCAATCCATATCGTATTAAGCTTGGGGGAGAGAAGAAGAATTCAAATAAAAACTTTTGCGTATAACAAGAGAGTGACAAAACTCGAATGAATTTATCTAGATGCAAGTTATAGGTCCACGGAATGAAGCACTTTAAGCACACAAGTCTAAATAGAGAACCTCTCTACTAAAATGCTACCTTATACGAGGGAAGCTTCAGTTGTCTTCTCATTTCAGACTTTTCAGTAACCAGTAAAACCAAATATATAATGACTATTAGGGTAATACTTCAAGGGAATATCACCTGAATATTTCTGTTGCAGCTGGCATTGTTTCAGAATATTCCTCCAATCCGCTTGTTATCGTAAGATCCAAGTAAGTTTCATTCTGGCAATATAACTTCTTGCATGTATAGCATTCAACTCCAGACCCAATAGTGGAGGCCCTGTGAGATAAACGAAATAATGTAACGTCTGAAACCATGAAAACTAAATTATAAGCACAAGATGCATACAAATTTAAGAACAACTAAGAGTTCACAGTAACTCCACTCGAGCACAAACTTGATCACTTACAAAGTCACTTGTGGGTCGCCTCTACTGGCAAATGGCTTGTAACAAATTGGGCATGCAATATTGAATAGAGTGTCACTATATTCAGAGCTCTTGCCATTTTTTTCCAGGGTAGAATTCTGAAATTAGATTAACAATGAAAGCAGTTGTACAATTACATAAGATGAAAGCACTAGATGTTGGACGGATATTTTAAGCCCTTAAAGGAAAGATAGATGTGCCTCAAATGTGATCCAGCACTTATTTTAGGTTGAAGACAAAAAAGCCATGTAAAACCTCATATCCAAAAGATGGTACAACTCAAAAACATTGGGTATGATAAAATATTTAATCTCAACTCACAAGACAAACCTCAATAGTCAAGTCTGAGTAAAACAAGTTTGTTACTCAAGAGAAAAAAAAAAATCAAACAAAAAACATAAGAGAACATACATTATAATAACCCAAAAGTGTATAAATTTGTTTTAAAAACATAAAAATTCCAGAGTAGAGTGTTGTGGCGTTAGGCCACTAACAGTGCTTTTATATATTTTTTATTATAAATATCCCAGACTCACCCTACCGCCTCCCTCACTTGGTTGTTTGGCCTGGAAGAAATTGGAGGAAAAGAAAAAAAAAGGAGAGAGAATGGTCTTTGAGTCGTATTTGTCCGCCGTTCCTCTTATTACGGATTTTATTCTATTCATTGTAAGTGGCTAATCTTTTACTCTTGTATTCAATGGTTTTGATTTCTACGAATTTCATTTTTCTTAAATCTATCAAAAATGCATTATCTCTTAATCTCTTAAGCTTTCACCTTTTAACTTTTGATATGTTATAGATTTTATCATTCTGAACGATTTGATATGATTTTATTGTATTTTCACCATTTAAATATGTTTATATAGATTTTATGTGAATGAGTATGGAAAAAAAGTATACTGAAAATGGAATGTACTTATATGAGTGATATGTACTGGAATGTACTACTGGTACTTGTGAAATGATGTACAGATTGATATCATATATATGATATGATTATCCCATGTAACACTCTACTGATTCATGTGATTTATTGATTGAGAGTCATCAGGAGCTGGGGACTGATTGAGAGTAATAAGAAGTCAGGCAACTGATTCACGTGATTATTGATTGGGAGTCATAAGAGACGACTGATTAAAAGTCATTATGACAAGAACACTGATTCGCTTATATAATTGATTGCACGTGATACCTGCAAACTTAAGATACCCTCATCTTAATGTCAGATACTGATACTGAAATTACTACTATTATTGATATTAATATTGATTACTGATACTGATATTGACACTTATTACTGATTTTTTATATTAATATTGATTAGTGATGATGTTACTGATACAACTCTGTTACTGATATCTGTTTTTATTGATATTGTTACAAGAATTGATATATTGATGTGAACTGAATGGATAATAAGATTGAATGGAATTGATTTAGTGATAAAAATCGACTGACTAACTGATTGATTATAATTTATGATGAAAGAATGAAATAGAACTGACTGAGATATGATATGTTATAGATTGATTATTGATACAAAAAATTAGTATAGATACATTGATGCATATATTTCTTTATATGATTTACAACATACTATGCTCTTTTACCTTGCATTGATTTTAGTTGTTTTGTAAAATTTTGATTACTTATTGATCTATTTGTCATTACGTGGTTTTAAATGAATAAAACGAATTGACAAGATAATAAATATTAAGAAGAAAAAGGGGAAAAATTTCTTTCACTATAGATCCTAGGTGGACATTAGATCTACCTTCCACATTCATGCTTGAACTCCCACCATCATCCTAGATCTCCCCTCATCAAATCTCACGCTTACTAACCTGATCCAACGTTGATGCCCAAATCGTGTAGTTTCCAAGCTACAATCCCCCAATTGTTGTCTACAAGTTGTCGTCACCAAATCTCACCATCTCCATGTCTCCTACATCAAATATTGTCAATTCAACCTCCCATAAACTATTGTTAACCCATCCATATCCGATCACATCTACCCAAATCTCACCTAACCTAGCAACTCCCAACTCGCTACCTTAATCCCAACCACATCGACACCCAACATTCTTCCTCTTGTGTTTTTTTGGGCAATGCAAGCATCCTCGAATTGCTTGGATTTAACCTTCTATAAGCCTTCTTCCTTAGTTAATTATTTCTTCTTCCTTGTTGACACCTTACCTAATCCAAATCCATCATTCACAAAAGCCTTTCTCTAATTCTTTAGATGACTTTAGTTACTAAGAATTTCCCGACCATCACTTGCAATATAGCCTTGACCTTGAGGATAAGGTAGGTTTTGAAGAGGTGAGAACTAAAGGGGATTTGTAATAGGTTATACATGTTAGTATTTAAATAATTTTAATAGGCAATTTGAATTATGTTAGTGGCTAATAAGTTATAGGGAATGCTTGTAATTATAAATATTCTCCATTAAGGAGTATAAGAACATCAACCAATCAATCAATCAAATCAAATAGCCTACTTCCCTTTTGATTTTGGCTCCTTCTTCTCCCTCTATATTCTTAGAATTGCTGACATCCTTGACTTTACATTTACCCCTCGCCAACAATGAATGCATAACAGTTTTCTACTACATAAACAAAATTGTCTGCTTTCATTAGTAAATAAAGCAACATGGTGAGGTTATCTACTTACTTTTATTCCTTAACATTATGATGTGCGACACGTGTTGAATTTTCTTGTTCATGCACCACATTCCATCATAACAAGAAATCAACATTGGATCAATATTACTTCAAGGCAGGGGCGGAGCTACAGTAGGAGCCATAGGGGTAGAGGCTCCACTGACCCATCAAGAAAGCCCAAAATAATAAACAATATTGTTTAAATTTTTCATTGATGCGGCAGGGGCTCATTAGTCCATCAAAGAAAACGCAAAATGCGCCTCCGCTGAGATTCGAATCAAGATTCTTTGTTTCACATAATTTTATTCATAAAAGATATATAAGAAAAATCTAAATTGTATATCACTTAAAACCATAAATCACACACACACACACACAAACACACACACATATATATATATATATATATATATATATATATATATATATATATATATATATATATATATATATATATATATGCATGTTATAAATTTCTTTTTAAATAAAACTAATACCTAAAAGTTTGTAATGAAATAAGATAATCTTATATTAGTGTGTAATAAAATTAATATAATATATAATTTAATATTTTATTAAAAATAAAGATTGATATTTTTTAAAAGATAAAATATTATTTCATTATTAACTATTAAATGAAAAAGCAAAAAAAAAAAAAAAAGCACTCATAAAATATTAAGAATATTTTAAAAATTATCAATTTGTGCTCCCATTAATAAAAATTTATGGCGGTTCTCGCTCCAAGGAAATGTTTACATCACAATTGCAGCACTTCCAAAATTGGCATCCAGAAGCTAACAAAATCACTTCGAACGGCTTAATTTTCATGTAAATGCCACAAATAGCATCCATGATAGAGCATAATGTTCCATCACAAGCCTTGTTCTTAACATACATCACTACACTGTCTCCACACTATCGTTATCAAAGTACAGCCACAAGGAGCCCTAACGAAATATCTTCCCTAAATAATCAACCCATAACAACAATCTTCACGAAGCTAATGCCAACATTCCCCGTACTTCAGTTATTATGCGAGCACCACCAACATTGATTAATGCCAAAATTAAACAACCTACACGAATTCTGATTTCACCCACCTAATTGAAGAATCTATAGGACGTTTGCCATTTATTGCAGGCGGGAAGCGAAAAAATCTAGCAACTATAACTGGCAGCTAAAGAAGATTAGAACTTACTAGTTCCGGGACCTCGACAGAGACGGATGCCGCGGTGCCGGCGATTGCAGCGGCGGCGAAGGAGGCGGACCGCTTGCAGTCGAACGTACGCTGGCTTTTGGAGAACCCTTTAGCTTTTGGCAAGCGGATGCGGGTAAGGACTCCGATGCTCCCAGTAACAGTAGCCATCTCCGTGTGACTTCTGTATGAGCTCCGATCGCTAAATAGTCCCGGCAGAATTCAAGCCGGGTTGGGTGGCGCACGGCTATCCACAAGAGCAGTGAGGCATCAGACTTATGCGGTTAAATCGCATGCGAGTGCTAGAAAAATCCTTATGTGCCAGGGCAGGGCCTTGACGTTCTAATGGAGTGGGCCTGATCGGCTTTCGCTTTAGTTTTTGCCAATTGTAGTAGTTATTACCCTAAGTAATGATGCATGTTGATTATCATTCCAAAAAATTCCTTGGTCTAAAAATGGTAAAGTATTTAAATTTTTTTAAAAAAATTAATAGACATCAAAATCATGTCAACTTCCTTTTTAGAAAATTTACGATCAAAATTTGTATATCGACAAAATGATTCGGACAAGCATAAATTCGCTCAATTTAGATGTCAATGCAAAAATTCGCTCAGGAGTTTACAATTTTGACAAAAATATCAAAGTGTCTTGTCAAAAATATAGAAAAAACCCTTCTTGCCACACTCAAAAGGGCCTGAGATGGAGAAAGTTCTCATATTTTAAGAATTATAGTACACTATCAATTGATTTTCGTTGAGCATCAACCACTGTCATCATTCGTTCGCCATGGATTATAATTCTTGATTACCCAAGGACAATCTTGCCTAAAACTGGAAGTATCGAGATAATATAAAAGATATAAACTATGAAAAAAGCTACTTATAATTGAGATAAATTAAGTTCATAGGAATTAATGTTGAAGATGTTATATAGCAGTTTGGCTAGCCAAAAGAGGAGCCAATTCGAACGAATTAGAGTAGGCAGTCAGAAATCGTTCCTCTCCTTAAAGAAAGGTAAATGAGATGACCTAAAGTTCACAAGAAATTACTGTGTACGCAATCCGAATGCAGAGTAAGGTTCGGATGGTGTGTATTTACTGCTTATTTTACTGCGTATTTTTTATACATAATTTTTTATGTATTTTTTACGTATTTATTATGTATTTTATGAGTATTATTTATTTGCTATTTATTTGCCACAAAAATTTATGTATCAAAACATACGCAGAAAATACGCAGCATCCGAACTTTATTCTGCGTTCGGATTGCGTACACAATATTTTCTGAAAGTTCACATCTATTAGAGATGATTGAAGTAAATTTTTCTCCTAAAGGGAAGACTAGGTGGTTTCGATCGAGGAAGTGCAATAAGGAAGCTCTAAGAACTCTAAATATAATTAACATTCACTTCAGAGGTTGGTTAGAGGTTTATATTTTCATATAATTTTAAAATCCTTCATTTTATATGAATAAATATAAAATAAGAGCTTCACTTTTTTTGCTTTCCTCAAATCCTTGGATGACATTAATTGCTGTCTTGGTCAATGGATGGTTTTTGCTCAACGCCTCAACATCCCAATTTACTCATCCAAAGTATGGCAACATGACTAGATATGGAAGTCTGATGTAGCAAGTCGACATGCCATGTGATTGCACTTTATGTCTTTTGTTGCGTCCTGGAATATTCACTGTGATAGAAAAATATAAAGTTTAACGTCTTAGCTTTATGAAGATCCATCACGCATACAGATAAAAAGTGAGGGTGCATCATTCATAAGAGACACCAAGATTTTTACGTGGAAAACCTTGAAAATGGGAAAAAAACATAAGGCCTGGCCCAGTTTGAATGAGCCAACTAGTATTTGCAGTTGATTACAAATGAGGCTCTTCATTGGGAGGAAGGCCTTGGCTTGATATAACAAATATATATTATACAGAGTGTGTTACATGGTGGAAACAAGAAGAATAATTATTAACATGTTTGTTTGGTGGGAAGTGGCATAGTTGGTAGGCAGCGGAGGTCAGAAAGAACATTATCTAGTGACAGAGGTTAGAAGGACCGTAGTCGGTGGGCGACAGCGGTCGGAAGACCGTTGTCGGCGGGCAACAGTGATCAGAAATACTATAGTTTGGTGAAGGAGGTCGAAAGGACCATTGAAGGGCTGAAGTCTTGTGTAAGGTAAAAATCAAGCAATGTGCAGAAGTCCAACATTGGGTAGAAGTGCGACGAAAGTCCGACGAGAGGCTGAAGTTCGACATCAGGTAGAAGTCTGATGAAAGTTCGTCGACGGGTAGAAGTCCAATGATGGGCAAAAGTCTGACGACATGCAAAAGTTCAGCGTCGGGTAGAAGTCTGACAAAAGTTCGACAACGGACAAAAATTCGACGACGTGTGAAAGTCCACTGAAAATCCTTTGATGGGAAGAAGTCTAGCGATGGGCATAACTTCGGCGTCGGGTAGAAGTCCGACAAAGTCGGTAGCCGGGTAGAACTCCGACGTAAGTTGGCGATCGAGCAGAACTTCGGCGTTGGTTAGCTGTCGGGCAGAACTCCGACGTCAGGCGGCGTTCGGGAAAAATTTTGGAGTTGGTAGGCTACCGGGTGGATGTCTAATAATAGTCGAGAAAGAGTCTGGTGGCAATATAGCTCTCTTCCTTCTCTTGTTTCTTTGTTTCCTTCTCTTTTCTTCTTGTTTGGGCTCCCTTCCTTCTCTTCTTACTTAGGCCTCCTTCTTCTCCCCCTTGGGTGTCCCCTTCTATGAGAAATGAGGGATTTATTTATAATTTTTTGAGAGTGGCATGACCAGTAAATAATAGGAACATAAATGGTGAATTGGAAGTGCTTTGAATGGACGACCGATATTGAATCCCATGATCATTGACTGTTTATTAGGCATTTATATGTGTTAGTTATATCATAATTTGGCGGTCTTGGGTTCGTTGGATTCGTCTCGTTGAGCCGCTCGATTCGATTACAATCATGTCACGTTTAGAAAAAGTTTAGTAATCCAAATTATGGTTTGGACCTTCCAAATATCCTCCGGGTCTTTAAATTAAACTCATTTGGGCTCGAATTGAGTCGAATTTGGTGTCGTTGGGTTCGCATTTTCGAGACGTTCAGTTCGACGTAAGTTTGCTGAAATCGGTGTTCAGATGAACTCTTATTTAATTTTTTGAATTTTTTAATCTTGATTTTGCTTTGAGATTCGTGCCCTATCAACATAATTTTTATATGATATATCATCTTTAATGCAAAAAAGACAATGGGGTGCCATAAGATGACCAACGACTTACCCCTTGTCGTTAATAATGCTGCAAACAACAACAAGAGCAATTAAGTTACTATATCTGTTGATAATGCTGCAAACAACAATAGAGCAATTAAGTTACTAAAGTACAACTTTCGTGGTTGGCTATATTTTATAGCCTATGTTTCAGAGAGAACAATTCAAATACCTATGATGTTTGATTTAGATAAATTTCTTAAAGACAATTTAGTTGTTTGTTCTACAGGACACCTCTTCGATATTATTGTATCGTGGAAGAACAACCAAATGAAGGCTTCGTTTGGGACGGCTTTTTTATTGCTTTCTAAAACAGAGTTTTAGTACAAATTTTTTTATTTTTGTACTAAAACTCCGTTTTAGAAAACAATAAAGAAGCCGTCCTAAACGAAGCCGAAGTATCACATTTTAGCAAGAATGACTAGTAATATCTTAGCAATTCCAATTAGCATAGTTGCATCTGAATCTACATCCGAATCTTTCTTATATCAGCTTAAAATGAAATTTAGTATAATGTAAAAAAAAAAAGGAGTAAGTAAAGATTATATATTATTTCTATTAAACTATTAATTTAAATATTTATTAGGTAACTCATAAGTTATTATAAAAAGAATTTATATCCCATTGTGTAGTATCTTAAGTTAAATATTTTATTATATTAATTAAGTAAAATTGAAATCAATTAAAATTAATTAATCACCCATTTAATTAAGAAAAATAAGTATTAACCATTGTTTTATACTAATGTTATATTACAAATAGGAAATCTTATTTTTTAAATTAAGTTTATAACTAATATGTACATTTGATTTCAATTCTAAATTAGTTTTTCTAAAATACTTTTTAATCTTTTAATATTAAAAAGTATATTATAATAAAAAGATATTATAATATACTTGTTGCGTCCAGGAGTATTCGTGACGATAGAGAAATATCATATTCAACGTCTTAGCATTGTACGAAAATCTGGCACGCAATTAGATAAGGAGAGAGGGTCTAGCATTTATGAGACACCAAAATTTTTACGTGGAAAACCCTTGTAAAAGGGGGAAAAACCACGGGGCCTAGCCCAGTTTGAACGAATCTACTAGTATTTGCAGTCGATTACAAATGAGGCCCTTCCTTGGGAGAAGGCCTTAGCTTGATGTACATCTTATGGAGTACATTACATGATGTAAATACAAAGAGCTACTATCGACATATTCGCATTGTTAGAAGGACTGCAATCGGCGGGCGACGTAGGTCAGGAGGACCGTAGTCAGCTGGCGACGGAGGATTGTAGTCGGCGGGCGACGGAGGTAGAAAAGACTGTAGTCGGCGGGCGACATAAGTCAGGAGGACCGTATTCAACGGGCGACGCATGTCGGAAAGACTGTAGTCGATAGGCGACGTAAGTCAGGAGGACCGTAGTCGGCTGACGACGGAGGTCGGAAGGACTGTAGTCTGACGACGAAGATCAGTAGGACATCGTCAGGTAGAAGTCCAGTAATGGAAAGAAATGCATCTTCGCATAGACGTCCAGCGAAGTCCGATAACCGGTAGAAGTCCGGCGTAGGGTAGAAACTTGGCGAAGAGTGAAGGTCCGACGTCGGGTAGAAGTCCAACGTCTTTGGTGGCAGAGGAGAACTCCGGCTTCACTTGGGCGGAGTTTCGACGTCAGAAGGGAACTCTCTTGTAAATTAGGAAGAATTTCAGCATCCCATGGAATTTGGGCAGAATTCTGGCGTTCTCCCGAATATCCGGCAGAGTTCCGGGGTTGTCTAACGGCAGGCAGCAGCCGAGCAGTGGTCCAGCGACAGGCGGCGGTGGTGCTAGAGCTCTTGAAGCTTCAAAGCTCTCTTCAATCTCAAGCCAAAGGTCCCCCTCATGTAGAGAGTGGGGGTCTATTTATAGATTTTCATGAGTGGCGCACTCCGTAAATCTAGAGAAGATCCGGGGCAGGTTCAGAGTGCTCCATCGGATGGCTCGTATTGATTCCCCCGATCATAGAGAGTTTTTTAACTGTTTAAGTGCCTCAACAGTGTCGGAATTCAGAGATCTTGGGCTCGTTGGATTCGTCTCGTCGAGACGCTCGATTTGACTATAAGCATGCCATATTTGGATATCATTTCATTATCCAAATAATGCTTTAACCTTTCCAAATGTGGTCCGGGTCCCCGATTTGGACCCATTTGGGCTTGGGTTAAACCAATTTTGGTGTTGTTCAGTTCGTCCCTTTGACATGTTCAATTTGACTATAATTTAGCTGAAAATGGAATTCAGATGATCCCAAATTTAATTTTGAAAAGTTTCAACTCGAATATGCCTCAAGATTCGTGGCCGATTAAGCTAATTTCATGATAACGTATCAGTTGCCCCCCTATTTTCGGACGTCGAGCCTCCAGGAGTCCGAAAATATTTGTTCTGAAATCTTACATTTGTCGAATCGCAAAAAATTGTGTTCCAAAAGTTGAACATTTGCACAAACTTGCTTGTAGAGGCCTCGTTGAGCTCTGGAAGCATCGAAATCGAGTCCGGAACGTCGAAAAACGTGTTCGGGGACCCCAAAAATGTCCGAATCGGACCATCCGGACCGAAAATAGGGCCTGAACACGCATAGGCGGCCGAATTGGCCGGCCGGCCGGTCGGCCGTCGCTCGCCGGCGGCGGCGCCCGCGCGCTGACCGCACGGTTACAATTTTAAATTTTTTTTTAATTCGTGTGGGGCCTAAAAAATTCAGAAAAATTCGTAAATTTTGAAATTGCTGGAGAACTCTAGAAACTTCCCATCTTTCTCTCAAAAACCTATAAATAGGCCCCCTAGGCCTTTAGAAAACTTGCACATTCTCTTTCTTTCTCCCTCTGGCTTTCTAGCGGCTGAGGCTTCCGCTATTTGCGAGCGGAAAATTTCCCCTGCTCGAATTAGCGCCCCTCCTCGCACGTAGGAGTTATGGGATTTCTCTTTCTTCCCCCACGGCTTTCTGACGGTTGAGGCTTCTGCTATTTGCGAGCGGGAAATTTCCCCTGCTCGAATTAGCGCCCCTCCTCGCGTGCAGGAGTTACGGGATCTTTTTTCCGCCCCCACGGCTTTTTGATGGTTGAGGCTTCCGCTATTTGCGAGTGGGAAATTTCCCCTGCTCGAATGAGCGCCCCTCCTCTCGTACAGGAGTTACGAGATTTTTCTTCCGCCCCCACGGTTTTCTGACGGTTGAGGCTTCTGCCATTTGCGAGTGGGAAATTTTCCCTACTCGAATTACCGCCCCTCCTCGCGTGCAGAAGTTACGGGATTTTTCTTCTGCCCCCACGGCTTTCTGACGGTTGAGGCTTCCGCTATTTGCGAGTGGGAAATTTCCCCTGCTCGAATTAGCGCCCCTCCTCACGTGTAGGAGTTACGGGATTTTTTGCCATTTGAGCGAAAGTTTGCTGGCGATGGACGATCGAGTTGAAGACCATTAGCAGTCAACGATCGAGTGTGGAGCCAAAGGAGAGAGTTCGAGGGTGCGTTGCGAGTAGCAGTCGAGCGAGAAGCCGATGACGAGTAGTAGTCCGCTGACGAGTCCGGTGACGAACAGAAGTCCGACGACAAGGAGAAGTCCGACGTCGGGTAGAAGTACGGCCTTGGGCAGAAGACCAATGAAAGTTCGTCGATGAGTAGAAGTCCGACGACGAGTAGAAGTCTACTGACGAGCAGAAGTCCGACGACAAGGAGAAGTCCGACGTCGGATAGAAGTACGGCCTTGGGCAGAAGACCGATAAAAGTTCATCGACGAGCAGAAGTCCCTCGACGAGTAGAAGTTTGCTAACGAGTCCATTGACGAGCAGAAGTCCGACGACGTGGAGAAGTCCGACGTCGGGTAGAAGTACGGCCTTGGGCAGAAGACCGATGAAAGTTTATCGACGAGCAGAAGTTCGTCAACGAGTAGAAGTCTGGTGATGAGTTCGCTGACGCGCAGAAGTCTGACGACGAGGAGAAATCCGACGTCGGGTAGAAGACCGACAAAAATTCATCGACGAGCAGAAGTCCGACGACGAGTAGAAGTTCAACGTCGGGTAGAAGACCGATGAAAGTTCGTTGACGGGCAGAAGTCCGACGACGAGTAGAAGTTCGGCGTCGCGTAGAAGTACAACGCCGGGTATTAGTCCGTTGAAAGTCCTGCAAGGCAAAAGTTCAGCGACAGGAGAAAATTCAACATCAGGTAGAAATTTAATTTTGTGCAGAAGTCCGATGGAAGTCTATTGACGACATTTTGGTGACGTTAACCAAGGATGTATAATCTGTCCGAGGTTGTTTGTCAGAGCCTTTGCTCGATGATGTTAACCGATATTAGATCCAATAATGATGTAAGACCTATCCGAGGTTGTATGTTAGAGCCTTTGCTGATGAAGTCAACCTATTTGGAAGAGATCGAGAGAATCCACCAAGGATGTGAGACATTTTCGAGGTTATATGTCGGAGTCTTTGCTCGACGACGTTAACCTGTGTGGAAGAGGTCGAGAGAATCCACCATAAATATGAGACCTTTCCGAGGTTGTATGTCAGAGCCATACTCGATGACATTAACCTGTGTGGAAGAGGTCGGGAGAATCCACCAAGGACGTTAGACCTATCCGATGTTGTATTTCAGAGCCTTGCTCGATGACGTTAACCTGTGTGGATGAGGTTGGGAGAATCCGCCAAGGATGTAAGACCTTTTCGAGGTTATATGTCAGAGCCTTTGCTCGACGACGTTAACCTGTATGGAAGAGGTCAGGAGAATCCACCAAGGATGTGAAACCTTTTCGAGGTTGTTTGTCAGAGCCTTTGCTCGACGACGTTAACCTGTGTGGAAGAGGTTGGGAGAATCCACCAAGGATGTGAGACCTTTCCGATGTTGTATGTCGGATCCTTTGCTTGACGACGTTAACCTGTGTGGAAGAGGTCGAATCGAATCCCCCTGGGATTAATTTTGCTTTGATTGGGAGGGGGCGAACGTCGCGTATATCCCGAATCAAAAGTGAAGAAGGTCTATCTTTAGACCGTTACTGCCTTTTTGAGGTTTAGGTTAAGACCTTGCCCAAGGAGTAGAAGTCCAACAAGGGAATGTATAAAGCTTACAATTGATTTGAAGTATCCTTACATTTGCTCGGATATTCTTAAAATATCAACTTGATGTTGAAGGTATTGGAGGATCTATTTGACCATAGTTTGAGTCAAAGTTTCCCCCCAGTCCGCATCTACTTCTTATGATATTGATGCTATGTGTGATCTTTTGAGATTGGAGCAAAAGTTACCCCCCAGTCGGGAACCACTTTCCCACAGACGGCGCCAAACTGTTGCGTCCAGGAGTATTCGTGACGATAGAGAAATATCATATTCAACGTCTTAGCATTGTACGAAAATCTGGCACGCAATAAGATAAGGAGAGAGGGTCTAGCATTTATGAGACACCAAAATTTTTACGTGAAAAACCCCTGTAAAAGGGGGAAAAACCACGGGGCCTAGCCCAGTTTGAACGAATCTACTAGTATTTGCAGTCGATTACAAATGAGGCCCTTCCTTGGGAGAAGGCTTTAGCTTGATGTACATCTTATGGAGTACATTACATGATGTAAATACAAAGAGCTACTATCGACGTATTCGCTTTGTTAGAAGGACTGCAATCGGCGGGCGACGTAGGTCAGGAGGACCGTAGTCAGCTGGCGACGGAGGACTGTAGTCGGCGGGCGACATAAGTCAGGAGGACCGTATTCAACGGGCGACGCATGTCGGAAAGACTATAGTCGGTAGGCGATGTAAGTCAGGAGGACCGTAGTCGCTTGACGACGGAGGTCGGAAGGACTGTAGTCTGACGACGAAGATCAGTAGGACAGCGTCATGTAGAAGTCCAGTAATGGAAAGAAATGCATCTTCGCATAGACGTCCAGTGAAGTCCGATAACCGGTAGAAGTCCGGCGTAGGGTAGAAACTTGGCGAAGAGTGAAGGTCCGACGTCGGGTAGAAGTCCAACATCTTTGGTGGCAGAGGAGAACTCCGGCTTCACTTGGGTGGAGTTTCGACGTCAGGAGGGAACTCTCTTGTAAATTAGGAAGAATTTCAGCATCCCATGGAATTTGGGCAGAATTCTGGCGTTCTCCCGAATATCCGGCAGAGTTCCGGCGTCTTCAGGCGGTAGGAAGAGCTCCGGCGGTGGTCGAGGAGGTGAGGAATCTCCTTTTCCCCTTTCTCCTCTTCTTCTTTTCTCTCTTCACTTGAGTCTCCTTTGTGTAGAATGAGGGCTCTATTTATAGTTTTTCTGGAGTGTCATAGCTTGTAAATAGGCGTGAGATTAGGGGCGAATTGGAAGTGTTTTGAATGGACGGCCGATATCGAATCCTTTGATAATGCAATATTTGTTGGACATTTGAAAGGTTTAATGATGTCGGAATTCAACGATCTTAGGCTCGTTGGATTTGTCTCGTCGAGTCGTTCGATTTGAGTATAAGTTTGTCAAAATCGAAGACCGTTTGGTAACTCAAATTGCGGTTTGAACCTTCTAACAGCGCTTTGAGCCCTTGATTCGGACTCATTTGGGCTCGGATTGGGTTGATCTTGGTGTCGTTGGGTTCATATTTCCGAGACGCTCAATTTGACTGTAAGCTTGCTGAAATCAGAGTTTGGGTGCTCTCGGAATTAATTTTTGAAGTTTCCAACTAGCTTTTGCCTCGAGATTCGTGCCCGATTAAGCTAATTTCATGATAACGTATCAATACTTTATAATATATTATATAGTATAATAATTATTGTCGTATGATGTTGATAGAGAGGCACTGTACATCTGCCGACAATGCATCCAATTGTCGTATGATGTTAGCCTGGCTCGTCCACAATGCTTCGGGACTCTGAGCTTCGTCGGCAGCCGGTTCCTTGCCTTTGTCAGTCATCCTATCGGAGTCGGCTCTGATACCACGCTGATGCACTCCCAGATTGATATCCTAGGAGACTTACCTGCAAAAGACCCAAAATGCAATGCATATCAAATGGAACAATAAAATCCCAGGCGACTCCGCATTGGGATGAGCTTCTATTGAAGAAGAAATAAAAGTTTTGTGTTAACAATAGCCTGCCATTCCCCTGTCTTCTAACGAGTATATATTTTCCCTGTTCCTAATATCAACTATAAAATACTAAAAGTAGCTTAACAACCAAAAAGGTGTAATAGTACTATAGATACTGAATAGGAAAAGGTGGTGGGACTGCCATATAACGGAATGTGGGAGTGGCCTCATCATGCGCTGCATCATTTTTTTTTTGGGACATTTAGGCCATTTAAGGCAAACTCACATACACATTGACTCGAACCCTGAACCTCTTAGTTAGAAGCCTAAGCTTTCAACCAATAGACCAAGGAGAGTTGTGTATACGCTATTGGGCCTCGTCATGCGCTGCATCATTTTACTTGGTCATGTTTTTTTACATTAAACTAAATTTCATTTTAAGCTGATATAATGTTCTTAGAGTATATTATATATTTTTTATTTAGTCAAAAGTTTTTTTACAATTAACGCACAAAATTTAATGACTTTAATACATAATACCGGTAAATAACGATTTATAAATAAACAAAAAAATGAAAGCTTCAATGTGGAAAAACATTTTTCGCATTCAATAGAATGCAGAGTAAATTTAAAAAATCATTTTTCACATTCCATTGAATGTGAAAAATAGTTTTCCGCATTCTGCAATGTGTTAAGCACTTCCCCGCATTCTTTAATCTGGAAAATAGTTTTTTTTTTGTATTTTTTCTCCATTCTAAATTATCTCTCGAACATGCTTCTTCTACTTAACTTGATTATAAACTTACTTTTTTTTTATGATTTTGCATTCTATTTTTTCATAAATAAACATACTTGATACATCATCAAAAATCGCCTTGATCAAGCACGAACCTTGAGGTATATTCAAGTTGATAACTTCCAAAGTTAAATTCGGGATCATTTGAAATCCAATTTTAGTATAATTATACTCAAAATGAATGTCTCATTGAGATGAGCCCAATGACACTAAAATCAGTCCAATAAGGAGTCCAAATAGATCCAAATCAGTAGCTTGAAACATATTTGGAAGCTCCAAAGCATTTATTGGATGACCAAATGATATCTAAATATAGTATGCTTACAATCGAATCAATTGGCTCAACAAGAAGAAGCCAACAAGCCTAAGATATCTTAATTATTACATCATTAAGGCACTTAAATGCTAGACAAATGCTTCATAATCGATGGAATCAGTATGGGCCATCCGATGAACCACTCTAAATTTGCTTTGGGGGGGGGGGGGGGGGGGGGGGGGGGGGGGGGGGGGGGGGGGGGGGGGGGGGGGGGGGGGGGTGGGGAGGGGGGCTAGGTGGACTTATGGAGGCTTAAACCGTAGGCTAAATACTCAAGATAGCTTTGAAGATTAAGAAATCTAAGACCTCCTCATCAGTGCCACCACCGGCAAACCATCGCTACCAGAGCGCCGTTGTTGGACCTCTGTCTAACCATCGTCGTCGAACCTTCGTCCAGCAACTACATCCAAGCCTTTGTCCAACCTCCTTCGTCCTTCAACTACAATCCATTTGACCTCCATCGTTCAATGATTACGGTCCCTCCAACCTCCGCTTCCCGCTGACTACGATCCCTCTAACCTCCATTGCCCGCAGACTACAGTCCCTCCGACCACCATTGCCCGCCGAATATGATCCCTCTGACCTCTATCACCCGACAACAGTCCCCTCTACCTCAGTTGACTGACTACAATCATACCAACCAAATGAACAGGCCAACATTCTTTTGAGAACAATGCTTATGTCATTGAATTCTTCCAACTCCATTCATGATTTTTCATATAAATATCTTGGTGTCTTATATGACTCTTGCACTCATCTCTATTATATGTTCGTGTGTTGGATCTTCGTACAAAGTTGGGATATTAAACTCTAGATCTCTCTACCGCCGTGAATGTTCAGGCACGCAACAATACTTTTATGGTCATTAGATTTGTGCTCAATAGCTTTTCTCCAATCACTTTTCTACAAAGTGACAAAATGACTTATATATAATTTTCGATGCCACTTCTATATTCGTTTACTTGGCCATAATCATTTTTTTTATTACCTAATTAGCATTATATCAAATTAGGCAAGCTCAGTCTTACCTTTAATTATAGGTGTCTTCCCTAATCTTTTTTTGTTTTTTTGACCAAATTAACCAAACCACATTATTGTTAATCATATTTCTTACCGGTAGTTCGTTAGGTTATTAACCTATTAACTTTATTTTACTAGGTTATAACTACTTCAGTGGACTAAGTCTTTATCTTCCATTAGTTACACTTAAGAGTTATAGTCATCTGATCTTTGGTTTGGCCTTAAAATTCATGGGCATACTACCCCAATCCACAAAATTTCAATTGATCGAGTGGGCTTTGTTATCTATTTTACCCTAAGTAGATCATAAGTAGTCTTAATCCTTAGATTTACCTTAACCATACTTAGTAGTATAGTTTGATGTGATATATGTTTACCATACTTTCAAGGATATAGTCAAATAGGTGAATTATAAGTTATATAAAGTCATTTTTTCTATATCATATTAAGAGAAGAATCCTACTACAAAAGTTATCTCAACAAAGTTAACACATCCAATCAAAATTAGAAAAAGATAAATTGTCACTTATCTTGTAGCTAGTATCCAAGGTTTTAACTTATCATGAAATGATTTTACTTGAATATTTCAACCAAACACAAAGCAAACTTATGAGAAAAAAAAAATTTAAGGTAAGAACTTTAAAATTAAGAAGCTTTTATATGTTTATTTTAATTTAGTCACTAACAAAAAATTCAAATTTAAAGTAGTAATACCAACCATTATTTTAATTGAAAGCTGAAATAATTGAAGCAACAAACAGCTAGCTAATCCAAACTAAGTTCTACATAAATAATCACAATTCATCCAATCAAACACCATTGCTAAACACTAAAGCCGGGCTAAAAAAAATCAAAATCACCAAAAATTAAAATATTTCATAAACAATAGAATTAAAAAATGTCAAAATTTTATTGATAATTTGATTAAAAATTTAGGTGTTTTCAGCCATAAATATAACTTATTTATGACGACATCATATCCACAATTTCTGTGCCTCACTCTTTATTATTCCACTTCCTATCAAGCATTTAAAATTTATTTTGGTACTATATTCAGAATTTATTTTGTTTTGTACTTCAAAACTATGGGACAATTATGGAGCATAGATTACCATGTGATACTAATGTTTCTCAAAATTATTTTGGATTCAAGCCAAGTAGGTCTACTATGGAAGATATACATTTATTGAGATGTTTGATTGAGAAGTATAGAAATAAGGTGGATCTATATATGATATTTATTGATTTAGAGAAAGCATATAATAATGTTCTGTGATAAATGCCATGGAGAGTTCTAGAAAAAAAAGGAGTTTATTATGCTTATATTCAAGCCATTACGGATATGTGCACAAGTTGTTAATTATGCTCAAACACAAGACAACCAAGTATTTTCATATTTCAGTTGGATTACATTTGGGATCAACCTTGTGCCCATATCTTTGTGCTCTAGTCATAGTTGTTCACACTTCACATTTGCAAGAGGTTTGTATCCTAGTGTATGTTTTTTGCTGATGATATTCTTCTTGTTGATAAGACGAATGAGGCGATTGAAGATGAACTTTAAATATGGAGGCCGTTCGACCTTAGAATATAAAGGTTTCACTTGAGTATATGTAAGATCGAATATATATATATATATATATATATATATATATATATATATATATATATATATATATATTGGGTCTATTGTTTAGATAGTGAAACAAATTGGGATATTATTAATAGAATTCAAGTTGAATGGTTGAAGAAAAGGAATGCATTGGGCATGTTGTGTGATAGAAAAGTTCCCCTCAAAGTTAAGGGAAAATTCTATAAGATGGTGGTGAGACCTGCAATGCTCTATGATTCATAATGTTGGCCATTAAAAGAGCAGCAAAATATTAATTTTAAGTGTTGCAGAGATGACGATGCTTGATGGATGAGTGACTTTACTCTTAGAGATAAGATACGAAATAAGTATATACGTGAAAAGGTTGGAGTAGCTTTAGTGGAAGATAAGATTAGATAGTCGCCTTTGATTGTTTTGTCACATAAAAGGGCAGCCTTCCGATGACCTGGTTAGGAGAGTTGATGTATTCGATTTGGCTTATGTTTAAAAAGATAACGATAAATTTTAAAAATTTTAACTTGAAAATATTAAAAATGACATTTCTTTATTAAATTTAAATAAGAATTTGACTCTTAACATAACACAATAGAGAAAAATAATTCATGTAGCACACCACATAGTGAGATAAATATTTGATGAGGTTGCTGTTGTGTCTCCATAAATATATATATTATTTATGTTCCGCATTGCTCTCTATTATTCTACTCTTTATTCAAACATTTAGAATTTATTTTGGAATTACATTCATAATTTATCACTCTCTCCAATACAAATAGTTAAATAAATAGATACCCTATGCTAGATCCAAGGGGATTCTCCCAACCAGGACAGCTATAATAAATTTAACGAATTATCCAAAGGACCCCTGTGAGAATTGAAATTCCAGAAAACACCTCAACCTTAGCTTTTCTTACTATCATCCCCACCGACGCCGTGCAAATAGGCCTTCTTGCGGCGCTCGGCCCGACCCAATCCGCATATCACGATGAAGCAGGCTGCGTAAATCCCGTGTACCTTCCAGTTTGCCCGCGGCGCTTCTCCGGTCACGGCGCGGTGAAACACCGTAATATAATAATGCATTCCCACTGATAAACCCAGTAGCATCTGAGCCAGGCCCACCATTTTCCCCGTCTTGCGCTCCCCCTCGCCGGCGGAGAACGCGACTACCAGTGCGATTAGCTGCGCGACGAGGTACACCACGTAGCCAAACGTCTGAACCGCTTGTGTCCACGCATACGCTGCCGGGGATGCCGCGTAGAAAAACCGGAGAGGCTCGAGTCCCATCATGACGGCGGTGAGCGAGAGCGTGGCGAAGTAGATGGCGAGGTAGACCTGGACGAACAGAAGGGCGCGGTGGAGGGAGGCGGAGCTGCCGTTGCGCAGGAGGTGACGGAAGAGGGCGGTGACTAAAAGCAGGGGAAGGAGGAGGAGGGCCGAGGAAGTGGCGGAGGCGATCGAAGGGGCGTATTTGTTTCCGACAAATGGTTTTACGCCGGCGGCGATCTCGCGGTGCGTTTTGGAGAGGTAGAGCTTCGAAGTGGTCGAGAGCTTCTCGAGGTCGGGGAAGAGGGTGGAGTGGAGGCGAGAGGGGAGATCGCGGAAGTCGGAGATCAAGTCATCTCCGTCTTCGCCGGCGCCAGTGCTGTCGGCATCGTCGAGCCAGTTCTCCGGGGAAGCCAGTGGCTTCAATTTGGTAATGGATTGGGGTTTAGAAGGGGGCGGATCTTTGGCATCGAGCTTTTTCTGGATTTTGGGGGTAGGATTTTGAGATTTAAATTGCTGTGTTTTGGTGGAATTGGATTTGAGGAGGGCGATTTTGTTGAGATTGGATTTAGTGATGTTCTTCTTCGCGGCGCTGCTGGTTTTATTGAGCTTGAACTTGCTAATGGAGATGGCGCTGAGTTCGCCGGCGATGGAGATTTTATTGGGCTTGTTCTTGGTGACGGCAGGGGAAATGGTGAGGGTTTTGTTAAGCTTGGATTTGGTGGGAGTGGTGGTGTCGGCTGAGAGAATTTTGCTGAGCTTGGATGAGGAGGAAGAAGTGGAATTTGTTGCTTTGGGCTTGAAGGATTTGGTTTTGTTCTTTGGTTCTGGGAATTCTAAGACGGGTTTCTTCTTAGGAGGGGATTTCGATTTCGGAATGGGAGAATCGTCGAGATCTTCTTTGCTGCTGAAGGAATGCAGGTTTCTTCTAATAGTAAGATTGTTGGAAGAAATGGGGGTCGGCAGGTAGATGGAGAGGAAGAAGAGGAGGAGGAGCGCTGCGGTGGATGCCGACGGGGAGAAGGGGAAATTTGACATTTTCGGAGAGGTAGATCTGGCAAAAGATTGGATTTTTAAGAAGATGAGTGGAAATGTAGCTTTATAAGAGGGGGGAGAGAGAAGAAATTACTTCGTGTTGGAGGTCAATCAGGATACATCACGTTATTCAATTCATAACAGTACATAGTGAAGGTACATAGTTTATTGATGATTTTATGCATCCTGATTAGCTTTCAAATGCATATAATAATTTCCACTGAGAGAGAGAGAGCGGAGAAATTATTTTATGTCGGTCTAGAGATCAATCAGGATGCACTACGTTATCCGATGCACAGCGATACATAGTGATGGTATACAATATATTGGTAATGTGGTTCGTCTTGATTAGCCTCTAGACAGCGTCTACACTTAATCATTTAGAGAGAGAGAGAGAGAGAGAGAGAGAGAGTTGTGGTGTATACTATTGGAGTTATAGATCCAGACGGAGTATGGGAATATTGATAGGGTGGAAATTGAGATGGAGACGATAAAGAGCAGCCGCAGTGAAACTGAAGTGCTGTTGACCGCCGCCGAAAAGGCTGAAGAATTAGCTGGACGGAATTGTGGTTCAAAACAGTTGCAGATAAATTATTATTACTGTTAATATATATTTGTAAATAACGTTCAATAAATTACAAATATGAGAACAAAAATTGCATCGTGATGTTGGACTTTGAAGCTATTTGATTTATTTTGATATTATTATTACATGTTAAATATTTATATGATTTTCATCTCAAAATAAATTCAACAATTTCTTTTGCAATATTTTTAACTATCATTTCATTATTATTATATCATTAAACATAAATTTTATTTTTATTATTATTATTTTGGTTGATAATGATTTTTTTAATATTTCATGAGTTCTTATATTTCTTATTCGATATTACGAAAAAATTAGTTGACAATTTCCTTGCATTTTGCTCAGCAACTAATTATCATTAACCAATTATATCAATGCATTGTTAAATTAACATTTATAATATATATAATATACAAATTCTTACCTATATCTTTTTAACATTTATATATATATATATATATATATATATATATATATATATATATATATATATATATATATATATATATATATATATATATATATATATATATATATATATATATGGGCTCAAACAGGATAATATTTCACATTTATAGAACTATCTTGATCAGAAAAATGATTATAGAGCTACAGCTCATCTTGATCTTTTAGTTGAGAGTTTTAACTATCAACTAAAAAATTTGGAGTTCAAAGCTTGTAAATATGATGTGTCTGTAAATTTACGTTTAATTAGCTTAATCCCTTGTGCCCGAAAAATGGGTCATTTAATCAATCCTTTTTTTTTCATGTCCCGAATAAAATTTCAAAAAATATCTTATTAATATGAATGTTTGTGTGATTCATAGAAGAAAATTAAAAAAAAAAATTAAGAAGGTGAATATAGTAGAAGATAATTGATGTTAATGTAAATGAATATAAGATTATTTTTGAAATAACACTAATCTATTAAAAAATTATACATAAATATAGCTGTGTTACTTAATAAATTACAAACATAGTCTAATGAAAAAGTGTTTTGTAAAGAAGAATATTATATTTTTATCTATGTTGTATCATTATGTTTTATCCTAAAAATACTCTGAAGAAAAAGTGGTTTATATTTTATTATATTACAATTTTTTGTCTAAACGAACGAGCAAGCAGAGCTTTGTTTGATTAAGAGCAAGCAACGTCATTGTCCAATGTACACCACAAATAAATGCTTTATAAATGTGAGAATGTGCAATCACATGACCTGCTTTGAAATTCATACGTATTTGAATGATGATTGAAGTGTTTGCATTTCGAATCGAGTAGTGTTATTCTCTCTCTCTCTCTCTCTCTCTCTCTCTCTCTCTCTCTCTCTCACACACACACACACATTTCAATCTTATATTAATTTGCCTAATCAATTATATGGTATAGATTTTGTATGTTTTTTTTTTAATATAGCATTTCTATTTCTATTTAGGGGTTATTTCTTAGCAAGTATTTGGATTACTTGAATATTTAAATACACTTTTAGCATTTGATGTACTATAAAATAAATCAATTAGGGCATATACATATATTAATGATGGAGAGGATGGATCTTAGACTTGTGGTTCTCATTGAATGGGAGATTGTTGATGAGATTGCCGTGTGTGGTTGTGGTCATAAGCTACTCTTCTACAAGCATTGATGATGTGGAAGCAAGTCCGGATGCGGCGTTGCTAATGTGCAAGAGCATGAGTAGGGGGGTGCATATTGTTGTGCAAACAGCGGAAACAAAATTAGAATCAAAGCACAATCAACACAAAGAACATGGCGATTTACGCAATTAAATGAAGAATTGCCTACGTCCGCAGGGAGGGGATGATTTCACTATATTGGAGCTAGAAAATAAATGCATAATTGGCTATCTCTAGCTCTCATACAACAGCCATCAAACCCTTAATTTATAGATTTGAGACAAAATAACTAAAAAATATATAATTAATGTAACACTATTAAAAATCAAATCAATGCCATAATTGGATCAAATCAAAGCCCAAATAAGATCTCCTAATTAATTCATTAATTAGACACTAATTGCTTTCCTAATCCAAGCTCATTTAGATTTGGAAAAATTTTTAAATCAACAATATTCATCTTATCTTTCACTTAAGAAAGCAGAAGATGATAAATTAGGCTCCAATATCATAATGACTGGAGTAGGTTGGTTGCCTATATATCCCCCTCTCATAAGGATCAAGCCAAGTGTAGTACTTCAAAATAAGTAGACAATCATTCATAAGTCTTGCACCACTGTCGTGGTGGCTACTTCAGCCCATATAAAGACTTTTATAATATGTAAAACAAGTCTTTTGAAGTTCTAAATCCATGCGGCTATAACATGTGGATCTCTTCTTGCGATTACCTATGTAAGAATGCAGTTTTTACATCGAGCTGCTCCAGAATTAGACCATAATGTGCAACAAGTGCTAAAAGAACACGTACAGAGATTTTTAATCATTGGGGAGAACATCTCATCACAATCAAACCCTTCCTGTTACATAAAATCTTTTGCCACCAACCTAGCCTCAGGGGCGGAACCCAATGGGTGTCAGGGGGGGCAATTGCCCCCCTCAAATTTTTTTTTTTAATTTTTTTATATGGTTTTTTTAGGTAATTTACCCATTTTTATTCATTTTTTTTTTTTTTGTATTAATTACAAGAATTTTTAGACAATTGCCCCCCCCCCCCCCCCCTAAAAATTTTAAAATACTATGCTCTTTAGGTAATTGTCCCCAACAGGTCGAACCCCGATAGGGGACACTGCCCCTTTGGACCCCCGATATATATGTCTTATAAGTTTGCCCCCCCTGAAAATTAGGGCTGGTTCCGCCCCTGCCTAGCCTTATGCCGCACATCAGCTCCATGAGATCATTTTTTCTTTGCGTACACCCATTTGTACCCAATAGCTTTTCTTCTTGGGGGAAGCTTACACCCATTTGCATCCATCTCTTCATCAATAACCCTCTTCCATATATTACCATCTGATTGTCTACTACTTAATTATAGTGATTAGGAATTTCAACCTCCGTGAAGATAGTAAAGATTCTGCTGATGAATAACCTTCAAAAAAATTAGCACTCCTGCCTCAATGGATACATTGTATTCCTTAGTATCTAAGGCCCTAATAGATAAAAAAATCTTCTTGATATCTGGAACATGTCTTACTACAGTCAGCTCTCTCACAATACCATTATATATTCTGATGAAAATGCTCCCTACACCAATAGTATGACTAGCTGATCATTTCCAATGGTCACTGCACCACTATCAGCTCCTTGTAGGTACAAAAATGCTCTCTTATGGGAAAAGTATGATAAGTAGCACCATTATCCAAAATCTAGTATAAATCATCTATAAACAAACTCTAAGAAATAATAAATAGTGATACATCAGAATATTCATACCACTCTTCCACACTAAGGTTTGTCTTTGCCTTAGTGAAAATTCTCTTTCTCTTTTCCTTCAATATTGAAAAATCTTTCTTCCAATGACTAGTCTCTAAATAGAAAGCGCATTAATTCTTCCCAAGACTAGGCCCATGAGATTTTCCCTACCTTTTACCTTATTTATCCTTTTTACTCTTTTGCTTTTCAAATCTTAATTTCTCATTGGAGTTTGAGAGCCTTGGCAAAATACATCTTTGTAGATTCTTTATCCCTATTCTTTTGCTCTAGGCTCTGCTGTCTATTTCATTTGGAGGGAGAGGAAAGAAAGGAAATTTGTGAAGTGTTTTAAGAGCCATGCATTAAAAAGGTTGTTAGTCTTAAACTATCCATATTGAAAAATAGTGATGAATTTATGCTTATGTTGTAGTTTTGGGATTCTATTCTTCGGGTGGGCTGCTTGGCTTTTTTGGATCATTTGGTCTCCTTCGCCTGCTCTGTTGGTATACTCTTGTTGCATGTGTGATTAAGTCGTGGACTTGAGCCTTACGACTAGGGGGACCATGATGAATAGATTGCATTCTTTGTTTCCCAGGATGGAGGATTTATGCAACTATTTATTGATGGCAATTCCCGCAACCGGGGAACAATTTTGGGCTTGATAGATGCAATTCCTTACTTTTTTAGCCTTGTTGTTTATTTGGATGATCTTTTTGTTATGCTTTTAGCCTGCTCCTTTCTCTTTTGATTCCAATTTGGCATGTGTAACCTTTTTTGCAACTTATTGATGAGCTCTTTTTTAGCCTCTTTTAATGGCTATGCTCCACAATTTTATTTTTTCTTTTCTTCAATCTTAAACATGTAACTAGTTTTTCTTAGTCAATGAAAATTGGGCTTTGCCCTTAATTTTCTATTAAAAAAAAAACTCAATATATAAATAT
This sequence comes from Dendrobium huoshanense, assembly GCA_016618105.1. Classification (NCBI taxonomy): domain Eukaryota; kingdom Viridiplantae; phylum Streptophyta; class Magnoliopsida; order Asparagales; family Orchidaceae; genus Dendrobium; species Dendrobium huoshanense. Next base: position 38,609,517 of record CM028350.1, on the reverse strand, counting down.
GTAAATAAATGTGGAGTTACAATTTAGCTATATATACTAATTTGAGCATAACCTTTTAGAAGCATTGTTAAAAGTTATGGAAAATTCAAAACTTTTCAATTTAACCGACATAATCATAATCAAACGTACAATTTTACTGAATGGCACATCACAGACATATGTTTCTCACATAAGCAATCACAATACGTAAAATTAATGCTTTTTAGTTTTTCCAAGTTGTTTCTTCAATTTTTAATAAACATAAAACAAAACATACACAACTAATATTTTAAATTTATCTCTAATAACATATGGAGTGAGCTAAGAATATTATGAGCATTCAATATTCTATAAATACAATATTCTATGTAATTAATAGCAAAAATAAGATCACTCGTTGAGAAAACTCCTAACAAAATTCATAGAATTATGAGATCGAATATATATATCTTTTTCATGAATTTGATTGTACGCTTAAAAATGAGAGCAATTGATCAAACGAATGGCTTATAAAATCTTGCTTCAATTAATATTTTATTAAAGAAATCTTTTTCACTGTTTTCTAAAACAATTTTTTAATATAAAAATTTATAGTTCAAAACATTTTTGTGCTAGAAAGCAGTAAAAAAGTTATCCCAAACAAAACCTAAACCTTCATTTGGGACGGCTTTCTTACTATTTCTTAAAGTAATTTTTTAAAAATATTAAAAGTATAGAAGCCAGCTGGTAATTGAACTTTGATTTTATTTTAAATTATTTATAGTTCTTATTGCTATTTACTTCAAACTTTTTAATTATTTATTTAGGGTATATATGGCTAATAATAAAAAAAATTTAAAATAAAATCTATTATTGTATGAATTTGATGCACACGCAATTGGGACAGCTTTCTTGCTGCTTTATTTTTCAGACTGCAATTACAATTTTTCTTTGGTTATTATATTTTCATTGATTTGAAGAAATTTTTATGCCGGGAAGCAATTTTTTACAACATTTATCCAAAAAACTTAATTTCCTAATAATCACCTTTACAAAAAAATTATAGCTATCTCAAATGGACCTCAAATAACAAAATAAAGTAGGAGCAAATTCAGCCACAAAAAATATTTGCAAATTTAAATGAAATTTTTGGTAAAATGAACATATCAAAATTAAAAACATTATAACAATTGTAATTGCAATTTCGTTGAATTATAAAAGTTGGTTAATTTCTTAAAAACATTGGTTAAATTAAACATGACATTATGCACTCATGCAGTTATGCTATACATTTAGGCATAAATTTAATGAAAACTTATTATTACTACTTTATTAATTTGGTTGCAACTTGCAAGTATGAGAACTATAAAACGTAAGTGAAATTACAGAGTTTTGAACTTTTTTTATATTGAGCTTGAATAAATCAAATACAAAGTATTTATGTAGAGATTTATAATCTATCTGGGACTGTAATATTTTATAAAATTAATTATGAAGTTATTATAAAGAAAACAATTTAGTTATTCTCGTTATAAAAAAGTTGTTTTAGAAAGCACTAAAAAATTTGTTTTAGAAAGCAATAAAATAAAATTTTAATATTATATGTCTACCACCGATAGAATGAATATTGGTGCATGGAATGAAATATTAAAGTTTATATGGTGATATGGGTAGTAAGAATGAAATATATGAATGATATTGTTAGATATATAAAATTTAATGTCTTAGCTTTGTATGAAGATCTAGCACACAAGCATATAAAAGAGGGGGTGTTGCGTTCATAAGAGATACCATAGTTTTTACGTGGAAACCTAATAAAAAGGGGAAAAATCATGGGGTCTAGCTAAATTTGAATGAATCAACTATTATTTGCAGTCGATTACAAATGAGGCCCTTCCTTGGGGGGGAAGCCTTGGGTTGATGTAGCAAATGTCTATCAAATTACATGGTGGGAATTGGAAGAATTATTATTGAAATGTTCATTTAGTTGGCAGAACCATCATCGGTGAGCGACGAAGGTCAGAAAGACCGTAGTCTTGTGACAGTGGTCAGAAGGACCATTGTCTGAAGAGAGAGGTCAGAATGATCGTAGTCAACAGGAGACAGTGGTTATAAAGATAGTTACCTAGCGAGAGAGGTCGGAAGGACCGTACCGTAGTCGGTGGGAGACAGTGGTCAAAAAGACCATTATCTGGTGAGGTAGTTATGGAAGACCGTAATCAGCATGAGATAGTAGTTAAAAAGACTGTTGTTTGGTGATGGATGTTAGAAGGATAGTAGTAGGTGACGAAGGTCGGAAAGATCGTAGTTGGAAGGAGAGAGGGGTCAGAAAGACCGTTGTCTTGTGATGAAGGTTGGAATGACCGTAGTAGGCGACGAAGGTCGGAAGGATCATAGTCGGTAGAAGATATGGGTCATAATGATTGTTATCTGGAGATTGAGGTCAGAAGGATCGTAATAGGCGATGGAGGTCGGAAGGATCGTAGTCAGCAGGAGACAGGAGACAGAAAGATCGTTATCTTGTAATGGAGGTCAGAAGGACCGTAGTAGACAACGGAGGTCAAAATGACCAAAGTTGGCATGAGACAAGGGTCAAAAAGATCGTAGTCATAAGGCGGTGGTCCAGCGGAAGTCCGGTCATTATTCGGTGGTTTGGTAGAACCCCGATTCTATCGGTGGTCCGACAAAAGTTCAGGCCTCAGTCGGTGGTCCGGTGGTGGTTTGGCGGAACTCCGACATCGGGAGATGGTCCAGTAGAACTCCTGCGTCAGGCGGTGGTCCGGTAGAAGTTCGACGAAAGTCCAGCACCAAGCAGTGGTCCGACGGAAGACCGATTTCAGGCGGTGGTTCGGCAGAACTCTTGCGTCAGGTGGCTGTCTAGAAGAACTCCGACATAAAGCGGTGGCCCGACAGAACTCCAGCGGTGGTCTACGGCCAAGTGGTGGTCTAACAACGGTCGGGCTCATGTTCGATGGCAGTTGGAGGCTGGGTGGTAGTCTAACAATGATAGGCTGAAGTCCGACGACCATCGGCGGCAGGTGGAAGTACAGTCGCGATTAGCGTCCGGGCAGTCGGGCTGAAGTCCGGTGGCGATGATTGGCCGGGCGGTTGGCATCCTGGTGGAAGTCTGGCAGCCGTCGGCGGCCAGGTAATGGTCCGACGACGGTAAGGCTAAAGTCCGGTGGTAGTCGACGGTTGGCGGCCATCGGCCGGGTAGTGGTGCTGAAGTTCTTGAAGCTTCAGAGCTCTCTCTAATCTCTATCCCAAGATCCCCCTCATGTAGAGGGTGGTGGTCTATTTTGTGACGCCCTAAGATCTAACTTGGAAGAATTTTTCAATCGATCCTTTAAACTATAATCCACCAGAGCTATCTATTTTTATCAATCAGTATTAAATAGTTTAACAATATCTATATTTCAAAACCTCAAGTAAACATTTATATTTATTCCCAAAAGTTTATTTACAATACTTAGGATCTTCAACCAAATCATAATCCATCCAGTCCTGAGTACAAAAAAATAACTATAACAAAAAGAACATAAATCTGAAAATTCCTAATCAACCTCAATCTCCTGCTCCCTTGCCCTGACCTGAAAATATTAACCACATATAATGAGCTTAAAAAGCCCAGCATGTCACCTAATACCTACAACTGAAATCAAAGCACGATACTGAAACAATATGCATGTCAATTAGTCAAATCCATAACAGTCACTTTCGCATGATCATTGAATCTATGCAGATACGAAAATCAATAATCAATGCATGATCGGTAGATTCCAAAATCATCAGTAGAAGAATCGATAAACAATAGAAAAATCCATAGAGAAAACTGTCAAGTCAGTAATATCAATCAAATTAATATCGTATCAATAACCTCAATCAATCGCATCAATAGGATCAATCAAATCAATAAATAAAGAAATCATCCTTGGTCAATAGTATCAATTGGTATAAAATCATATAAAATAATCAATCAATACATCGTAAGAATAATTGAAATCAAATAAATACAGTAAAAACATATTCTATATCACATGGTCAATGTATCACATGTAGCAGATCAATATTCGGTGTATTAATGAATCAATGGTATCAATAAATCTATAGTATCAATGAATCAATCATATCAGTGCTCGTAGTATTAATGAATCAATGCAATAACAATATTCATATCAGTATCAGTATTCAGTGACATGAGTATGTAATATCAATGAAATCGTACAGTAACAGTAAACCCATAAATCTGTTAGAAAATCCATTCAATAGTAATAAATCAATTCCATATCAATAAATCAGTCAATCGATAAATCCATAAAGAAAGTATAAGAACAATACTTTACACATGTATTCAATACAGTAGTCTTACTGAACAAGTACAATCACCGGCTATTAAGATGTTTTTCGGTCTTGGAATATCGATGAATCGTTGTATATCCGTTGGCTCAATAATAGAGTCGTCACTCTTTACCCGTCGACATAATAATCTCCTTGTGACTCCCAATCGTTGTATCTATGATCAATAGAGGATAACATCAAACCCTTTTTAAAGGAAAGCCCATCGGCCCACCATCATGTATAGGTCAAATCAATCTCCAACCAATGGTTCAACCATCATTTACTTGTCTTTCAGTAATATAATAGTAATTCAATCATATATCCACATTCATATACATATTATAAATGCATTGCAATCAATAAACATGATTTGTCCAATTTAGAAAACTCCTTAAAATATCGTATAGTAGACAGAAGTCGTTATAAAATGTACAATTCTAGAAAATTTTCAAATTACTAGAAATCGAATAAAATAACATTTCAAAGCTTTACTTGTACTGAAACACTATTTTTCACCAGCCTGATAATTTTCTATTCGATAAAAACACATCAGACTGTAAAATACCCGGTAAAAACTTTCCAGAAAATACTTAAATCGTACTGTGGGTCTCCGAAAGGATTCCGCTCGTGTGGTTCAAATGCAAAGGAGACGATCACACTATCCCGTAGGACAAAATGATCGTAGACCTTTACACTCGGCACAAGCAAGCCGATGGAAGAGCATATGGAGTTATAGATACGATTAGCCATTGAGGATAGCGGTTTTCACCTACCAACCTCGATGGATAATAATATCTATAACCCAAAAGTTCACGAGATTTTCCCTATTCGATACATCAGCATCGAATAGGGTTTATTTGATTGTGGGGATCGGTTTCCTACAGGCGCAAGCCCCCGTAGTTAATTACATCCTAAGCCTTGACTTAGGAAAACTCTCGATTAAGGATGTTAGATTATATTCTCCAAATGGGTTTAGTGCAAGGGAGTTTCTAGGTTTTCCTAATTAAAGAGGAAGAAGGTCCCAACTTGGTTTAATCAGTCATGCATGGTTCAGTCAACATTCGGCTGTTCCGAGGAAGTGGAGACTGGAGAAAAGAAGGACAACACACTCATACATGCATGAGAGAAAGAAGGAAGTGGCGTCATATGTGTGACGCGGATAGGTAGGGTTTATAGCTTCCGAAAGGATGAAGAGCTTACCCACCAATAAGGTGTATAGTGGTACACCTGTACCACTTACCTTTAGACCCTAAATCTATAAAAGACGTAGTGTCGTACACGCGACACTAACATCCACGACCTAACTAATGCAATCTGGACTTATTCCTTGCATGAAAAAGGAAGCCAGCTAAAATCCTAAGCACATCCAACCGTCATATATGTATGCAAGATGGGAAGGATCTATCCTAAGGAATCAAGGATTAATAGTTTAAAAGACTTAAATCAAGGACTCTACAATATGCAAAGGAATAGATCTAGCGTTGTTAATGATGCATGAAACAAATGCACGAGTAAGAAAGATCCTTAGGTCCACTAATGCAATGCATATATGTAGGTAAAGTGCATTGTGAAGAAAAGTGTGTAAGAACATATGCATGACATCCAGAGTACAGAAAAAAAATAAATAAACACACCCTAAGGGTATCCTTCAGGCAAGATACCCGCACAGAAAATCATCAAACGGTGCCCACTGGCATAAATAGGTGGCCTACTCTACAGGCCTAAATGACCCTAATGGTCTCTAAGGCTCACAGAAAGAAAGAAAAAAAAAGGGGGGGGGGGGGGGGGGGGGGTATCGTACCCAAAACCGGAAAAGGCCAAAGTCCTAGCAGAAAAACAACGATGCCCACTTCGTGTGGGAAAACAACGATGCCAACCGGCATAATAGGCGGCCTACTCTACAGGCCTAAATAACCCTAATGGTCTTTAGGGCTCACAGAAGGGGGCAAGCTTTGGCCTATAGGGCCAAAGCTTCGTTAGTGAACTACCCTATGGCTGGCTACCTACACATACTAGAATACCTATTAACAAATCGTGTGTGGAGTGTAGCAATTCCGATGTATAATTAAGAGTTTAAGTTGAAAAAATTATACCTGAGCGTGGCACAGCCACTTAATAATTCCAAGCAAGCAAGTGATCTCAGATTGTGGCGCGGTCACTTAACAGCTCTTAAGTAAATTATGGCACTTGATTCTTATCATCAGGATCCGATGTACCTCGCAAGATAAGATAAAAGAGAAAAATATATATGAGCGTATATGCCATTCAGAAAAGAAGTGCAGGTAAATAACAAAATTATAATTAACAAGAAATTTAAAATTAGCATTTATCAAGCATGTGCATGTAGTAAATATTGAATCAACATAAGAAAATGTCAGCCTATCCTAAGACTAGGAGTCGTGCCCTAACCAAACCAGTCTAAGGTGTTTGTAATGGTGTGTAGTTTTGGATAGATCCTATGTAGGATGATTTAGTTCAAATTGCTTGTATTTTGATTTGTTAAAAGGCAAAAGAGAGAATTTAATTCAGGTTTAAATATTAGTAGTTTAGGATTAATTTTAAGGATATATTTTCTTATTATTTGATTAATCATTTTGTTTGTTGTAAATTAAAAGAAAAGATGGATTAAATGATTTATTATCAATTAAGGTTTGATTTAAGCCAGTTAAGAAATTAATTTTAAATTTTAACACCCCATTGGATCCATTCGTGGCGTTGTGCCACCAGGCTCGAGGAACCAGGCCTCCTTAGGACACTTAGCCCCGCAGCCCGGAGTAGTCCATCCAATAAACTTCACTTCTGGAGTGGTTGTTATGTATTAAGGGGTTTGTTTATTGATTTTTAAAAGATTAACCTAAGGTTTGATCTTTAGAAGTCTTTTATCCTAAGAAATTTTAGTTTATGTTTAGTCTTCTAATTTTAATCTACAGCTTTTAAGCTTTAAATTAGTTAGAAGTTAATTATTAGATTTATTAAATCAGATTTTAGGTGTATGTTTTAGGCTTACAGTTTAATGATTATAAATGTTAATTATAATTTAATTAAGTATTAAATATTTTCTCAATACATTTTAAGAGTTAGGTTATAAATGGTTGGTTGATTATTAATGAATTAAAGAAAGAAAAGGCTAAACCTAGGAAGACATGTCGCTAAGTTTAGTTTTGATGTCTCTACCCTACAAGGAGCATGCATCCTAAGTCTATGTTTTCTAAGACTCCATCCTTAATTTTTGTCCTTAGGTGTCACTAAGGTTGTAGGATTAAAAGGAGGTTTTGTTTTCTAACCCTTAGGATTTTCGTACGAGTGTCACTAGGTTTAGGAATTTATGCATGAAAGTATGATAATAAATAGCAATGCAGTAGAAAGAAAAGAATGAAAATTATAAATAAAAGGGATGTAGGCATTGTTGTTTTGGACACACTTCTCTGAAGTCAAGTGTATCCTAAAGCAACATTCAATGCCCTTTGTTATTCCCACAATCCAAACGAGCCACTTGATACATTACATAACTCACTTACATGAACCATTCTCCAAACAAACTCAAAACAGCGAGGGAAGCTCAAGTTCCCAAAATTAGAACTAAAACTAGATCTCTTTCTACCCACCACAATCTTCCAAACTCTATATCTACCACATTCTTCCAATTTTATATCTAGAAACAAACATTAATGAAAGAGACACAATTCAGACTTAAAGATATCACTTCATCCAAAAAGAGAACTCTAAAGAATTTACCAATACGAATCCACTCTACAAAAGTTATTAGACCCAAATCTAGCTTATGAAAGTTTCTTTATTTGAAAAAGCTACATAACACTTTATATAAATCATCTACCCAAAATCACATAAAACTCAACATAAATCATTTAACAAAATCTTTGACACAAAAGACAATCAAGTGCTTATTTACTACATTTGGAGTGGGGGATGAAAAAAACACAAAGCTCTCCAACAAGAAAGTTGTATAAAACTTCTCGTTGTAAAGCTTTCATCATAAAACATTCACAAAAAAAAAAAAATCGAAAGTCTTTCGACGCAAATCGACTTACAAAACTTTCATAAAATCATTCACAAAACTTCCCGTTAAAACAAGCTCATAAAACCTTCCATATAAAACCATTTTTTGAAATAAAACAAACTTCAACCATAAAATAGCACTTTTTTTTTTTGAAATTCTCTCAACACAACCTATATGCTTAGGAATTTGAACAAAAGAAATAACCTTTAAAACCTTTCTATCATGGAGCCAATCTCATATACCATGTATCAACAAATATCCAAAAGAGACTAGCAACTATGTAATTCGAAGAACAACAAAGTTTATAATAATTCATGCTTTGGATTACTCTTACCATGTAATAAAATTCATGTTCTCACAACATTGATTTCTTGCTCAAAACCCAATACTAATGCTATGTTTTCATGGTGACGAAAGAAAATATAAAACTCATGGTCACTTGATAATATCTCCAAACTCCACTAATGAAACCATTGACTTAAACACATGAAGCTTCCTTAACCAATTATAACTCAAAGAGATCAAACAAATACTCGATTTTATCTATTAAAGTAGTTTGAGGTACAAAACGAAAGGAAATATGTGTCTAACTTGTTTACAAATAAATTTGGGGCATGGAGTAATTGAAAATCTGCACTTGGCTTGCCTCCAAAATAGTTTAGAGGCTAAAACAAAAAAAAACAAAAAAACTGCACATGCCTTACTTCCCAATGCTGTTTGGAGCCTAAATAAATAGAAATATGCATAAAGTTTGTTCCCAACACAATTTAGAGACCCAAAACAGTAGAATTCTGCACATATCTCATTCCTACAACCATCCAGAAGCTAAAAAATATTGAAAAATTGCATGTATATTGTTCCTACAACGATCCGAAAGTTCAAAACAATGAAAAACTGCATGCGTTTGTTTCCAAAATCAGTTTGCAACATGAAACCAGTAAAAATCTGCAACTAACACATTTCCAAATAATTTTAGAACATAAAACCAGTAAGCGAGACAACGTTTAACTTGTTCTCAATCAACTTAGAACTTAAAACATTTAAATTCTGCACTTGTTTTTTTTTTTTTTTTTTTGTCTTCAAAAGGTAGTTTGGAAACTAAATAAAGCAAACTCTGCATTTTTGGACCACAAATCTACATACCGAATTAAATTTAACTAATAAATGAACCACAAAGCATATGAATCTCCTCCAACATACCTCCACAATGCTTTATGAGGGTCATAGGAAAGCAACTTATAAAAGAAGGAAGAAAGAACACATACAATTGCTTTCCAACACTTCTCCAAAATCTTTTCATAAGAGCCCAATGAATGCTTACCGCATACAGTACCCACCTCCCAATGTAAGGGAAATATCAAAGAATTTACAAATAATGTTAGAATACATCCCTTTTATAGCATAAGAAAAGGGTATAGACCTCATCTCCATTCCCAAATACTCACAACGTTAAGTACAAAAGCTTACCAATCATACCTTATTCATGCTCAATCAAAGTCTTATGAGAGAAGCAGAGAAAACATTAATCACAGCTCACACTCAAGCCCAAGGAGCTAACTTTGATATTCTAAGCCAAAAGACCTCATGTCACCTCACAAACATCAAATCTAATTATAGGTTAGGTACAGACAAAAAGAAATTCATGAAATAACATATCTCCGATTCATCGAGTCTCAACACCATTCATGCAATATAAAAGCAAAACAACTATGAATTTCATTTGAGGCATTTCACCCAACACTCCACATGCATGTTTTAGTGAAAGAGCAAAGTAGCTCTTCAAGCTTCCTTGCCAAACTCAAAGCTTCATGAGTCATTAGACATATACCAAAATATTTCTTAAAGGGCATTCCAACAAACACCTCATATGCATGGTTTGATGGAGAAATGACATGATATCCTTATAAGCCTTCAAAGTTCACACCTAAAACTTCTAAAAGATATAGCATGAATCCAATATAAACTTGACATACTAGTGATTCACTTTCAAATGACAAATTACTTTGTTCACATCACATAGAACCACTCATGATTAGCAATGTTTTTCCACATTTTTCAAAAGCATTAAGGTATCGTTGAATGACCAAATAAACATGACAGAACTAAGCAACAATGAATGATATTGAATGTTTTATCAAACTAATTGCAATAGAGATCAAACTCTTTCAGTCTATACTAAATAGACCAAATGAAGCAATGAAGCAAACAAAGAATGAGAGAAAAAGAAATCTGGATGAAAGAAAACAATGGAGTAGAGGAAGAAAAGAAAATGAGAGGAAGGAATGGAAGAGTAGAAGAAAAGTGGAAGGAAAAGAAGAAATGGAATGAGAGGGAGGAGAGCCAGAGCAATGATTACCTGCAGCGGAGTTTGACGACTAGGAGGTGAGGCCGACGTCGACGGTGGCAAGGTCTCGGGTCGCACGAGGGAGGTCGACGGAGTGGTCGGCTGGAGATGTCGGCACGGCTGGAGCAGAGGAGCCGTCGGGTAAGGGTTCCATCGCGAACCAAGGGAGACGGGGATCGAACGGAGGTGGGTCGTCGGGATAGTTCGCCGAAGGGGTTCGACCCTACCCGGGGTCGGACAGGCTTCGCCCTTGCTCGGAGCCCGCGAACTGGAGCGAGAGCAAGGAGCTAGGGTTCGGTCTTCCCTGGCTCACGCGAGAGAGAGAGAGAGGGGGAGAAGAGGGGAGTTGCTGTCGGCTTGGGATTGTGCGAACGAAGACGAGCCCTGAGCGAGAGAGCGGGATCCCTCGGCTTCTTGCTTCTGTGAACCAGCCAGAACGGAGAGAGGGAGAAGGAGGGAGCGAAAGATCGGGTAGGCTTCGGCTTGGAAGGGAGAAGCAGCTGGGGCCTCGGCTCTTTGGTTCCGACCAACGGAAGCACCCGGAGGGGAAGAAGGTTTCGGGTGCCTGAGAACAAGGGAAAAGCCGAGAGAGAGAGAGAGAGGGCGTCCGTGAGTTTTAGCCTTCTAACGTCTCCCGACACTTTACTCTGTTCAAAAGCTCAAAAATGGCACTGCGATACTCTGTGTTTACCTAAAGTTGTTCGAATTCACTGCTCGTTCGAGGACTCACGCGACTGGAGCCTGCAGCCGCGGCATAATCCAAATTTTGGAAAAATCAAGACCGTCGAAGCCATTTCCGGATTTAGGAAATCAAATTCAAATTTTCTACAAAATAGTTTGGGATTTAATTATAATTAACTTAGGCTGAATTGAGTAAAGTTTGGATATGAATTTGATTCAATTTTGCTTTATTTAGAAGTGGATTAGGCTCAATCAATTTGATCAAATCAAATCAAAGATGATTCGAGTCAAATTGAAGTCGTCGCAGTCAAATCAAACAACTCGGGCTTGATTGAATAGGGTCGAGTCTAATTAAAATCAATCCGGATCGACTCGAGTTCGAATTGGGCTCGACGAGGTCCAATTAAATCGATCGAAAAGGCCTGAGCACATTCGTGCCAAAATCGAGGTCAACACGTACAAAATTATTGTTTCAATAACATACCAAAAGTTACGCGGTAAAAGTTGCGTCCATATAAAGATAGAGTCATTTTTCGGCAACGGAAACACAAAACTGAGTAGAAAAATACCAAAATACAAAATCTTCAAAATCAGAAATAGGATTCTGATTTCTTACTTTGAGACAAACAAATCTTCTAACTACGTCGATGGACGAAAAGCGCTCCGCGACCTCCGAAATTAAGCCTTTTTCCTTCCTTTCATTCTCTTTCTCTCTCTTGCCTTTTTTCTCTCTTCCAAATGATTCGAAAATATCTCAATCCATTATATATTCATGCAGATCATCCCGGACGATCCATTTTCGTCCCGGGAAGATTTGCCCTCTGGACAAATCTCGTCCAGATGAAATAATTATCATATCGGGATGAGTTGCTCTCTAGACAAATTTCGTCCCGACGGATCATCTCGGCTCGTACAGGTTCGTACGGACGAAACATACAGATTCTTCACAATTTTCTTCAGTTCGTCCAGCACTAAAGTCAGTTCGTCCGGACTAACAGCACTCACAAAAATGAAAATTTGAGGGGTTTTACATATTTATATATTTTCATGAGTGGCACATCTCTTAAATATAGAGAAGTCTGGGGCAAGTTCAAAGTGCTCCATCGGATTGTCTGTATTGATTCCTCTGATCATAGAGAGTTTTCAACTGTTTAAGTGCCTTAACGATGTCAGAATTCAACGATCTTGTACTCGTTGGATTTGTCTCGCTGAGCCGCTCTATTTGATTATAAGCATGCTTATTTAGATATCATTTTGTCATCCAAATAATGCTTTGACTTTTTCAAATGTCCGGGCCCCCGATTTGGACTCATTAGGGCTTGGGTTGGACCGATTTTTGTGTTGTTAGGTTTGTCTCTTTAAAATGTTTAGTTTGACCACAAGTTTGCTGAAATTGGAATTTATATGATCCCGAATTTAATTTTGAAAGTTTCCAACTTGAATATGCCTCTAGATTCGTGCACAATCAAAACAATTTTCGATGATGTATCAGATATATTTGATATTACAATTTTTTATGAGTGGTAAGAATATAATATTAAAGTTTTGAGTGTTAGACATATAAATAGCATGAAATAAAGTGATATGTATGTAAATCACCTATGAGAATTTAAATAATAATAATTATTGAAAGAAGAAAAAATAGTTAAAATATTTATTCTTATGAAAAAAAATAAAATTTCAAAGTAGACAGTTGTCTATCCTAGGCTCCTCCTGATTTAACCCCTGCCTTCATATTGATTTATATTGAGATTAGTATTGAATATAATGGCAAAGGACCTCATTAATCTAAGCACAAACCAACGAATATGAAGCAATCAAGTTTTTTTTTTTTTCGTGAGGATCTTCATTTTCTCAAAATTATAAGTTGGAGGCATAATATATTAATGAATCTATGATTAAATTTGCTAAAAAAAATTTAAAAAATAATTAATTAACAAAAAATTTTGTATTTCGAACTCGAGTCGAGCTCAAAAAACAAGCTCGAACTCAACTCATTATGTAGAAAATGAGTTCGAGCCGCTCGTCGAGTCACCACTCACCCGTCCGGCGCAGTCAGTTCGTCTTCCAATGCAAGCAGTCCTCCAAAAATTAATTTGGGGAGATTTTGAAATTGTAGCTGGTTTATTATTAACTTTTATAAAAAAAAAAAAAAATTATAATTTCGAGCCGGCTCGCGAACTCGTGGGCCGAGCCTCGTAAAGTTCAAACTCGAGCTCGTTTAACAAACGAGTTCGAGTTTGAGCTCGAGCTCAAGCTCGTGTCTCGATAAGCTCGACTCGTGAGCTCATAAACGAGTCGATCGAGCTCGAGTTAGCTCAGCTCACTTACATCCCGACCAGGCCTCGTTCGGAGGTAAATTAGGACACGCAACGTCACTTTTTTGCTACGTATCAGCGATGTGTACAGGGTGATGCGACGCATCCTAATTCGCCTCCGAACAGTCGGTGACCGCACAGAATAATTTATCCATATAAAAAGATCAAATTCCAATAAAATAAAATAAAACAAAACTTTACTTTATTTGTAAATACTAAAAACTAAACTGCAAAAAGTAAATTACTGCAATTTTCTTTTCAAAGAGTTAGGGGTGTCAATTCGGGTCGGTGGGTCGGGTTCGGGTGAAAATCGGGTCCGGGTCAATGACACGAATGACCCGAAGTTGACCTAAAATTGCTAATTTTCGGGTCAAAATCGGGTCAGTATTCGATTTTCAGGTCAAAATCGGGTCAAAAACGGGTCAATCTCGGGTTTTCGGATCAAATATGAGTTGTCGTGTCACTTTCGGGTCAATTTCAGGTTACTGGATCAACCCGAACCCGATCCGATTTGTAAAACGGGTTGATTTGTTCAACCCGAACCCATCCCATTTCAAGTTCGGGTTGACCCGAACTCGGATTTTTCCGGGTCGTGTCAAAAATTGACATCCCTACAAAGAGTAGGGATCATTACTTGCAAATGATTCATGTAATTAGAAAATCATTATATATGTAAATCTATTTCTTAGAAAAAATAATGAGGGATTTTCATACAAATAATAAAAATTTTATGTATTTATAAAAATAACACTTAAATATGTATACAACACTCAAAACTTTAAAGTACATAAAATATTAATATGAAGATAAAATGCAATATGTTTTTTAATGCATATATTTTGTTGTGATTTAGACCTCATTTGAAACGGCCTCTTATTGATTCTTAAATCATCTTTTTGTACTAAAAAATTACTTAAAGAAGCAGTAAGAAAGTCATTCCAAAAGAAGCCATACTCACTAAAAAGATATATAAATTAATATAAAGATTTAGGGTGCGTTTGGGACAGCTTTTTACTTGCTTTGCTTTATAAAAAGTTAATAAAGATCCGTTTGGGGCATTACGGCAGAACGGAGTTGGCAAAATTTTCGCGGCTTGTGACTGCTTTTCGCAACCTACGAACACCTGCCGCGGTTCAACAACTTCTCGTTGTTTCGAATAATAAAATGACACAAATACCCCCAATTTGCGTAAGAGGATATGTGTTCCGCCTCAATCATTTTCGCGATTCTCATCAGCTCCTCTATCGCAGCTCTGTAATCTCCCATTCCCACGCTCAGTCGTTCGGCGATCGCTCGTCTCAGCTATCGGAGATTGCTCGTCACTTCGATTCCAATTCTCGTCTCCGCTATCGCATCGCTCCTCGTGGTAATCTTCCCAAGCTACATCGCATAATTAATCGGAGATTGCTCGCCCGCTCAGGTATAAGCTCCTTAAGCTAATCTACCGTGGTTTAGGGTTCTGATTGCCTGCCATTTTTCTATTATAAATTTCCTCTTTGATTTTCTTTCTTCTTCGATATTTTTGATAAGCTTTCCATTGCTTATGATATGATACCGATACAGAGCTAATAGATTGTGAATCTTGTGAAGTTCGATATGATTTTCTTTGGTTTTCTTTGGTTTAATTTTTTTTTACTGAGAAAATGCTCTAATAGATTGTGAATCTTGTGAAGTTTTTATGCTTTATGGGTTTTTTTTACTGAGAAAATGATCTAATAGATTCCTTACTCGAAGCTTTGATTTTCTTTGGTTTTTTGGTGGTTACTGATCTGATACCGATACAGATCTCTTGCTTGAGAGGTGGTCACCATTCTATGATCAAAATGTTAGGCTGAGGCTGTCACATGAAATTGTCGAGACTTGTGTTGGTAATTTTAAGGTGGTTTCTATTCTCATGAAATGCTTGCATTGCAGTGCTTCCTTTTGAAAGAAGCAGAAGCATTCATTTGTTTGAAAAAGTTTTCTCATTAAAGAGGAAGTTAACATGACCCCACACCATCTAATCATGCTCTTATATAAGGAGTCGTTAGTTATGGGGCTTCATTTTTTTTTTGTTGCTGTTTAGTGTGAGACACTTCTATAAGGATTATTTTGTTTCTTTCTACTATGAGATGCATTTTTTTTTATTTGCTCTTTTTATGTCATACCTTCATAAAGCCATAAAGCTTTCTTAAATAATTTTTAGTAGTAACATTAAAAAAATTATGCAAGTCTTACCTGGATCAAGCATCCTAATATTGTTGGTATGAGAGCTTATAATTGGTCGGTTGAGGAGAAATTGCTAATATATGATTATATGCCAAATGGAAAGCTTTCTACGACAATTCATGGTATGTCTCCTTTTGACTTGATTATTCTTTAGCTTTGTTGAATTTAATAGGTTACTTTTGAGTATCGTGTATACTTTACTTGTTATAGGTTGGATTAAATGGAATGTATCTTCACTACTTGATTCTGGGATGGATTTGGAGTAATGTTTAGTTTAACTTTTAAAGTCAGCAAGATATGTAATGCTATATATAGAATAACTGGTAGATCTAACCAAAGAGGGTAATTACATTCTTATTTGCATCATAAAATTTTCATGTTCAATTTCTGTTAGCTTAAAAGTTTTAGAAATTTCTCAAAGTTTAATGAAAAAATTTGCCTTATTTTTTCATGTCACTTTTTATCTGTCCTACTTGCTCCAGTCATTGTTAATCTCATATCTATTTGTTGTGAACAATTCTCTTCTCCAAGTTAATTCAGTAACAATATGGATATTATGTGATTTTATAATACAGCAATTAAGAAATTAAATGGGTAAACCAAAGGATGGTGGAGCATCTGCAACATGGGAGCTAGATGTGAAGATGATATTTTGTGATTTATGTATAAAAGAGATTGAACTTGGAAATCGACCGACAACTCACTTCAATAAAGAGGGTTGGTTGAATTTAATGAAGAATTTTAGTGAGAAAACTGGAAGAGAGTATGACAAAGTGCAGTTAAAAAATAAATGGGATCAACTAAAGAAAGATTGGAAATTGTGGAAGGATTTGAAACGACCATCCTCTACAACTTCAATCGGTAGTAGGAAAAAAAAATTTGGATCTGGTTTTCTACGAAGTCAAATTACCCAGCTTGTCAATTCATGCACAAACATCAGCTCTGGAACTAATTCATCACAGTCAATTGAGGCACCATTGCTTTCTGCTGCCATTAAAATTCTAGAACAAACAACAGAAGCATTTGAAGATCTGCCACTTTATCTGTTCTCCACAAAGCTTCTTGAAGATCCAATTAAACGAGAAGTTTTTATGGCAATTTGTCCAGATCGAAGAGTTCAATATCTTCGTTACTGCTACGAAAATCGTGATACAACAACAACATAGTTTCATAGATCGTTATAGTCAAGAACTTTGTAGTGCTTTTCTATAAGTTTGTATATAGAAATACATATGATAGTCAAGACCTTTATAGTGTCTTCAAATTTGCATTTATATTTGGGAGTTGGACTATTTGAAATTGTTAGTTATACAAACAATTATAAGTATATATCCTGTTTGTTACCATGTCTTCAAATTAACAATGCATTCAGTTTGTTACAATGTATTCAGTTTTATTGATTTATCTAGGTTATATGTTAGTGCTTGTGGTTATGGGGCCTGGGCTGGGTGGTGGAGGTGGCTATTCTTCAAATTATATGCAGTGTGGGTGTTATGCTGGGAGCTTGGGGTAGCATAGAGCGGCATCAGGATCTATTTGATATTGGTGTGTTTCATTCTTTCCTGAGCTTATCTAGCCCATTCCTCTCTGGTTTCACCTGGTTGCATTTATCTATATGGATAGATTCTTGGTTAATGGTTGCTGTCTTTGATTCATGTTAGATTTTCCTTTCTAAGCTTATGTTTAATTTTTTGACCAGTTTTAGCTGGCCTTCTTGGGGTTCTATTATGGTGAGCTTTTTATTATTTATTTGGGTGATGGAGACCTATTCCTTCCCATTCACGGCTGCCTCTAATTATTTGTATTAGAGGTTAGTGTCTGGTTTCTAGATTCATATTGGGTATTATTAGAATAAGCTGGTTACTTGGTGTCGTGTGCAGTACTGTGTTTTTTGTGTTATCGGGTTTGGAGGGGGGTGTAAACAACACATTATTTAATGCAATTATTTAAGTTTTTCTTTTGCAGTTCAACAAATGCTTCAACAGAAAAACTGTAATTTTTTTAATCTTTCTAAAACAAATTCTTCTAAGCTGCAATAGAAGGAAAAAATATATGTTCTAAACTGTTATACAGTTGAAATTCCCCTGTTATATCATCCATATTCTTTTTTCCCGAGCCCGAGCTTAGGCATTAGCCAGTGCTTGTATGCATCTGATGGTTACAGTAGCCTATTTTCTAACCAAATGCCCTCTCACCAATGCTTGCATATGAGGTTTTTTTGTCAAACTACTTGATAATTTTTTTTTCATTAACACTTGATCATTCATATTGTTATATTTATGCAGGAATGGAATGTAGTGAGAATGCAAGTGAGTCACCCGATATTGTAAAACTCAAAAAAGTTATAATTGCAGCTTTATGTCTTATAAATGAATATTATGAGACATATATTCACAAGACACCGTGCATGACCTCGTCGTATAGAGGAGACAGTTGGATTGGAGAGCTACTACAAGGCCATCAAACGAGGTTTCATAATATGTTTCGTATGTCTCAAACAATTTTTATAGATCTTTTGTATGAGTTGGAAAATGTTCATGGTCTACATGGATCGTCAAGGACAACTGCTAGAGTGATAGTATGAACACACCCTTAGGCTTCATTTGGAAATGCTTTCTTGCTGCTTCTCAAAACAACTTTCTAGTATACAAAATTTAAAAGTTTTTTTAAGAAGTCTTAGGCTACTTTTGGGACGGCTTTTTTATTGCTTTCTAAAACGGAGTTTTAGTACAAATTTTTTTATTTTTGTACTAAAACTCCGTTTTAGAAAGCAATAAAAAAGCCGTCCCAAACGAAGCCTTAGTTATTAGATATATAAATATAAAAGAATTTTGTGAATTGCATGGATACAAATTCTCTTGAAAATATTGATAGATGATTTATTGTTTAGAAGTGTAGAATATACATACTTAGCCAATAACATAACAAACAATAAGAACCACATCTCCTAAATATTAAAGGGAGATATTATTTCTTGTGAAATGTTTTTGTCTCGACGGCATCGGGATAATAATTTTATGGTCTACAACTCCAATTTATTCAAAGGTATATGTAAATGTGATTGATAAAACAAGTCATTTTCATAAATAAAAAAATTATAAAATTGTGAAAACTACGAAAAATAGTGCCCTCGCAAGCAGGGGCGGAACCCCATGTAACCCGGGGAGTAATTGCCCCATATATATAAAAAAAAAACTTATAAGAGAGTAAAAAATCGTTTTTGCCCCTCTTAAAAATTTATTTTTTTTGCCCCTACCTATCATTGATGATATCCTCTTTAAATTTTTATTCTATACAGTGAACGTACGCAGAGGAATGTTCGGTTTTAGACAAAAAAACGCCTGTACCGAGTTTTTCGCGCCTGTACCCAGTTTTTTAAAAACTCGGTACAAGCGCTTTTTTGCCTAAAACCGAACATTCCTCTGCGTACGTTCACTGGATAGAATAAAAGTTCTTAAATTTGAGTCATTTGATTCTTAAAACTTGATTCATCTCTATCATAGATTGTATTTTCTACTTTATCTTATCTCAATGTATATATATTATCTATCTTTTAATTGTTATGAAAATGGGTAATAATGAAGGCTCATTTTTCTATGCAATAACTTTAGTATATAAATACTTTTTGAAAGTGACATAATTAGTGCAAAAATATATGTAGGATTTGATTAAGAAAATATCAATTATGTATTTTTTTTTTGTCCTGTTCTTGCAATATTGACATAATTAGTGCAAAAATAACTAATCATTATTAATTTATTAGTTATCATTTAATTAAGTTCATATATATTAGTTAATCAATAATTTAGATTATTACATAAATAATCATTATTAATTTGGATTCACCTTAAACTGGATCTCATTAGTGGCGGACAACTTGTTTGAATTTTTATTTTTTTAAATGAATTGTTTAAAGGTAGTTTAATTATAATTATAATTTAACCTTATCATTTTTAAATAATTCACATTAATTAGCCTTTTTAATATATTAAACCTATAGTTTCTTATTTAATACCATCAGATTATTAAAAAATAATATCTAATTTTTTTACTGCAATAAATAAAAATAAGTTTTCTTTTTTTTAATATTTTTTATTTTAAAGAAGCTATGCAATAATTCTGTTGGTTCTCCCAAATTCCCAATGCTTAGTGATAAATAAGGTAGACGTTATGTCCCTTTCAGACAAGTGTCGGTCTTCCTTTTAGGCATGTTCTTAATTTTTGAACGCTTGTCTTTGCTTCCACCGACGCTTAAAAATTATGGGGAATATACGAAATTTATTGGTATTTTGATTTTTTTGGAAAAAAGAAACTGAAAGCATTTGTCTTTATTTTGATGTAAGAATATTGCTTTATATAAATAATGATTTCTGATATTTCATTGAAATTGAGAAATAACTTATCAATTTCACCTGCAATATAATTACAAATCTTTAATCTTATTTTATTAATGCAATGTTTCGATTTTTGTTTCTAGCTTGCTAATAATTGCGAGTGAAAATGAGCAATATTATACAATTGATAAAGGCTTCATTTGGGACGGCTTTCTTATTGCTTTTTAAAGCTATTTTTAGTTAAAAAACGAAAATAGTTGTACTAAAAATTTACTTTAAGAAGCAATAAAAATGACGTCTTGAACGAAGTTAAAGTGCTATCTCCAATATGAACTGTAAACCTAAAAAGATATTAGATTTTTGAATATAAGCTTCAAATATTAATTAGAACTTATTATAACCATAATTGAACATATTTGGCATATTATTAAACATATCTTGGAGTTTGTTTGTATTTTTGAATCAGAAGAAAACAATACTCAAAGAAACTTAGATAATATTGTAAGCATACGGTTTTCGTTCCCTTAAACGGTTCCTTTTGTATTTATAGTTTTACACATTAGTTTTTATATATACACCTGTAATCAACTTTTCATAATAAGATTTTCATATTCTCTGTTCTATCTTCCTATTCCTCTTCTTGCTCTCTGCTTCGTTCCTTCTCCTACCGTCCAAGGAGAACTCTCACATGATATCAAGAGCCGGAAATGGGAGATTAAGAATCATCTTCTTCCCTCCCTCCCACCTCCGCCACTCTCGCTGGAACACCAACTGATCTTGCAATACAGGTATCCCTAAAATTCATCATTTCAAACCTCAAGAACATCATTCCCCATTCCTTCACACCCGAGAATTATGCTATTTGGCGCATACAAATTTTTCAACATCTCTCCGTCAATGGCTACGCCGATCACCTCACCGGCAAAACCATCCCACCGGCTGATACAACTTCTCAAGATCACACTCGGTGGCGCCTTATTGACAACAATCTCATCTCAGCCCTCTTCTCAACAATATTTCTCGCTCTTCTACCCTATGTCATCACCTCCATGATCGCTCAAGAAGTCTGGAGCATTCTCGAACGTCGGCTGCAGTCCACGAGTCGCACCATGTTCAAATGAACAATCTCGTGATGCAACAGTACCTCTCCCAAATCAAGAACCTCGTGGACAACATAGCTGCCTCCGGTGCAACAATTGATCCGAAAGATATCGTTATATACTTTCTAAACGGTCTACCATCCACTTACAACTCCTTCAAGACCGCAATTCGCACCTCCCCCCTCCCTGCCGATCTTGATAATCTCTACTCACTGCTCTGCAATGAGGAGATGCACATAAATTAAGATCTTCATAAAGATCAATCCACAATCTCCTCTGCCTCAGCTTTCTATGCCACTTCTCAAAATCAATCCCGCAACCGTTACCAGAAACAATTCAACAAGAACAAGCCTGCTAAATACCGACAATCCGACACAGGCGACTCAACTCAACCAACTACAACTGCTAATACGACGCGTCCCACCTGCCAAATCTGCGGCAAACTTGGGCATATTACTATTAAGTGTTGGCATATGTGCAATTTCAAGTATGCACCAACTACTCCAAATGGACCACGAGCTATGCTCGCTTAGCCAACAACGCCCACCCCGCAACTATGGATTCTTGATTCAGGTGCAACCACTCACTTGACCTCCGACAGCACGAACATACTACAACCATCCAACTACACTGGCCAAGAATCTGTCACCGTCGCCAACGGCTCCTCTCTACCTATTCATAACTACGGTCAAGGTTTGCTTCCGCTACCGGACACCCCTCGTAAGCTACATCTTTGCAATTTACTCCACGTGTCTTCTCTTACTCATAACCTGTTATCTGTATCAAAACAAACTACCGATAACTCGATCTCAATTACCTTTAATTCTAATGGCTTTATCATTAAGGACATTAAGGACAATCGTCCGCTGCTTCGTGGACGCCTTCTTAACGGCCTCTATCAGCTCAACGTCGAACCGGACAGCAACCCGCAAGCACTTCAAACTAGCACAACTTCCTCCTCCACCTGGCATGCACGCCTGGGACACCCGAATAATCATTTGCTACATCACTTAGCACACAACATACCCGACTTCAAGAACTTCTCATTGTCTTTTTTCTATAATTCTTGTAATATGGTCAAGAGTCACAAACATTCGTTTAATAAAAAAAAGCACTGAAACCTCCTCACCATTCGAGCTCATCCACTCGGATGTATGGGGGCCGGCTCCAATGTCCTCTTTAAATGGATTTTGCTAATATGTAGTTTTTATAGATGATTTTATAAGATTTTCTTGGTTATACTTCATGACTTCTAAGCATGAAACTCTCACAAAATTTAAATTGGTTTGCAGCTTAATACAAACCCAATTTCATTCTACTCCCAAAATTTTCAAATCTAACGGCGGCAGCGAATTCACAAGTCTTGCCTTCAAATCATACCTTCATGATCACGACATTTTACACCATTTGAGCTGTCCACACACACCTGAACAGAACAGCCTTGCTGAATACAAACACAAGCATCTGCTTGACTTAACACGAACGCTCTTGCATGCCTCAAATCTCCCTAATCAATTCCGGGCCGATGCCATAGCGGCAACCAACTACCTTATAAACTGACTTCCCTCCAAATCTCTCGATCTTAAATCCCCTCACCACACTCTTCACAATAAACTTCCAAGTTACTCACACCTTCTTATCTTCGGCTTCAACCTTATACCCCAAACAAACTACATCCCCGCTCTCAATAGTGTATCTTCATCGACTACTCACCTCAACACAAGGGCTACAAATGCTACAACCTAGACGCCCATAAAACTCTTATATCCCGGCGTGATGTGTTCTACGAAGACATCTTTCCTTACCACAACTCTACTTTGCTCGGCATCCCAAATAACTCAATCACTCAGCACTACTCATCCCTTCACTTACTAGTTCCTATCTCTACTCTTCCTAATAACACTTCTACTGACCACTCCTCATCACATTCTTCCACAACCATCACTAACACAACACCTCATGTCAATTCCCCTTCTCCTTCTCCAGATCACAACCCAACCAGACCACTCAAAAATGACCCGCATCCTCCTATTCATCAAATGCAAACACGCTCAAAACCAGACATCTTCAAACCAAAGGATATATTCACTCTCCTCAGCCACACCGACCCCAATCACACACCCTCCACCTACAAACAAGCCTCAAAGCATGCTCACTGGTGGACTGCCATGCAAGACGAATTTGATGCACTCCAAAAACAACATACTTGGTCACTCGTCCCCATCCCGACGAACAAACAAATACTCGGTTGCAAGTGGACTTACAAAACCAAAGTGCATCCCACGGGCGAGGTAGATCGTCACAAAGCTTGCCTTGTCTCCCTTGGCTATGATCAAACCATCGGTGAAAACTACACCGAAACTATCAGCCCCGTAGCAAAGATGCCTACCATTCATGCTCTTCTCACTCTTGCTATCAACCGAAAATGGCAAATGCTCCAGCTAGATGTATCTAACGCCTTCCTTCACGGTGACCTGCCCGATGATATTTATATGCGTCAACCGCCTGGATTTGAAGATCCAAATCAACCAAACCACGTTTGCAAACTACATAAATCACTCTACGGTCTCAAACAGGCGCCCCAGCAATGGTTCCAGAAATTCACGAGCTTTTTACAAACACGCAGTTTTGGGTTCAGTTGCTCCGACCCTTCTCTCCTTATTTTATCTAAATCTCACATTTACATTTACCTACTAATTTACGTAGATGATACTCTTGTCACAGGAAATGAGCCCTCGAGCATAAAGACACTTCTTCAAGACTTAAACTCTCATTTTGCACTCAAACAGCTCGGCCAAATATCCCTCTTTTTAGGCATCCAGGTTCTACAAACCACTAATGGCTACTTTCTAACTCAAGAGCACCATGCCCGTCAACTCATTCAAGAAGCAGGTTTTGAGCAATGCAAAGCATCTCCTACTCCAATTGCTCCCACTTCAACACACCAATCAGTCAACATCCAACCCTTTCATGATCCACCTCTATACCGTCGTCTCGCTGACTCTCTTCAATATCTCTTCATCACCAGACCCGACGTTGCCTTCGCCACAAACAGGGCTTGCCAACACATACAACAACCTACGATTCAAGACTTCCAAAGCATCAAACGCATACTCCGCTATGTCAAAGGCACACTGCATTTTGGACTTCTGATCACACCTGGTGATCTACAACTCAGAACTTATACGGATGCTGACTGGGCCTCAGATCATTCCGACCGGAAATTTGTATCCTGTTTTTGCACATTCATGGGACCAAATCTCATCTCTTGGTCCGTTAAGAAACAAACAACAGTAGCCAAGTCCTCGACCGAAGCTGAGTACAGGGCCTTATTTGCAACAACCTCTAAAGTTCTTTGGCTCCGTCGACTAGCCGCTGAACTTCAACTTGAACAACTTTCCCCTACAACCATTCACTGCGACAACATTTCAGCCATTGCCATTGCCAAGAACCCTGTTTTTCACGCACTGATGAAACACATCGAGATCAACTATCACTTTATTCGTCAACACATTTCATCCGGTGCCATAAATATTCAGCATATTTCCTCTCAAGATCAAATAGTTGACATATTAACAACCGTTTTCTTAATCTCGATTTAACCACCTTCGATCCAAATTAACCATTCGAAACTCGAATGATTAATTTGCGGGAGGCTGTAAGCATACGGTTTTCGTTCCCTTAAACGGTTCCTTTTGTATTTACAGTTTTACTCATTAGTTTCTATATATACACCTGTAATCAACTTTTTATAATAAGATTATCATATTCTCTGTTCTATCTTCCTGTTCCTCTTCTTGCTCTCTGCTTCGTTCCTTCTCCTGCCGTCCACAAAGAACTCTCACAAATATATATTTTGATGATAGTTAAATCATTGAATCGAAAAGTTTTGAACATCGTTAAAATATTGATCAAATAATTTCTTGTAAGCTTGATCAAATTATAAAAGTTTAAGACATTTTTAAATTTTTTATTTTTACACTCTATTTCTGTTGAGATTGACTAATATGATTTTTTTTTATGCTTTTGCAAACAGATGTACACTATTGGCAGATATAAAGCTATGAATGTGATGAAAATAGATTTAATAAAGATGATTTTCAAGAGTATATTTTTTAGTCATTTTGAATGTGATCAAATTTAGGCTCTTTATAGTGATTTAACCGTGTTATAGTGATATAAATGAAATCTCTAAAAGAAAATTTTATAATGATATAGCTTCTACAATTATACTCAATATATTATCATAAAAAATATTGCCCTATTTTAATTTAATATAAAACTTTTTATGAAAATTTATTCTCTATTATATTTATCTTACCGTCAAAGCTATTATTCTTGCATTCTTAGATACTATACTATATTATTTAATATCACTGATATATTGTCAAAAAATTATCTTGATCAGGCACGAATCTCGAGGCAAAATCAATTCGGAAACTTCAAAAATTAAATTCGGGATCACCCAAATTCCGATTTCAGCAAACTTACATACAAACTGAGCGTCTCGGAAATACGAACCCAACGACACCAAATTCGACTCAATCCGAGTCGAAATGAGCCCAAATCAAGGATCCGAAGTGCTGTTGAAAGCTTTGTACCACTGTTTGTGTTACCAAACGGTTTCCAAATATGACGAGCTTATCGTCGAATCGAGCGTCTTGACGAGACGAATCCAACGAGCCCAAGATCATTGAATTCCAAAATCATTAAGGCCTCCAAATGCCTGACGAACGATCCATGATCAAGGGGTTAAATATTGGCCGTCCATCCAACCACTCTCTATTTACCCTTGATCTCTCACCTATTTACGGGTCATGTCACTCCAGAAAATCTATAAATAGACCCCTCATCTCTCTTGAAAACGGACCCAGGCAAGAAGATAAGGAAGAAGCTCCTCCTCGACCATCGCCGGAGCCTCGCCGAACCACCGCAGAAGTCTCGTCAGACAACCGCAGGAGCCTCGTCGGACCACCTATCACGACCCGACCCGACCCGGGACGGATCCCGCTCGCACCGGGCCGCGACCAGCCAAACAAACCAACTAACCAGGATCTGGCTTTAGAAATTGCTTAAGAACTGATTCTTCCAAACATTTCAACTCAAAAACAGACACACATAGCCACTATGCAACATCAAATGCAGCGGAACAAATTATCTATATTTTTCTTTCTTTTCCTCAAAACAATCATCTACAACTACAGACCATGGCTCAGACAGAAAGAAACAGAGCAGAAGAGCCATGTTTGTACAAAAATCAAAAGTACAAAATAATACCTACAGATCAGACTCTGAACTCTAGTCCAAGACCTCCTTCCCTTTCCCAGAACCTGAAAACCACCAGAAAAAAGGGGTGAGCTCAACAGCTCAGCAAAGCGACAACCTCCAATCAACAACTTTCAGAATCCAAAACCAAACACTTCAAACCAAATCCGTACAAAAACCAGAACAGAATCAGACAGATATCAAATCATGCAGATGAGAACGAAACAGATCAAATCAGAACAGATACGGACATATATCAAATCAGAATCAAACTTGCTTACAGAACAGATACGGAAATCAGAAGTCATTTCAAATCAGATATCATATATTATTTAATTAATAGCTAAATTCCCTGACACTGACAGAATCTCTATGGATTCCGGCCCCTTATGTCTCCATTTGTGCTCATGGCACCAGACAGATGTGCTTATAGTACCAGAACAGATTTCATCGGATCCAAAACAGAACTGATTTCAGATTTCAGATTGAGCTCATTTCAGATTTCCAGACACTAACCGAATCTCTTAGGATCCGGACCACTTATAACTCCCTTTTTATAGCATATACAGATAGCATATCAATTCAGAAGAAATCCGGACAAAATCAGAAATCACACGAAAATCGGGCAGCACAACGGCTGTATACGGAATTTACACAATTTTCCTGAAAAATCACAGAATACCAAATTTGCACAGAATATAGATAACAATATTGCAAGACTTTAATTCTATTGCTCGGACAATTTTAGACTACACAGAAAAATACAGTCAACGGAAAACGCTGTCAAATCAAAACTACCCGGACAAAAATCTACAGAAAATAATCAAAATGTGCACACTCGGCACGTCAACAACATACGGAAAATTACGCGGTAAAAATTGAACCAGACGGGAAATACGGACGAAAATCACTAACAAAAATCAATTCATGACAGACAATACCGCCAAACACAACGGTTCTGAAACTTGAGAAAGACGGATTGTGGCTTACCTTGCGTACAGCAATATCTTCAACAGTCTCGTCGGACGAAAATGGACCGGCGTCGCCCGAAAATCAACTTTTCCAAAAATCTCCTCGACCTTCTCTCTCCTCGGCTGAATTTTAAGATATTTTTGATTTTCTCTCTCTTCAAAATTACTTGATTTCAGCTTTAAAATACTCTGATCGGCCCAGCCGATCGCACGATCGTCCTGGACGATCTGAACAAAATCCCATCGTCCTTGGACGATTTCTCAGGATGATGCTAAATTTCCTTGGATGAAAAAATCCCTTATTCTCTGACTTGTGCCCATACACTGATCGTCCCGGGACGATCCCAGATCGGCCCGGACGATGCCTACAGGAAAATCACCTGGAGCAATCTGGGCAAATTCTGGAGCAAATCTTTAACTGATCATCCTGGACAATCCTGGAGCAGAAACAGAACTTCACAATCTCTCCAACTTCGAAAAAATGTCGTCCTCGACATTGTCCAATCCAAACGGCGTCAGAACAAGTACGGGTACGACTGTCTCATGTCAGACTCCTTCTCCCAAGTGGCTTCCCGTGCAGTACGGTGCTTCCACTGGACTTTAACCATCAGAATTTGTTTACTTTGTAGCTTTCGGACATCGTACGCCAAAATCAACTCTGGCTCTTCCTTGTACGCTAGATTCTCCTGAATCTCAACCTCGTCAGCTGACAGCTTCTTCCCAGAGTCAGATACCCACTTCCTCAAAGTGGATACATGAAACACGTTATGCACGTCAGGCATCGAATCAGAAAGCAACAGTCTGTAAGCAGATTTTCCAATCCTTTCTAGGATTTCAAAAGGTCCAACATACCTTGGACTAAGCTTGCTCACCTGACCAAATCTGCTCACACCCTTCATCGGGCTGACTTTGACATACACAAAGTCACAAACCTGAAACTCAACAAACCTGTGCTTCTGATTGTAATACTTCTGCTGTCGATCTTGAGCAGCTTTTAATCTTTCTTTTATCAAACTGATTTTCTTAACAGTTTCCTCAAAGAAGGTGGCACCCAGTTCCTGTCTATCTCCGACCTCAGTCAGAGTCAAAGGAGTACGACACTTCCTGCCATACAGAGCCTCGTACGGTGCCATATCGATACTGGACTGAAAACTGTTGTTATAAGCAAACTCAATTAAAGGGATATGATCTTCCCAGCTTCCTCCAAAATCTAAAACACAAAGCCTCAATAGATCTTCCAGTACCTGAATAGTCCTCTCAGACTGTCCGTATGTCTGAGGATGAAAGGTTGTACTGAAATGCAGTTTCGTACCCAAGCCTTGTTGAATGCCCTTCCAAAGCCTGGAAGTAAATCGTCCGTCTCGATTAGAAACTATCACTCGAGGCACACCGTGCAATCTGACTATCTCCTTCACATATATCTGTGCCAAATGATCCACCGGATCGGTCTGCCTGATCGGAAGAAAATGGGCGGACTTCGTTAGTCGATCTACAACCACCCAAATGGCGTCGTGCCATTGTCTAGATCGAGGAAAACCCATCATAAATTCCATCGTTACCTCCTCCCACTTCCACTCAGGGATAGGCAACGACTGCAACAGTCCACCTGATCGCTGATGCTCTGCCTTCACCAACTGACAGACCTCAAATCTCGACACAAACTCAACTACGTCCTACTTCATTCCAGACCACCAGAATAAAAGCTTCATGTCAGCATACATCTTACTATCGCCTGGATGTACAGTGTAGCCTGAATAGTGAGATTCATACAGAATCTCCTGCATCAAATCCCCAAACACAGGTACCCACAACCTGTTCTTATAGAAAATAGCACCATAATCAGAAATTTGAAGTTCAGGAGTCTTACCAGATCCAATCTAAGCAATCAACTTCGAATAATCAAAATCTGACTTCTGGGCTTCCTGAATCCTTGATTCCAAAGAAGATTGAATGCTCATTTGAGCCAAATCTACATCACTGGAGGAAATCACCTCAAACTGCAAGTGCTCCATATCACGAATCAGGAAATCATCAAAAGTAAGCTGCAAACCTGATAATTCAGAAGACTTCCTGCTCAGAGCATCCGCTACCACATTAGCCTTCTCAGGCTGATACTAAATGGTCGGATCATAATTCATGATCAACTCGAGCAATCTTCTCTGTCTCAAGTTCAGATCTTTCTGAGTGAAAATGTACTTCAGGCTCTTGTGATCAGTGAAAATCTCACATCTGACGCCATACAGATAATGACGCCAAATCTTCAAAGCAAACACAACTGCAGCTAACTCCAAATCATGTGTTGGGTAATTCTTCTCATGTGGTTTCAACTGTCTAGAGGCATAAGCAATTACCCTTCCATTCTGCATCAGCACACATCCCAAACCTTTCAGTGAAGCATCACTGAACACTTGAAAACCTTCCGTACCTGACGGAAGTGCTAACACTGGAGCTGAAGTCAGACAATCCTTCAATCTCTGAAAACTAGCTTCACACTCCGGTATCCAAATAAAAGGTACTGACTTCTGAGTCAGTCTCGTCAAAGGCGTAGAAATCTAAGAAATTCCTTTCACAAAATTCCTGTAATATCCGGCCATGCCCAAGAAACTATGTACATCAAATACCGTAGTCGGCCTTGGCCAATCAGCAACCGCTTGAATCTTCTGGGGATCAATAGAAATACCTTCTCCGCTCACCACATGCCCCAGAAAAAAGATGTTCTTCAGCCAGAATTTGCACTTGGAGAACTTGGCATACATCTGATGCCGCCTCAGAGTCTCCAACACAATACTCAAGTGTCTGGCATGATCATCCTCAGAAGCAGAATATACCAGAATATCATCGTTGAAGATGATCACAAACTGATCCAAATACTCCCTGAATACTCGGTTCATCAGATCTATAAAAATCGCAGGCGCATTGGTTACCCCAAAAGGCATAACCAAGAACTCGTAGTGCCCGTACCGAGTACTGAAAGCTGTCTTCACCACATCAGCTTCCTTCACCTTCACCTGATAGTATCCGGATCGTAAATCAATCTTCGAAAATACTGAAGATCCAAAAAGCTGGTCAAACAAGTCGTCAATCCGAGGCAAAAGATACTTGTTCTTGATCGTGACTTTGTTCAAATCTCTGTAATCCACACACATACGAAGTGTCTCGTCCTTCTTTTTCACAAACAGTACAGGTGCTCCCCAAGGAGAAACACTAGGACGGACAAAGCGTTTATCAACCAACTCCTGAAGTTGAACTTTCAACTCAGAAAGTTCTTTCGGTGCCATTCTGTACGGAGCTTTTGATATCGGAGCGGTACCTGGAAAAACATCGATAGAGAACTCCACATCTCTATCCGGAGGTAAACTAACCAACTCCTCTGGAAAAACATTAGCAAACTCCCGTACCACTGGGATCTCAGAAACAGAACCAACCTACAGGTTCAGATCCCGCACCGAAGCCAAAAAGACTGGGCTTCCCTTCTTCCACATTCTGCTCACCTACAACAAAGAAATCAGACTAGAGAGAATACCTCGTAAGCCCTGAAATACAAATCTCTCTCCAGTCATAAGCAAGCTCACTTGCTTCTTCAAACAATCAATCTGGGTCTCATATAGACTCAGCCAATCCATACCCAGAATCACATCATAAGAAGAAATCGGCAATAAAATCAGACTTGATTTCCTCTTCTTGCCAGCAATGTCGATCTCACAAAAACAAAACTTTCGAGCAATCAAATTACTTCCAGCCGGCAAAATCACGAAAAGAGAAACCGGAAGTAAAATAGAATCCAAACGTAAAGCCTCAAAACACCGTTCGGACAGAAAAGAGTGACTAGCTCCAGAGTCAAATAAAACACGATAGGGCTGATCAGAAATGTAAATCGTACATATCATAATATCTGGAGCATCATGAGCCTCCTGCTGACTCAGGCTGTAAACTCATGACTGAACTGGAGCTGGAGCTGAAGCAACAGAACTACTCGGCTCCCTCTGAACAGTAGGTGGTCTCCATGGTACAGAACTGGAACCACCACCTCTACCAGAAAATCCCTCAGGGCGTGGAGGAACAGTCCTTGGTCTTCTTGATGCTGAACTAGCATGTCTGATAAAGCCCTCTGATCGGAACTCAGAACGCCGATCAAATCCAATCTGTAGACACTCTGCAATCCTATGTCCTGGCTAACCACATATGAAGCACAGACCAACCATCCTGTAGCACTGGCCAAAATGTCGGCATCCACAACTCTGGCACACAGGTGCCCCACTCACAGATCCAGAACTCATCGTACTGGTAGCAGTACCAGACGACCCTCCACTCCTCCTAGAGTCACTAGATCCAGAACCTGCTACAAATCTCATCTTCCCAGAGGAACCACTGCCTGAAGCCTCGCCTCCAAATCTCTTCATACTCACAGTTCACCGTTGCTGAGTAGCTATCACGTCATTTTCTATCAAACGAGCTCGCTCCACAAGCTCAGAAAAGTCAGTAATGCGGAACGATATCAGGGGCTGCCTCAGAGTATCTCGTAATCCCCTTAGAAACTTGTAGCACCTCTCAGCAGAAGTACTAACCAACTGCGGAGCATACCTGGATAATGCAGTAAACTCAGCCTCGTACTGCATCACCGTCTTGCTCCCCTGAACAAGCCGCAGAAAACTCTCCTGCATCTGCTGCTGTGCAGAAGGGGGAACAAACCAGTCTCGAAACACCTCAGTGAACTCTTCCCAAGTAATTAAAGAGTTCAATCTGCCCTGAAACCCTGCCTCCTTCTGGCCAACCCACCAATGCTCAGCCTCACCATCCAACAGAAATACTACCAACGGTACCTTCCTGTCTGACGGACACTGCATTCCATCGAAGGTCTTCTCCAATCTCTTCAACCACTCCTCAGCAGCTCTGGGCTCAACAGTGCCCTCAAACCTTGGAGGTTTCAACCTCATAAACATCTGGAGATGTCTATCAATATCATCAGATCTGACGGTAGAAGCTCTACTCTGAGTCTCGCTCATCATCTGAGCAACAAGTGTAGTAAATTGAGACAATGTATCAGCACCGGCCACTGGGGCTGTACTCCCCACTAGTGCTGCCTGACTAGCACTCTGCCTGTCTGTCATGTCTGGGTCTAGTTGATCCATACAGAAAATCCAGAAAAAATCTGGAAAACTATCACAAAAATAACAAAATAAAAAGCCGAACAAACCAAAACTACCCCAAACAGACTCACTACTGATCACTTCATATAGCTCTGTCTCATACAATCCAAATTCCAAAACCAATGCTCTGATACCACTCAAGTTGTCACGACCCGACCCGACCCGGGACGGATCCTGCTCGCACCGGGCCGCGACCAACCAAACAAACCAACTAACCAGGATCTGGCTTTGGAATTTGCTTCAGAACTGATTCTTCCAAACATTTCAACTCAAAAAACATACACACAGAGCCACTATGCAACATCAAATGCAGCGGAACAAATTATCTATATTTTTCTTTTTTTTCTCAAAACAATCATCTACAATTACAGACCATGGCTCAGACAGAAAGAAATAGAACAGAAGAGCCATGTATGTACAAAAATATAAAGTACAAAACAATATATACAGATCAAACTCTGAACACTAGTCCAAGACCTCCTTCCCTTTCCCAGAACCTGAAAACCACCATAAAACAAGGGTGAGCTCAACAGCTCAGCAAAGCGACAACCTCCAATCAATAACTTTCAGAATCCAAAACCAAACACTTCAAATCTAATCCGTACAGAAACCAGAACATAATCAGACATATATCAAATCATGCAGATCAGAACGAAACATATCAAATCAGAACAGATACGGACATATATCAAATCAGAATCAAACTTGCTTACAGAATAGATACGGAAATCAGAAGTCCTTTCAAATCAGATATCAAATATTATTTAATTAATAGCTAAATTCCCTGACACTGACAGAATCTCTATGGATTCCGGCCCCTTATGTCTCCATTTGTGCTCACGGCACCAGACAGATGTGCTTATAGTACCAAAACAGATTTCATCGGATTCGGAATAGAACTGATTTCAGATTTCAGATTGAGCTCATTTCAGATTTCCCAAACACTAACCGAATCTCTTAGGATCCGGACCACTTATAACTCCCTTTTTATAGCATATACAGATATCATATCAATTCAGAAGAAATTCGGACAAAATCAGAAATCACACGAAAATCGGGCAGCACAACGACTGTATACGGAATTTATATAATTTTCCTGAAAAATCACAGAATACCAAATTTGCACATAATATAGATAACAACATTGCAAGACTTTAATTCTATTGCTCGGACAATTTTAGACTACACAGAAAAATACAGTCAACGGAAAACACCGTTAAATCAAAACTACCCGGACAAAAATCTCCATAAAATAATCAAAATGTGCACACTCGGCACGTCAACAACATACGGAAAATTACGCTGTAAAAACTGAACCAGACGGGAAATACATACGAAAATCACTAACAAAAATCAATTCCGGACAGATAATACCGCCAAACACAACGGTTTTGAAACTTGAGAAAGGCGAATTGTGCCTTACCTTGCGTACAACAATATCTTCAATAGTCTTGTCGGATGAAAACGGATCGGCGTCGCCCGAAAATTGACTTTTCAAAAAATCTCCTCGACCTTCTCTCTCCTCGGCTGAATTTTTAGATATTTTTTATTTTCTCTCTCTTCAAAATGACTTGATTTCAGCTTTAAAATACTCTGATCGGCCCGGCCGATCGCACGATCGTCCTGGACGATCTGAACAAAATCCCATTGTCTTGGGACGATTTCTTAGAACGATGCTAAATTTCCTTGGACGAAAAAATCCCTTATTCTCTGACTTGTGCCCATACACTGATCGTCCCGGGACGATCCCAGATCGGCCCGGACGATGTCTACAGGAAAATCATCTGGAGCAATCTGGGCAAATTCTAGAGCAAATCTTCAACTGATCGTCCCAGGACGATCCCAGATCGTCCTGGATGATCCTGGAGCAGAAACAGAACTTTACACCACCACCTGAGGCCGTCACCCTTGCTGGACCACCGCAGGAGCCTCGCCGGACCACCACAGGAGCATCGTCGGACAACCACAGGAGCCTCGCCGGACCAATGCAGGAGTCTCGCCGGACAACTGCAGGAGACTCGCCGGACCACCACCAGAGCCATGCCGAACCATCTTAGGAGCCTCGCTGGACCACTGTCGGAGCTTTGCCGGACCACCGCCGGAGCTTTGCCGGACCACCGCCGGAGCTTCGCCGGACCACCACATGAGGCTGTCACTCTCGCTGGACCACCGCAGGAGCCTCGCCGGACCACCGCCGGAGCCTCGCCGGACCACCGCAAGAGCTTCATTGGACAACCACCTGAGGCCCTCACTTTCGCCAGAGGCCCTTACCTTCGCTAGAGGCCCTCACCTTCGCTAGAGGCCCTCATCTTCGCCAGACCACCATCTGAGGCCCTCACCTACATTAGAGGCCCTCATATTCGTCAGAGGCCCTCGCCTTTGCCAGAGGCCCTCACCTTCGCTAGAGGCCCTCACATTTGCTAGAGGCCTTCACCTTCGTCAGACCATCACCTGAGGCCCGAAGTTTTGCCAGACCATCACCCGATACTCAGACTTCTATCATACAGTTGTTATTTGTAATATGATCGCCCTCGGAGGCGAATCAGCCCATTGTAACCGACTTATATTCTAGTGGAATCATTTTCAACTAGACTAGGCCTCGTTGTTTTTCCCCTTTCAATGATTTTTCACGTAAAAAATCTTATGTTCTTTGTGTGTGAATTGGATATCCGTGCAAAGCTAAGACGTACAGTTAAAACTCTATCGCCGCGTATATTCTAGCCGCAACAATCATAATATGTTCAAATTTTATTCAAATATTAAAAAAATAATTAGAAAATGTAATTAAACTATTTTATAATTTTTTTTCCGAGAATGTCTTATTCCAATCCTATTTTAATTATGTTCGAATATTAAAAAAATCATTAAAATTTATTATATTTTAAATAATGCGGAATTTAGCGTTATTTGAGTCATTTTAAAAATATAAAAACAAAATTATATTAATAAGCCCGTCTAGCTCAGTAGGTAGAGCGCAAGGCTCTTAACCTTGTGGTCGTGGGTTCGAGCCCCACGGTGGGCGAGTAAATTTTTGTTTCTTCCCATTAAAATGCCATTTTTTCAGTTGATAAACTTTTTTTTCCTTAACGCGTTGCAGCTTTAAAATAAATCAAAATCTCGTATGTAGACATAATATTATTATATTATATATATAATTATGTAAATTATATAAAATTAAATAATCTAACCTAAATAAGATATTTGTGTTCATTATTCTTTTTTTATTTAGCATTAAATTAATATAAAGTATTTGCTCTCACTATCTAATGTAAGCTGACTCAGCTCCATCAACTATCATATAAGTCTTTAAACGGAAAATTCTGTGGCTTAAGCAACAATATTTCTTCAAGAATATTTCTACATATGACCTTGCCAGCCAGTTTTCACTGTCAATGTCTCAATTATTTGAACTTTACTCCTTAATGTCCTCACCTTCACAACAGATTTTTTTTTATAGGATATGTAGATCAATTAAGATAAAATCATACACATAAAACATACACAAGACTTAAAATCAAGACCTCTTGTTGTTGCTAAAGATCCCGGTCAAAATATCAAGATGAGCTGCATCATGTGGAAACTCTTAAATAAAAAGAAGCTAAACTCTTAAACATATAGACACCTCTTGGTGTAATGATTGAAATGTTTTCTTATAAATTTAACCTCAAGTCTTTGAATTTAGGGTTAGTTTGGAAAAAAGAAATGTATTCATTGAGAAACTCTGCAGTTAATGGTTGGAATTTTTTCTTGGTGTAATGATTGAAATTTCATTAAAAAACTCTGCAGTTAATGTTAATGTATTTTAAAAAAAACTTTTAAATGGTTAAACCCATAGATTTACTTTGCAATTAATGTAATATAGTTTTTTAATATACAATATTAATTTTAATATAAAAAATTTTATAAAAAGGTTATAAATATATTAAGGGTTTAATACACATATTATCATAATTTCTCATACTTAAACGATAATGCATATAATTCATTTCATTGTAGAAATTAAAATAAAAATAAGCTTATTTTGAAATTCATAAAATGGCAACAAAAAATATATATGGCATAAATATACTCTTTCAGAATTTTACCAAATTGCAACAGATTGTTCATAACTCGATTTTAAGGCTTAAATTTTATTACAACAATATTTTTTGAGTTCAAGATTATTTTTTTAGGCAATTAAAATAGCGCACTTTTCAAAAATACATGGCATAAAATTTTTAAGAAAATCCCTAAAAGTCCAAAACTGATGTCTCTATAACATATAGAAAGTTATATAGTGAATTTTTTATAGGTGTAAAGTTATTCTAATTTTTTGGTTACAAAAATATAAATTTAATTGAAATAATCCATTTTGTTGTATTTTTTAGAACTAAGATAGATCAATTGTCACCTACCTCGAGCCGAATAGTTTTCAGAACTGATCCATAAGCAAAAAATGAATTGAAGCGACTCAAAACCTCTTTTCCCTTACTAGAATTCATCTTTAATGTTGCACAGTTCCACAACGCTGGCCACGGTGCTATCCTATAAGATGCACAATGTTAATGCACTCCAAAGTGCATAATTAAATTGCCAAAAACACGATAGCACTGTTGCTCGGTGCTGCCAAACCTAACGCCATGGCGACCCAAGAGGAAAACTTTAGACTTTTCAAACATGTAAACAAACCCTCATGACCCGCTTCATAACACATACAAACTCTCACATACACCGAAAATATTCTAAGCGCATGTAGAAGAATTCAAATGCTTAAATTTAATAACTTACTTTATTCAGAGCATATCAGAATAGGTTGAACTGAATACTAAATTCGAAGTTATTGTAATATGAATGTGTGATAGTGGTATGAATAGAATGACATGTACAAGGAGAGTAAATATTTCCTTCAGGTTGCTCAAAAAATGCTGAAAGATGGCCTCAACTCGCAAGGAGGGTGAGCCTTTAGGTTGCTTACTCAAGTGATGGAATTTTTGTTATTTGGTGGGACTATCTTCAAAGTAGAGGCAAGAGAGAAAAAAACAAAAAAGAAAACTCATCAATTTAGTTGCTTTTGCCTTGCCAACCTTTGTTTTTTATCAAGAAAAGTGAAAAAGAACCATTATACTTTTGTAGCTAAAAACAACAAGGTCTTCAAAAACATATTTGCACTCCCAATCCACTTTATTATAAGAGATGAAATTCAGTATAACAATCAGCAAAAATATATTTTCTTCATGAGGTATGAGGTTTTTACAGACAATCAAGTGATTAAGGTAGCAAAGGGTGGTTCTCAATGGTTATCATGCTAATTTAGTTATTTCTATGTTTGCATAGATCAGTAATTGTTTATCCTTATTTTAGAGACACAAATTTAATAAAAAAGAAGATAGGTCCCTCACACCAATATTTTGGATTGAGTGGTCTAACCTAGATTTAGTTGGTCAAATGCTTTTAATATATTAGTTCTCTTAAAATTGAGTCTTCGTATGGGACAATTTTTTTACTGCTTCTTGAAGCAGCTATTTAGTATAAAATAATTAAATTTTATACTAAATAGCTGCTTCAAGAAACAGTAAAAAACCCGTCACAAACGAAGCCTGAGCTGTCATGAAAGATGACTAATATTATTATGAACATGGTCAAATCGTGATGGTGGATCAATCGTAGCATAAATTTTAAATTTGAATTTGATAGAAATATGTCAATGGCCAAATTCAAGTTGCATAAACAAGATATCGTTTGATCGTCTTGTTAATCTTGTGAAATTTCTTGTTAAGTTTCAAGTACATGATTTGTGCTTCTTCTAACCCGTACGGATCACTTTTGACTTTGCTTAGTTCATCACTAAATTTGAAGTTTGAATGATATTGTATTTAATTTTGGAAGTTTACAATTCCAATATGCATTGACATTCATATTCAAACAAAATGAATTTTTAATGAATTATACATAATATAATCTATTAAATAACTCAAAAAAATATACATCTCATCAAATTAAATGATCTTTAAATAAATCTATATATTTTTAGCTTTGAATCTGAAATGAATAAAAAATATATGATGGGAAAATAATACTTTAATGCTGAATTTACCTTCTACGTGTTATAAAAAAAAGATGCGATGCGTACTCACCTAAATATTTTATGAACGCGCCCACATATGGCCCTTTACGATGCATCGGAACTTCGAATTTTAAAAGAAAAAGGCAGTGGCCACGAGCCGCTCACCTCAACTAAAGCTTTTTTAACCTTTTTTTTTTTCTTCCGCCTCTGCTCAGGTTTCTCGGTTAATCTGTCCGTCTCGATACGGAAAAAGCAGGAGAAGAGAATGGAGAGGAGCACGCCGGTGAGGAAGACGCACACTTCGACGGCAGATCTGCTGACCTGGTCGGAGACGCCACGGCCTGCCGATCCTCCGGCGCCGGACTATTCCGCTCGCCGTTCTCACATGGTATCACACTCCCATTTTCGGGAATTCGCGTTGGAATGTGGTGCGTTTGCTTGGGTTTGGTTATTTTCTTTGGTTTTGATTGTTGGGAAACTTATTCTTACAGCCATCGAGTGGGATCAGCCCTGCGTTGTTCGGGGGGAAGATGACTGAGGAGGAGGTGGAGAGTGTCAACAAAAGGTGAGACCGATCTTTTGTTTTCTCGATTTTTCGGTATTCATTTTGGTTGTAATGGGTCGATAGAAATGTTTTTCATAGTGCACTATTGCTTCATCTGCTTTTCATTTTGTCCTTGAGGGCATAGTTTTTATCGATCTATGTGATTCATTAGTCAGATTTGAAGCATCCACTTGGATTTTAATCATTTTCTTTTTTTAATAGAATTGGTATTTTGAGAATGCCTTTCGATGTCTTCTAATCCTTTTCGAGTGGGGAGCGAGGCATTGTCCGTAACTCGTTACTGGTCTGTTGCGGTCATTGGTTGAATATTTTTGGGCTCTTTTTCATTTTGAGCTGTCAATTATTATTATTGGATGAAGGCATGCTCGCTTTTTGAAGATTAAATAGCTCTCGACTGGTAACGTTATGAAGCTCGAAACTCAGTATTCTTTGGAAAATTTGATCGAACTGTGTTGCTCCAGTTCTTTTTTCTCTTGAAACGTTGGTCTAAAGAGAACACAAGCATTACCCTAATTTAATTTGTGTATGCGAAGTTGCGAACACTCGGTTTCTTGCTTTTATCGTATACTTAAACAACTACTCCTGGTCTTTTCTCCTCAACTTGATGATTTTGCTTTACTAATTGACATATTGTAACCTTAGGCAAGGGCCGCAAGGCCGTCCACTGGTTTGCTTTTTTATAATTTTACTGATACGTTTATTTGAAAAAAATATATTTTTTTTTTAAATTTTGAATTAATGAGATGCAAAGATGCTGGTTATATGCAACTTGAACCATCCTGATTTTACGGAACCCTGGAATTCTTCTCATTATTCATGTGTTTCAAAATTGAAAAGCATCTTCCATAACATAAACCCTCCTGCTTGCTCGCAACCTTGAACTCTCCAAATTCCAAATGCCTGAGCATGAACTCATATGGTCAAGTACAAATGTATCCGTTAGTTTTAAACGAAGTGCATGCTTTCTTTTTTTTGAAGCTTTGCATAAAGCATTCAACAACTAAAAAGACTTACAAAAGGCAAAACACACTTAGTATGAAAAAGAAAAAGCCTATCCTCCCCAAGGACATAAAAAAAGTCCTGAAGAATAGTATTGCTAATCCTATCCCAAAAAACCATAAAAAGTTGCAATTTAAAACCCTTTGGGCACAAAAATGAGCTGCTTGGTTAAATCTCCTAGGAACGTGAGAGAATATAACATTGTGAAAAGACCAAGTCAGTTAAGGTCGTCACTATCCATCGGTGAAGAGTCCCAAATTATTTTCTTTTTGAGCTTTTGTAGATGTTTGATCACACACACATTGTCCCCTTATATAACAACGCCT
The DNA here is from genome assembly GCA_016618105.1 of Dendrobium huoshanense. Lineage (NCBI taxonomy): Eukaryota > Viridiplantae > Streptophyta > Magnoliopsida > Asparagales > Orchidaceae > Dendrobium > Dendrobium huoshanense. Next base: position 38,568,902 of record CM028350.1, on the reverse strand, counting down.
CGCATATGGATCATCCAATCTTTAAGGATCCAGCCTATGTGCAACATAGCTTGAAACTCAACATGCGTGCTATCCCAGTGTTCGACTTGCCGATCAACAACATCAATAGGCTCACGTTGATCATCCCTAATAATGATTCCGATTCCACTAGAGTTAGAGCGAAGAAGTGCTCCATCCATATTGATTTTCAACGAATATGGAGGGGGAGAGTACCAAGGAGAATCATGTAACCCTTAGGGCTGAGTAGCACACCAATACTCCTGAGAGGAAAGAAGAATCTTGTGGGAGATGGCGTCAAGTATCCTGGCTGCCATAATAGAAGGTGTAATTGTTGGTTTCCCATGCTTTTTGGCATTTCTATTCCTCCAGTTTTGATAGACAAAACAACAATATGCTTGAGCCCAGCACCTAGAATTCTTAGTGGCATTCGTAATACCCTCCTGCAGATCATGGAAGCAATTAAATCGGAGCGTAATCGAGGGGTAAGTGCAGGCTTTCATACAAATACATTTGGTATAAGAATATTTCTACTTTAATTTCTTAAGAATTTATTAGAATCTCATAAGTTGCATCCTAATAGTTTACATCTTATATGATACACTCTTCCTTGCCATTTATTGTTCATCTAGAGAAATAAGAACTGTGATAGGGTAATTGAATGTTCATCTCTTTTAAAGTCATGTAATGACAAATATGGGGTGTTTATGGATTAGAATAAGACTTCTTATGCCCACAAAGTTGACATATTTTTAATGTATATGTTTACATCACTACACGAAAGTAAGCAGTCCGCCCCAAAACAAGCAAAATTTGCCGCATATATACTTTGTGGCGGATTAGCGGCCAAATAAATTTCAACGCTAAAAGTTGCATCGAAAAAAATATTTACGTCGAACATAATTCGCTTCCGCATTCCTCCTACTGCCTGCGAACAAGTGCAGTAGTACAAAATATTTGCTAAACTCCTAGATGATCCCTCACCAACTACAGCTTGGCTCTCTTGAAGCCATGTATACTTATCTTACAAAATATAATATAAGATTAATTATCGTATAATCGTCACTTACATTATTTCTCTAAGTGTACTTGCATAGGCCCTTGCTTATTCGTCCACCCATTGCTAGTCCTTCTGGCTCTTGTAGGTGTGATTGAGCAACTCAACAGCAGTGGTTTTTTAATCCAATAACTCATTCTGCAATATACTTAGATTTGCATGCATAACCAAATAAATTATTAAAATATATAATATTTTTACTAATTGTCACCCGTGCTCAGTGTGTGGAACTGAGCCCCTAGTATGGAGGGAGCTACCTAGGCCCCCGATGTCATAAACTCAATTATGTTTATTCTGCTCCCTCTTATTTGTATAATTTATGCTGCCCCAAGCACTATTTAGGTCGGCCCATACATTCTCTCCAATCCGAAGAGGTCGCTCGCCTGTCCTCCTAATGCCTGTGAATATATTTTTGATGCAACCTAAAAAAAAATAAGTTTGCAAACTAAAGACTTCATTTCAATAAAACATAAACAAACACTGATAGAACAGAATAATGCTATTATATCCCACAATAGCTTAAACAAACACAAGGCACACAACACAACACCAAATTCAACTCATGACGAAACGACACCTTACAACTTATAAAAGTTTCGAGAATAAGGATATATGTGGAATGGGAACCAAATAGGGAAGAATTAGATAGAAGTCTGAGACAAAGTTTTAGAAGATTGGGAGGTAGAAGAAAATAGCTCGCAAGTTATTTAAACCCGCAGTTTTTACTTTCCAAATATTCTTCACAATCTCTCTCTCTCTCTCTCTCTCTCTCTCTCTCTTTCTCTCTCTCTCTCTCCAAAACTCCACAAAGAGACCAACCAACTTTTATAGGTCGCCAACCATCGCCGGACTTCCGCCCGACCATCGTCGGACCACTGCCTGGACTTTTACCTGGCCGCCAACCCGCCTGACCATCGTCGAACCACCGCCCGGCCACCGACTCTCGTCGGACTTTCGACGACCTTTGCCAAACTTCTATCCGACCGCTAACCGTCACTGGACTTGTGTCTGACCATCATCGGATCACCGCCCGACCCAGCCGCCAACAACCGTCATACTTCTACCCGATCGCCAACTGTCGTCGAACTTCCTCCCAACTATCATCGGACCACCGCCCGACCTCCTACCACTGCCAAATTCCACTCGGCCGTCGATCACCAATCATCATCAAACTTCCGCCCAACCTTCGTCGGGCTGCCTCCCAGCTGCCGACCGCTGCGGGACTTCCTCCCGAGCATCGTCAGATCATTGCCCGTCAGTTGAACTTCTACGTTGACGCTGTCGGACTTCAACCCGATCGTCGCCTGACATCTGCCCCTCTTCAAACTACTATAATTCGACCTCCTCTAAGTCGAGGGAAATGCCAACATTTGTAAGTCACTCAAATTTAGTAGAATATTTTCACCTTGGTGAGGACTGAGGCCCCGTGATTTTTCCCTCTTCGGATTTTTCACGTAATAAAGATCGGGCATTTTACTACTCTCTCTATTTGCGTGTTGTATATACGTGCATCGTCAAGATGAAAAGTTTACTCACTCTATCGCCGCGAATATTCTAACCCCACAACAATACTCTTGGAGATTTAAGTCCATTTTAGTTTCTTATTTCATCAGTTATGTTTAAGGAGTGTGCTAGTAATGATTAAATTGTCTTTATTCAATCTAAGGGCTTGGGATGTTTATTTTCTTTATCTTTATTATGTTTTCTTTCTTGTGTTTGGCTTGAGAGATTTGATGGTTATTTTTTTTTTTTTTTGTGGTGAGATTTGGTATACTTGTGTTTTAGGAAGTATTCTATTGCCTCATTTTATTTATACGCCTTTGTTCCTTATCTATAGTGAAGCTGATCATCTCTCTCTTTCTCTCTCTCAACAATGAATATAGGCTATTAGTTTAAACAAACTACTAAAATTTTGGCTGGTTTTTTGATGTCTTGTTTCTTTGTTATTACTTGAGCATTCATTGTAGTCGCTCATAAATGGCGCTTCAATATAAGAAGTGATTTTTTCCTAACAATCTCACGCACTAGGTTCATGATGTTTTCAACTGTTAATGCTTTTCTTTTCTTTTGAAGATCTCACAATGTGAAATGGATGTCCATGGTTCCTTGATGCATTTACGTGAAATTTGTCAGCGGCCTGCTGATCCATTTTTCATTTGAGCGTGTAATGAGTACTTGCAGCTCTTGCGGTTTGATGTTTATACTGTTTCTTTAGAAATGAAGCTGAGCTTTCTGATCTTTTTTCCATTGTGCTTTGTTGTAGCGCACTGGTTTCTAATAATTGAAGCTTGTAGAACTGATGAACTGATGCTAATGCTTTCTAAAAGTTATGATGGCGGATTTTGTTTAGTTATTACTGTACTAATCAATTGCTATTCAGTACTTCTTGCATACTCTAACATTTTGTTTGTGGAGTAATAGGAAACCTTGCTCTGGTCCCAAGTTAAAAGAGATGACCGGTAGTGGTATCTTTGGGGTTGACAACGAAGATGGTGTTTCAGAGTCGGGTAGTTCATTGGCAAATTCTAGTAGCAGAACATGTGTAAGAATTTATCAGGTAATTTGTCTATCATAAAGTGCATCGATTCTCTTACTTTCTATTTAATATCAGGGAATTAATTGGGCCGTGACATTTAGCGCTGTTTTTTAATGGTCATATATCATGTCAAACTTAAAGGTGCAACTTAAAACTTGTCGCAAGTAGCTCATGAGCATGGTAGGATAGAAAAATTTTTATATAGGGGCGCGGCGCAGAAATAGCTATAGGTTACAAACGAATATAAGCAACAGAGGGGGTGATAATTGAAGTCTTTTCAGGGAATAAATTCTGGAAAATTTAGGTGACCATGTCCCTTGAACCTAGCCTTAGCTCTGCCACCGGATATAAATGATTTGAGGGTTGTTTGGTATACTCATATCTAAAGTTCATTGCATTCTAAATTTTTAATGACATACAGTGAGATGTGATTCCCAACCTAGATTGTAACCTCTCACATCTTTTGATTTATCCTCACAACAAATCTCTAATTGGTTTGTGGTTTGTTGAGAACAGAATCCTACCCCACTATGATCTTTGATTTCCTCAGAAATCTTTTCATATCGAATGATTTAACCCACAACAGTATCCTTTCCTTTGCAAGGATTATATCTTACTGGCATTGGTTGAGTTGAAGAGTAGCAGCTGAGATGTAAGAGGGGCCAAACCCTACCTAAATTGGTTGAGATGAATTGTTGGCACAGTTGCACTGCCCCTTGTGCTACTATAGTAGTAGAGATGCAGAAATATAAATGAGGGTTGGCTTGGGAGGAGAGAATATGTTTAGTGAGGAAGGATCATAAGAGTTGTAGCTCATTGATTAAGTGTGGAGGAGGTAGTGGTGAAGGATGGAATTTGCCAATATAGGTTGAATGAAGGCTTTGTAGTCCTGTTTCCATTGTTTGTGGTGCTGCTAGGTGGTTAAAATGATGAATGAAAACAGAAGAAGATGAAGAGGAGGTTTAAAAGGTATGAGTCGGTTGACAGTGGAAGAAGGAATGGGTAAGGGGGATCTAGGATTTCTACTAGAGCATTTGAGATGACTTTGTCATGATTTATGTCAGAATATAGATTGGAGACCTATGGTATGGTGGAGTAGCAAAGTTGTACTCTTTATGGGCAAATTCAGAATAGAAATTAAGCTTGCCACTTGAGAAACATTATTCATGTTATGCATCATACATGTTAATTTCATTCAAAGTTGATTTGCATTCTTGAAAGGAAAAAGTGTAGTTTTATGTAGAATTCACTATTATTTGAAATTGATGCTGTATTTTGAAATAATATGCTCTCTTAATCCGACTGAAGCACAGTGCTACAATTTCTGAAAAAGGATTGTACAGATTTCGTCTATGTTTCATGAATGGATTTGATGACATTTCTATGAAACCCGGCGAGTATCAATTGGATTTAATGTTCATGTTATGAAGACACTCACAAGCCATGCAATATTACATTTACTCATTTTGTTTTTCTAGTTCTATAGATCCTCGATTTTTTACCATCAAATGAATCTGCCAGCTGAAGTTCGATATCTTGTTTCTTCAGCAAGCAACAAGCGGCATCAGTCAAATCTCATTTAGTGCTGAGGAGGGTGTTTCCCCAAAGAAACCAATCTCACTTCCAGAGGTGGCAAAGCAGCGAGAATTAAGTGGAACTCTTGAGAGTGAAGCTGATGCTAAAGTGAAGAAACAACTATCTGATGCAAAGAACAAAGAACTCAGTGGGCATGACATCTTTGGCCCCTCTCCTGAGAATCCTCCCAGGCCTTTAGCTGCACGGAATTTAGAGCTGAAAGGTCAGCTGGACTTTGGTGAGCCCACACCGCGCAGCATACATACATCAGTAAAGGTCTCTAATGTAAGTAGCATGATTTCTATACTTTATTTTAATTTGCTTCTATTCTTTTTAAATATTTGAGCTCACTGTTTCCATCATTTGCTATCCTAGATGCGATTATGTTTTCTTAGTCTTTCATGGAGTGCTCTGTAAAGTAGCTATATGTGTACCACAAAAAATGCAAGAGTCTAACTTAGTGGTTGTAAAATTTGTTTTTTACCCCAAAATTCTTATGTAATACTTGGTTCTTATTTTTTACATATCTTAATAAATTATTGTAGGCTTTTTGTGAAAACCCCACTATACCCCTTATCAGTATTGTAGAGTGTCACAGAAATAAGCATAACATTTTCAACATTTAACATATGATACTTTTCATCATCTGAGTATTTAAATAAAACATCCAATAACATTTCATTTTCTTCATAAACGGAAGCATCTAATCACTTCAATTACATAAAACAAATAATTACAGAGTCACTAATAAAATTCAAAATAGTACATCATTGAACTATTTACATACCTCAGCTGTAGACTCACAAATAAAACTAAACACTAAAATATAAAATGAAATAACTTGAAATTATTATGCTTCGACCTTTTCCTTTCATTTTTTTATAATAATAACCAATATGAAAATAACTGGTGAGCTATGAGGCTCAATAAGTTATAAAATTTACATAAAAATTAAATGTCAAATTATTAAGAATAACATGATTTAATTTAATTTAAAAATATTTACAAAACAATATAAATCATTTTTTCATTCAATTGAAGTATATACAGAATATCAATATTAGTCTTTAAAGATTTAACTAAACTTTTATAAAAATGTTCAATGGAGCTCAAGTAAACTTGACATTATCACCATTAAACATAGAGGTTCATTTTGCCTCACGTGCTATGCAGGTTTCATATTTTTGGGGTTCTTTTTGCCCCACCTACAATAATATGTTGTACATCATTTTATAGCCAATCTTTTCAAAATTTTGATATTCATTAAACTTCACATATTTATAAGTCATACTTGTATTGCAGCATGCTTTCATAACAATCTTTTTGTTAAACTATTTGCATACATGCTTTCATAACAATCTTTTTGTTAAACTATTTGCATACAGAGAATGTGCATACACTATGTAAAAAAATCAACCTCTTTCCCAAATATTATCAAATATAAAAACCTTTAAATGAGCATACTAACTCTAATTTTAAACTCACATGATTAAATTATATTTGTGATTATTCATACATAGAAACTTGGATGTATTATCCCTTTATATACATTGAATAAACTTAATATCATTTTTCCCTTTAATGCATTCAAAATTAACACTTCATGCTTATAAATGAAACTCTTTACATTTTTAATATCATTGCATTACTTACTTCTTTGACTAACTGCCTCTTCCAATTCCACACCACACAAACTTTTCCTTTGATAAACTATCCCAAAACCTTCTTTCTGCATATATCTGTTGAATCCTAAATACAATTGATATACACTTATTTAGAACTTCTATTATTACTTATAATTTTATTAGACAACCCATAGTTGTCAATGGATAAACCCATAGTACTTACTTCTTTGACTAACTGCCTCTTCCAATTCCACACCACACAAACTTTTCCTTTGATAAACTATCCAAAAACCTTCTTTCTGCATATATCTGATGAATCCTAAATACAATTGATATACACTTATTTAGAACTTATATTATTACTTATAATTTTATTAGACAACCCATAGTTGTCAATGGCACAAAATAGCACGCGCTATGGCGCACCTACGACGCCATGTTCATGGCTAGGCGCATGTGTTTAAAATAGTGTGCGCTATTTCTGTCACATGTGAGCCATGACGCATGTCGCACGGTGCAAAATAGCGCCCCAAATTATTTTTAAAATTTATTATACTTATGAATATTTTTTATATTTAAAAATATATTTATATTTTAAGATGAACGACTGTTCGTTGTCCTAATTTCACGAAAGATTTTATGTTTGCTGCATCCGCCGAACACATCCAGCAGTCCCGAAGTCGAAGTCGCTGAATCTGTCCCGAAGTCGAAGGTTTTCTAGTTTTTGTTTGCTGCATTCGCTGCTTCCGCCGAATTTGTCCTAAAGTCGAAGTCGCTGCTTCCGCCGAATCGTCCCGCAGAGTAGTGCTTCTGCCAAATTCATCCCCTCATTTGTCTGTTCCAATAAAAAATCTTACCAGCTGACTCCGATTTGCAAGCCCCGTCAGTCCGTCTATTTCACACAGCTATGTTGTTTTGCACATGGTTTAAAATTGCGCAATATGAGGCTCGCCTTTGCGCAATTCCAGTAAAAAATGCCTCGATGCTTACGCCTCGAGGTTTTTTTATGAGGCTTGCGCCTCAACTTGGTTGAGGCCCGCCTTGATGTCCACCTCGCCTCACTGGCATGAGGCTTACGCCTCACGCTATATATATTAAAACTTATATAAATCTTGAAGTAAATGCCTGACATTGGACTCTATAGGAGAGGAGGAAGGGGAGAGAGCAGTTCACCATAATGATGATTCAAATGAAGAACCCCTTAGTGATGACAGTGTTGATGACGTATGAGTTCTTATGTGATATGTCACTGCTATTTATTTTTGGAAATTTGAATTATATGTTAATGTAAAAAATACTGGGATTTGGGGAAGATAAAATTTTGAGTTGAATTATATTTCATGTTGTCTTATTATTGAGATATTTTGATTTCATTTCATATCTTATGCTTTTTTATATTTTATATTTTATATTATTCACTCATTAGTATATAAAAAATTTATTATTTTATGTTTACGCAATCTTTTGATTTTGAGGCTTACGCCTCAAAACACCTTGAGGCTTACGCCTCGCCTCACGAATGAAAAACGCCTCAATACCAGAATACGCAATTTTAAACATTGGTTTTGCACGGCTATTTCTTACAAGAATTTACAACTTAACATGTATGCTCATTACCGCTATGTATATGCTCAGTAACGCTCGGTATCGCTATGTACATGCTCAGTACCGTTTGGTACCGCTATGTACATGCTCGTTACTGCTCGATACACGCTCGGTATCGCTATGTACATGCTCGGGACCGCTTGGTACATGCTTGGTACCTCTAGGTACACGCTCGGTATCTTTCCATACAAACGACTTACAAACTTCAAAATTACTCTTACAAATAAAATTTGTTCCGGGGGGGGGGGGGGGGCAGTGCCCCATTGGACCCCCGACAGCCCGTCATATTATGTTTATGGGACAATATTATGTTTCTTTTATCCAAATTTATTTTCTTTTAGGTGATCATAAAATGTCAGATTCAATTCAATCTTTAAAAAAAGATCCAGCATGGAAATATGCTATACTAGCAAATAAATCTGACAACAATAGTGTGACATGCATTTTTTGTGGTAAAATAACAAAAGGAGAAATTACACACCACAAACAACACTTTGTTGGGGGTTTTAGGAATGCAAGGCCTTGCTCTAACTGTCCCGAGCACGTGAAGTCTGAAATTAAGTTATCCATGTTGAAAAAAAATGATTTAAAAGAACAGTTTAATGATCTATCAAATGTCAACCTTGTTGAAGGAGAAGAAGAAGGCTTTGATGTGATGACAGATGATATTTTAGTTGCTGAACCATCCAAAATATTGTGGACAAATAAATCTAACACATATAGTCAAAGTTCGACATCTATATCTATCTTCAAAACATCACGACCTAAAGGTCCATTAGATACTTTCCTTTTGATAATTATTCACTACTATCTTTCTTTCCACAACCCAACTTAACTTTTCTGTACGGTTTGGGTACGTGAAACCCATTGAAAATGGGCTCACAGGAACCGCCACCACGCAGCCAAAGCATTCCTCTTTTTAGAATTTTGGAATTTGTCTAATAAATTTATTTACTTAACAATAATTAATTGATAAGTAGTTAATAATCTACTTAACAGTAATAAAAGTTGAAAGTTATATTATTTAAACTTATTTAATTTTAAAATAATTAACTTTTGAATTTTCATTACCTATAAAATTGGATATTACAAATCTTCCTTTATTAATAGAATTTCGTCTCCGAAATACAAATCTTCATACATTTTCAAATATGTGAGAAAATTTTTGTCTCATGACTACCTCTTTTTCCCATGTAGCATCCTTCAACGACTTGTATTTTCATTTTACTTTTGCAAAATGAATCATTCTGCTTCTTAATTTATGAAGATCTTTTTCTTATATCAATTTAGTTTCTTCAATATTGGAGGACTTTAATTAAAATTGGGGGAAAATTATTTAGGAATAGAGATCCAAATTGAATTTAAATTGAGGAGGGAATCAATTAAAGAAAGGGGTTGATTTAGGAGGGAATTAGGTGGGCCTATTTAGGGCTAACCATGTTATGTTTTCAACATTATGCAATTTGTTTTCTACTACAGCTTTTCTTTGAGAGTTTCCTAGTAGCATCTTGGGTTTGTGGGAGAGTTAATCTACCTCTCGAATAGTAGATCAATTATATCTTTCATTATTTGATGAAGAAATAATAAAAAATTAGCCTCAATACTTGTGTTCCTGCAATTTCTTCCTATCTAATTTGTCATTTTTACTTTCAAGATGCATCAAATTGGTATAAGAGAGGTTTTTTGGAGACAATAACAACAAAGAAGATGGATGTGTTGGAAGGCTAAATTGATCAATTCAAATCTGGGGTTGAGGAGAAATTCTCAGCCATCGAAGAAAGGTATTCAACCATAGAGAATCGGATGGGGAGCCAATGTGGAGGATTGGAGGAGATGATGATGAAGCTCACTGGGATGCAATCCAAAAATCCATCGACAGTTCCAATGGCTTACCATCATTACAATTCGGTCTAGATTTCCTTGTCCAAATCCAAAGGAAAAGAAATCAGACCAGAATAGTTCGAAAAGAGAGTTCCTTTCATCAATAGCCTCCTAAGGCTCCTATAAGGGGTAGAATAGGGTTATCAGATGGGGGACAACATGAAGGGAGTTTTATGGTGGGTTTTATGGTGGAGGTGGTAGGGCAACCAACCACTATGGGAGGTCATATGGGCAAGGAAGAGTGGATAACCAGAGAAGGTGGACGAACCAAGCAATGGGGATTGGGTAATGGATGGTGGATGGAAGAAAGGTGGGATTCTCACCCTCGAACCATTGACGGGAGAGGAAGATGGGGTGGATATGTGAAGCTGGGAAAGTTGAAGATGCCGGTGTTCGAAGAGGAGGATGCCCATGGATGGGTATACCGGGTGGAGAGATATTTTGCAGTAAAATGATTGAGAGAGGAGTAGAAGCTTACATCTACAAGGTTATGTATGGAGGGAAAAGCCCTCGCGTGGTTCCAGTGGAGGGAGGTGAGATATCCGATCCGTTTGTGGGAGGAGTTTAAGGATTGCTTGTTGGAACATTTTTGAGCCATTCGGTAAGGAGACCTACACGACCAATTCCTTACCTTGACTCATGAGAGATCTGTCATGGAGTACAGGGAGAGATTTAATTTGCTGTCGGGGAGGTTGAGGGTATTTCAAAGGTGGTGTTGGAGGGAAATTTCATGAAAGGTCTGAAACCCAACATACGAGCGGACGTATGTTTGATGAGACCGAGGGGGTTAAAGGAGACGATGGAACTAGCCCAAATATTAGAATATTAGAGACAAATGGAAAGGAGCAGTAAGAGCGGAGTTGCGGGAGGGCTCTTACAGGAGTACCTCGACTTCACTGTCACTGAAGACCTCAATGGTGTCATTTCAACGGGAGGTCCCAAGGGAGAATAGTGGGGGAGTTCGCCTTGGGGCCAATTTTAAGCGCCTCATAGAAACAAAGGTGCAAGACAAAAGAGCGAAATGTCTATGCTTTCGTTGTGATGAGAAGTATGCATCTGACCATCAATGTAAGGACCGCACACTCCAGGTCCTTATGGTTTGTGAGGAGGAGACTGATAGTGAGGATCTAGTGGAGGAAGCAAAAGAAGGAGAGGAGTACTTACACCTAGATGTGGTAGAAGTGTTCTTAAAGTCAGTGGTGGGTTCTACTTCAAATCACATCATGAAGGTGAGGGGGCATATCATGGAGCAGCTAGTGGTGATCTTGGTGGATAATGGGGCTACTTATAACTTCATCTCAAATTGGGTCATGGACTATTTGGGATTAAAGTTGTTAGATACATGGAGCTTTGGAGTTATGATGGGAACATGAAATGTGTAAAGGAGTAGGGGGATATGTTGGGGGGTGGTGCTGAAACTCGAGGGCATACAGATGGCGGAGGATTTTCTTCATCTAGATTTGGGGAGCTGATATGATTATAGGGATGAAGTGGTTTCAAACAATCAGGGAGATGAAGGTGGTCTCGAAATTTCTAACTATTGAGATTTAGGTGAAGGGGAAGAAGGTGGTGCTGTGGGGAGATGCCAGCTTGTGCAGAAGGTGGTGCTGCGGGGAGATGCCAGCCGACTTTGTTTGAATTTCAAAATTCAAATCACTTAATTACCTTCCTAAAATAAACCCTTTGCCATTTAGGAAAGTATCCATATTTGAATTCAATTAAATATTTCAATTCTAAATACTTTCCTAATGTCAAACTCAATTAGGAAGCTTCCCAAATTAAATCAAATCTGAAATTAAAATTCAGATTTGATTCTAATATATACTTGAATCCCTTGGGCCCACATGCATGAAACCTAGACATTTATTTACCTTCTACTATGGCCGGCCCCCCTACCTTTTTCCCCTCACGAATCATCTCCCTAATATAAATTAAATGCCCATTAAACCCCCCTAACCGACGGGCCCCCCTTGGATTATTTTGGGAATAGTTTGGAAATTTAAATCACCCCCTTTCCTCCCCTAGAAAAATTTGAAATAAATTTCAAATTTTCTAAGATCTCTTGCCCACTTCCCTAGCCTTAAACTCTAGCCTTCCTTCCCCTTTTCCCTCTACCCGAGAAGACCTCACTCCCGGCCCTTCCCCCCTTCCCCCTTTTCTAAACGTCGGCTCCTCCAAGATTCCCACAAAGAAGATTTCCAAGTTTATGGATGGCTGATCCTGAGGTCAACCATGGATTCGCATACAACTCTCAAGGACAAATCGATATCCTGCAATCACCTTTTTTTGATCCCGACTGGGAATTCGAAGATTCCGTCGAAGGCTACGTAGATCGCATGCTCTACCATCTCGCCGAGACGATTGATGAACAATGACTGGCAACTCATCAAACGTTCACCTGTGCTTCCTTCTCCAACTACTCTCCCGTGGATCAAAACCATCGTCGTCGTCACCGTCCTAATGGCATCACTTAGTTTGATAAAGGTCTTTCTCTGCGAAAGCCCCTCGGAGAGTTTGAGTGAGAGAGAGAAACTCGAGGTGAAAGCTCTTGATATTAACTTGTGGATTATTATTACTAGTACATCTAGTTTTATTGTAATTTCTGTTTTTATTTTAAAGTGATCTATTCTCTTGCAAGTGTAACTGCATGCATGAGGAAAATTTCAAAGGATAATTCTTAAAATTATTTCTTATGATTCATTAATTTTAAAGTAGCGAACTTGCAATAACTTAATTATTTCCTAAAATTCATGGTCGGCTCACATCAACAATTCTCTGAGGCCTTTCAGCAACCTAAAAGGTTACCGTCGCCCTGCGAACATGAGTGCGCCATTACTTTGAAGGAGGGAGCGTCACTTATCATTGTTAGGCCATATTAGTACCCACATATTCAGAAGGATGAGATCGAAAAGCTCATCAGAGAGATGCTCAAGAAAGGAATTATCAGGCTTAGCGTGAGTCCTTTTTCCAGCCCTGTGTTACTAGTAAGAAAGAAGGACGACAATTTGAGGTTTTGCTTGGATTATAGGATCCTAAACAAGGATACCACCAGATTAAAATGAAGCTTGGGGATTTACACAAGACAAATTTTAGGACTCGTGAGGGTCACTACGAGTTTTTGGTCATTCCTTTTGGCATTACCAAAGCCCCAACCACTTTTCGGTCTCTTATGAACTGGGTTTTCCAACCCTACCTCAAAAAGTATGCACATTTCATCCCTCTGAAACACCCTTACACTGCGGTCTCTGTGGCTACTGTTTTCGTGCGAGAGGTGGTGCGGTTGCATTGATTTCCAAAATCCATTGTGTTAGATAAGGATAATACCATAAGGTTGTAACACAAATCACATTTTATAAAGAAATTACCCCGGTGTACACAACGCCAGATCTAGAAATCCTGGCTAAGCAAGCTGAAGAATGGGATATGAATTATGACATTTATGTTTCCCTCCAACCAGAATGGGTAGGCAAGGCGACAGAGTCTAACCCTTTCTTAACTAAATTCCATTCACTACTACAACGATTAAAGGATAATGGGTTCATTGGAGATGACCCATTACGACATTGGGCGAAAAATCAGGTAATTTGTAAGCTTGATATTATTAATCCTGATCTAACCATCCAGGATAAACCCTTGAAGCATGTTATACCATTGATGCAAACTCAATTCAAGCGCCATATTGAAGAATTACTAAAGCTAGGAGTAATCCGACCAAGTTCTAGCCGACATCGTACGATGGTCATGATTGTAAATTCAGGAACTTCAATCGACCCAATAACCGGTCAAGAAATAAAAGGAAAAGAACGCATGGTCTTTAATTACAGGTCAGTCAACGACAACAGATACAAAGACCAGTACTCATTACCTGGTATTAATACTTTACTGAAACGAATTGGGAACAGTAAGGTATATTCAAAATTTGATCTTAAAAGCGGATTTCATCAAGTTGCCATGCATCCAGACTCTATCGAATGGACAGCTTTCATCAGTCCTACTGGCCTATACGAATGGCTGGTAATGCCATTCGGTTTGAAAAAATGCACCAACCGTTTTTCAACGAAAAATGAACAATTTCTTTACTAATTGTTCAAACTTTCTAGTGGTATACATTGATGACATACTTATTTTCAGCAACACAGAAGCATAACACAAACGACACCTAGAGGCTTTTCTAAAGATTGTTGAACAAGAAGGCCTAATCCTATCAGCAAACAAAATTGAAGGTTGCAGAAAAACAAATTGAATTCTTAGGCGCAGTCATCGGAAATAACATAATCAAACTACAACCGCACATTATCAAGAGAATCGCCAATTTCCCTGACGACAAACTGAAAGAAAAACAAGGCCTAAGATCATGGTTAGGAATTTTAAATTATGCTCGCAATTATATTCCTAACCTTGGTATTTTGCTAGGACCACTTTACGAAAAGACCTCACCACATGGCGATAAAAGAATCAAGAAACATGATTGGCAGTTAATCCGAAAAATCAAAAGCCTGGTGCAAAAGCTTCCCGACCTAGAAATACCTCCAAAAAATGCATATATAGTTCTTGAAACCGATGGATGCATTGAAGGATGGGGAGGAGTATGCAAATGGAAGAAACAGAAAAGAGATCCCAAAGGAACAGAGAAAATCAGCGCATACGCTAGTGGAAAATTTGCAACTTTAAAATCAACAATAGTTGCAGAAATCCATGCATGCATGGAAACATTGGAAGCATTAAAAATTCATTATCTGGATAAAAGCAGAAATCACTCTAAGAACAGACTGCCAAGCAATTATAGCCTTCTACAATAAGTCCGCAGCGCACAAACCCTCTAGAGTGCGTTGGCTATCTTTCACAGACTACATCAACGGACTAGGAATGACTATACGATTCGAACATATTGAAGGCAAAAACAACGTCCTCGCCGATAATCTTTCAAGACTAACGTTTGTTCTTTGTGTAGAAACAACCTTATCTAGCCATTCTTCACAACATCTTATCATAGGATGGAACCAACTAAGCGGAATACACAACCCCACCGAGCTGGAAAGGAGCCAGCTCAGACTTGTGCAAAAGATCTTGGAAGAAGAAGGACGAGAGAAAGTCCTAATGATCACTCACAAACCTACGAGGATTTCGTAAAAGAATATTTTCAACAAAGATCAGCTGATCCCACTGCTGAAGAACTCAGAAGAATCTTCACTGATCATGAACAACCACAGTCTGAGCGAAAAACTCAAGAGCATGCAATTCCACGAAAAGAAGACCTACATAGAGAAATATTACGACAAACACTTCAATACCCTATTGAAGTCACGCGATTGGACCAACTTAGAGGAGCAGCCAGACGAGTCGAGACAGAACAAATCTACACTGTCCTCAATGAACTCCGTATTCTACTGCGGATCTATACCAATAAGACAGAATACTGCAGTAGACTCGTCACAAAAGATAATTGCTACACAGAATTATTTCAACCACTCCGGAATGATGAAGAAACTTTAGCAGGCATAATGGATATGCTTGAAGCACTCACAAATCAATCATACAAACATCTCATCTGAAAGACATGGTGGACCCTACCCACTAAAACCACTACCAATAGATTCCCACTATCTATTAAAAATATTATGTGAATGCCACAATCACATGACATTATTGTACCTTTTTATTCCACTAAATCAAAACCATGGGCTATCCCCGGTTTTGAAAACCGATTTTCTAGTGTGAAATTGGTTATAAAAATCAGCGTGTATTAGGAAGAAAACACACAGCCTTCTTAAGCACGACTCTCGGTTGGACTGCACGACTCTCGGTTGGACTGCCACAATCGCAGAAACTTTGTATGAAGATGGTTGGACTGCACGACTCTCGACTCGTATGGCTGCTCCTCTAAGTTGGTCTAATCGCGTGACTTCAATAGGGTATTGAAGTGTTTGTCGTAATATTTATAAATGTAGGTCTACTTTTCGTGGAATTGCATGCTCTTGAGTTTTTCGCTCAAGCTGTGGTTGTTCATGATCAGTGAAGATTCTTCTGAGTTCTTCAGCAGTGGGATCAGCTGATCTTTGTTGAAAATATTCTTTTGCGAAATCCTTGTAGGTTTGTGAGTGATCATTAGGACTTTCTCTCGTCCTTCTTCTTCCAAGATCTTTTGCACGAGTCTGAGCTGGCTCTTTTCCAGCTCGGTGGGGTTGTGTATTCCGCTTAGTTGGTTCCATCCTGTGATAAGATGTTGTGAAGAATGGCTAGATAAGGTTGTTTCTACACAAAGAACAAACGTTAGTCTTGAAAGATTATCGGCAAGGACGTTGTTTTTGCCTTCAATATGTTCGAATCGTATAGTCATTCCTAGTCCGTTGATGTAGTCTGTGAAAGATAGCCAACGCACTCTAGAGGGTTTGTGCGCTGCGGATTTATTGTAGAAGGCTATAATTGCTTGGCAGTCTGTTCTTAGAGTGATTTCTGCTTTATCCAGATAATGAATTTTTAATGTTTCCATGCATGCATGGATTTCTGCATTTATTGTTGATTTTAAAGTTACAAATTTTCCACTAGCGTATGCGCTGATTTTCTCTGTTCCTTTGGGATCTCTTTTTTGTTTCTTCCATTTGCATACTCCTCCCCATCCTTCCATGTATCTATCGGTTTCAAGAACTATATATGCATTTTTTGGAGGTATTTCTAGGTCGGGAAGCTTTTGCACCAGGCTTTTGATTTTTCGGATTAACTGCCAATCATGTTTCTTGATTCTTTTATCGCCATGTGGTGAGGTCTTTTCGTAAAGTGGTCCTAGCAAAATACCAAGGTTAGGAATATAATTGCGAGCATAATTTAAAATTCCTAACCATGATCTTAAGCCTTGTTTTTCTTTCAGTTTGTCGTTAGGGAAATTGGCGATTCTCTTGATAATGTGCGGTTGTAGTTTGATTATGTTATTTCCGATGACTGCGCCTAAGAATTCAATTTGTTTTTCTGCAACCTTCATTTTGTTTGCTGATAGGATTAGGCCTTCTTGTTCAACGATCTTTAGAAAAGCCTCTAGGTGTCGTTTGTGTTCCGCTTCTGTGTTGCTGAAAATAAGTATGTCATCAATGTATACCACTAGAAAGTTTGAACAATTAGTAAAGCAATTGTTCATTTTTCGTTGAAAAACGGCTGGTGCATTTTTCAAACCGAATGGCATTACCAGCCATTCGTATAGGCTAGTAGGATTGATGAAAGCTGTCCATTCTATAGAGTCTGGATGCATGGCAACTTGATGAAATCCGCTTTTAAGATCAAATTTTGAATATACCTTAATGTTCCCAATTCGTTTTTAGTAAAGTATTAATACCAGGTAATGCGTACTGGTCTTTGTATGTGTTGCCGTTGACCGACCTGTAATTAAAGACCATGCTTTCTTTGCCTTTTATTTCTTGACCGGTTATTCGACTTTCATGCGATCAGATCAAAAACATGTTTGAATACATGAATGATTATAAAGTCCTCGCTGCAAAATCTGGGAGGATGTATATTAGTTCCGAGCTCTCTGAAAAGTTCTTCAAGAAGATGCCGCCTTTACTCGGAGAAGAAGTCGAAAAAGCATTTAAAGAACGACATCCAGGAAACACCGTAGGGGTTTTACCAAGGATCAAATTCACATACCAATACCTAGCAGATTTGTGCAAAAAGGCTGCTATCCAGAGAGGAATTAAAGACCTCTCTATTTGCCGAAAAATACCGGTGCCTGGATATTATAACCATCAAAAGAAGTATGGTTTAAGAAAGGCGAAAAACTACAAAGGAAAGCCTCATGACTCTCATGTTAGAGTCATTAAAAACAAAAACAAACCACGAAGTACCAAATGCAGATGTTATATCTGTGGGGAAGAAGGACACTTTGCTAGAGAATGTAAAAGCAAACAAGGGAATATGGCTCGAGCAGCCATAATCAGTAACCTTGACCTACCAGAATATTATGACATTCTATCACTCGACCTTGATGAAGAACAGTTTGATGCAATCTGTAGCATCTCAGAAGGAGAAGGCGAAAATACGCTAGTACACATTCGAAATGCTCTCGAAAATACGCCGGATGAACTCTTATTTATGATGCAAGAAGACTTAGGATGGAGGCAGAAGGTCACTCTAAAGGCTGAACAAGAAGCATGCACACATGAATGAGAATTCAACAAACCCATTCAAAGTCCTTTCTCAAAGTGTACCTACTGCGCAATCAACTCTAATATCAAGATGCGGATGCACTGCCCAAATTGTAAGATTACTTCATGTCCAGTGTGTGCATTATTCTATTTCTCAATTTCAATTCCCAAAGAATTAATTCTCCAGCCATATCAATCAAGAGAAAAATTGATTTAAGAATTGATCAAACACTCTGACCATTTAGTAGAAGAAAATAAGCGTTTGAAGGAACAACTTGACAAATTACAAACTGAACAGTTAGAAGAATCCAGGAAAGAATTACTCATCCATGACATGGCAAATGAGGATCTCAACGAAGACCTTGATACAACTACTGTTCAAGCAACAAAAATTATGACAGAAATGGCTAAAGAAAGTGCTGAAAAACCCTCAAAAAAGGTATTAAATCGCCTCTACAATATCATAATTCATTTTGAAATACTAGATGTTCCAGGGTTCAACATCCGAGCCATTGTTGATACGGAAGCTACGTCATGTTGTGCCAATACAAATGATATACCTGAGGCAGCACGAGAGCCATTAAACTACGAGACATCCTTTAGTGGGGTAAACTCCGTTAACCAATCCAGAATGAAAGTCAAAAATGGATCAATGATAATTGGGGACAATAAGTTCCGAATTCCTCAAATATACTGCTTTGATATGAGTACCAAGGATGGTATACAAATGCTTTTTGGATGCAATTTCTACGAAGCCTAAATGGAGGAGTTCGAATTGAAGGAAATATGATCACATTTTAAAAAGAAATTACCCTGGTGTACACAACGCCAGATCTAGAAATCCTGGCTAAGCAAGCTGAAGAATGGGATATGAATTATGACATTTATGTTTCCCTCCAACCAGAATGGGGAATGGGTAAGATGAAGAGGCATCAGGT
This sequence comes from Dendrobium huoshanense, assembly GCA_016618105.1. Classification (NCBI taxonomy): domain Eukaryota; kingdom Viridiplantae; phylum Streptophyta; class Magnoliopsida; order Asparagales; family Orchidaceae; genus Dendrobium; species Dendrobium huoshanense. The sequence continues at coordinate 38,549,556 of CM028350.1, read as the reverse complement.
TTAGCAGCAAGAGATGTGGCTGGGGGATAATTGATTGGACCCATGACTGGTTCATTTGGAGGGAGATAGTTTGAGGAGACGGAAGCTTTGGTTGCCATTTTCTTGAGTTGAGGGTACTCAAATTCGGCTAATTGATCTTTAAGTGTGAAACGGGTTTGGGTAGGTTCATGGGGTTCGGTTTTGAGAGGCTGAAAGGGTGTACCTGAGTTCTTACAAGAGTTCGCAGGCAACCCACCCGTGGATTGGGATCTGGGGAAGGCGGTGGTGAGGTATTATCACCCCACCCTGTGGGTTGAATGGCAGTAATAGGAATAGAGGATGAGGCAGGCGGGTTGTAATATACCAGATAATCATATTTGCCAGAAGGCTGACCGAGCGTGCCAGCATAAGGTTGTTCTTCCATATATTGAGTCCATATCTGTTGTTCCATTGTTGCAGCAGGTGGTGCTGGTTCAGCAGGTTCTGGTTCATTAGCAGGTTCTGGTTCAGCAGCAGGTTCTGGTTTAGCAGATTTAGTAGGTTCAGCAGGTTCTGGTTCAGCAGCAGGTTCTGGTTCAGCAAGTTCAGCAGGTTCTGGTTCAGCAGCAGGTTCTGGTTCAGCAAGTTCAGCAGGTTCAGCAGGTTCTCCACCACCTTCCGCATCAGCGAATAAGGGTTCGCTAAGATAGTTGCAGAGGTATAAGAGATCAGAGAAAGAATCATCTTCATCATCTGGTTCCGTAACCAGTTCGAGATCAGAAGTATCCCAAAGAGGTTCATCAGTATCCAGATAAAGTGCGAATTCGGTTGAATCATCAGGATCAGGAACTTCTGGTGGAATGGGCTGGGGAGTATAACTGGAAAAAGATAGACGGAGTGAACCGTCTAACCGTTGATGAGTGTGTAGCGCGTTGGGTATGAGGAGTGCTAATGTCGTGGAAGAAGGCCAGAGATTCCATAATCTTCCTTGTAATTCGGTGATTGATCGGCGGCGACCGGGTATTGCAGAGATACCATGAGATGCTAAATAGTTAGCAACACCAGTAATATTATAGCGAAAACCAGTTTGGCTTGTGTTAGTGAGTCTTGCTACAAGTGCTCTTGTAATAAGAAGATTTGACTCACCTCCTTGCCATTCCTCATAGCCATGTGCATGGTTTAAAATTGCGCAATATGAGGCTCGCCTTGAGGCCCGCCTTGAAGCCCGCCTCGCCTCACTGGCATGAGGCTTACGCCTCACGCTATATATATTAAAACTTACATAAATCTTGAAGTAAATGTCCGACAATGGACTCTATAGGAGAGGAGGAAGGGGAGAGAGCAATTCACCATAACGATGATTCAAATGAAGAACCCCTTAGTGATTACAGTTCTGATGACTTATGAGTTCTTATGTGATATGTCATTGCTATTTATTTTTAGAAATTGGAATTATATGTTAATGAAAAAAAATACTTGGATTTTGGAAAGATAGAATTTTGAGTTGACCTATATTTCATGTTGTCTTATTATTGAGATATTTTGATTTCACTTTATATCTTATGTTTTTTTATATTTATATTATTCACTCATTAGTATATAAAAAATTATCATTTTATGTTTATTCAATCTTTTGATTTTGAGGCTTACGCCTCAAAACGCCTTGAGGCCTACGCCTCGCCTCACGAATGAAAAACGCCTCAATACCCCAATACGCAATTTTAAACATTGGCCATGTGTCATAATGACTAATTCAATATGATTGAGAAAATCATGAATAGAGAGCATGAGATTAGGAGCAATATACACTAATTGCGTACCAGAAGAGAGGTCTATTTCCATAGTACCAATGATAGATACATCTGAGCGCCATCGAGTATCTCGAAGAACTACCAATGCTGTAGTTCTTGCGTCTCGCCTGTGGAGTGTCTGAACATGGACCATAATTAGTCCGAGATGTATATGTTGCATTCCTTCATGGAGGAGCCTTTGATATGATTGTTGTCGTATGAATGGTAGGTTGACTTGATGTTCATCAAGAACAAGGACTCTTTCTTCAGTATAGTGTTGGTATACACGATGATGTTGTGCAGTCCAACCATCTTCATACAAAATTTCTGCGGGAACGAGATTGGCTCGTTTTCGTTGTGAAAGTTGCAAGTCAGCATCAGGATCTAGTTGGCTTTCAAGTGTTGTCTGGTAACGATGGCATCGAGGAAATATTCTTTGCAGCTCATATGCCATTCTTGATCGTAGTCGGTAACCACGGATCTGGTCTTCTATTGTTACTGGAAGTATGGAAGTTTGTTGAAGTGAAGTGGCTCGTTCTGGCAGGGTTGAAGTTCTTAAGAAAATCATTTTGCTCGTTTTTGTTCTTCAAGAAAGATCTTTTTAGGATCTTTGAAGACAAATAACTGTCCTTTGTTTTGTGCTCTTGGCTTTGTTCGTTCTCCTCCAAGATTTAATGCTTGTAATTGATTTTATAAGGATGATAGTGATTGTTCAAATGAGTTTGATGTTCCTGTTATGCCACTTAATTGTTGAACTCGATCTTCCAAGTCTTTTATACGTTCAAGGTTTACTAATAGGAGTTGAATGATTGTATTATTTTGTTTTATTAAGGTCTGAAAGCAAGTTTCGGTATTAGGACAGGATTCTGTTGCATTTATGAATCCAACAGCTGGTGGTTCAATGGTCTCACTTCCCTAGCCTTACTTCCCCCTTTTCCCTCTACCCGAGAAGACCTCACTCCCAGCCCTTCCCCCCTTCCCCCTTTTCTAAACGCCGGCTCCTCCAAGATTCCCACAAAGAAGATTTCCAAGTTTATGGATGGTTGATCCTGATGTCAACCATGGATTCACATACAACTCTCAAGGACAAATTGATATCCTGCAATCACCTTTTTTTGATCCCGATTGGGAATTCGAAGATTCCGTTAAAGGCTACGTAGATCGCATACTCTACCATCTCGCCGAGACGATTGATGAACAATGACCTTCCGGCCAGTGGCAACTCATCAAACGTTCACCTGTGCTTCCTTCTCCGACTACTCTCCCGTGGATCAAAACCATCGTCGTCGTCACCGTCCTAATGGCATCACTTAGTTTGGTAAAGGTCTTTCTCTGTGAAAGCCCCTCAGAGAGTGTAAGTGAGAGAGGAAAACTCGAGGTGAAAGCTCTTGATATTAACTTGTGGATTATTATTACTAGTACATCTAGTTTTATTGTAATTTCTGTTTTTATTTTAAAGTGATCTATTCTCTTGCAAGTGTAACTGCATGCATGAGGAAAATTTCAAAGGATAATTCTTAAAGTTATTTCTTATGATTCATTAATTTTAAAGTAGCGAACTTGCAATAACTTAATTATTTCCTAAAATTCATGGTCGGTTCACATCAACAATTCTCTGAGGCCTTTCAGCAACCTAAAAGGTTACTGTCGCCCTGCGAACATGAGTGCGCCATTACTTTGAAGGAGGGAGCGTCACTTATCAGTGTTAGGCCGTATTAGTACCCACATATTCAGAAGGATGAGATCGAAAAGCTCATCAGAGAGATGCTAAAGAAAGGAATTATCAGGCTTAGCGTGAGTCCTTTTTCCAGCTCCGTGTTACTAGTAAGAAAGAAGGACGACAATTTGAGGTTTTGCTTGGATTATAGGGCCCTAAACAAGGATACCACCAGATTAAAATGAAGCTTGGGGATTTACACAAGACAACTTTCAGGACTCATGAGGGTCACTACGAGGTTTTGGTCATGTCTTTTGGCATTACCAAAGCCCCAACCACTTTTCGGTCTCTTATGAACCGGGTTTTCCAACCCTACCTCAAAAAGTATGCACATTTCATCCCTCTGAAACACCCTTACACTGCGGTCTCTGTGGCTACTGTTTTCGTGCGAGAGGTGGTGCGCTTGCATGGATTTCCAAAATCCATTGTGTTAGATAAGGATAATGTATTCCTTAACCACTTATGGAAGGAGTTGTTTCATTTATATGAGACAATTATGAAGAGAAGCACATCTTACCATCCCCAGATAGATGGCTAGACCGAGATGGTCAGCATAATTGTAGAGACCTATTAGAGATGCTGTTTCAGATACGCCAAAGAGTTGGGCCAAATGGATTGCTTGGGCTAAATATTAGTACAACACCTCGTACCATTCAGTAGTATATACCACCCCTTTTAGGATTTTCTATAGGAGAGATCCACCTCATTTGATTCATTATGGGCGTAGAATTACACTAGTATTCAATGTAGATCAATGATTAGAGTAGAAGGACATAGTATTATATCTAAGCTTAAGGGACATCTGGTGAGGGCCCAACATTTCATGAAAAGGAAGGCTGATGATGAGCACAGAAGATGAGTACACTTCAAGCCTGGAGATATGGAGTACTTGAAGCTGATATCCTACAAGCAAAAGATACTAGCCAAGAGGGGGAATGAAAAATTGACCCCACGATACTTTGTGCCTTATGAGATTTTGGAGCGCATTGGAGCAGTGGCATATCGATTAGGGCTACCACCTTCATTAGCATTACACCCAGTATTTCATGACTCCCAGCTGAGGCAGACGATAGAAAATCACGCACCGTCTTCACTACACCCGATTTTGACAGAAGACATGGAGGTCATTTGGGAACCCCTGTGAGTAGAAGGGGTGCGCCTAGGAGACATCGGGTCGCATGAGGTACGAATCAAGTGGAATGAATTGCCAGAGCACGAAGCTACATGGGAACCATGCAGGATGATTATAAAGTTTCTATCCTTTCACCTTGAGAACAAGGTGCTGTGTTTGGATGGGGAGTATTGTTACTGTGAACGGGAGCCAGCCGAACCTAGCGACTTCTCTGGGCTGGACTCTTTCGTCGGGTTCAGCAAAATTGAACCTAGCAGATAGGGAAGGGGGTTCGGCCCTCCTTGTCGGACTCAAAAAAATCTTTAATTCAATATGTGAGGAGAAATAGGAGAGATAATTAGGAAGGTTTTAATTAAAATTAGGGAGAAATTACTTAGGAAAAGAAATCCAAATCAAAACCAAATGTACATGTTTTACTAAATTGAAACCAGATTGAACTTGCAATCAATTCTCTTGATTTTATTTGTTTTTTAAGCAGAAGCGTTTTTCTATCGGTCTGCCTTTCCTAAGGTCCCATAAGTAGACGTAATTAGTAGCAAATTATACACATCAAATTTCGTATATAAAAGTGTGTTGGGCCTGTACCCCCCTTGTACACATCAAATTGTACATACAAGTAGTATGAATCCACCCATACACACACCTCTACATTCCTAAACCGCACATAGATCTCCTTGCATAATCTCATATGAATTTCTTCCCATAAAAAGTGATTATTTTCGTCATTTAGGCTTCCTTTCTGACGGCTTTCTTTCTGCTTCTTAAAGCAGAACTTTAATTTTTGAATTAAAAAGCTGCTTTAAGAAGCAGAAAGAAAGCCGTCCCAAACGAAGTCTTAGGCTTCATTTGAGACGACTTTTTTACACTTTTACATATCTAAAAAGTTGCTTTAAGAAGCAGTAAAAAAGCCGTTTGGAAGCCTTAGAAATATAAAATGAATCTATAATGCCCCCATGATAGCATGCTCATATTCTTTTCCCTTTAGCCTGCTGGAGGCCAAAGCAACATATCGTTGAGCGAGGAGCCCGTGGAGAAAACAGCAAAGAAAATCCACAACCAGAAATTCCAGGAGCTAACTGGCAATGACATTTTTAAGGGCGATGCGGCGCCGACATCAGCAGAGAAGCCACTGAGCTCTGCAAAGCTGAAAGAGATGAGCGGCAATGACATATTTGCCGATGTTAAGGCAGCCTCTCGTGACTACTTTGGAGGGGTCAGAAAACCTCCAGGTGGTGGAAGCAGTATTGCTCTCGTTTGATTTCTAATTTCAGATTTTTCAATCTCCTCCCTATCGGCTTTCTAATCTTTAGCTGCGTTTTGGTGATGATTTGGGTGTTCTATTAGATCTTGTTTTCAGATTATCTGTACTTTGATTATTACTTCTTTGCCTCGCTGCTTGTCTCTGTGTGTGCTTGCTAGGAGATTTAGTTCAACTGTTTTTTAATGAGCTGATGCATGTGGATGTTTTCTATTCATCATTTTCCTGTTTTTTTTTTTCTTGCTTGAAAAATTTTGACATCAAGATATTTGGTTTAAAAGAGCTATTTACAAAATCAACTTGATTTTTTTTTTAAACTATTAAATTCATATATTTATGTATGTCATGATAGAATAATCAATAATTTATTAAAAAAATTATGTATTTAAGTATGTCATGATCAAATCATTGATTATTTATCAAAAATAATAAAAATATATATAGGATGAAGTTTTGTTAATATTTGAAAGAGAACTATCTGTTGGACTTTATCACTGGATAAGTTTATCACTCTATAATTTTTTCTCTTATTGAATCACAATCTATAGTGCATAATATTTTTTCTTTTCCATGCACTTATCTTTATAAATGTAAATCAATATGTTTAATATGTTCCTACCCATAACATCTATAGTTTGATTTGGAACGATTTTTTTACTGTTTTTTTTAATGAAATTTTAATATAAATATATTTTAAACTAAAAAATTTTATATTAAAAATTTATTATAAAAAAAGCAATAAAAAACTGTCTCAATCGAAACCGATATAAAAAATTGTTTTGTTCAAAATAGATATGTTGGGGCTTCACTATTTTTTAAAGTAAATTTTTAACTTAAAAAAATTATAAAAATAAATTTTTTTAATAAAAATTAAACAAAATGAAACCTCAATTTTGATCGATCTCAAAAAATTTGAGTTGGAGATTCTGCAAATTAAAATTTCGTAAAATTAAACATTAAACAGTCATTTTACTCTTTCAACTGGAAAGTATGAGTGGTAGGAAAGAAATGTAAGTGGTATATTTGATATTAAAATATGAGTGGTAGGAATGAAATATATGAGTGGTAGGAAAGAAATGTAAGTGGTATATTTGATATTAAAATAATATAGGGTGGTATTCATGTAATATTAAAGTTTTAGGTGTTAGATATGTAAATAGGATGTTATAAAGTGGTATGTATGTAAATTTCCCTTTTTTTTTTTGTTTGGGAAAAATATCCGGACTGGAAAGTTGATCAGCTCAAGGGATCCACCGAAGCTCGTCGCGTAAAAAGCGATCCGTACTGAAGCCCTTCGTTTTTTTTTAAATTCGAAATTATCACATCTTCTGTAATTACAAAACAAACCCCAAGAATTAATCACAAGTTTATAAATACAAACCTATGAACTCTCTCTTTCTCTCAATTTCGATCTGAAGAAGCTCTGTATCGAAAGAATCCTTCGCCACCTTAGTCGCCTCTGTCGATCATCGCCAATCCCCGTTCACATTAAACGGAGGCGGAGATGGAGAATTTCTTCGATGAACTCCTGAACGATGATTCTCAACCCACATCGGCGCCACAATCCGCGACTTCTTCCGGAAATAATGGGATTGCCATAGCCAAACCCAACTCTGCATCCAGGCTATTGGATCCTCCCATCGCATATGGCTATAAGTATGGCAGCGACATTGCTGGATTTTCTGAAGCATCATCCTGCTGTTCGAGCTCCACCCCATTCGTCCCTTCCCAGACGGTGGCCGAACTCCGGTCACCGGATATTGATTTCCTTCCTCATAATGCGGTGGGGAAGGAGATGGATTATATTAGGCTTCAACAGAGACTTCAAGCTCTGCAGATTCAAGAGGGGATTGCTAGAGATCACTCTGCTGCGGCCGGAAACTTGCAGTGTTCTTACCCAATGTGGCGTCAATCTCAATCCTCTACAGCTTATTATTCCAATGCTTTAAATCCCAATAAGGCGATCAATGTAACGGCAAGCCAAAATGGATTTGCTCTGAACCAAAATACCCTAAACTTGCTCAACTCGCAGGCTTCCTCTGTTAGAGTTCCAAGGAACACCGAAGTTTGTGGGTGTGAGGATAGTTTTATCATTCAGGGGAATGACATTTCTTATGCTGAAACTAATGCGATTGCCTTTGGTAGAGAGCGGAGCTTGCCTCAGATTGATGCTCATATGGATGCCATGATTCGTCTAAGACGAGTCGATTCTTTTCCTGATGTGAAAAGATCCATCTATCATATAGCCAAGGACCAAAATGGCTGTCGTCTTCTGCATCAAAAGATTGATGAAGGGAATGCTTATGAAATCTCTGCCATTTTTAATGGGATCATTGGTCATGTGGTCGGGTTAATGGAGAACGGTTTTGGCAACTATCTCATTCAGAAGTTGATTGGCATCTGCAACGACCAACAGAGGATAAGGATTGTTCAAATGCTAACAGAAGACCCAAATGTGTTTAGTAGGGTCGCTCTAAACACGCACGGGTAATTCTTTTTTTCTTTTTGTAGCCACGTATTCATTGGGAATTTCAAACATTTCAAGTCTAGTTGCCTCAATGCAGCTCACTTTGACCTCTTGGTTGGCTGCTTTGGCTATCAACTAAGAAGTTTTGAGTTTGAGTCTTATATATGGACTCCGAATGCAGAGAACAGTTTGAATAATCTGCATATTTATTGTGTATTTGTAGATACACAGTAAATACTCAACAAATCCTCAGTTCTGAGTATTTGCTGAGTATTTAGTGAGTATTTGATGAGTTTTACTTAGTATTTACTGTGTATTTTAAAATAAGCATAAATACTCAATAAATAAGCAACAATCCGGACGATCTTCTACGTTCGAAGTCCGCACAGAATAATTTCTCATATGTATGTGAGTTTGACTAAATGTCCCAAAAAAAAAAAAAAAACAAGTCTAGTTGCCTCGTATGCTGGATTTATATTCATTTATTTGGAATTCCAACTGTAGTTCTTTTTTATTTCTTTAGGACAAGGGTTGTGCAGAAATTGATCGCTACTATTAAAACTCGATACGAAGCAAATTTGATTATTAAAGTTCTCATTCCTTCCTTCGTCAAACTTATCAAAGATTTAAATGGAAGCCATGTCATTCAAAGTTGTCTTACGTCTCTCACACTTGAGTATAACAAGGTATGCCTCTTTGTTTTCTATGAGCTTCAGAAAGAATGAATTTCCACTAGTATTATGCCTAACTTTTATATTATTCCATGTTTTGTTACTAGTTTTTATTACTCTTTTTTATGACATAAAATGCTTTGGAAAATCACTTGGTATGGTTATAAAGGCTTACACATGTTTTTTATGACATAAAATGCATAATTGTTATGCCATTTATCTACTTCTTAAAGTTTATGATTTATTTATTAATTTATGACTTTGAATTAGATCAACTTGAAACTGATTCACTCAGACAAACTAGGTTTAACGAAGCCTGAGTTAGCCTTGATTCAGTTCGGTTCAGCTTTTATTAGTCCAGTTGAACTGAATTTAACTTCAATTCTCATAGCATTTCGACAAATTGTTCTGAAATATTTCAATCCTAAAACAACCAGATCGGATTTTTTTTTTCTCAGCTTATAATTGACATGTCCAAACTTCTCATTGTCATTATGCATTATATTCAACAAACTCAAATCATATCAACTAAAAACCTCCGAATCAACCCATTTTATGAATAAAAAAAAAGTATGGTAACCTCATCAAATTCCATAATCAGAGAACATCAAACTACCCAAACAAGCCCATATAAAACACTGCCCCAGTTAGAATAAGATTTTGTTTGGATCGGCTGCAGTTTTTTTTATTTCGGTTGTTATAAAATTATTGTGGAAAGATAATTTTTTTGAAAGTTGCGGTAAAAAGCTGTTTTCTAGCATAAAATTTTTCTGAAAGCAATGAAAAAACAGAATTGTGGTTGAGATCTTAAAAGCAAAGTAGTTAGAAAGTTATCCCAAACGAAACCTAAAACTCATTTCTATGTCAGATCTCATTTGTTGCTAACAAAAAACACATTTTGGAAAATATGATAAAAATGATATTATCACATTTTATCATGAGTAGAATAAAATTGAATTATACATTAGTAATTTTTTTTTTAATCTCACCGCCATAGATCTTTATACTGTGCAGTTTATTTTTGATGCCGCTGCTAGGAATTGTGTTGATATTGCCAAGCATCGATATGGATGCAGAGTATTACATGCATGCATAAATCATTCTACTGGAGATCAACAAAGAAAGTTGCTGGCAGAAATTTCTGCAAATGGTCTTGATCTCGCCAAAGATGCCTTCGGGTAACTACATTGTTTTTATTACAGTAATATTTTCCTGTATCATATTCTTTCAAGTTATCAATATAACTTAGGCTTCGTTTGGGACAGCTTTCTTACTGCTTCTTAAAGCAGTTTTCTAGTATATAAATTTTAATTTTTGTACTAAAAATTTGTTTTAAAAAGCAATGAAAAAGTCATTCCAAACGAAGCCTTAGGCTTCATTTAGGATGGCTTTCTTATAGCTTCTTAAATCAGTTTTTTAGTACAAAATTTTAAATTTTTGCACTTGAAAGCCGCTTTAAGGAAGCAGTGAGAAAGCCTTCCCAAAATAAGTCTTAGGCTTCGTTTGGGACGACTTTTTTGCTACTTGAAGCAATTTTTTAGTGCAAAAATTAAAATTTTGTACTAAAAAACTGCTTGAAGCAACAATAAAAAAGCCGTCCCAAACAAAGCCTTAATAATTTTATTATTGTTTTGTTAATAATATATCCTAATTTGAAATTTCAGGAATTACACTGTACAATTCATACTCGATCTCCACAATTCAATAGCAAATGCAAATTTTATGTGCCAATTCAAAGGAAATTATGTAGATTTGTCAAAGCAAAAGTTCAGCAGCAATGTTGTTGAAAAGTGTATCGAAGTCTTTGAAGATGATGATCGAGCAAAGCTTATATTAGAATTGCTTTTCGCTTCAGAATTTAAAGAACTACTTGAAGATCCTTACGCAAATTATGTTATTCAAAGTGCTCTTACAGTTACTAAGGTAATAAATATCACCTTTCTTTCTTTCTTTCTTTCTTTTTTTTTTAATTTATATATATTCTTTTAACAAATTTAAAATCCTCAGGATCCTCTTCTTCTCTCTTTAATTGTTCAAGCCATACGTCCTCATGCTGAAGAATTAAAATCTTGCCCATATTTCAAGCAAATTAATAAACTCATATCAAGAAATTGATGTGCAATTTTTTGTTTTTTTGTCTGTTGGTAGGGATTTTGTTTGTTGAGGGAATGTTGTTGTCAGTTTAGAATTTTACAGAAATTGTTATGCAATTATTTTGGTGTAGGATGTAGATACAATGTTTTGCTAATGTGTAGTTATAATCAAGGCTCCGTTTGGATCAGCTTTTTTGTTGTTTTCTAAAACAGCTTTCTAAAACAGATTTCTAGTACAAAAATTTCTTTAATTAAAAAATTTTATACTAAAAAGCTGTTTTAGGAAGCACTATGAAAGCTGTCCCAAACAAAGCCTAAATATATATGTTTTTTTTTTAATATGCATTTGGTGGTTTTATATTCCAATTTTTATTATTTTTTTCAACTTGTGTTTATTTTATAGGAGGTAAGCTTCTCTTTTTCTTATTTTTTTTTTAAATTAAACATATGATATATATTAAGAAAATAAATTATTTAATCATCTATCAAATGTACTAAGTCTTTCTCAATGGAAGTCATTCTGTATAAGTCTTTCTCAATTGGTTATTTCTTGCGTTTTAAATGAAAAAATATATGAATAAAAGATTTTTTATGAGAGGTTCTATATGGTATCCGATTGATTTTTATTTCTGATATAATTGATAAAAAATTAAAATATCATAGAAATGAATAAACACAATACACAAATAATTCACATATTGTGGATCAAAAGTAAAAGGAATATATAATATAATAGATGCAAAAAACAAAATTGGGGAGAGAATAATCATTATCTTCCTTAAAACTATAATAACTTCCCTCAAGCAAAGTATTTTCTAGCTTAAATAAAACAGAAGAATATATCAAAGCTAAGTTATTTAGACTAAATCAATTCAAGCAAAGTATTATTAATAACCTATATATTTAATTCCAAATCATTTGAAACTTCTACAATTTTTTGTATAAAATAGAATTATTTTCTCATTCACCTAAGTGAAATTTTTTATGAACCTAATTAATAATCAAACAATTTAAATATATATATATATATTAAAATCATGCATGACACTTATTTTATTCAAGTTAATGAGAAAAGATGAACTTAACATTCCATATGAAAGTTTTAACAAAAAAATTAGGCTTCATTTTGGACAGCTTTTTAAAAGACTTTTTAGTATAAAAATTTCTAATTTTGATATCAAACAGTTGTTTTCGAAACCAACAAAAAAGTTATTCTAAACAAAATCTAAATCCGGTAGAGATATTTAAATTTTTGTACTGTAAAATTACTTTAAGAAGCAATAAGAAAGTCGTCTTAAACAAAATCTTAGGCTTCGTTTGGGACTATTTTTTTTACTACTTAAAAGTGTTTTCTAGTATAAAATTTTTAATTTTTATATTAAAAAGTTATTTTAAGCAGCAGGAAGAAAGCCGTCCCAAACGAAGCCTTAGTTTGGTATAGCTTTTTTGCTACTTCTTAAAGCAGCTTTTTAAAATATAAAGAAGAAATTTTGTACTAAAAAATTGCTTTGAGAAGCAATAAAAAAGTCGTTTCAAACTAAGCTTAATCACTTTATATATACATGGTGCCAACAAAAGGAGAAAATAAGCACAAACTGGCAATTTATTTTCTATCTTATGAGTTAAGAAGTCCTCAGTTTCACCATAAGACAGATATAATAAAGTTCTTCGCCAGAATAAAAACTGGAACCCTCTTCAGTTCTCATTACGTCCTATCAGTTCAAGCAAAAAAGCTTCGTAATCTCCAGAAGTATCCTTCGCAATTGCTGCATCCAAAGCCTTGCTGTTTCTTTTGGCGTAGGCCTCTTTTATTTCCTGTAGATCAGCTTCAGCGCGCGTAGTTATAACACGAGAAAGGTCGCTTTCATCTGTTCCAAGTCCTTCAATGGCACTTCGAAGAACTTTCTCGAAGTATCTCTGTGGGCAAACAAAGCACCGAATTACTGCTCTTAAAGAAGAGAGAAACTCATCCTTGGCTTCTTGCTTCAAGTCCTGGAAAAAAAAATTATATTAAGTAGTTTACAGTCAGCATAAAATTTGTCGAATAATTATATTTTTGTTTGGCATAGTTGTAGTTGTTATCATAAGTTTAGTTTGGCACTTTTTGTCCTTTTTTTCCAAATTAATTGGATCATTAAACATCATTATCACCACCATTAATTTTATACCAATTATCCTAATTCTCCATTTATTTTGTGCAACTCATTGTACCCAACTTCTATTCATATTACCTTCTATCAAGTCAATTTTTTTTTCCTAATCTTTCAATAATGATTTTCTTTCTTATTAGCTTATCTTGAGCGCTTTGATGCATATGCCCAAATAATTCAAGTATATTTTCCACTAGTATAATCATTTTTCGATCCATCGTTATCAATTTTGCAACATATTTATCTTAATATTCTCCTTTCTGTCATGCTCAACCAAGATGAATCTTGAAATGATTTCAAGATAACCTAACTTGATAACCCGACCTGAAATTTAACAAACGGGTCAGGTTTGCGTTCTAATTTTCGACCCGTTTGAAAATTTGGGTCAGGTCTAGGTCAACCCACTAGGCCACTAACCCGGATTTAACCCGTCCCGTTCAACCTTGCCGCTCCCACCCCACATGCTGCTTTGCGTTGCGACTTGAGCAGCTCGCGCTAGTAGACCCCGCCCGCACCACACTAGCAGACCCTGCACCCGCATGGGCAGCACTGCATCTCGACTTGTGCAGCTCGCGATAGCTGATCTCGCCCGCACTGGCAGACCCATCATTGCACTTGCCCGATTCACGTGTCGGGTCAAGTCAACCCGGATTTGAGGTGGGATGGGTCTGGGTCCAAGTCTAGATTTTTGACCCGTTTGTCTAACTAAGTCGGGTTCGGGTCCAAAACCCATTTTGACACCCCTACTTGAAATGATTTGACAATTGTGTCACATCCTTGTAATGAATGCTCCATATATATGGATCTGTCACTTTCAAACTGAATTCCATAGTGTCTGTCTTTGCAAATGAGCTTTCCATTTTAGAATGATCAAACAAAAAGGAACAAGATTGGGAATCTCTCTAGTCTCTGATGCATAAAAAATAAATAACATACTACTTATTTATATCATACACGAGCTTTTGAGAGGCCAGAATGATCAAACAACAGCGTATTTACTACTACCTGTTTATGTTAGTAGACAAGCTTATGAAAGCACAGAAATATAAAACAGCTTAAACCAAAAATTCTGTGTGCGCACCTTATTTATGGGATTACCAAATTCATCATTATAATGATTAAAAGTAGCAATTAGTTGAGCCTTGCTCCGTGTACCAAGTATCCTGATGATTTCTTCATGGCTGTAGGACTTTTCAGCAATGGCTTTATGTAGCATCTTCGCCTCCAATTTTGCCAGTTTAGTATTCACCTCCGGACCGTCGTAGCGATAGGAGCTTACCAGCGGCACTAAAAGCTGATCAGAAGCAAAGAGGTTCCAGTATTAGCAGTCAAAATCTATATTCATACATTTACAATTTGATGAGAGTTCATCACTGATTGTCAAGATAGTTTTAAAATATTCAATGTGAGAACAAATTTAAGATTTTTATGAGCCTGGATAAATCTTTCTCCACATGAAAATTTTGATCATAGCCTCACTTCTCTTCAAACTGAAACTCTCCACATTGATGGAAGAGCTCACTCCCCACCTCAGGTTACAATGTAAAAGATTGGTTAACACTCTTAATAGAGTATACCAAAATTATCTGCAAGAATCCTTCACCAAATATTGCTACATCCTACTTTCCATATATCTGAACTATAGCTTTAAACAAAGTAAATAAAGCCAATCATTAGCCAAATCTTCTATCTAGTTATATACTTTTGAGTTGGGAGTATATTTTCTTCATTTCATGTGTATGCACATCTCAAGAAATAAGTTTAGTTTCTTCAACAACATCATATCCTTTTCGTTGTTTAGTTCATCCATTGAACTTACAATCCCATTTCCAAAAGGAGACAGATGAAGAATATCAAGCTTATTCAAAACCATCATCTCCTTATGATTACATTGTTTGTTTATTCAACTAACTACCCTCTTTTTAAAAGAGAGAGACAAAAGAACACTTGGCCTATTAGCTCCCTCAAACCCCCCTCCCCCTAACGACTTTTTATTGTGTGCGGACACCGGACGGAGAGAACCGTCTGATCTTCTCTTTGTCTATAGTTAAAGCGCAGCTGCTACAGTAATTGCGCTTTGACTGCGCTTTTATTATAGACAGAGAAAAAAACCAGACAGCTCTCTCCGTCCGGTGTCCGCACAGAATAAACTCTCCCCCCTATCATGAGAATAAATGAAGGGCCTACCAAGTGAAATTCCCCTTTGAAAAGAACTCTTCTTTCTAGCTAAAAGATACTTTTGAGAGATGGATGTGATAAACAATACCATGTTTGCTTTAATTTTTTTTAGGGGGTGTTTGGTATAGGATTGGATTAAATTTTGTTAGGATTTACTAAATCCTGTAAATCCGGATTTAGTAAATCCTAGGCTCATAAATCCTAAAAAGTGTTTGGTATGAAAAAATTTAAATCCTGTTAAATCTCTGAAGTTGTTTGGCAACAGATTGTGCTGCGGGAAGAAGTTCTGCGACTGAGTGTTAAATCCGAATATGAATGGGATTAGGATTTAGACGGATTTACCAAATTTATGTCTCAAATCCGTAAATCCTGGATTCACGGATTTACAGCGGCGTGGATTGGGTTTGGCTGGATTACACTAAATCCTACTAAAAACGACGGACAAATCTGATACCAAACACCCCCTTAGCTTTTTCAGTCCCATATGAATTCAAAATATCATGGAACATCTTTGATAAAATGGTCAGAGTTCATATATACATGGCTTCACTGAAACGTAGAACTGATTAAGCAATAAACAAGAAAATTTAACATGAGCTATAGTAACCCTATTTCAATAATTCACAAGCAAAGGTAGAAAAATATAAATATCAGATAAAATCGCAACCTTGCGGAAATCTCCCTTAGTATGAGCGGCCACATCTTCCTCCAACGACCTCTTGTAGCGCGCTTGGTACGCTTTCCTCGTCGCAAAAAGCTCTGCTACGCTCCTGGCGCACGCTATCTCCACCAGTACGAGGTTCCCTGGGTGCCATTTCTGCACCGCCTCGTTGGCCAGCACCGCATCCCGCTCTGCTTGATCCAGCGTCCACAGCATCACCGCCCTCTGCCAGCACGTCAAAACCCCAAATCGATCCATCGATCTAAGCCGCTGCCAACTCCGATCAAATGGCAAAGCAAAACAAAAGGGAAAGATCAAGCGAGAAATGGGTACCTCGAAGTCACCAGATATCTCCTTCTTAAGAGATACCAAGAGATCTTCACCGTACGTCTCGTGGTAGGTTTCACGGATTCGGTGGCGCTGTAAGGCATTGCGGTGGGCTAAGATGGAGATGATCGTCTTCTCGTTCGTTCCAAGACCTGTATTGATGCTTCAGATGAGAGATCGGATACCCTTATCTACAAGTTTTCAAGTGAAATCTGGATCGAAAAGGAGAAGTGGGCAGTGGGTAGAAGAAGAGGAGACAATGCCGAGATGGGATTACCAACGAAAGCCTTCCGTAGCTGCTGAGTGTCCTCGACGGGAGAAGGTACCACCTGCGGAACTCTGAGCGTCGCCATTGCTCGGATCGGCAAAGATCGCTGTATCACTTTGACCTCAAGGAGACAAGAAATTTTTAGGAGGATAACTTGATCAAAATTTTTTTTATCTGCATTAATCTTTTTTAATATTATTTTTTAAGTGAATATAATATATTAGTAATTAATATCATATTTATTTTTAATTAGATTTAAAATGAATAAAATTTAGTTTATAACATCTTAATATAAAGTATATTAAGATAAGCTTAAAATTTATTAAATTTATTTGACTAATAGCGTAATACAAACTTTAAATAAAATATTAATTTAAAAATAAATCTAATGATTTATAGCTCATTCTCAAGTTTATTTTGATGCTATTTTTTTTCCAAAAAAAATCTAAAAATTATCCTACTTAAATTTCAATAATATGTACACTTATGTTTATTCCAATCTTAAAAAAAAGTTTATTCCTATCAAATATTTATAACTTATAAAAAATTGGTAAATGATTGCCATGAAAAAAAATGAAATGATTTTTGGGCAAAGTAAGAGGATCATATTCCGCGACCTTCAATTGACGCTGGAGTTCCGCCCGACCTCTAAGTGACGTTAGAATTCTGCCCGACCTCCAAGTTACGCAGGAGCTCTATATGACAACCAGTTTTCTACCTGATCGTCAACTGATGCCGGAATTCTGATATTCGGTTGTAACTGAATTTCAACCCAAGAGTTAATTATTGTAATATGATCGTCCTAAATTTTATGGACGAGTCAGCCTCTTGTAACCTAAGCAAGCACTAGTGAAATTCTTTCAATTGGGTGTGGCCCCATGATTTTTCCCTTTCCAGAATTTTCCATGTAAAAATTTGGATGTTCTTTCATCTTTTGTTTGTGTTTTGGATATCCGTACAACGATGAAATAAAAAAATTCTAACTATATCGCCACATATATTCTAGCCCGCAATAATTATAATAAAATAATATAAAATTAATACGACATAAAAATTTTCTTTGATTGGACGTGAATCTTGATGTATATTTGAATTAGATACTTTCAAAATTAAATTCAAGATCATCCAAACTTTGATTTCAGCACATTTATAATCAAATTGAATGTCTCGGCAAAATGAACCCAATGACACCAAAATTGGTCCAATCAGAGCCCAAATGGACTCAAATCAAAAGCTTGAAGCATATTTGAAAGCATTGGAGCATTAATTTGATGATTAAAAGATATACAAATATAACATGCTTATATTCAAATTAAACGGCTCGACGAGGTGAATCCAACGAGCCTAAGATTATTTAATTCTAACATCATTAAGGGGTTTAAACACTGATTAAATACTTTATAATTGAGGGAATCAATATGAGATGTTGTGGATTTCTGAAAGGATAATGCTCACGGGGTTAGAATGCAAAGCACACATTCGCACTATAATGTAGGACAAAATAGTCGTGAGCCTTTAAACTTTATGCAAATAGGCCAAAGGAAGAACATATTTACACTTTATGCAAGTAGGTCAAAGAAAGAACAGATAGAAACATACATATGATTATCCATGGAAAGTAGTGATTTTGTGTACACATCTCGACATGGGCGGACCCCAGTTATGCTAAGGGTGGGCAAATGCCCACCCTAAAAAAAAATTATTTACTATAGTGGAGGGGGTATTTAGTAATTTTGCCCCCCCTCACAAAATTTTTTTTGCCCTAAATTAAAACAGCGGGACATGTTTGCCCAAATTTTTTTCTTTCCGCCTATTCACTGTTCGGCTGTTCGCAAGGACCTTACGAGCACCGCAGCCCGCCTTGCCTTCTTGAAGAGTTCGCTGGACGCCGGACGGCCGAAGCCCTGTTTTCCGTCTGTTCCCTGTTCGCAAGGTCCTCACGGAGCCATCGCAGCCGCTGGCCCGCCCGCTGGCCTCTCTTCCCAGTTCGGCAGTTCCCAGTTCTCAAATCGCTGAAGGTAAGTTTTGAAATTTCAGTCAAACTCTAGAGAAGAAGTTTTTTTTTGTAATTTTTGTGAGATTTGCTTATAAATATCATTACCATCATTAACACCTTCAAAGAAAAGCGTTTAACACGTTACTTTCTGCTCAAAGTTTAACACGTTTTTTTCCTTGGTTTGTTTAGACTTGTTTATTCAACAGTTTAAGGATTACCTGACCACAATTTGTGCTTGTTTTGGAATATTAGCTTCTCTGTTTTTTTTTTTTTTGCTTGAGGTTTGATTGTTTGAAGACATTTCTTAAATGTTTTTTTTCTAGGTGCTTGATCTGAGCAGTGAGTAGATTGAAATTTCTGCAGCTTTTAATAATTTTTGTAGCAAACAAGCAAACAGCCAAACACTATGATTTGAGTTTCGTTAACAATTTTTGAAATTTCTGTAGCTTTAACCATGGAGAATTTCTGAAATTTCTGTAGCTTTAACCATAGAGAATTTCTGAAATTTCTGTAGCTTTAAATTGACTTTCCTAATGTTTTGTTTTGAATTTTGTTAGTGAAATATATCTATATTTTTTGTATTTATATTTTTATATATTTCGAGTTTGCCCACCCTAAAAAAAAGGGCTGGATCCGCCACTGCATCTCGATGAATAATAATATATATAATTTGATAGCCACGATATTTTTCTCATTCGATACATCAGCTCGAATGAGATTTATTTAAAATGGGTATCAATTTTCCACAAGCGCAAGCCCCTGTGGCTAATTATATCCTAGTCATTGGCCTAAGAATAATTTCAATTAGAGATATTATTTTATTCTCTTCTTAGTTTGGTGTATAATGAGGTTCCTAAGTTCTTCTAATCCAAAGGAGATAAACTCTTATGTTCATCTTTAGTAAATATTAAAATTATTTAAATATATGAAAATTTGTTTAAATTTTGAGCTTAAAAATTTGAAAATTGATTTATTCTATACAAAAAATATAGACTTATAATTTATTAGAAATTAGAGAAGACACACCGAAGGGTGTATAATATAGGCTTATATTTGTTTAAAGTGTGTTGTCAGCTAACAGCCTAAGCACAATTAATCGCCTTATATATGCAAGATAAAAGCGTTCTATACTAAAGAATCAAACATTTTTTAATTCAAAAAGTTTAATCAAGACTCTTAAATATGCAAGTATATGTAACTAAATTCATAAATAAAATATTTTATTCATTTATTTAAAATATAAATACAACCTAGGTAGGGGTGTCAATTTCGGGTCACAGGTCGGGTTCGGGTCAAACCTGAAACTGATCTAGCATTATCCAGGTTCGGGTCAACCCGACCTATTTTTTGCAAACGGGTCAATTTTTTCGACCCGGCACGCTTCGGATTTTGGTCAACTCAACCCCAATAGTGCCTTTCATCTTCTCTTTTCGCCGTTGTTTTTGGGCTTCATAGGAGGTGTAGTGATTGCACGCGATGCTTCGTGGCTGATTGACATCACTCCTTTAATGATTTTCCCTTCCCATCGGATCAGAAGTTACAGCATTTTGATCGAAAGCAACGACGGGAGTTCTCTCGTTGCTGTTTGACTTTGTTGCTGTTCGACTTCATTGTTGTTCGACTTCGCTCGTTATTATTCGATTCCTTCGTGGCTGATTGACATCGCTCCTTTGATGAATTTCCCTCCCATTGGATTGGAAGTTACAACATCTTGATTGGAAGCAACGACGGGAGTTTGCTCGTTCCTGGTTGGCTTCGTTGTTGTTTGTCTTCATAGTTGTTCAACTTCGCTTGTTGTTATTCTGCTCCTTCATCGCTGTTCGACATCACTCTTTTGATGATTTTCCCTCCCATCGGATCGAAAGTTATAACATTTGATCGGAAGCAACAACAAGAGTTCACTCATTGCTGTTCGGCTTTATTATTGTTCGACTTCACTCGTTGCTCTTCGGCTTCTTCGTGGTTGTTTGACATCGCTCCTTTGATAAATTTCCCTAGACTCCCATCGGATCAGAAGCAAACAACGGGAGTTCGTTCATTGTTGTTCAGCTTCGTTACTGGTTCGAGTCATTCCGGGTCATTCACGAGTTTTCGGGTCAACCCAAACCTGACCCAATTTTCCAAACGGGTCGATTTTCTAGACCCAAACCTGATCTGTTTTGGGTTTGGGTCAACCCATACCCAAAATTTTTGGGTCGGGTTTTCAGGTCAGGTCCAACATTGGCACCCCTAAACCTAGGATCTGTTGAAAAGTAAGTTGGCTAAGCTCCACAACAACATAATTGAATGTCTAGTCCTATGAATTCAAGTTCAAATGCATTTGCTTACTTTCTTTTGGCTCTAAGTGTCACAACCTAACCTGACCATGATATTCTCCAGAACTAGACATAATCTTAAAGGATTTTGATCTCATAGACTCCCTTATATATATGCTTATAGCACTAGAACATGTCCACCCGAATATGTCTTATACACTAGAGTATTTCCTGATATAAATAGAATCTCAAAGAATTTAAGCCCCCTATGGTTCCAAGTAGATATTATTTAATCACAGATGCATATTTTTATCATATTATAATAATTAAAGTGTAATTAAGAATGTATCAGAATTGAATAGTATTCTCTAATGGTAGGCAACAAAAAAATCTACTAAGAAAAATGCATATTTTTAGAAATATAGTCAAATTATCAGTGATTATATAAAATAATATTTAAGTCTTTTATCATACTACAACACTTTTTCAACATTCAAATAAATTTTTATTCAATAAAAAACTCATAAATTTCAAACCCTCATTATAAAATTTCCACCAAAAAAAAAAAAAAAATCAAAACGTTCGTAATCTCAATCTCCATTACATATAAAAAATCATGCGGTGAAAGTTTTATCTTTGCAAAGTTATATAAAAACTTCATATTTTTGAAAATTGATGTGATTGACATACCTCAAGACAAATAAGTTTTACAGCTAGGCTGACATATGAAAACGACTCGAAGTCATCCAAAATAAAAAAATTTCCTTCTCTCTCTTCTCTTTTTCCCTTTCTACTTTTTTTTTTTTCTCTGTTGGCTTCTACCTGAAAAGATATGGCTTTAAATATTTTGTTTTTTTTAATAATATGTAATGATATTATTATAAATAATTTTGAGTATTAAATTTATAAAAATCCTTTTAGGCATTTCAAAAACTATAGAAAAATATACATAATATAGTTCATTTTATTTAAAACTTTTTGGTGAAATCGATTTGCAAAATAGACATCTAATAGTCCTAAAATCTCCACTAGTATCGACAAGTGATAATTTCTTAAGGAATTTTATGAGTGCTTAAAAATTATGAAAAAAATTAGATTAGCTAAAACACAATAATATATATGCTATAGTGAAGATAGTTTGTGATTTGGACTTATAATGACTCATAAAATAATTTTTTACTATTATAAATTTTAAGGGTTATAACATCCCATCTATTATAGGGTTCCAAAAGAGAGCACCCTTCAAAAAAATGCAAATTATCTTTTAAAGCTTTATTTATATATGTAAGTAAACATCTTTAAATTATTTACAATATCTGAAATTAAAATAAACAAATATACAATGAGAACCTTAAAATTTACATCCATTTCTAGATATATTCTACCTTGAATATTTACTTTTATAACATTCTATGTATATTCTATTTTGCTCTTCTTTTGCAATAAATAAAAGGATAACATTAATATAGATATGCATTACATGTGTGAGTGTAGTGCATGTGTATACAATTTAAAAGCTTAATTATGCACTGACAGAAAAGTAATTATGTATGTCATAACATATGGAGTATTTAAATTAAACAAATATGCCAATGATACCCTACAGACAAATGTACCCATATCATATCAAATACACTACATCCTAAAATAAGACTAGATATAATGATCCTAAAAAACATGTTCTAGTGTGTATATATGTTGTGTAGTTTTGATAGATCATAGGTTTGATGTTTAAGTTATTTAGATTTGAAATTATCCATTCGTCAAATTGGACTAAAATTTTAGTGAAATTTTTGTACATGTTAGTCATTCCTGATAATTTTTATAGTCCTAAATATGTTCAAGATTGCTATTGTTTGAATTTCCAGGTGATGGGTCTATTTTGTCCATCGTTCTTATTATAAAAATTATTCTATTCATTGTAAGTATATGTCCTCTTAATTCTATTATTGATGATTTTAATTTCTTAGAATTTATCTCTCATATTATCTCTTGATTTTATAAATTTTTACCGCGTAACTTTTGTTATATTATAGATTTGATAATTCTAAACAAAATGATATGATTTTATTGTATTTTTATCAATTAGAAATGTATATAAGATTATTTATGTGAAATGAGTATAAAAAATATACACTTAAAATAAATTGAAAGCGTTGTACTATAATTTAATAATATAATACTATAATATAATTGATACGACATCGCAAAATTAGCTTGATCGGGCACGAATTTCGAGGCGAAAGCTAGTTGGAAACTTCAAAAATTAATTTCGGGAGCATATGAACTCCGATTTCAGCAAGCTTATAGTCAAACTGAGCGTCTCGGAAATACGAACCCAACGACACCAAGATCAACCCAATCCGAGCCCAAATGAGTCCGAATCAAGGGTTCAAAACGCTGTTAGAAAGTTCAAACCGCAATTTGAGTTACCAAACGGTCTCCGATTTTGACGAGCTTATGCTCGAATCAAACGGCTTGACGAGACGAATCCAAAGAGCCCAAGATCATCGAATTCCAACATCATTAAGGCCTTCAAATGACCAACGAACGGTGCATGATCAAAGGAGTCGATATCGGCCGTCCATTCAAACCACTCCCAATTCGCCCTTTATCTCACGCCTATTTACGGACTATGCCACTCCAGAAAAACTATAAATAGAGCTCTCATTCTACACCAAGGGGACTCAAGTGAAGAGAGAGAAGAAGAAGAGAAGGAGAAGGAGAAAGGGGAAAAGAAGATTCCTCACCTCCTCGACCACCGCCGCCGGAGCTCTTCCTGCCGCCTGAAGACGCCAGAACTCTGTCGGATTTTCGAGAAACGCCAGGAATTCGCAGGATTTTGTAAATTTCGTGGAAGAAGCAAATTTTACTTGGATTATCCCAACTTGTGGGACGAAATCCGTCATTTGTAATCTACGAAAACACTAGTGGAATTTTGCAACTGGGCAAGGCCCCGTGGTTTTTTCCCTTTTTGGGTTTTCCACGTAAAAACTCTTGGTGTTCACTTTCTCTTTTCTGTTTATGTGCGAAATACTCGTGCAACGCTAGGACGCGAATTTACAAACTCTACCGCCGCGTATATTCTCGCACGCAACAATAATATATATTGAAATGATTGGTAGTACTGATATGTAATGGAATATTATATTGATCTGATTAAAAGAATATTTTGATTGATATCATATATATGCAATAATAACCCTCAGATGATAACCTCAATATTCACTAATTCACTTATGAAAGTCATAAGGAGATAGAAATTGGTTGGGAGTTATAAAGAGTTGGGGCGACTGATCCACTTAATTCAAGGAGTGTTATAAGGAGCAATGATTCAGAGTCATAAGGGGTGACTTATTGAGATTTATAAGTACAGGAGCAAGATCGAGATATTCTCTTATGAATATCTGAATATTATTATTGTTCATATGGAATATTAATATCACATATTATTACTAATTATTCTTATTGACACTTGATGTATTCTTAAAAAATTATCTTGATTAGGCACGAATCTCGAGGCAAAATCAGTTCGGAAACTTCAAAAATTAATTTCGAGAGCATCTGAACTTCAATTTCAGCGAGCTTACAGTCAAATTGAGCGTCTCGGAAATACGAACCCAATGACACCAAATTCGACCTAATCAGAGCCCAAATGAGTCTGAATCAAAGACTCGAAGCACTATTGGAAGGTTCAAACCACAATTTGAGTTACCAAACGGTCTCCGATTTTAATGAGGTTATACTCGAATCGAGTGGCTCGACGAGATGAATCCAACGAGCCCAAGATCGCCAAATTCCAACATCACTAAGACCTTCAAATGTCCAACGAACGGTGCACAATTGTAGGATTCAATATCGGCCATTCATTCAAACCACTCCCAATTCGCCCCTGATCTCACACCTATTTGCGGGGTATGCCACTCCAGAAAAATTATAAATAGAGCCCTCATTTTACACAAAGGGGGGACTCAAGGGAAGAGAGAGAAGAAGAAGAGAAGAAGGAGGAGAATGAAGAAGCTCCTCCTTGACCACCGCCAAAGCTCTTCCTGCCGCCTGAAGACGCCGGAACTCTGCCGGATTTTCGGGAAACACCGGGAATTTGCAGAACTTTGTAACTTTGTGAGAAGTTGATTGTAAATTGATCGTCTTGATTTGTAAGATGAATCAACCTTTGTACTACAAATAAATACTAGTGGTACTTTGCAACTGGGCGAGGCCCCGTTGTTTTTTTTCCTCTTTCGGGTTTTCCACGTAAAAACCTTGGTGTTCACTTCTCTTTTCTGCTTGTGTGCTAAATTCTCGTACAACGCTAGGAAACAAGTTTACAAACTCTACCGCCGCGTATATTCTAGCACGCAACAATACTTATTTTATTATTGATATTGTGATTGATGATATAATAGACTGGGATGTGATGTGTTAGAGAATGATAATTTGATATAAATAACTGGTACAACTATTATGACTATTATGCATATGGTCTTGGGACTCTGGGTGCAGTATATATATATTGATAGTTTTAATATAATGATATTTTTCCTATTATTATTTATATTTTAAATACAATTAATCAGCTACGGATGTCAAATTTATATGGTTGTAAATGGTTGATCATTATTTACTAATTGGATGAAAAATGAATATAAAGAGTATAAGTGATGATAAAGACAAAATGGAAAAGAAATTCTTCCACTTCAGATCTTGGGTTGTGACACGACTATGGTCCCTTCGACCTCCGATGCATGCTGACTATGGTCTCTTTGACCTCTATTGCCCAATACAGTCCATTTGACCTTATTACCCATTAACTATAATTCGTAAACCACAGTTTCCCGACTACGATCCCTCCGACCTCCTTTGCCTAACTACCATCCGCCAACCATAATTGCTCACCAACTGAGGTCCCTATGACCATTATCGCACAACAATAATCTCTCCAAACTCCATTACTCACCAACTATATTCCCTTTGACTCTGTCACCTTCTAACTACGATCCTCAAATCATTTTTGTTCGACTAAGATCTTCATGCCACCATGATTCACTAACTATAATTGCTCGACTAAGGTCCTACCGACCTCTGTCGCTGACCAACCATAGGCTTCCAATTATTATTGCCCATCTATAATCCCTTAAACCTAAGAAGCCCACCTATGATCCATTAGACTTCTATCGCTTGACTATAATCCACCAACCTCAATCGCCTATCTAAGATCCCTTCGACCTTCATCATCTAACTACGGTCCTTCAATCTCAATCACCAAAGTACGGTCCTTCCAACCTCCATCGTCCGTATAATACAGTCTGACTAAGGTCCTCCCAACATATTTTGCTCGTCTGCTATTATCCCTCTAACCTCTATCACACTCCGACTATGGTCCCCAAACATCTGTTGCCATTAACTACGGCCCCTTCAATCATTGTCGCCCACTAACTACAATCCCTCCGACCACAAAAGTCTATGAACTACGATTCCTTCGACCACCAATGCCCGCGGACTATGGTCCCTTTGAAATTTGTCATATAATAATGGTCTCATTGGCCTCGGTTGTCCAACTACAATCCCTCCCACATCCATCACCATTGATTATGGTCCCTATAACCCTCATCACCCGATTATAGTTTCTCCTACCTCAGTCTCCCGACTATAATTCCTCCGACCTCTATCGCTCGACTGTGGTCCCTCTGACCTCTATCGTTCGACTATGGTCTTTCCAACCTCTGTAACCCGACTACGGTCCTTTGAAACTCTGCCGCCTATCAATTACAATCCTTCTCACTACTATCACCAAACTACAGTCCTTTGATCTAGGTAGCTAGACAATGATCCTTCAGACCTTCGTTGCCCACCAATTATGGTCCCTCCAACCACCATCCCCTAATTATGGTCCTTCGACCACTCTTACCTTACTAATGTCCTTCTAACCTCCATCTCACACAAACTATGGTCCCTCTGATCATTGTTGCATGACTACAGTCCTTCGAACATTCGTCATATGCCAACTATGATCCCTTCGACCCCTATCACCCAACTATAGTCCTTCGATCTCAATCATCCTACTGCAATCTTTTCAACCTCTATCGCCCGCCAACTACAGTTCCTCCAACCACTGCCCCCTGATTATGATCATTCGACCTCAATTTCCTTACTACGGTCCTTCGGATCTTCATCGCCTATTGACTGCGGTCTTTTTTGACCTCTATCTCCCACTAACTATGATCTCTCTGACCACCATCACTTGACTGTGGTCCTTCAACCTCAGTTGCCAAACTATAATCCTTTTGACCTCTGCCTCCTACTAACTATGATCATACCGACTAAACAAACAATCTAATTCTCTTGAGAATAACTTTAATGTCATTGAATTATTTCAACTCTAATAATGTAATGTGCTATATATGATGTATATTTGCTACATTGAACAACGTCTTCCCCAACATTTGAAGTCAATGACGAATACTAGTTGAATCATTTTAATTGGACCAAACCTCATTATTTTTTTCATTGTTAAGGATTTTTCACATAAAAAATATAGTGTATCGTATGATTTATGCACCCCTCTCTCTTTTATCTATGGGTGTATTAAATTTTAGTTCAAAGCTAATATGCTAAACTCTATATTTTTCTATCGCCGTGAATGTTCGGGCACGTAACAAAAGTATTATTTGATTTCTATAAATTTAACAATAATTATAAAGATAATTTGT
Source organism: Dendrobium huoshanense (assembly GCA_016618105.1). Taxonomy (NCBI): domain Eukaryota; kingdom Viridiplantae; phylum Streptophyta; class Magnoliopsida; order Asparagales; family Orchidaceae; genus Dendrobium; species Dendrobium huoshanense. The sequence continues at coordinate 38,521,925 of CM028350.1, read as the reverse complement.
TTTGAATAATAAAATCAAATTATAAATATTAAAATATTTATATATAATTGATAGAATATGTATTTTAAAAAAAATTGACATCCATCAAATTCTTAGAATCATTATTTAATTTTTTATTAGTTCAATTTAAAATGTAATTAATCTTATTTTTATTATATTAAAATAATATAAAATATTATTTAATTTATGAATAAATTAACCAATAATCAAGATATTTACAATGAACTATAAAATAAAATTACAAAATATTAAAAATATTTATATATTAATTTATATATTATTAATAGAATAAATAGTGCTTATAGCTTATTGCAGTTTGCCTTTATTATGAAATTATTATGTTTCAGTTAAAAGTCATAGGCTATAATTATTCATTTTTGCAATTAATGCATTAAGCATTTAAGGATTTTTTTTTCTCTTTTTTGTTTTTAGGAAATATTTTCTCTCATAAAATTTAGTATTGTATCGTGGCAGGTTTGGGATGCAGACAAAGAGTCGCATCATTACTAGCGTTTGCAGCGTAATTGGGCCCAGCGGGCTGGGTGGGCCCATGCCAGTGCCTATAATAATGCAAAGCAATTTTAAATTTATATTGAGATTAATATTAAATAATATTTAAATACAACAACAACAACATCATCAAGTCTTTATCCCACTACGTGGGGTCGGCTACATGTATCTTTTTTCTCTATTGTGTCCTATTAAAAGTCAAATTCTCATTTAAATCTAATAAAGAAAGGTCATTTCTAATATTTTCTAATCAAGTCTTTTTAGGTCTACCCCTACCTTTCTTAACATAAGTCAAATCTAATACATCTACTCTCCTAAATGGGTCATCGGAAGGCCGCCGTTTTATATAAATTTAAACTTTTTAATATTTATTTTTTGATAATGATGTGTTGACTTCGATAACAATGATGGCATGCAAGCATAAAAGAACGTATAAAATAAAGTATGTGTAAAGTATTCTAAATGTGGGGGCTTTGAGAATAATGATGTTTGGTTGGATAAAAAGAAATATCAATTAAAATAAAATAAATATAGTGTAAACTATTTTATTCATTTTTTAGGAAAACTAAACTTGCTTTGTTTTGAGCAAGAGTCGTTAACACGACAAACAAGCTTGCTTGATCGCAATCACCACCTATTGCTTCTCGTCGTCGCCCGTTCCGACCATCACCGCATGCCGTCACAACCATTGGCCACCACAAGTGTAGCAGCCAGCCACCACCATATTTGGAGACAAGGGGAGCTGAGGAGGCAATTTAAACTATTAAAATAAATAGATCATTTTTACATTTTAAACTTATTAAAATAAATTCCTACTAAAAAAATTCTTAAATTTGTTAATATTGGTCCAAAATTTGGATTAAAAATTTAAGAGAATATTTGAAAAAAAAAAATCAATTCGTGCTCTCAATTAGAAAAAATTTCAGGCTATGCCATCAAGTGCGTAATACAAATTAGATATGTGTGAGCGTGAATATCTTTACATTTGCTTTCAGATTAGTGTTATATATGAAATTTTTTTATTGCACAAAAATTCATTTATATTTAAGTCATCTTTGTATTATATATATATATATATATATATATATATATATATATATATATATATATATATATATATATATATATATATATATATATATATATATATATATATATATATATATATATATATATATGGCCAACTATTTCCAAATATCTAGTAATGGAAGTTATTAATGCATACCAAATTTTGTTTGTATATTCCTCCTTCCATAGTTGTTCACATGAAGTTCAATCAAATTAGGTGGAATATGCTAGTTTTGAATTACAAGCAAGTACAATTATTATTCATTTGTCCCTTCATCATTTTTTTTTCTACATGAAACAAATTAGATTTTCAGTTTGATATTTAGGTTTTATTTGAGATAATTTTTTGTCACTATATATTTTTTTTTACTATTTTTAAGAAATTTATGTACTGAAAAATTGCTATTAAAAAAATTATCCCAAATGAAGCATTAATATCACATCCTTCGTGTTTATAGGTAGGTCATAATACATTATATTTTTATATATTTTTATATTTGTTTAATATTCAATATGAAGAAAAAGCGATACACAATCAAATTTTAAGGGATTTAAAATTGCCCAAAATTTATATATTTTTTGCATTTATTGCTTCGTTTGAGATAGTTTTCTTATTGGATTGTAAATCAATTTTTAAGTAAAAAAATTACTTAAAAATAAAGAAAAAAATAGTAGTATAATGCTATCCCAAACGAAACCTAAAATTCACCCAAATTGATGTTTGCTTTCATCGACGCGTCAGCACATTTAAAATATACCATAAAATATATAAGAATATGTTTTAATGCATTTATTTTTTATCCAACTAAATAAATTATGTATTTCTAAAATACATTTATTACAATTACTCTATAAATATATTCTAAAGAAATTGAATTAAACGGCTCCTAAATCTGTTATAGCATAAAATATGTACCTTTGCCTAATTAATTAAATGAGAAAGTTGGCAGCCAAAAGTTATAATATTTAAATGAGTTGCTTGATAAATGGTTAGTAATGATCAAGGAGCTGCCCATCTTAATCTATTGATTAAGAGCTTCGACTTATAACTAAGAACTCTTGAGGAGTGTTTGACAACAACCCTTTTAAGATATAAGAGGAAGGAGGCAATAGGAGAATCATAGGTTAAAAAACAATCTCTAAACAAACTTTTGCTTCGTTTGGGACGGCTTTCTTACAGCTTCTTAAAGCAGCTTTCTATCACAAAAATTTAAACTTTTGTACTAAAAAGCTGCTTTAAGAAGAAGTAAGAAAGCCACCCCAAACGAAACCTTTGAGTAGAATTTGAATACATTTTTATAAGATTCAAATCCCATATTTCAGTGTTTGAACTTCTTTTAGGAAATTAAGTTCAAACTAAACATAAAATAAAGGTTCAAACTATGCCAAATAAGATTAAAATAAGGTTCATATTTGAAATATGATTTTTGAAATTTGTATAAACCTTCTTTGAATTTTATTCAAATCTCATTCATAAAACATAGTATTCAAATCATATATGAATTGAGTTGAAACTAATGTTTGTATATTTACTTCATAGTAGAAGTTCAAAATTGAGTCTGAATGAGGTTTTAAACTTATACTTCTTCATTATATTTGTTGACCTCGTTTTTCGTACTTAAGCCTTTGAGCGAGCGTATTCCCCCTCGATTGATTTGATCAAATATCGTCAAGCTCAATTTGTGTCAATTCGACGTCAATTTATGTTTAATTTTATCAAATTAATGCAATCGAACCAAATTGGACTTAAATTGACGTGAGTTAACTCGAATCTAGTTCAATTTGAACCTAATTTGAGCACAACAAAGCCCAATTTAATTCCAATTAAAGTCCAACTAGCTTTCCAATCAATTCAAACTCACTTCCAAATCAGGGATTTGATACGATGGTCACAATGTTACAATTGCGTGATCGTTCGATTTCGAAGTCGATTCGAACAACTTTAGACTTGCAAGGATGGAATGGTACAGTTCCATTTTAGTGTATAGAGGAAACAGAAGGCGGAAGAGGCATTTTTGCATGGAGATATTCGTTTTAACTAGGTCCGGCTTGGAGAAGTGAACTATTAAAAATCTAATTGACTAAGTTAATTAACAAAACATAACCAACAAACCCATAACTAATCCTAAATTATTAATGAACCAACCATAATGATAATTATATACTAAAATTCATTAAATAACAAACAAAAAAATTATAATAACAAGATGATTATCTAGTATTCAGGCCTATGAAACTATTAACTTAGCCATAATGAGGATGAAATTAACCTCATGAATCTAATTTAATAAAGATAACCGTCACTTAACTTAAATAATCAATAATAAATTACCCATAAATTAAACCTTTGTAATCTTTATTATACTCAATTTGGAGAGCAAACATATATTAAATCTTTAAAACTCTAGAACATTAATGTAATTAATAACAAACATAGAATGAACATATATATCTTTAACATAATTAAATCCGCCAATGAAGTTTATAGAGTGTGATTTTGATTATATTTCATTTTAGCTGAAATGGGTGGTATAATATCAATTATAAAGTAATACAAAATTGATGTACTGCATCTATAAATGAAATACCTGATACGCACGTATTTACTGTTCATTAGCTAGAGTCAATATGTATTTTTAACATATTACAGGCATACTAATGACTATATTGATAATTACATTTGATACGTCATCACAAAATAATCTGGATTGAGCACGAATCTCGAGGCAAAACCTAGTTGGAAACTTCAAAAATTAATTTCGGGAGCATATGAACTCCGATTTCAGCGAGCTTACAGTCAAACTGAGCGTCTCGGAAATACAAACCCAACGACACCAAGATCAACCCAATCCGAGCCCAAATGAGTCCGAATCAAAGGTTCGAAGCGCTGTTGGGAGGTTCAAACCGCAATTTGAGTTACCAAACGGTCTCCGATTTTGACGAGCTTATACTCGAATCGAACGGCTCGACGAGACGAATCCAACGAGCCCAAGATCATCAAATTCGGAAATCATTAAGGTCTTCAAATGTCCAACGAACGGTGCATGATCGAAGGATTCGTTATCGGCCGTCCATTCGGATCACTCCCAATTCGCCCTTGATCTCACGCCTATTTACGGGCTGTGTCACTCCAGAAAAACTATAAATAGAGCCCTCATTCTACACCAAGGGACTCAAGTGAAGAGGGAGAAGAAGAAGAGAAGGAGAAGGAGAAAGGGGAATAGGAGATTCCTCACCTCCTCGACCACCGCCGCCGGAGCTTTTCCTGCCGCCTGAAGACGCTAGAACTCTGCCGGATTTTCAGGAAACGCCAAGAATTCGCAGAAGAAGAGAAGGAGAAGGAGAAAGGGGAATAGGAGATTCCTCACCTCCTCGACCACCGCCGCCGGAGCTCTTCCTGCCGCCTGAAGACGCCGGAACTCTGCCGGATTTTCAGGGAACGCTAGGAATTCGCAGGACTTTGTGAATTTCGTGGAAGAAACAAGTTGTATTTGGATTATCCCGACTTGTGGGACGAAATCCGCCATTTGTAATTTACAAAAACACTAGTGGAAATTTGCAACTGGGCGAGGCCCCGTGGTTTTTCCCATTTTTGGGTTTTCCACGTAAAAACTCTCGGTGTTCACCATCTTTTCTGTTTGTGTGTTAAACTTACGTGCAACGCTCGGACGCGAATTTACAAACTCTACCGCCGCGTATTTTCTGACACGCAACAACATTAAATATATATATAATATTTGCTATTATACTTCATTTGATTTGAAAAGTGTATTTAAAGCAAGAAATGTTGATTGGAGATATGTTACCCTATATATGAGGGTGGGCCGACAGGTTTTTTTTTTTTAATAAGGTTTGTGGTATAACCTTAAATAATATGAAAAAGTGAGGCATAAGGAGACTGACTGATGATATGACACGCAAACAGGCAGGAAGTGAAGACTTCTTACATGAAAACCACTTGACTAGCTTGTAATATGTGATGCGAGACTGATTCCTGAAAATATGTTTGATATGATTGAGACTTATTTTTATAGTAGTGGCCTATAAGTCATAATATAGGAAAAACAACACAATTAGCTAGGTGTCTTATCTTACATATATTGATTACATTGTTTGAATATGCAAATGATATAAATGATATGATATGACAAGACATGTATATAATACAAATATAACATGATTTAGACATACATGTGATATAACTGATATGACTAATACAATAATACTGAATTCACATGAATCATATGATATATATGATACATATTTTATATTATATATTATACAAATAATTGATTATGAACTATATGACTTATCATAATGCATTAGTATAAGATACACATGAATTATATAATATATATGATATATTGTATTGGCACATGATACACTATATTTGATATAAGATATGAGATACATGCATAATATAGATATTGTACGACATACATATAAATATGATTGGTATGCATATTTTCTGGAATGATATATAGATATAAATTATTTTATAAGAGAGGGGCATAGAAATATTAGAACCTACTAAACCTTTATATGGTTACTAATTATAGATTATTGCTCATAAGATATACAACTTACCCTAATTGTTATTGGTTATATGATATGTCTCTATTTATATTGACTGCTACATGCTTTTATAGTTTTATGATCATATCGATGTTGATTGAATAATTATATATGTACTTTTTTATTGTCTTGTTAATGACAATGGAAAGTTCTGATAACCTGCTTAGATGTTAGCTCACTCCATGGTTTTACATATTTTTTAGGAAGGAGACAAGATCCAATGGAGTGAGAAATATTAGAGTTTCATGTTTTGATTTATTTATTGTATTTTAGTTTTATTCTTTTGAAGTCAGGAGTTGTAAATAAAGATAAAATTGATGTATTGATTGATATCCTTATTTTTATACATGAATTTTAAGGAATGTATACAATTTTATCTTTTTGATGTGTATGCTTCCGTTGGATTGATTTATATAAATGGATTAATAGTGGCTCTAGTAGATAAATTAGAGGTTAAAACTGATAATTCTTTGAAACTTAGATTCTAGGGCGTTACACGCGGCGAGTATTGAGTTGCCAGTTTGATGAGAAAATCTTAGATCGACATCGTAAACAAGCAAGCTCTTTAGTAGGCATAGCAAGGAGCATCTGTTGACCACATGCGAGTTCTCCTGGGAGTTCCTATTGAGCATCGCCTCTAGGATCGTTACGCGAGTTCCACCGTAAGCCCCACAAAATGCGAGCTCATTTATCATGAACAACCAACTATTTTTAAAAAACCCAAAAATACATATGCAATTATATACTATATACTTCATTACCATTTGTTGGTTATGTACTTTAATGACAACACTTATCTCCAAAAAAAGAAAAAAGAAAAAAAAAAGTGCATAGCTACGTACTGAATCATTCATAAAACAACAAAAGTACGTAGCTTATCTCTTCCAAAAATAGTAGTACTTTGTTATGTACTCAACTTATATAATGAGTTTAAAGGGGTGCAAAACTATTGTAGTAATATGAGAACGATTAATATCTCTCACTATAATAGGAATATATTACTTTGTACTCTCCCTATATAATGTTTAGAATCTTACACAACAATGTAATTGTAATATTATAGATTAATAGCTCCTATTAATGGATTAATTTGCAAAATTATATTTTCTTTAAAATATTGTAACAAACACAATTCATCTTAATCTATTGGTTGAGAGTTCATGTTACCAACTAAGAGGACTTGGATTCGAGCCTTTGTGTATGTGACGTGTGTATGAATTTATCTTAATTGACCTAAATGTCTCGATTTTTTTTTTGTAACAAAATTTTTGCCATTATATACTTGTAAATAATTAATAAATATTAAAGGTAAGTCATATTACATGAAATTCTTTCATCAAAATATTTACATTTTGAAGAATTGACAAAAAATAATATAAATCAATTACAAAAGTCATGATTACGATAAAAATTCTGACGAAAAAAGAAAGAAAGTATATGACGATAACATGACACAATTGCATTAGAGTGACATATATACTCATTGGATATTTGCATTGAGATTAATATAATTTTTTTATATTAATATATAATATAAATCGTAGCATAAATTCAATGAATACGAAGAAAAATGGGGTATTCATTCGCTGTCACCTCTGAAAAGATGCTTGACTGCGTGACTAATCCTCGATTACCTTAGAAGAGACACGGACCCCCGAAATCTCCTTGTTCGGACTTGATTGAGCCATACTTAAGAGGAGCTGCCGCTCAAGAGGAATCAAATACGAATTGAAAGTTTCCAATCGTACTCGTCCACCTATCAAGCTAAGCAATGGTTGGTAAAAACCAAAATACAATTAGCGTATATTCTACCCACTTTTTTTAAGAATAAGTCGGCCTAAAATTAGCTTGTTTTCGCCGCTATTGGACGAGCCCTTTCAGGTTATCCCATCGACCGGGACAGGGCCCTGCAGGTCACTTACCCCACCTTGGTTAGCCAATTAAACTGAAGCCAGGTCGGCCCTGCGGGCCCCACCCTTCCTGCCGTCGGGCATGCGTCCTTGGCCCCCCAAGATTTTTTAAAAAGGAGTTCGGCGCGCCGGAAATGAGAGAGAGAGAGAAAGAGTTGGGGAAAGGGGGAGAGAGAAAGAGAGAAGCGCCGGGAGGAGCGTTCTAGATTTTGATACTGCCTCCGGGTGAGGGCTTCTCTTCTATTTGATTCTTCTGAGTTGATTTCGAGCTGGTTTTGTTCTTGAATTGACTTTGTTATGCGATTAATCTGTTTGGTTCTGTTTTTTGATGCAGCTGAAGCTTCTGGACTCAAATATGAGATTGGATCCGGTGGATTGGTACAGCTTCGGGCCAGGATAGAGAGAGGGGGAGTGATGTCACATTGGAACGGATACGAGGTATTTTCTGGCTTTTTTTCTTTTATTTTTTCTCTTCTATTTGGGCTTCTTGGAATTGATTGATTCTTCTACCTTTGGTATTGATTGGATGCTCTGCATATGATGTGATTGCATAAATGATTGGTCGCCTTTATTTATAGTTTTGTGCTATTTTAATGATAGAGGAAAAGCTTTGTAGGTTAATCGGAGACTTCAACTGTTAATTTTCTCAATTTCTTTCCATTACTTCACTAATTTGTTTTGGAAATATTAGTGGCTCTTCTCCCAAATGATCAACTTCTTTGTGTGACTTGAAGGGAAGAAATATCATGCTGTGATTGTTTGATGCACTTTATGAATCAATTTCTCACAGTTTGAATTTGGGGCAAGATAGAGTGAACGCCTTGCTTGGATAGCAGGATAAAGAATTTTGCTTCAATTTCTAAAATATTTTGGAAGCTCGTTTAAGAAATGACGAATACGTTACGATTTAGGTTGATAGAAATTGGAGGTTTTAGTTTTTATGAGAGCTAAGAGTTCTGATTGGATTGTTTCGAAGTAAAAGTAAATATACAGTGAAAGATAAGATTAATCCAGTTCCATATATAACATTAATTGAAACGCAGGTTTCAGTTTCTATTGAAGGTTAGTATCAGTCATCATCATATCCCTTGTATCAATTTAATTGTTTTGAAGTTTTCCTTCTTTTCATATACCCAGACTGCCTATGGTGCCTGCCTTTAAACTAGGAGCTTGAAATGAATGACCAACATGAAATGTACTAGCAAATTAATTATTGATAATTTAAGGTTGGATAAAGCAATTTGTAGTTTCAAGGATAATGCAATTTTATACTATGTTCCAAATTTAGACATCCGTGTTTTCTAGCTTTGAGAATGCTTAAATTAAGGCAATTTTGATTAGAATTTCAAGGCAGCTTCCCTTTGTAAATAAGCTAAAAAGCTGCATAACGGGTCAAAATTGTGAGCTTAGGACTATCTAAAGTGCATGCTATAACGATTTCATCTTTTGTACAATCCAGAGACGCAATGGTTTAGGATCTACGAAATGGTAGACGCTTGTATTGTACAGAATTAAATATGTGAATTTTTCAAGTTCTTATCTAATGTTACAGAATAACAAATTGATAAAGCAAGTGAGGGGTGTAAGCATAATGCAAGCTAATGTAGGATGGATATGAAAGAATAAAAAGGTAACGAAGAAGATTGAAAAGGTGAAAGGATGGGTAAAACCAAAGATATATGATTAAATAAAAAAAATTATAAACAAATAAGCAATCCCCATTCTTCAAAAAAGGAGCTTGCATCTCCCATAAATTTTTAGTTCATGCAGTTGAACATGGATTAAAATATCATAGCTAATGAAAAAGATATTTGGATATTAAAAGAGGTATAGTGAGCTAAAACCAAATAATTTTATCATTATGCCATGACAATTTTATATGAAAATTTATTAATTTTGAAAAATAAAGTTGAAAATTGAAAGAGATTATGGTTTAGAAGTCTCCCAAGGAAAAATGGTTATTACCTCTTGGATTGTTTGGTTTAAGTTTGTTGCTGCATTTGAAAGGGTATTGATGGAAATCTATGCATGTATATGTTAGACCGGTCCATTGGACCGGTCCAGCCGATCCACACGGGACCGGGTCAGGCGGAGAATTCCGCCTGTTGCGTAGGCCGATCGGGCCGCCGAAGCTTAGGGGACCATTTTGAAAGGTTTTTTGAGGAAATTGGGAGGGAAATTTGAATGTAGGGGATTGTTTAGGGATTTCCTTTTGATTTGTATGCATTAAATAGTTTGTTTTCCTAGGGTTTGGGTATCATGAATTTGGCTAAAATTTGAGATATCTTAGATTTAGGTTTTCTTTTGGGCTCTAGCGGCGTCTAGAGATTTGGGAGAGATTGATCCTCCTCTCGAATTGAGGATCAATTGTATCTTGTTTGTTTTTCTTCCGTTAGTTGATTTCTTGCAATAAAATCTACTGTTTTTCTTGGATTTTGAAAGAAATTCTCGCTGTTTTACGAAGATTGATAGGAAATACTTGAGATCTACAAATGTTTCCTATCAAATTGGTATCAGAGCTAGTCTTGGGACCGTTCGTGGACTATTTTGGGCAAATTTCAACGGCTGATTTTTGGTCGGGAATGGACGAAGTGCTGTTTTTGTAATCCAAATCTGGAATTTTTGGATTTACAAAAGTTCGGATCGAGATGGCGGCCAAGAAAATTGATGCGCTAGAAGAAAGGCTTGAAGGGGAGATGAACCAAATCAAGACAACGGTGGAGAAGAACAAGTAGCCGATCTCTGGGACATGATGAAAATGTTGGAAATTCAAAACCAAACGGCGGCTTCCGTGGCAAAAGAGGAGAAAAGAAAAAACACGAATTCAGAAATTTGTAGGGAGGAAGACGAGGTGGAAATCATGGAGGGAGAAAGAAGAAAACCCTTTATGGAGCCTTTCCAGAGGGAGGATAAAGGAGGCAGGTATGAGAAAATGCATGGGTATGGAGGGACCGAGCAAAGGAGTGCTGATTGGGAATGCCGAGAGGTACATTATGGTCGTCGAGGTGCTGCTTTTGAAGGAAGAAGAGGGGAATTCGAAGGGGGTTTGGGCTATGATAGGGCAAAGGAAAATTGGGAGACGTGGGGTGGGCCGAGCACTTGGGAGAGGGGAAATTATGGAGGAATAAGGGGGAATGGTGGAGATCAGAAGATGAGGAAGTTGAAGATTCCTATCTTCGAGGGGGAGGATGCGTATGGGTGGATATATAAGGTGGAGAGGTACTTTGCCGTTAATGAGCTAATGGAGGAGGAGAAGTTGACAGCAGTAGGCGTATGTTTGGAGGGGAAGGCACTGTCACGATAATAGCGGAGAGACCAGAGGAGACCTATCAGGGACTAGAGGAAATTCAAGGACTGCATAATAGAACATTTCCAAACCGACCAGGGAGGAGATTTTTATGAGCAGTTATTTGCTATGGTACAAGAGCGATCAGTAGTAGACTACCAGGAGCAGTTTGAGCACCTAGCCAGTAGGGTGGAGCGATTATCAGATACGGTATTGGAGGGGAACTTCATGAAGGAGTTGAAGGTAGAGATCTGAGCGGTAGTGAAAGTTCTGATACCTAGTGACTTAGGGGAGGCCATGAAGTTGGCACAGCTAGTGGAAAATCAGAAGAATCTGGAGAAGGGGGTCAGTAACAACGTCTCAGGAGGCTCTTACGGGATGACGACCACTCTTCTAGCACCCAAGGGGCCTGCATCAGGCAACATTAATGAGACCACCAGGGAGAAGCCAGTAGGAGGAGGGGGTGAGGAAAATTTCAAGAAGCTGACAGAGAAGGAGATGCAGGAGAAGAGGGCAAAGGGGTTGTGTTTCAGATGCAAGGAGAAGTATACATCAGGACGTCGATGCAAGGACCGAACTCTTCAAGTTCTCACCGTCTATGATGACGAGGAAACTGATGAGGGAGGTGAGGGGAGTTGGAGGAAAAGATGGAGAAGAAGTTGCATTTGGATCTAGCCGAGATTTCCCTGAACTCAGTGGTAGGATTCACTACGAATCATACTATGAAGGTGAAGGAGGAGATAGAGGGCAGGATGGTGGTGGTGCTAATTGATAGTGGGGCTACCCACAATTTCATTTTCACTTAGGTCGTCGATCAATTGGGAGTGAAATTGGTGAACATTGGTTGTTATAGGGTGATGATAGGTACAGGGAAGGTCGAGAAAAGTCAGGGGATCTGTAGAGGAGTGGTGTTGATCATCCAGGGGATTCAGGTAAGGGAGGACTTTCTTCCACTATAGTTAGGAAGTACTAATGTCATCCTGGGGATGAAGTGGTTGCAAGCCTTGGGGGAAACCAAGGATAATTGGAGAGTACTCACGATGGAATTAATGTTGGATGGGAGAAAGGTGGTTATAAGGGGAGATGCATGGCAATCAAAAGCCATGGTATCACTTAAGACCATAGTTAGGGACCTACAAGAGGTGGGGGAAGATTATTTGGTGGGACTACACAGGCTGGAGGTGATCAGACTGGAGGCGGGAGGGGATGTTTCTCTTTCAGTGCAACCCTTGATTCAGCAATTCTGTAAGGTTCTTCAGTCATCTCAAGGATGGCCACCTCCACAGGAACACGAGCATATTTCCACCTTGAGGACAAGGTTGATCTTTGGGAGGGGAGTATTGTTAGACCGGTCCACACGGGATCGGCTCAGGAGGAGAATTTCAACTTTTGCGTAGGCCAATCGGGCCGCCGAAGCTTAGGGACCATTTTGAAAGTTTTTTTTTTGAGGAAATTGGGAGGGAAATTTGAATGTAGGGATTGTTTATAGATTTCCTTTTGATTTGTATGCATTAAATAGTTTGTTTTCCTAGGGTTTGGGTATCTTGAATTTGACTGAAATTTGAGATCTCTTAGATTTAGGTTTTCTTTTGGGCTTTAGCAGCATCTAGAGATTTGGAAGAGATCGATCCTCCTCTAGAATTGAGGATCAATTGTATCTTGTTTTTTTTTTTCTGTTAGTTAATTTCTTGCAATAAAATCTACTATTTTTCTTGGATTTTGGAAGAAATTCTCGCTGTTCTACGAAGATTGATAGGAAATACTTGAGATCTGCAAGTGTTTCCTATTAGTATCTTATTTATTTACACAACTATTCTAACTAAAAAGTATATTAAAGAAAGAAAAAATATAGAGGCATCAGGTACTGCACAAAATTTCCTTTAACTATTCAAGCAATTGAATAATTAACAAGAAGTAAAATAGGCATGACACTTAATTGTGTTAAGCAGCTTATTAACCCCTAAAAAAATTATAACTTTTGCAGCTTCACGTATTTATAGAAATAAGAATATTTCTTAACATTAGCATAAAAAAGTAGCCAAACAATTTCTAGCAGCTAAAAATTACAACATATCTCTTGCAGTTTAGGAATTTTAAATGCAACCTACCATGACCTAAACAATCATCTTAGGCTGTATCTTTTACAACACCAATTATATATAACGTCAAAGTTCAACGACTGGATGGCCTTGGCTTGTTGACAAACTTGGTGGTTGATTCCTCTAATTGGTCTATGGTGGGTGTTTGGTACTTCTTGCTGCTTTTTCTCTGCCTCTAATGGATGGTCCAAGCATGACAAATGGGTGGCTTTTCTGAGTCCGAAATTCCGAATGCCTTCAAGACCTTATTTTCTTTCTCTTTGTTTTTGGATTCTAATCTGTCACTATTTGTGGTTATTTAGCTTTGTAATGTCGCGATGTGGCCTCTTTTGACCTATGTTTGTAGTTCCTTTTCATATATGGAATTTATTTGATCTAAAAAAAATGATATAACTGTGACAAAACCACTAGCCTGGCTTATCTCCAGGATCCAATTAAACTAAGGCTATCACTTTAATTTATTATTTTTTTATAATTAAGTTTTAAAATTAAGTTTTTGATAGATTTAAACTAATTTGAAAAAAAACATAAATATCTATAAAATATTTACTGTGAAATGAAATATTTGAAAAAAAGTGATCTTATAAATGATCTAGATAATTCATTTTATTTGAAAATTGGTTAAGATGATATACTATAGGTTATTTGTATCTTTAGAAATCATTAGAAATCATATGAGATCTAAATATGATAAATTATTTCTCATTATCAAATAAACTATTATTTAATGATGACAATCAACTAAACATAGCCACATGCAAACCTAGATCTAAAACCTGATCAACGTAGCCAAATACATGATGACTGATGAGTGTAAGCTATATATGTGTCATAAAGGTACTTATCAGTATGATGTGCTAGATGTGCAATGTGAGATTTGATCCATGTAAGTGAAGTCTCAGTAGAGCTAGTAGGATGAACTGGAAAACCTAAGTGCATTGTGTGTAACATATAATCTTATTGACCTCTAAAAAAAAATAATAATAATAATAAAAAAATAATCCTATTAATCTCTAATGTAATGCATATGCAATGACTATGATACTTAAATGCCAGTATGCAATTGCAATCAAATTAGGTCAACCATTAGATTAACTAGATGCTCTGGCCAATGTGTTGATGTGAAGTCAAGTCAAGTAAGCCAATAGTGGCCTTTGATGCGGCCTACTACCCACCTACAGGTATCTGGATAGATCAACTATGAAACTCCTTAAGTAAAAGAAGCTAAATTTTTAAACATTGAGTTGCGTTTTGGTGTAATGGTTAAAATTTCATTTAAAAAACTCCGCAATTAAGCGTGCTCATCCAGAAAAAAATTGTGGGATAGGTGACCTTTTGGGATGTTACACCAACAGGATAAAACTATGAGGCCCTTAGACCAAAGCTGATAATATCTTGTTAGTTAAGAGTTTGAGCTATTATAAATGATATCATAACAATATACTAGCCGGAAGATGGGAATTAAGTTCCATACAAGATAAAGTGTTATGCCATGGGATTCATCTCTTGAATCTTGTATGGGACAAAGTGCAACATGGTGAGAGTCACCACTTGAACTTATAGGGGCCACCTTTAAAATCTTATCTGCCTGATGGATGATTCTAGGATAAGGATCTGACGAGAACGTCAATTACTTAAGTGAGAGAGATTGTGAAACCCCTTAAGTAAAAGAAGTTAAATTCTTAAACATCGAGGTGTCTTTTGGTGTAATTGTTAAAATTTCATTTAAAAAACTCCGCAGTTAAGCATGCTAATCCTGGAGAAATTTTAGGATGGGTGACCTCCTGAGAAGTTACATTAACAGGACAAATCGTGGGACTCTTAGATCAAAACGGACAATATCTCGATTGTTAAGAGTTTGGATTATTACATCAACACAGTACAACATATATAAATGCATATTTTACGAGGAAAATTCCCCCCTTGTTTTTGAACAATTTTTCACATATTTTGCCTCTTAGAATGTTGTCATGTGAATGTATACAAGATCTACATGGGTTTAAAGTAAAATTAGGCTTATGCGATTTTGTGCATTCTAATGATAGAAATTGTGTCAACCCACGATGACCCATTTTGGCCGATCACACGACATGATAAGTGTTGTTGCAACTTAATTGATTGATTCTACCTCTAATGCTCATTTTAGAATTTTACCCACCAGAATAGAGTGGGTATAAACTTAATCACTATATCAACTCAAAACCTATACATCTAAAATAATCTTAAACTCACAAAAAATTAATAAGACAATATAAGTCAATTGTGTGGAAGCATTCCAAAATATTCCATTAATTCAACTACAGAGATTCTAATTAACATTAGTGTTTACAGTCATAAAAATAAACTTTCATCATATATATTATGTTTGCATGCTACATATTTTATATCAAAACGTTGGGTAATAAATTCAAAGCTTGATTCTCACTTAAGCTCAACCTTCTCCTTCCCTTTGCCTATAATAATTGCCATAATAATAATTTGGTGTGCATTAGCTCAAGATGATAAACATTTCTAATAGATAATTCAGATACTCAAGAATAAGAAATAACATATTATGTTAATCATGACTTAGAAATAAGGATTAAAATCTAATCATAGACAAATCTAGTGTATTACATATAATTATTATATAGTAGAATTGCTTGATTACTAACATGACATAATAGTGAGGTAATCTTACTAAATTAGTCTTTCAAATGTTAACTTTCCAATTATCATACTGTTAGGCCGCCAGTCCATAATGGATCGGTTCAACCGGCCCTAGGCAAGGGACTGGCCCTAATTTACTCAAGGCGACTAAGGGCCTGCCCAAGCTACAGCTGCCTCCCTCCGGGGGCCACTATTTGAAATTTAAGGAAAAGGAGGGAGTGGTAGGGAGGAATTAGGGTTTCAGGGGCTGTTTTATCCTTTTGTTGTATTATTTGATTTGCTTTAAGTAGAAGGGGGGAATTAGGGTAAGGTTTATCTTGTCTTTGTTGATTTTGGTTCGTGCTTGGGGTTCTTAGGCTCTACCAGTGTCTAGAGAGTTGGGAGAGATAGATCCTCCTCTTGAATTGAGGATAAACTACATCTTGGTGTTTTTCTTTCGTTTCTCGTCAATTCTCACATCATTTTGCTATTTTTTCTCTTGAGTTTGTTGGAGTTTTATGATCAAATATAGTCGAAATAGTAAAATCGATAAGTTCCACTTGAGTTATTCAAGTGTTTTCTATCAAATTGATATCAAAGAGGTGTCCGAACTATTTTTTTAGTTGTTTTTGGAATTCCTGTTGCAATTTTTTCTATTTTGATCAGTAGTTAGTTGTTTTTTGAGGGACAAAATTAAGATTTTTGAGTCTAGCAAAGATCAGAGTTTCGATGACGATCAAGAAGGTAGATGTTTTAGAAGAACGTTGATAGGAAGTACTAATATAAAACTTATATAAAAGGGTTAGGGGAGTCATTTTTGTGTTCCCTCCAACATCTCCACCTCCTGATATTCCATTCGTCTGATTGGCTTAGGATTTTTTCCACTTCCCTGGCTGTCGACGACTTCCCTCACCTTCGACGCCGATATTTTGATTTTGTAAAACCCCTTAAGTAAAAGAAAGCTAACTCTTAAACATCGAGGCGCCTTTTAGTGTAATGGCTAAAATTTCTATAAGAAACTCTACAGTTAAGCGTGCTCATCCCAGAGCAATTATGGGATGGGTGGCCGACTGGGAAGTTACACCAACATGACAAAATCATAAGACTTTTAGGCCAAAGCGGACAATATCTTGATAGTTAGGAGTTTGGGCTGTTACAAATGGTATCAGAACAATACACTAGCCTGAAGATGGAGCTAAGTGTCATGCCATGGGAGCCACCTCTTGAACCTGTATGGGACAAAGTGCTACATGACGAGAGCCACCACTTGAACTTGTAGGGGCCACCTATAGAGTCATATCTTCCTGGTGGATGATTCTGGGATACAGATGCTAACGAGGACGTCACTTAAGTGGGTGAGAATGTGAAACCCCTTAAGTAAAAAAAAGCTAACTCTTAAACATCGAGGCGTCTTTTGGTGTAATGACTGAAATTTTCATAAGAAATTGTACAGTTAAGCGTGCTCATCCCAGAGCAATTCTGGGATTGGTGACCAATTGGTAAGTTACACCAACAGGACAAAATCATGAGGCACTTAGGTCAAAACACACAATATCTTGATAGTTAAGAGTTTGGGCTGTTGCAGGTTTGACCTTCAAGCACTTTCTTCAACATCTCCTCCATGATGAAAAATTTCATATCAATCTTATCATGGATGACTGAATTTTTTTTAAAAAACTTGACTTTGGAGATATGAAATTTCAAATTTTATTTGCCCGATTTCTCCTTCCAATACTTTAACCTTTCTGCCAACCATAAGTATCTAGATCGAACAGCTCTGATACTAATTTGATAGGAAGTACTAATATAAAACCAAAAAAACCCTTGCTGAAATCAAAGAAAACCAGCCACGTTCAAGCCATTTTTTGAGAAGGTAGATGAACCACAACTAAACAAACTTTTTATAATGAAAGAACAAAGCAAACAAGATACAATAGATTTTCAATTTTAGAGGAAGATTCGGTTCTCCCAATCCCTAGCCGGTGGCTAGAGCCCAAGAACCTAAGAGAGATCTTAAATTTCAGCCAAATTCAAGTGCCCTAACCTTAGGAATAAATTATTTAATGCATATAATACAAAATAAAATCTCTAAATAGACCCTATATTCAAATTTCCCTCCTAAATCCCTCTTAAATCCTTCTTATTCAGAATTGTTTGATCCTACGGTTTGAGCGATACGCGGGGAGGCGAGGCTCTGCTCCATCTCGTGAAAGCCCAGGCCGGTTTAACAAACATCTTGAGGGAGGGTGCGCCATAATTTTCTCCATGAAAGGTAAATTCTTGAATCTTCAGAATATGGTAAAGAAGATATGGGATCATCAAAATCAAAACGACAACATCAGAGGCAAGAGTGCCGGTAGGGAGAAATATGAATTCTGAAATTTGTAGGGATGAAAATGATGTAGGGATTATAGAGGGAGAAAGGAGAAGGCCCCATCTAGAACCATTCCAGAGGGAGGAGAGAGATGGGTATGGGGGTTATGAGCAAAGATGTGCTGATTGGGAAAGAAGAGAGGGAGATTATGGTCGGAGGAGTGTTGATTTTGAAGGAAGAAGGGGGAATTTGAAGAAGGGCTTCGGTATGAACGTGAAAGGGAGGATGGGGCACTTGGGGGACCACTCACATGGGAAAGGGGAAACTAAGGAGGAATTAGGGGAAATGGAGATGATTTGAAGGTAAGGAAGCTGAAGATACTCATCTTTGAGGGGGAGGATGCACACGGGTGGATTTATAAGGTAGAGAGATATTTTGTCGTCAACGGGTTGATGGAGGAGGAGAGATTGATGATAGTTGGCATATATTTGGAAGGGAAGACATTGACCTGGTACCAGTGAAGAGACATGAGGCGGCTCATACGGAGTTAGAGGGAGTTCAAAGTGTGCTTATTGGAAAGTTTCCAAACCAGCGGGTGTAAAACCCTTGGATTTCAAATTTTTTTATGCAGTTAGTCTGTACGAACTGACTTTAGTACGGACGAATAGTTGAAAATTTCTTCAGTCAGTATGTACGAACCGTCTGTATAAACAGAACAAAATGCAGGTTCGTCTGTAAGAACTGTGAGTTCGTTTATACAAACTGAACATATTTTTTTGACAGAGCCGATCGTCCCGGGACGAACGAAAAATATCATTCGTATGATCTATGTACAGAGTCGATCGTCCCGGTACGAACGTAAATGTCATCCGTACGAACGAAAATATCTTTTTCTCTATTTAAAGTTTGTTTGACACATTTTGAAGAGAGAGAAAAGAGGAGAGAGAAAGAGAAAGAAGAAGCTTGATTTCGGAGGCCGCGGAGCGATTTTTGTTCGTCGTCGCAGTTGGAAGAATTATTCATCTCGCAATAAGGATTCCAAATCCTATTTCTGATTTCGAAGATTTTGTGTTTTGGTATTTTTCTGCTCAGATTTGTGTTTCTGTTACCGAAAAACGTGCATAAATTTGTATTGACGAAACTTTCACTGCGTAACTTTCTGTATGTTATAGAGAATATGATTTTGCACATTTTGAATATTTTTTGGAGATTTTTCACTGGGTATTTTGAATTCTGTGGGGTTTTTATCGAATAAAAAATTATCTAGATGTTGAAAAATGTTGCTTCATTATAATAAAAGCTTTGAAATAATGTTTTACACGATTTTTTATAATTTGGTAATTTTTTGAAACTGCGTATTTTAATTTTGTCTGAGATTTCTGTCTACTATACGATATTTTAAGGGTTTTCTGAATTAAGCTTAATTATGCACTATTTGTTATAATGCATTAAAATGGATATAGATATATGCTTGAGTAATACCTGGTCGCTACTACTATTATAGTATATTGATAATATTATATGTGTGTGAAACAAACAAGTAAAGACTGGTTGACCCGTTGGTTGAAGATTGATTTACCTATACAGGATGGTGGCTGATGGGTTTTCCTTTAAATACTGTGATTTGGCGTTATCCTATACTAATTCACGTGATACACTGATTGAGAGTTATAAGGAGATTATTACTATGCCGACGGACAAAGGGTGACGACTCTATTTACTGAGCCAACGATTTACTAACACTGATACTAACACCGAAAAACACCGTAATAGCCAGCACTTCTACTTGTTGAGTATGACTACTGCACTGAATTGCATGTTTTAAAGCATTGTTTTCATTACTATATGGATTTATCGTTACTGTATGAATTTACTGTACAGCACGATTTCACTGTTATAGCATTACTGTTCATGTCACTGGACTTTTACTGATACTGATACAGGCACTGAAACTACTGATTCACTGTACTGAAATTATGCATGTGATATACTGAGCAAGTGACATGTGATTCATTGAACACATGATATTGATTACTGGATTGCATGTGATACACTGAGCACGTGATATTGAATAACTGGAATTGCAAGTGTATGTTTTGATACGATTTTACTGCATTGGTTTGATTTCAACAATCACGTACGATAATACTGATTTGACATTTTATACCGACTGATATTATTGAACCGATAGTTTCTCTTTATACGATTGATTTGATTGATATTATTGATGCGAGGATTTCTTTAATGATTTGACTGATGTTATAGATACGACGACTACTGTAGATATTTGACGCACGTACTGGATAATTGAGCTTTATGGGTTTTTTCTACTGTTAACTGATTTTATAACTGATGATTGTGGATTCAACTGTTTCTGTATTGACTACCATTTTTGTACTGATCACTATTTATGCACTGATTTCCATTTATACATTGACTCAATGATCATATGTAAGTGACTGTTATGATTTGACTGATTGACATGCATATTGCTTTCGTACCGTACTTTGATTTCAGTTATAAGTATTTGGTGACGGGGCATGACAGCAGAGGAGAGGAGTTTTATGAGCAATTCTTTGCCCAGGTACAGGAAGGCTTGGTGGCAGAATACCACGAGAGATTTAAGTTTCTGGCGAGCCAACTAGATCGGCTATCTGAGATTGCTTTGGAAGGAAATTTCATAAAGGGACTCAAATCAGATATCTGAGCTGCAATGAGAGTCATGAGGCCTCATAACTTTGGGAGAGGCTATGGAGCTTGCTAAGCTAGTGGAGGATCAATAGTTCAGGTAATTCTTACAGGATAACCACCACCTTCTTAGCACCCAAGGGGCCGACACAGGGCAACCTTCATGAGACCTCAAGGGAGAAGCCTATAGAAGGATGAAGTGGAGAAAACTTTAAGAAGCTTACGAAGAGAGAGCTGTAAGAAAAGAGGGCTAAGGGATTATGCTTTAAATGTGACAAGAAGTATACTCCAGGGCACATATGCAATGACCGAACTCTTCAAGTTCTTACTATCTGTGATAATGAGGAAATTGAGGAGGAGAGAGGGAGACAGGGGTAGACGAGGAGGACAAGCTGCATCTACACGTGGCTGAGGTCTTCCTGAACTCAATGGTAGGATTCACTTTGAATCATACCATGAAGGTGAAAAGGAAAATAGCAGAAAGGGAGGTGGTAGTGTTGATTAACAGTGAGGCTACCCACAATTTCATGTCCAACTAGGCTGCGGACCAACTGGGTGACATTGGTGGATATAAGGTGCTATGGAGTGATGATGGGTATAGGGAAGGTGGAAACGGGCAAGGGAATTTGTAGGGGAATAGTGCTTACCATATAAGGGGTTTAAGTGAGGGAGGATTTCCTCCCATTGGAACTAGGAAGTACTGGCGACAAAATGGGGATAAAGTGGCTACAAACCTTGCAAAATACCAAGTTCAACTAAGAGCATTGACCATAGAGTTAGTGGTAGATGGGAGAAGAGTATGATCAGGGGAGATGCCAAGGACGATAGTCCATATTCCGCACCTGCTTCAAGAGTTCCATGGGAGCACTATTGGGGATCACTTAGGAGTGCAGAAGACCTACAGGAAACTAACAGTAGAGTTGTACTAGAAATGGATGCATAAAAGTGGAGGAAATAGTAGCTAGTTATGAGGTATGTCAAATGAATAAGTATATGGCCATGGCTCCGGGGGGATTACTTCAACCCTTGGATCTACCAGATAGGGTGTGGGAGGAGGTCTCCATAGATTTTATAGATGGGTTACCCCGATCTGAAGGGTTCATGGTGATTCAGGTGGTGTTGGATAAATTGAGCAAATATGCTCACTTCAATCTCGTAAGATACCCTTACATGGCAGTGACAGCTGCGACATCATTCATCAGAGAGGTGATCAAATTTTATGGGGCACTAGAGTCTATAGTGTCCGATAGGGATAAGATGCTCCTCAACTACTTCTGGAGGGAGCCATTCAGGTTGTTAGGGACAGTACTGAAGAGTAGCACAACTTATCACCCTCAGACAGATGGGCAGACGTAGGTGGTAAACAGGAGCCTGGAGACATACCTACGATGTTTTGTGTTGGAGACACCTAGGCTTTGGGCCAAGTGGCTAGCATGGGCGGAGTATTGGTACAACACTTCATATCATTCAGCCTCTTAGATGACCCATTCAAAGTGATGTACGGCTGAGACCCACCGCACCTGATGCATTTTGGGCAGCATAACACATTAGTTAATTCAGTGGAGTAGTACTTAGATGAAAGGGATAGGATGTTGGAAGAACTAAAAAGAGATATGTTGAGGGCACAACCTATCATGAAGAAGCAGGAGGATGGGCATATGATGGGCATTCAGTTCAACGTGGGGGAAAGGGTTTTATTAAAGCTACGACCCTACAGATAAAGGATTGTCACTAATAGGAGGAATGGAAAACTTGCCCCAAGGTACTTTGGGCTTTATGAGGTTTTGGAGTCGATTGGAGCAGTAGCCTATCATGTGAGACTACCCTCGACGGGGATCATACATCTAGTGTTCCATGTATCACAACTGAGGAGAGCAATTGGGATTAAACAACTAGTTCAAAGCTACTGGAGATGCTGATGTGGGCTCCGAAAATTCGGCCCCGGCCTCCGCTCGCTTTTCTTATTCGGCGAGGGAGTTTTAACGAACTAAGTTCCGGGGTAAATTTTGGAAGGCAGATGGGTTTGTAGATAAGACACTACCCAGAGATTTCGCCCTCATTTTGTGAGGACTTTATGATCTGAGTTCTGGTTTCCTATAGGCGCAAGCCCCTATAGTTAATTACCCCTCCCAATCACGAGAGAGAACTTTCGATTAAGGATAGTCGTCAATCAGATACGTAGAATATACGTATTATCTGGCATGTAGTAACAG
Organism: Dendrobium huoshanense; assembly: GCA_016618105.1. Taxonomy (NCBI): domain Eukaryota; kingdom Viridiplantae; phylum Streptophyta; class Magnoliopsida; order Asparagales; family Orchidaceae; genus Dendrobium; species Dendrobium huoshanense. The sequence continues at coordinate 38,498,634 of CM028350.1, read as the reverse complement.
CAATAGATTTGGATTTGGAAATTGAAGAATTGAATTTGAAAATAGTTGGAGAATTTAGGAATTTGGAGGATTGATATTTGGGAATTTTATATTTAAAATAGAAATTTCACCATCTTGTACTTAAAGCGGATGGTGGGGGAATGGATGATAGACCCGATCAAGATCCCATGGTTCCGTCGTCCCGGGCCATCGTGGTCCCTGGTCTACTTAGTCAGAGGAGGTAGTCGACCCAACCTGACAGAAGGATCCTTGTCGGCAGCCATGGGTTGCTTCGTCCAAGGGGACCTTGTAGACCTGGGGTGAATGTTTGTCTAAGGGGACAAATTTGAATCCACCTTAGCTAACAGAGGGCTTTGTGCCCTATCGATCATATCCTATTGATTCATATCTCAAGGGTTTAACGCCATTAAAGAACGTATTGGCTCTGGCCATAACCGCTATCTGTGGTGCCATTTGGCGGCAAAACCACTCGGTTTAGAGGGCCCCGGGTCATAACCGTTTACCTGCAGTGCCATTTGGCGGCGAAACTGCCGGTTAGAGGACACGTACCACGTCCTTACTGGCAAGAGATTGTTTGAGAATGGATCCTAGTGATATTTTTGACTAGGCATTTCGCTCTTTGTGAGCTGAAGTTGATCTTAATTTGTCCATCTCGACAAACTGTTGCGGAGGGTGGATAAATTTTGCTTTAAGTTTTTTTTTTATGGATTGATTTCATTTTTAAATATATGGAATTTGGGCTTTTTGTGGAGTTTTGGATTTTGTAGAAATTTTAGGACATTCTGAATAGTTTGAAATGGATTTTGGATATTTGAGTGGAGCTTGGATGGCATTCAAAAATATTTGTAAACCTCTCCGGTTGAGATAAGCAATCAACACGGCCATCATCGGGGTGTTTGGGGGTCATTTCTTTTTATGGATTGAACCTTGTCAACTTTGTCGGGATGTCGACAGAGGATCGGGTTTCGTAAGCTTTGTACCCTTTATTAGTGAATTCATATTGTTATAGACCTTAAAGGCCTAATATGAATATTTTGAGACAAATATAACGGTCGTCACAACCGTATATTTGTTTGTTGGTTCAAACCCTGTCGACTTCTATTGACTCGTATAGAAGGATCGGTTTCGAACTTGAATTCACTAATTAACCCGCGCAGCATCCCTAGACGTCACGTGTGTACCAATAACACGCTCGCCGGGGCCCATGCGGGTTTTATAATTATTTATACCCCTTTTAGTGTACCTATGTGTATACAATTTACAGTGCACGTGTAGGGGTATTCCTTAAATAGACGCCTTCTGTCAGCTTGTACGAATGTTGCAGATCCGGTGGCGTAGCATAGCAGCTTCTGAATTTAATGGTTCGCTGCTTTGCACAAGTAGACTGTCGTGCACTATTTATTAATTTTTGTAGGCGGGTCATAGTGCACTAACTAATCTCCTGCCTTGGATCGTATGAGCTTGCGCTTGTCGTAGTCTTCATGCATTTTGTTGTGGTCTTTAATCTTTTCAGTACATCCGCTACTGCTGCATGTAGGTAGATAGATGTCTTCCTTCTCAGACTGAAATTGACTTCAGGATACTGCATTTACTGAAGTCCTTCTGCATCTACCCATAAGTGGCATATTATACATACATCCATATTTATAAAGAGAATGTATGTATTGCAGATCTTTTTTTTTATGGAGACTAAATTAGATGTATAGGGGTCTCCTACAATGACTCGTAGGAGCTCCTCAGTTTCATCATTTGTAGGGTTAGATGCATTTGCTTGTATCTTGATGCGGATTATAATTCATGATCACATGCGTTGTACATCGGTCTTCAAACACCAGTAATGAACAACATCTTTTATGAATGACTTTTTAGATACACCTTGATAGATCAAGCTACTATCGCGGTGCTTCTTGATCTATTTGTGATCCAACCATAATTCTTTCCAAATTGTTGTTGACCACTATTGTTATTTGCAAGAGGATTAGTGCATTCATGTCTTTAGAAATTATTCTGAGTCATTCAATTGCTTGGGTTTCATCATCAATTGTATGTGAATTGTCTTGCATATGAGCTAAATGGAATGTCCTTATGCCTCAATTTGTGATTAGATCACACATCCTTATGATTGTTCGTTGCTTGTAGGCATGTTATAATTGCGAACTTTTCTTGTCTCCCCACATTGTTTGCAACATGTATGAAGAGGTCACTTGCATCTTTCGTTTGATCATGAGAAAGTTGTATCCATTGATAGCTTGCATCTTTAAACTTAATGATTGATACTTGTGATCTTTGGAATGATCATACATCCATTGAATTAGAGTTTGATTCTCTAATCATGGTTTAAATTTAAATCCACAAGTCATTATCATTAAGTTTATGTTATTTGCTTAGTATTCAAATCAAAGCTCAAGTATAGTTCATCACCATTTGATATGGGATGTGAGTGACAATATTAGTATTATTGCCAATTGGAGATTTGCAACTTAGTTGACACATCTTTCATGAATCAACTTTTTAATATTCATTTAGAACTTTACAGGTTGATTTATGGATAGTTTGTCAAACAACTTGCAAGTCTATTGATTGCTACTCAAAGATGGATCAAATATCATATAACGAGTTCATTATGATGATCCAAAAGCTTACATAATGACCTTGTCATTAAATCACTAGCTCTTGCAAATTTTCTCATTAAGATTCTTCATTCCAATTGAAGTGATGACTTCTTAATAATCCATTGAAAATTTCATGGCATTATTCAAATCAAGCACCTTATGATTGTTCATTTGAGTTCAAGTTTGGGTTAAGCTCTTTGTGGTCTTTTTGAGGTCAAACTCAATTCAATTTCAAGTTAGTATTCGATATCACTTGAGTTCAAGATCAAGTGTAGTCCTTTTCATTTTGTTTGCATTCAAGTTCAAGTCATTTGTCCATTAGATTTTCAAGTCAAGTTCAAGTTCTCAAGTCTTCCATTGTCCTTTTGAGTTCAATCAAGTCCACTTGCAAGTTCTTGTAGAGTTTAAGTATGGTTTGGTATGCAAGTTCAAGTCCCCTTGCTTGAGTTTTCTTAAGCCATTTGCTTATTTATCCAAGTTTGATTTTAGTTCAGATGATATTCAAATGAGTGTCCAAATAAGATTCAATATTTTTAGAGTCCTTGGATTCTCAATCCAAAATTCGGCAGCCTCCCGGCGTCTCCCCCGTTTAGGGGAAAAACCAAGAGGCAATCATTCCCCTCGACGCTACGTGAGCGCTTCAGGTAGGTGTCAAAAATGACACCGCGGTCGCGAATGAAATTTTTTATCCCCGCCTGCTACGTGAGCATTTAAGGGTTTTTTAGGTTTGTTGATTATAAGAAGAAAACAGGCGTTAGAAATAAGCACAGATTTCCCCCCTCTGCACCACGTGGGCGTTCGGGGGTACTTATATAAAAAAATAAAACAAAATAAAAACACATTTTTTTTATCCCCTTCGCCGCAAGCGTCGCACCGGTTTCCCACCCTAAACGCTACTTGAGCGCCTCGGGGGTTTGCCGGCTCGTTGCAAGCTTTGAAGAGGGATCCTTAAATCGTCGCGAGCATCGCACCGGTTTTCCACCCTAAACGCTACGTGAGCGCCTCGGGGGTTTGCCGGTTCGTTGCAAGCATCGATAGAAGAATCTTCATTTTATTTATTATAATTAATTAAAATTAATAATAATTAATTATAATTTAAGAATAATTAAATATAATTATAATAATTAACCATATTTAATTATAAAATGATGACAATTAATTTAAATTAAAATTTAATTATAATTAATTTTTATAAATTATGATTAATTATTATCACTAATAATTAATCATAATAATTATAAATTAATCATAAGTAAATTTTAATTAAAACTAATCATTATTTATAATAATTAAATATAGTTAAAATATTTAATTATAATAATTATAATTAATTATAATTAACTGTTATTAAAAATAACTAAATATAATTAATTAATAATAATAACAAAAATCAAAACAAAAATCACCTCTAAATTCAAGTTAGAGGAGCTGAGTTAGGTTGAGTTGGAAAGGTGAGTGGGGTGAGCTTTAGGTTTAAGTGGAGTGAGTAGACTGAGTTGGGACCGAGTCAGGCTGATTCAGAGTGAGTTGAGTGAGTCGGCTGAGTTGGAGTGAGTAGGGTTTATTTAAGTGGAGATAGGGCACAGGTAAGAGGAGAGATCGGGTATGAGCATGAGGCCGTGAGGTTGATCGGGGCTGAGGTATGGAAGAAACTCCCCCCCTCTCTCTCTCTCTCTCTCTCTCTCTCTCTCTCACGACTTGGGAAGACCGAGAGGTCGGGCAAGAGAAAGGATCGGAGGATGCAATGGGAACGGGAGGAGGTCGGCGGGCTGAGGGAGTTTGGCCGGCTCTGGTCGTGGAAATAGAGGGAGGATCGGAGCTCGGTCTGCTCTCTGGACGGGATCGGATGGAGTAGTGGAGTTCGGGTTTGACGGGAGGAAGAGGGATTTCGTGTGTGGAAGTCGATCGTGAGCAAGCCGAGCAGCGAATGGGAGAGAGACGAGCAGTGAGTTGAAGCTCTCATTTGGGTCGCTATTTAACGACGCTAAATGAGTACTCCTCGACGGGATCTCTGCAGGAATCGCGGAGACAGACGTGAACGACGCCGAATCTACAGTTCCTAGGCGGGATTTCGGGAAGGATTTGCGGCAGAATTCTGGGATCCGTCGGGTATGAGGTTTGTACAAGGATTTTCACTTTGCTTCTCCTCTCATCTTTGCTCTTTTGGGTTTGATCCGTAGGTCAACAAATGCCCCCCAACAAATGTGATACGCGTCTAGAGCGAATCGCGTTTGTTGTAAGCTGATTGAATCTGTGGATCTCTAGATATTTGTTCTAGATATCACACAGAGGTTTTCATTTAGTGGATCTTAAAAAGTTTGCTTGAATGTCACACTAAGATTTTCTTCCTCCATAGATCTCTTGGATATATCAATAAATAGTTGATATACTGATTTTTTTTCGTCCTGTGCTTTGTGATGCGGACATTGATGGAGAATCGCCTGATTTGTCTTTACTGACTTGTCAGGTGATTTTGTACCTTCAGCCCTATGCTTTTTTGCTTTGACAGGTTTGTTGAAGGAGTAGATGCCGATGACCTAAACCCTTAGGTTTGTATTAGGTCGATGGCGAAAAGTCATCGGTCCAGAGCTTTGTGCATAACGGACTTGTTGATGACAAAATCCACTTAGTTCAGCCTTGGGCTTTTCACGAACATTGGGATAATTTTCTTCGGTCCTTTGCTTTGTGCTTTGACGGACTTGTTGAAGAAAAATTCCTTTGATCCTCGCTTTGTGCTTTACGGATTTGTTGAAGGATTTGCAGGTTCTGGAGTCAGTTGATAGTACCAAACGTAGGTAGTATCTCGATCCTTAACCACTTGAGAAGACTTTAATCTGAATCACTTGAGTTCATCAGATCGGGAGAGCTAGGATTTGACAGCTCTTCGTCCTCTGGTTGCTGAGATGGGGGTTCCTCTACTGCGGCCTTTCTTATGGCTTGTTGAGTAGATGGAGCTGCCAGCGATCCGGCCATATTTGGGCTTGTTGGATCCGACCTCTTACACCCATTCAGGCTTCAGACTTGAGCTATGGGAATTGCGCTTCCCAATGCTGATTTTGCTGAAGTTGATAGATTTGAAGTCATTCTTCGTGGTTTTAGATTTTGGAGCCTACGAATATTTAGTAATTGTTCGAGACTCATCCTTCCACTGGAACTTTGATTCTCCAATCATTTAGGAGAATTTTGTAGACTACGATCACTTGAACTGGTCGAGTCAAATCTGCCTTCGTGCTTCCTACAGTCCCTACTGACGGGTTGACGAAGTGGGGGTTCCGCTACTACGGCCTTTCTTATGGCTTGTTGAGTAGACGGAGCTGCCAGCGATCCGGCCATATTTGGGCGTGTTGGATCCGACCTTTTACACCCATTCGAACCTTAAGCTTCAGGCTGTTGGAAGACTTCAAGCTTCTTCGGCTCAATTTTGTAGGAGTGCGTAGCCACAAAAGTCACTTTCTTGACCTTTGAGTCTTTGTTTGTTGGAGAAGATGTTATCTCGATCTTTTGAGAGATCACCTGCATATACTTTGAAAAATACATATTTGTATTCTTTAGCACAAAAGAATATTTGAATTGATAATTTTAAATATTTATTCGGGGATCTCGGCATGCGGCGCAATGTCGACCCGAATAAATATTTAAAATGCCCCCTGTCTCGCAGGATATTTCAGAATGGAATAAATTTGGAATATAAAATTTTAAATATTCATTTGGGGATCTCGGCGTATAGTACGATGTCAACCCAAATGAATATTTAAATTGCCCCCTGTCTCGTAGGGACATTTTGGATAGGCCTTTCTATTTTGAGATTTTAAATATTTATTCGGAGATTTCGGCATGCAGCGCGATGTCGATCCGAATAAATATTTAAAATGCCCCCAGTCTAATGGAGGATTTTGAAATGCGTTCTTGCTATACAAGAGAATTTCAAAATATAAGCAAACATGCATTGATAAATATGCATATAAAATTTTGATCATCACAAAATACATCCGTCATGAAATTTTCATGCAAAGTATTTCTTTAAATGTCGGCCGTTGATAGGTGGCATAGGCCTCTGACCGTTCAGATCGATCAACTGATATGCTCCTCCTTGGTACACCTTCTCGATGACGAAGGGGCCTTCCCAATTAGATACGAATTTGCTACCGATTTTTCGATGTGGAATGATTGGTCTTCTCAGCACCAGGACCAATTTCCGTTCTTGAAATGTTCGAGGGCGCACCATACGATCGAAGGATTTTGTCATTCTTCCTCGGTAGATTTCCAGGTTTTATTGAGCTTGTAACCTGAGTTCATCGAGTGCATCAAGCTCTTCCATTCTGAGATGGGTATTTTGCTCTTGAGTGAGATCGTTCTGGATTGCTACCCGGAGTGACAGTAATTCAATCTCCAATGGTAATACAGCTTCAACACCAAACACCAAAGAGTAAGGAGTGACTTTGGTTGGCGTCTTATAGGTTGTACGATACGCCCACAGTGCCTCTGCCATTTTCGTGTGCCACTCTCTTTTATTCTTGGTGAGAATCTTCTTCAATAATTTCACCAGCGTCTTGTTGAAGGCTTCTACCAATCCATTTGCTCTTGGATTGTATATGGATGAATATCGCCAATCGATTTTATGCCGATCAACGAACTTGTATATTTTTGTACTCTTGAATGCAGTACCGTTGTCTGAAATTATACGGCGTGGTACACCAAATCTGTAAACAACGTTGTGGGTGAAAAAGTTGATCACATGCTCGGATGTAACCTCTCTGAATGGAGCCGCTTCTGCCCACTTGGAAAAGTAGTCTGTCGCTGCTATAATAAAGCGATGTCCCGCTGAAGATGGTGGATCTATCGGTCCGATAATATCAGTACCCCAGCATTCAAATGGCCAGGATGTTATTGTTGGGTGTAGTGGATTTGGAGGCTGATGTATAACATCACCATGGATTTGACACTCGTGGCACCTCTTAGCGTGGTCAATACAATCTCTGACCATAGTTGGCCAATAATAACCCATTCTCTTGATTTTAGTGGCCATTTTGGGACCTGACTGATGTGCTCCACAAAGCCCTTCGTGGACTTCTGCTACCACTTTATCAGCTTCCCTGGTCCCTAGGCACCTTAGCCACATTTGATCAAAGGCTCGTCTGTACAACATGTCATTGACAAATGCATATCGCAATGCCCTTTTTCAAATTTGTGCGGCCATAGACTTTTCTGTCGGGAGTTTGTTTTCCTTGAAGTAGTTAATGAATGGCTGTCTCCAATCATTTTCGACTTCAATATCTAAACAATGCCACCACGATTCTGAAGTTTGACTAGCTTTATGTCTCTTGGCCACGTGATATTCTTCTGGATAATTCTCCATAACGATCTGATGGAGGGGTTGAGGGTCAACTGATATTTCATCCTGCTGACTTAAATATGGAATTCCTTCTGCCTTCGGGAATTGTAATAGAGCGGGCTCCAAGACCCTACGAGTGTAAACTCCAATGAATATAGGCCTCTCCTCATTAATGTTCATCATTTCTTTGGCTAATTTGGCCAGACAATCTGCTTTAGCATTCTGTCTTCGAGGAACTCGAGCCATTTTGACATTTGGTACTTGCTTCAGAAGCTCGAGGGCTCGCCGGTGATAGTGGGCTAATTCGACTTTACCAACCTTGTAGATTCCAAGTATTTGATTTATTACAAGTTGAGAATCACCAAAGATCTGGAGATGTTGGATTCTGACATCGATCGCAATCTCCAGCCCTGCTAATAGAGCTTCGTACTCGGCTTCGTTACTGGTCCGAGGTTCAGTCAAACTAAAAGAAAATCTCATTATGCCTCTCTCGGGTGCTACGAAAATGAGGCCAATTCCGGCTCGGGCTCTCAAAATATTTGGAGGTCGGACAGGTCTAATCGACGATGCTCCGTCGAAGTACATTTCCCAGAATGGTAGGCTTTCATTCTCCTCGACCTGCATTATCTGCTCATCGGGCAAATCATCATTTAGTGGAGAATCGGCCGGGATTGGGTGTGCAGCAAGAAAATCTGGCAAGGCTTGTCCTTTCACCGCCTTCTGTGGCATGTATGTGATTTCAAACTGCAATAACAATACTGCCCACCTGGCTAGACGACCTGTCAACGCTGGTCTTGTCATCAAGAATTTCAGCGGATCGATCTTTGATATCAGTGTGATTTTATGGGATATCATATAGTGGCGGAGTTTCTGAACTGCAAAATTAGCGCCAGACAATGCTTTTCAATTGGGGAATAACGACTCTCTGCTCCAATCAACCTTCGACTGATGTAGTAGAGCGCATTTTCTTTGCCTTCTTCATTATTCTAGGCCAATAATGCTCCGAGGGACTCTTCTAGTGCAGCTGTATACAGTATAAGAGACTTCCCCGGAATTGGTGCTGCTAGAACGGGCGGATTCAATAGGTATTTCTTGATACTATCAAATACTTCCTGGCATTCTGCATCCCATTTGAAACGGACATCTTTCTTCATTAGCTTTGAAAATGGCTGGCACCTACCCGATAGATTTGATATGAATCTTCGAATGAAAGCCAGTTGTCCTTGCAGCGAGCGAAGCTGTCGAAGGTTCCTTGGTGGTGGCATCTCCGTTATTGCCTTAATTTTGTTGGGGTCGATCTCTATTCCTCGATGACGAACAACATACCCCAGAAATTTGCCGGAGGAAACCCCAAAAGCACATTTGAGAGGATTCATCTTCAGATCAAACCTTCTGATTCTCTCAAATACGATTCTCAAGTCATCTAGGTGATTTCTTCGATCCATGCTCTTGACAACAAGGTCGTCCACATAACACTCGACCTTTTGATGTATCAAATCATCAAATATATGAGTCATCGCCCGCTGGTAGGTGGCACCAGCGTTCTTCAGGCCGAAGGGCATGACTGTGTAGCAGAAAATTCCAATGGGCGTCCTGAACGATGTATGCTTTTCCTTTTCTGACGCCATCTTGATTTGATTGTATCCTGACGATCCGTCCATGAAGGAGAACTTGTCGTAGTTTGACGTATTATCCACCAGGAGTTCAGATACAGGAAGTGGAAAATCATCTTTTGGGCACGCCTTGTTGAGGTCCCGAAAGTCAATACAGACACGAATTTGCCCGTTCTTCTTCTTCACTGGGACGATATTTGCGATCCAATCAGCATACTTTTCTTCTCGGATGAAGCCTGCATCAATGAGCTTCTTTGTCTCGGCAGTCACCTGTTCTTCAATCTCCAGTCTCATTCTCCTTGGAGCTTGTTTGACGGGTGCTACATCCGGTTTGATTGCTAATCTGTGAACTGCTACGTCAGGGGATAAGCCGGGCATCTCAGCATATGTCCAGGCAAAGCAATCCCTGAATTCACATAGGAGTTCTTTTATTTCTTCTATCTGTTCTTCGGGTAAGAGAGAACTAATGAAGGTTGGGCGAGGATCCTCCTCAGTTCCCAAGTTGACTTCTCTTAGTTCATCCATAGTGGCTGCCTGTCCACCATCTTCAAGCTCTTCTGGTGCAGGCTCGGCTTCTACGGGCTGTTCATCATAATCATCAGCCTCGTATGTCTCTTCAACATCACCATCTTCGGATTTAATTTCCATGCATGTGGTGGCACGACAAATCTCTTTCCGGAGAAATTTTCTTTTGATGAATCCAATACCTTTATATGTGTCTGCATCCTTCTGCTGTAACGGACGCAGACTCCTCCCATACCAGAGGCCCAAACTTGTACGAAGTTGTTGCTTGGTGGTAGGAATATTGACTTGTTTTCGCAGCATTCTTTGAATATTTTTGGTATTGAATCTAGGTAACCTCGTAGGAAATAATTCCTCGGAGTCGAGGAGCATGCAATCCCAGTCATGATTCTCATCTTCACGAACTCCCGTGGAATATAACACATTCCCTGGCACGGTCCCATTTTTACGGGGAGGCAGATAGAGGGTGGCGAGTTCTTCAACTTTATGCACCTCGCGCGGAATAATTTCTTTGAAATGTTGTAAGAGAACACGCGTGACTACGAGAACACTATCTGAAATTGATAGGCTGTCAATTCTTCTAGAGAACACATTCTGCACCGTGTTCATGTAAATGGAGTCGTAGTCATAATTATCATTTGAAAATTCGACCTGCCTACTCCATTCATCTGTGGACTGGCATACTTTTCAAGATTTAGCAGGAGTATCATCATCTTCATCTGTGTCACTTCCAAGATGAGGTACATGCTTCTTTTCTTTTGGGATGATCGATGCTTTGGGAAGAGTTGGCGCTGCCTTCTTTCTCCCCACCTGCTTTTTCCTACCCTCTAGTTCAGGTCGCTTTGTACCCTTTGAATTTGATGCTTTAGCTTCGAGGGAACTCGAAGACTTTTGCTTCTTTGGCATGAAGTAGCGTGCATCTTCATAAACTGTGGCTTCATGAACTGTGAAGGGCTGAATGTCGCCAGAGATCCTGAATTCCTCCTCATCTTTGAGATACTTCATACATTGGTGTAGTGTTGACGGAACGATGTCATATTCATGCAACCAGGGACGACCTAGTAGCGCCTTGAATGAAGTATCCGCGTCAATCACATGGAATTTAGCTTCTGTATGGAGCTCTCCAAATACAAGAGGGAGCATAAATGATCCAAGAGTTGTCTGCCCTTTTTCATTGAAATCATGCACCATCAACTTATCTGGCCCGAGGTGTTCCACAACAAGGCAGAGGGATCTCAGCGCTTTCAAGCTTATCAGATTCACGGATGATCCAGGATCGATTAGGATTCGACTGATAATCAGCTTATCGCTCTCCGCAGTAACATACAGAGGACGATTATGGTCTGCAGTTCCGAGCATCATGTCTTCTTCAGAGAAAGTAATGAATGGCTCATTTCGAGCTTGCAGAACCTCAGTCAAACTACGTTCAGCAAAATACGCCTCGTATCTTTCGGGATCTTTGAGAGCCTGAATCAGAGTCTCTCGAAGGTCTTTAGACATCACCAAGGCGTCGTATATGCTGAGTTGTGCTGGAATTTTTCTTAGATGGGATAAGATATTATAATCTATCCCATTGGCTGAAGTCTTCTTTTTCTTAGGATCTTCAGGGATAATGTCATCATTGATAATTATCTCTTTCTCCTTATCTTTTTTGGAGACCCCTTTCTTCGGTGGAGGCGGTAGTATCTTGCCGCTTCTTAACTGCACTTGAGCAATCTCCTCCGGTTCAGGAGCATTTTCTTCAGAATTAGCCATTGTTGCATCTAGGGACTCATCTGTTGATTCAGAATCACCACCCAGGTTTACATGTCCCATCCGAGATGCTATGCTAGGGTCTGATTCGTCTCCCTCTGGAAAATACAAATCCTCCTCTGAACTGTAATCCATTGGCAAAACCATCATACAGGATTCAGATGGTACTTCTGTGTATTCCTCTTCTGTCAAAGTACTCGGTGTCACCGAGATGACCCGACATATTTCTGTTGGAAGAGAATTCTCATCATCTTCTCCGGCTTCGTCTATCTTAAGCTCCGACATGAAGTCAGCGAGCTTGATAGGTCGCCTCACAGTCTGGTAGTACTCATCCAAACTGTCAATAACCCTCTAAGTTGCAGTCTTTTTCTCCTTAAGCTTCTTCAGCTTGGTCCTCTTCTTGGATGATTTCACCCCACCAGACTTTGAAGTGCTAGCTTGATTGGAGAGTTGTTTAGAAATAGGAGCTCGCACCATCGGCAGTTCCTTTAAATTTATCATGGGCTCAACAGGAGACTTCCACTTTATACTTGGAACTCCTTCAAGCTGCTTCAACATTTTCACAGTCTTCTTGGAGATCGCAGTCTCCCACTGTTCTTCTTGAATTGACTTCTTTTCATTTCTTCTTTCTTCAACCAGGGGTACGGAAGAGGACGTGACTACCCGAGCTGATTCCTTTTTAGGGTGAGACAATACATTGTCGGACAATGTGATCTCTCCCTTCTGATATTTTCTTTCAAGCCAATCCTTGAAGATGTAGCAATCTTCAATAGGATGGCTGAGCACCCGATGATATGGGCAATAATTTGGGTCACCAGTGTGCTTCGACTCTTCGGGTCTCTTGCATTCAGGCAGTTCTAAACCCGATTTCAACACTTGTCGAAATAATTTGGCGACACTCTCCCTTTTGAATAAATATTCTTTATTCATTTTATCTTTGAGGGATTGGAACGTTCTATCACCAGTTCCTATTTCCTGTCTCTGGCCTCCAGCTTGATAAGTCTGTGGCTTATCATTTCCCCCTAATATCAGCTTCGGTTGGGGGTTGGGGTTGTAGGCCTGTTTAGGCTTTTCTTGATATTGCATCGGCTGTTTGCCTTTGTCTACGTTATAAATTACTTATTTTTCTCTATCAGCTCTAGAGAAGATTGTAGAGTCTGCCTCACCCCTTCTAGCACCCGGGGCCTTAGCCTTCTTGGGCTTATCAGAGTAATTTTCTGATTTGGACAAATTCAGTTTCTCAAATTTGGCCACTCTGTCGAGCAAATCTTGAAATGTGTTTATCGTAGCCATACACAGGAAGGGTTGCATCTTGTCATCAATGTTGCCCATTAACAACTGTACGGCATGCTCTTCTTCTAACTGCTGCTCACATTTCATGCTCAAATTTCGCCAGCGAGTGATGTATTTAGTCACTGATTCTTCTCTTTTTCTCTTATCCAGAGCAAGGTCAGCGATCGTAATTTTCTCAGTTGCACTAGCGAATCTTTTTACAAACATATTTTCTAATTCTGCGAAGGTCTTCACAGAATCATTCGGTAGTTCAGCATACCATTCGAAAGCAGTTGCTGTCAAACTGCTGACGAATTGTCGGAAGAGTAGGGCATCATTTCCTCCTGTATTCCCACAGGTGGCTTTAAACTGTGCCAGGTGCTGTCGGGGATTGTTAGTACCATTGAAAGTATTGAACTTTGGTACAGAATACCCTTTTGGGTACGGTACTTGGTCGTACTCAGCCGGGTACGGACGACCTTTGCCCACCAACTTTTCTGCTTGATCTACGGCTATAATAGCCCTGATCTTTTCTGTGATGATTCCTTCCAACTGTGCAGCTGTCACAGGCTCGGAAGTACTTGCAATATTCTGCGGAGTGGGCTGGCGAACGATATTATGGGCTTCGCGACCACCTTCAGGGGCTCCCTGTACTCCTGAACCTTGTGGCGCTTGGAAGTTTGGAGGGTCAACAGGAGGATTAGGCATGGCGCCAATAGTAGCATTTCTCTGCATCATCTGCATCATCGCCCCCATTTGAGTCATCATCTCAGTCATCTTCTCATTTAACTGAGAGATTTCCCTGTCTTTGGCCCTCATTTGTCGCCTCATTTGTCGTCGCATTTCAGCAAGTGTGACGTTCTCGGCCTCAGAAGGGTTTTCATTTACTTCCTCCACTTCTTCTTCTTCTTGAGAATGATGACTTCTGCCAGTGGTGGACCCTTCTCGACGACGACGACGATATACTTGCCTGGGTGGCGGTTGCCAACGCTCTTCATCTTCATCATCATCATAATTGACGCCATCATCAATGTCTATATGTGTCACCATATAGACAACTTCCATGTCTAGGGCGTTGTTTATTTCTTCCAATCCTTCTTCCAAGTTTTTTTCCAGAAATTCATCAATATTTTCTTCTAAATTTTCCTCCATAAATTCATCAATATTTTCTTCCCCTTCAAGGAGTTCTTCTTCCTCTAGATTTTGATCATCTATATTTTCCTCCAGTACTCGGATCTCTGAGCGACGACGCCATTGAATTTCCGGCTCCTGATTAGGCACAGGGACTTCTTCAACCAGTGGACTGCGATCGAAGTTAGTCTCTCCCTTTGGAGGGGATGGAGGGAGACGGGATCTCCTGGAGGATTCTCCAAGGTGTTTACCGTCTGGAGTGTTATTATGGGTCCTTTTTGGGGCCCACTTCTGATGTTGTTTGTAGATGGGGGCGGATCTCCGGGAAGCCTCACCGGATGTCACGCCCAGATCAATCCTCCTTTCTCTTCTCTCTTTCTCATTCCTCTGAGGCTTTGGCCTCCAGACTTGTTTTCCTTTCCACCGGGACATTTCAGTGGTGGATCCCTGAACATATGGTTCAGGTGTCACACCCCGATGTTCACCGCGTGGGGTATACATTCTTTCTCTTCTCTCTGCGACAAAGGATAGTCTTTCCCTTGGCGGGGTTCTCCTGGCCTCAATCACCAAAGGCCGTTGGAGCTTCTTCTTCTTCAGCCCTTTCTCCTTTACAGTCTTCAAGACCCGATAGACCCGGACTGAGAGAGTTTCAGGTTCCTTCCTCTTTGGAGGAGATGGGACCTCCTGTCGTTGCTCCCAAAAAAACTTCTTCAGCTCACCAGTGGAGCTATTCCTTTTCACCCATTTTAAATCAGAAAATTTATTCCGGGTAGGAACATTAGCTTCAGGCACTTGTGCCGACAGATTGGAGGGATGGATCGGGAGTTGTTGATGCTGAGCTCGGAGTTCAGCATTCATCTTTCTCCTTTGTCTTCTTGTAGGCCTACCTCCAGATGGGGAGGCTTCAGCATTATACTCTCCAGGCACAGATAACCTGGTTGATAGAGTGGTGGTGTTTGCAGTCACCACGAAGATTCTTCCGCCAGCCACAATCCTCTTGGTGGCTGGGATTTCAGGCTGTGATAGCCTCTCGAATACAGAAATCCTACCACGAGGATTTTCAACAACAGGTCGTTGTGCTAGCAGATGCACACGACGGGTGACAGCTTCATCAGCATTGAGTCTTCTGGCAGACTTTCCAAAATTCATACCATTCACAGGAATGGCGGCATTCATTGCAGCAATCGCCGGGAAGTCCACGCTACCAAACTGGATGGTAGCTCCGGCATTTCCGGTCTCAATAATAGCATTCGCCAGCTGAATCCTGGCTCCTTGTCCCAGTTGGACAGTCATCGGCGTGTTCTGTAGATCCATCTGCATAAATGAAATGCAAGGGTTAGTAATCAGATTTTGATACATCACCCCGCACTTTCAAAATGCAGAGACTTACACAGAACATAAAAATAAGAGAAAATAACATTAGCAAGCAGTTCAAATAAATAAATCTAAAATATTGCTAAATATGTTATCTCAATGGAAAATTTTTTTAATGATCATTTTAGAAAATTCAGAGTTTTGAATCATTAAACGATCATTTTGAAAGACTCAAAATCTTGAGTACGATTTGAAATAATTGCTACTATAGCACTGAGACGACTAGCCAAAGATGGAAAGAGAAACCAATCCCCAGCAGAGTCGCCAGAAATCTGTGGGCTCCGAAAATTCGGCCCCGGCCTCCGCTCGCTTTTCTTATTCGGCGAGGGAGTTTTAACGAACTAAGTTCCGGGGTAAATTTTGGAAGGCAGATGGGTTTGTAGATAAGACACTACCCAGAGATTTCGCCCTCATTTTGTGAGGACTTTATGATCTGAGTTCTGGTTTTCTATAGGCGCAAGCCCCTATAGTTAATTACCCCTCCCAATCACGAGAGAGAACTTTCGATTAAGGCTAGTCGTCAATCAGATACGTAGAATATACGTATTATCTGGCATGTAGTAGCAGCAATAGATTTGGATTTGGAAATTGAAGAATTGAATTTGAAAATAGTTGGAGAATTTAGGAATTTGGAGGATTGATATTTGGGAATTTTATATTTAAAATAGAAATTTCACCATCTTGTACTTAAAGCGGATGGTGGGGGAATGGATGATAGACCCGATCAAGATCCCATGGTTCCGTCGTCCCGGGCCATCGTGGTCCCTGGTCTACTTAGTCAGAGGAGGTAGTCGACCCAACCTAACAGAAGGATCCTTGTCGGCAGCCATGGGTTGCTTCGTCCAAGGGGACCTTGTAGACCTGGGGTGAATGTTTGTCTAAGGGGACAAATTTGAATCCACCTTAGCTAACAGAGGGCTTTGTGCCCTATCGATCATATCCTATTGATTCATATCTCAAGGGTTTAACGCCATTAAGGAACGTATTGGCTCTGGCCATAACCGCTATCTGTGGTGCCATTTGGCGGCAAAACCACTCGGTTCAGAGGGCCCCGGGTCATAACCGTTTACCTGCAGTGCCATTTGGCGGCGAAACTGCCGGTTAGAGGACACGTATTACGTCCTTACTGGCAAGAGATTGTTTGAGAATGGATCCTAGTGATATTTTTGACTAGGCATTTCGCTCTTTGTGAGCTGAAGTTGATCTTAATTTGTCCATCTCGACAAACTGTTGCGGAGGGTGGATAAATTTTGCTTTAAGTTTTTTTTTATGGATTGATTTCATTTTTAAATATATGGAATTTGGGCTTTTTGTGGAGTTTTGGATTTTGTAGAAATTTTAGGACATTCTGAATAGTTTGAAATGGATTTTGGATATTTGAGTGGAGCTTGGATGGCATTCAAAAATATTTGTAAACCCCTCCGGTTGAGATAAGCAATCAACACGGCCATCATCGGGGTGTTTGGGGGTCATTTCTTTTTATGGATTGAACCTTGTCAACTTTGTCGGGATGTCGACAGAGGATCGGGTTTCGTAAGCTTTGTACCCTTTATTAGTGAATTCATATTGTTATAGACCTTAAAGGCCTAATATGAATGTTTTGAGATAAATATAACGGTCGTCACAACCGTATATTTGTTTGTTGGTTCGAACCCTGTCGACTTCTATTGACTCGTATAGAAGGATCGGTTTCGAACCTGAATTCACTTGTTAACCCGCGCAGCATCCCTAGACGTCACGTGTGTACCAATAACACGCTCGCCGGGGCCCATGCGGGTTTTATAATTATTTATACCCCTTTTAGTGTACCTATGTGTATACAATTTACAGTGCACGTGCAGGGGTATTCCTTAAATAGACGCCTTCTGTCTGCTTGTACGAATGTTGCAGATCCGGTGGCGTAGCATAGCAGCTTCTGAATTTAATGGTTCGCTGCTTTGCACAAGTAGACTGTCGTGCACTATTTATTAATTTTTGTAGGCGGGTCATAGTGCACTAACTAATCTCCTGTCTTGGATCGTATGAGCTTGCGCTTGTCGTAGTTTTCATGCATTTTGTTGTGGTCTTTAATCTTTTCAGTACATCCGCTACTGCTGCATGTAGGTAGATAGATGTCTTCCTTCTCAGACTGAAATTGACTTCAGGATACTGCATTTACTGAAGTCCTTCTGCATCTACCCATAAGTGGCATATTATACATACATCCATATTTATAAAGAGAATGTATGTATTGCAGATCTTTTTTTTTTATGGAGACTAAATTAGATGTATAGGGGTCTCCTACAATGACTCGTAGGAGCTCCTCAGTTTCATCATTTGTAGGGTTAGATGCATTTGCTTGTATCTTGATGCGGATTATAATTCATGATCACATGCGTTGTACATCGGTCTTCAAACACCAGTAATGAACAACATCTTTTATGAATGACTTTTTAGATACACCTTGATAGATCAAGCTACTATCGCGGTGCTTCTTGATCTATTTGTGATCCAACCATAATTCTTTCCAAATTGTTGTTGACCACTATTGTTATTTGCAAGAGGATTAGTGCATTCATGTCTTTAGAAATTATTCTGAGTCATTCAATTGCTTGGGTTTCATCATCAATTGTATGTGAATTGTCTTGCATATGAGCTAAATGAAATGTCCTTATGCCTCAATTTGTGATTAGATCACACATCCTTATGATTGTTCGTTGCTTGTAGGCATGTTATAATTGTGAACTTTTCTTGTCTCCCCACATTGTTTGCAACATGTATGAAGAGGTCACTTGCATCTTTCGTTTGATCATGAGAAAGTTGTATCCATTGATAGCTTGCATCTTTAAACTTAATGATTGATACTTGTGATCTTTGGAATGATCATACATCCATTGAATTAGAGTTTGATTCTCTAATCATGGTTTAAATTTAAATCCACAAGTCATTATCATTAAGTTTATGTCATTTGCTTAGTATTCAAATCAAAGCTCAAGTATAGTTCATCACCATTTGATATGGGATGTGAGTGACAATATTAGTATTATTGCCAATTGGAGATTTGCAACTTAGTTGACACATCTTTCATGAATCAACTTTTTAATATTCATTTAGAACTTTACAGGTTGATTTATGGATAGTTTGTCAAACAACTTGCAAGTCTATTGATTGCTACTCAAAGATGGATCAAATATCATATAACGAGTTCATTATGATGATCCAAAAGCTTACATAATGACCTTGTCATTAAATCACTAGCTCTTGCAAATTTTCTCCTTAAGATTCTTCATTCCAATTGAAGTGATGACTTCTTAATAATCCATTGAAAATTTCATGGCATTATTCAAATCAAGCACCTTATGATTGTTCATTTGAGTTCAAGTTTGGGTTAAGCTCTTTGTGGTCTTTTTGAGGTCAAACTCAATTCAATTTCAAGTTAGTATTCGATATCACTTGAGTTCAAGATCAAGTGTAGTCCTTTTCATTTTGTTTGCATTCAAGTTCAAGTCATTTGTCCACTAGATTTTCAAGTCAAGTTCAAGTTCTCAAGTCTTCCATTGTCCTTTTGAGTTCAATCAAGTCCACTTGCAAGTTCTTGTAGAGTTCAAGTATGGTTTGGTATGCAAGTTCAAGTCCCCTTGCTTGAGTTTTCTTAAGCCATTTGCTTATTTATTCAAGTTTGATTTTAGTTCAGATGATGTTCAAATGAGTGTCCAAATAAGATTCAATATTTTTAAAGTCCTTGGATTCTCAATCCAAAATTCGGCAGCCTCCCGGCGTCTCCCCCGTTTAGGGGAAAAACCAAGAGGCAACCATTCCCCTCGACGCTACGTGAGCGCTTCAGGTAGGTGTCAAAAATGACACCGCGGTCGCGAATGAAATTTTTTATCCCCGCCTGCTACGTGAGCATTTAAGGGTTTTTTAGGTTTGTTGATTATAAGAAGAAAACAGGCGTTAGAAATAAGCACAGATTTTCCCCCTCTACACCACGTGGGCGTTCGGGGGTACTTATATAAAAAAATAAAACAAAATAAAAACACATTTTTTTTATCCCCTTCGCCGCAAGCGTTGCACCGGTTTCCCACCCTAAACGCTACTTGAGCGCCTCGGGGGTTTGCCGGCTCGTTGCAAGCTTTGAAGAGGGATCCTTAAATCGTCGCGAGCATCGCACCGGTTTTCCACCCTAAACACTACGTGAGCGCCTCGGGGGTTTGCCGGTTCGTTGCAAGCATCGATAGAAGAATCTTCATTTTATTTATTATAATTAATTAAAATTAATAATAATTAATTATAATTTAAGAATAATTAAATATAATTATAATAATTAACCATATTTAATTATAAAATGATGACAATTAATTTAAATTAAAATTTAATTATAATTAATTTTTATAAATTATGATTAATTATTATCACTAATAATTAATCATAATAATTATAAATTAATCATAAGTAAATTTTAATTAAAACTAATCATTATTTATAATAATTAAATATAGTTAAAATATTTAATTATAATAATTATAATTAATTATAATTAACTGTTATTAAAAATAACTAAATATAATTAATTAATAATAATAACAAAAATCAAAACAAAAATCACCTCTAAATTCAAGTTAGAGGAGCTGAGTTAGGTTGAGTTGGAAAGGTGAGTGGGGTGAGCTTTAGGTTTAAGTGGAGTGAGTAGACTGAGTTGGGACCGAGTCAGGCTGATTCAGAGTGAGTTGAGTGAGTCGGCTGAGTTGGAGTGAGTAGGGTTTATTTAAGTGGAGATAGGGCACGGGTAAGAGGAGAGAGGTTTGTACAAAGATTTCGGGAAGGATTTGCGGCAGAATTCTGGGATCCGTCGGGTATGAGGTTTGTACAAGGATTTTCACTTTGCTTCTCCTCTCATCTTTGCTCTTTTGGGTTTGATCCGTAGGTCAACAGCTGACAGAAGATTTGGAGGTGGTATTAGAACCACTGGAGTTGATGGAGATTTTTCAGGAAGAAGAGGGGATTAAGGAGGTTTTGATTAAATGAAAGAGGCTACTAGACTATGAAGCCATATGGGAATCATATGAAAGAATGAAGCACCAGTTCTCGTCTTTTCACCTTGAGGATATGGTGATTTTTTTGGAGGGGGTATTGTTAGACTACCGATCCATAATGGACCAGTTTAGCAGGCCCTAGGCAAGGGGTCGGCCCAGGTTTGCTCAAGGCAGACCAATGGTCTGCTCAAGCTACAATCGGCACCCTCTGGGGGACCCACTATTTGAAATTTGATGAAAAGGAAGGGGAAGCTAGGGAGGAATTAGGGTTTCAGGGGTTGTTTTATCCTTTTGTTCTATTATTTGATTTGCTTGAAGTAGATTGGGGGAATTAGGGTTAGGGTTATCTTTTCTTTGCTGATTTTGGTTCATGCTTGTTCTTGGGCTCTAGTGGTGTCTAGAGAGTTGGGAGAGATATATCCTCTTCTCGAATTGAGGATCAGCTGTATCTTGATGTTTTCCTTTTGTTTCTCATCAATTCTCACATCATTTTGCTTTTTTTTTCCCCTTGAATTTGTTGGAGTTTTATGGTGAAATATTGTTAAAATACTAAAATTGTTAAGTTCCACTTGAGTTCTACAAGTGTTTCCTATCAAACGTACTACATTAGTCAACTGCACTTGTGTTAATATATAGATTAATCATATCACATGCTCTTTTTTTAACATCTAAATTTTGTTGTTAGCTTTTGCGATGTCTAGGATTTTTGCTCCTGGCTGCCATTTTGTTTGGGTGTCTTTCCTTCCTTAATCCTTTTTTTCTTGTGATTTTCTTCCGTATAGCTGCGGATCTTTTAAGAGATCCTGGGCTTTTGGATGGAAAGCCAAAATCTAGGTCGTTTAGAGAAGTTTTGTCGGGTGAATCAGTTTCACCTGACTTTCCTCCTCTAAAAGTCTCTTCCCATCATGCTTTGCTATTTTTGGAGGATAAAATGTTATCCCTTGCTGCGCCTTTTGAGTTTGCCTTAGTAGGGAAGTTCCCGGGCCGGCGCCCGCCTCTTGATACAATTCCCAAAATTTTCTTTAACCAAAAGCTTTGTGGTGCATTTTCGGTTATAGTTTTGAACCCTAAAAATGTGTTGATTAAACTTTTGAATGATTTAGATTATTGTAGGATTTTTTCTCACTGTTCATATTTCGTTAACAATTGCTTCATGAAACTTTTTAAGTGGACTCCCCATTTTGATATTAATGTGGAGTCTCCTCTAGTTCCTATTTGGGTTTATTTTCCCAGTTTACACCCCCATCTTTTTTCCCCCCCACATACTTCATGGATTGGGGTTTCTGTTTGGTAGATCTTTGAAAACGGATAATACAACTATTAATGGTTCTAGACTTTCTGTTGCTCGCATACTTGTTGAAGTAGATGTTACTAAAAGATATTCTTCTCAAGTCTGGCTCAATTATGAGTCTATGGGGTACATTCAATCGGTTGAAATGAAAGAGATTCCTTCATATTGCTTTCATTGTAAAACCTTGGCTCATTTGAATGATGGTTGTCTGATTTTATTTCAAAAATTTAATGCTGCTCCTCTTGTTAAGGAGGGGGTTGTGGCCGATACTCCTGGTTCGCATGACCTTCATGATATTATTCCAGTTGTTGATTCGGTTGGGGTGGTCCAAGGTGATTTGGTGGTGAATCAAGTTGTTAATTGTAATCATGATGATGGTGTTGTTTCTCCTTTGCATAATGTTGTGGGGCATGAGATTATGCCTATTTTAGCTAAGGATTCGGGTGATATTGTTTTTCAAAGTTTTGGTGATTTTTTATCTCCTATTGTGATTAATCAAGAGGTGGCACATGGGCTTTCGGTTGAATCTGAGGATGTGGGGGTTGTGCTACGACTCTGTCTCATGTTAAGGTGGAGGATGAAAATGAGGCGGAATGGGCTGCTAGTTAAGCCGAAGTGTGTGTGCTGAGAATGTGGTTACTCCTAGCCTTGCTACTGGGTCGGTTTCTCCTACTTTTGTGGGAACTGGTGGTGGTTCTTTTTCTCCCGCAACTGTTGGATCTTTGAGAACTAAGGATCTTGTTAAGGTGTCTGTTGTTGTTATGTCCCGTAACGTTTTGAATGTTCGTTTTATTTCTAATTTGGGGGTTACTTGTATCGGGGATTCGGGTTGGCTTGAAGGGTCTCCCTCATCGCATGGTGAGGTGAGTGATGATGTTGGTGATGTGCAGGATGATTCTTGTCAGGACTTGTATGGTTTAGATGTCTGTCAAGTTGTTGAGAAAGCTTTCTTGCGTGGCAATAAACGTCGTCGAAGGAAATCTAGAAAGTAGCTTTGCTATTTTGTTGAGTGGGTTTATCTTTGCTTAATGGTTTTTTGCTATTTGTTGCTATTTGGCCAGTTATTTGTTGGGTTGGGTGTTGGGTAGATGTTTCTCTCCTTCCTCTTCTCCTTTTTGCTTTGTATATTTTGCAGGCTATTCCCCTCCTTACCAAGGCTGGTTCCGAGTCGTTTGATTGCTCATGGTAACCGTTTTTTGGGATGCTGACTTGGATCTTTCTGCTATTGGTGCCTTTCATTTTTGGATTTTGTTGTATTTCTTAATTGCTTTGCTTTGAGTTTCTTTTCCTGTAATAGTTAGGATCTCAAGCTCTTAAGTTTTATTTCAAATGTTGTTCTTTTAGCGAGCTTCTGATTCTATAAGGACATGTAATTTTTACCATTATTAACGTGTAGGCCCCGCCGTGAGTTTTATCAAGAAAAAAAATATAGTCATATCATAATAGTCATTTGATTATTTTAGGAGAAAAGAACCAAAATAATCCCAATAGTCCCCGACTATATTAAAAAATCATTTTGATCTCTTAACTCCTTATTTTAATTATTTCTTAATATATAATATATTATCTTAACCTTTTGATATGACATGATAGATGTTTTGGTTCATTGACCATCATAATGTATTGAGTTGTATCATACCGAAGGCACATGTTAGCAAATTTTGTAATTGATGATTTTTTATGGATCACTATTATGTTATTTCATATTTTCATTGGTGAGGTTTTTATCACGTGCTATGTTTGGCAGAGAAAAAAAAAATAACTATAAGATTATGACTAAACGTTTTAAACAATTTAACTATTAGCTAATTCAAAATAACTTGTGGTCTTTAGTTGTCAAAATTTATTGTCGGATACCTATAAAATTGAATACAAGTTTTTTTTCCTTGTCAATCACATTGAAAAAAAAACCAATTTCTCCGACTTCTATTTTAACTATAGGTACCTTAGTTTTTCTTGAGAAGCTTAGAAAACATATTAATTTGGAGAGAGCTCAAAGTAATTCCCCGATTATTTGTATGCTGTTAATTTAGCTCCAGTATATCAAATTTCTCCAATTTAGTCGCTCAACTATACAAAATTGATCCCAAAAGTCCCTTTTATAGAAATTGATAACAATTAGTATTCAAAAATTGATTCTAATTTAATCCTTTGATTATACAAAATAGTCTCCAATTTAGTCCTTGAGAGATCATCTTGAATTAATTTTATATATTCAAGAGACTAATTCGAGAAATGAGTACTATGAGGCTAAATTGGCTACATACGAATAATTAGAAACTATTTTTGACATTTTTCTGATTAATATGGTAAGCGTTCATTGCAGTTTTTTATTGCGAAATTCCCATCACAGGTTAAACTTCTGTTTATCCAACGTTTCCATGTCTTACCATAATCGATGGTTAAACCATCTTTCAGTACCTTCGCCTTTGTTAAGTGGAAAATTGAACCGCTCTGCTTTCCATAATCAAAGACCTAGTGCTCGTGTAGCTAAATTAACTGTGCTTCTCTTATAGATATGCATATTTTTTTTCACACAAACAAAAAATAACGACATTAAGTTAACCTTCACTTTCCCTTTAACTTAAGTTATTTATGTTTTCTTTCCTAGCTATTGTGGTCATCATGAGATTTTTTTTTTAGTTTTTTTATTTTATTTTATTTTCATTTTATTTATGGTCATCATGAGATATGGTAGCTACTTTTTCCACCACCTTATATAATCTATATAAAACTTGATCATTCATTTCTATTTTCTGGTTTTAACATGTTCTGAACTAAAGGATGCAGGAACCATTCTTTGATTTAGACTTAATGCAAAAAGTACGTGTACTGCATTCCTTGAAATTTATCTCATGCAGTATCAGATATTTTAGCCAGTTTTGCTAGTTTACTTTTTGCTGAAAATTAATAAATGTTGTTCGCATAATAAAATTCCGTGTTAAATTACTTAATGCTTCAGGTTCGGGATATTTTCGGCGATGTAGATGGTGGTGTTAATCATTTTCTTCCTTTTCAAGATGAACATGCTCTTGAATCTGTAACTTTAAGTGATTCACGTAAGAAGCCACGATATGAGGCAGTAAGTGATGTCAAAACAAGTATAGGTCGTGAAGGTACAGCAAATGTGCCTTCTCTTCCTGGAAAAGATGGAAGACTTCTTCCGTCTGCTTTGAAAGAGGGAATTTCCAATGTACCAGAACTTTCACGGTCTCTTATATCTGAAAAAAAGGCTCAAGCATTAGGCTTTACAAAGTGCAGTACAGGCAACACCCTTTTAGATTGCCAAGGGGCTGAAATCTCCGTTAGTTCTTTTGGAGAGGGTGAAAACTGCACAGGAAACAACACATTATGCTCAGATTATCCTTTTCCTTGGAAAAATGGTTCTATACATCACAAAAAAGCTGGTGATATTTCCTCGGCCAACGTTAATGTACCAACAATAGAACGAAGGGAAGGAGAGAATGATCCTCAGTTTTATGATTATCCTAATGTTGAAGATTTTGAGGATTTTGATAAAATGTTCAGGTAACTTTGCAACGACTTATGATTTACAATGTCATTAGCTTTATTAGGTTGCATGCTCTCTACTTTAACTTAATATTTGTCTTTGGAGAAACCTCGGTTCCACATTTGTACAAGGGAGCACTGTCAGCGAAGATGATATCTCATGGTTCTCATCTAGTTCGCATGGCTTTCATGGTATGGAAGATACTTTACAATCAGTCGTACTATCTTCAGTTTCAGAGTTTAGTGCTTTTAAAAATACATCTTCTCATGGTTTGTGCGACGATATTTTGCCTGGAATTGAACCATCGGCCATTAACACTGAGGCTCCCTCTGATACCCGCTGTAGTTCTTTTCCAATGTATTCTGATGCTGAAAGGAAGGGTAAATCGGCACTATCTGAACTGGTCAGTTGAAATGTGTATTGTTTGACTTGCATTGACATCATAAATTTCCTTTACCTTTTTTGAAATCGCATTTCTCAGGCGTATCTTCATGCTGGGATTGGTGAAAAAGGTTCGACACTTGAACAAGTTGGCTATGGGAATGCATGCAGATATCCTGACATGGTAAGAAATTCTGTTTCGAATACTGATAAAACATAGAAAAGTTGCTGATTTACTTCTTTTAATACGTAAAAAGACTTCAAAGCTAAGAGAAAGTGTCCAAAATAGTTTCAAGATTTCTTGGGGGTTTTAGTTTAGTCTTAGACTATTGAAAGTGCCCGATTTGAACCCTTAACTATTCAAAATTAATTTGAATTAGCCTCACTGTTAGAATTATCTTGTAATTTGAGTGTGAAATGCCTCCATGGTAATTAAAAATACTCTATGTCACCCGTTCATAAAATGAACAAGACCAATGTGCTGGAAACATCCAAATTACGTAAAAATGAATAAATAAATCAATTTTGTATCCGCATATCCATGCCAATTCTCTAAGGGCATCTCCAACCTAATATCGTTTGCTTATTTGTTGCACCTGAATGACAAATAAGAATATATTTTTATATTTTATCTTGACTTGGAATAGTACAATGTCAATATTGAGGTTACATTATTTATGAAAAAAAAAAGAAATAATATACACAATATATATGCAGAATTTGATAGAAGATACATTATTAATTGATATGACTGTTACTTTATTTTGAATAGTAAAATAGGTTTCTCGGTTGCTGGCCATATTCCCTTCATTCTCCTACAGTCCTAGCTTCGACTTCTGCCTAATTTTACGAAATCCCACTGCATCCCTTTCCTTCACTTCATTCTTTCTCCTTCTGCGCTCTTAGGTGCAGCCCACGACGATACAGAAGCACGAGCTCCTCTCTCCCGATCACTCTCGCACCCCACAGCATTGCCGCTCCACCTCTATCGCGAGTTCAGTCTGTGCGGCCTTCTCTACATTCGGCATCGCACTCCTCTCCTGCTCACGCCATTCTCCTCTCATGGAGCCATGGGCGGATCCAAATTCTATTGAGGGTGGGCAGACCACCCTAAAAAAATTATAATGAGGGCACTTTTTAAAGTTTGCTTCTTGCCCATCCTAAAAAAAACAATTATAATGAGGGCATTTTTGAAAGTTTGCTTCCTAAAGAAATTACTTTACCCTAATTTACCATCATATTTACGGTTCCTCCCCTTCATGCTGTCTGCAACTTGCATGCCGCAGCTGCACAAGCCACGGGTCATGACACAGTTGTCTCCTCCTCGCACGACGCTGCTGCCTGGCCCGCTTCCTCCTTTCACGAAACCACGATGCCGCCGTGCGTCCCGCATGGACGTGTAAAGAACGAAAGAAGGGAAAAAGTGAAAAACCTACGGCCAATAGGTTAGTTTTAATATTTTATATATTTATATTTGCTATTGATATATCATCAAAAAAATCATCTTGATTGGACACGAATCTCGAGGCAAAAATAAAGTTGGAAACTTAAAAAATTAAATATGGGATCATCTGAACTCCGATTTTAGCAAACTTATAGTCGAACTGATCGTCTCGGGAATACGAACCCAAGAATACAAAATTCAACTCAATCCGAGCCCAAATGAGTCCAAATCAAGGACCCAAAGCGCTATTGGAAGGTTTGAACCACAATTTGGATTACCAAACGGTTTCCAAACATGACATGCTTATAGTCGAATCGAGTGGCTCGACGAGACGAATCCAACAAGCACAAGATTGCAAAATTCCAACATCATTAAGATCTTCAAATGTCTAACGAATGATCCACAATCAAATGATTCAATTATCGGCCCTCCATCCTAACCACTCCACCTTTACCCTTGATCCTCCTCCTATTTACGGGTCATGCCATCCTCAAAAAATTATATATAGCCCCTCATTTCTCTTGAGAGGGGGCCCAAGC
The DNA here is from genome assembly GCA_016618105.1 of Dendrobium huoshanense. Classification (NCBI taxonomy): domain Eukaryota; kingdom Viridiplantae; phylum Streptophyta; class Magnoliopsida; order Asparagales; family Orchidaceae; genus Dendrobium; species Dendrobium huoshanense. Next base: position 38,470,848 of record CM028350.1, on the reverse strand, counting down.
AAGAAGAAGAGAAGAGGAAGAGAATGATAGGAAGAAAGAAACACCTCCTCGACCACCGCTGGAATTATGTCCGACGCCCAAGTGAAGTCAGAATTCTGCCCAAGCGACTCCAGAATTCCGCCCGACTTCCACGGGACGTCAGAACTCCTCCCGATCTCCAAGTGACTATGGAGTTTTGTCCGAATATCATCTAACGCCGGAGTTCTCCCCGGACGCCGACTAACGTCGGACTTCTACCCGGTGCCGGACCTCAGCTCGTCATTAGATTTCTACCCAACATCGGACTTCTATCCGTTGTTGGACTTTCGTCAGACATCTATTCGGTGCTGGATTTCTGTCCATTGCCGGACTTCTACCTGACGCCGTCCTTCTGGCCTCTGTCTTCAGATAACGGTCCTTCCGACCTCCGTCGCCCGCCGACTACAGTCCTTCTAACTTACGTCGCCCGCCGACTACAGTCCTTCTAACTTACGTCGCCCATCGACTACAGTTCTTCCGACCTCCGTTGCCCGCCGACTACAGTCATTCTGACTTACGTTGTCCACCGACTATAATCCTTCTGACCTCCGTCGCCCGCCGACTACGATCGTTCCGACTTATGTCACCCACCAACAACTGTCCTTCCTACCTCCGTCGTCCGCCGACTATGGTCCTTCAAACTTACGTCGCCCACCGACTATAGTCCGCCCGACCAAACAAACACATCAACAATGATTATTTGTATTCACATTAACGTCGCCCACCGACTATAGTCCTTCCGACCTCCGTCGCCCGCCGACTACGATCCTTCTGACTTATGTCGTCCACCGACTACGGTCCTTCCAACTTATGTTGCTTGCCGACTACGGTCCTTCCGACTTATGTCGCCTGCCGACTACGGTCCTTCCGACTTACGTCGCCCACTGACTATGGTCCTTCCGAGCTCCGTCGCCCGCCGACTACAGTCCTTCTGACTTACGTCGCCCACCGACTACAGTCCGCCTGACCAAACAAACACATCAGCGATGATTCTTTGTATTCACATTATATAATGTAATCTATAAGATGTACATCAAGCTAAGGCCTTCCCCCAAGGAAGGGACTCATTTGTAATTGACTGCGAATAATAGTAAATTCATTCAAACTGGGCTAGGCCCCATGATTTTCCCCCTTTTCAGGGGTTTTCCACGTAAAAATATTGGCCTCTCATAAATGTTACACCCTCTCTCTTATCTGATTGCGTGCCGAATTTTCGTACAAAGTTAAGACATTAAATTTTATATTTCTCTACTGTCGCGAATACTCTTTGACACAATAGTTATATAGTTTAATTAAAATTCCTTGTGTCTTACTTCTTCTTGTTCGGCTATTCCTCCATTCTCTCTTTTCTTTTCCTATTTCTGGAGTTCAGGCAACTTGATCTATCAGGATATCAAGTTGGAGAAATTATTTCGTGCGGAGTTCGGATGGTAACAACCTTCCGGTTATGTAAGTGTGTACAAAAATTTGATACACATTATATATAAATTTGTACATAATGTGTACACTTATATGCCCGGACGGTTGTTCCCTTCTGGATTACACAGTGAATAATTTCTCATACCGTGGGAAATTTTTTTTTCATGAATGCCTTAGGGAAACATAGCTAGGAATAAATGTAACTTAGAAATTATGCTAAAAAAAGTAGTTAAAAGTTTAATAAATACAATTAAAAAATGAAGAAAAGAAAGATATAACTAGAGTAATATGACTTAAAAAAAAAAACTAGATTAATATGACTTAATTTTACACATAAGTCAAGATTTAAGCAGAAGCGTTCCTCGTCATAATTTTTGTTAACGATATAAGAAAACTATAAACTGGTAAACTTTTCTTAAGCACAATCATTGTCACGCCTCAGGATCTATATTAAAAGAATTGCATGTCTTTCATTTTATTATTTAACTAGAGCTTATTAATTTCTTGTGAACAACGAAGAGAATTATGTATACTATATGGAGCCTCATATCATAAAATCCTTATCTTTACTTGGAATCATGTAAAATCACGTAATGAGCATATAGCTCAACTAGGAGTGTCAAAAGTTGACACGACTCTAAACCCGACCCAGACCCGACCAGGGAAAACCCGGGTTTGGGTCAACCTATTTGTAAAATGAGTAGGGTATGGGTTCAGATTTTTTACCCATCTGAAAATGGGTCAAGTTCAAGTTGACCCGAAAACCTGAATTTACCCGATTAACCCGGATCCCACGTGATGACTCCATCCCAGATCCTACGCAAGGTCGATGGTCGACCCTGCCTCCTCCCGCTTATCACATGACCCACAACCACGACGAACGTGACCTAGCCCAGTCGTCAATTGCGTGCCACACGCGATTGTGCCCTAGCTCCTGAGAAGCGGAAGGTTGGAGGGATCGAAGTCAGTGGATGATGATGGTCGAAGGGACCATAGTCGGGCGACTGAGGTCAAGGGGATGAGAGTTGGGCGACGGAGATCTGAGGGACCTAGTCTTAGGGCGATGGAGGTAGAGCGGAGACTCGGCGGCAATGGCCTGGAGAAAGTCCAACGATGATGGTTAGGCAACTGTTAGACAACGATGGTCCAGCGGGGGCTCGGCAGTGGCGGTCTGGTTGATATCCGATGATAATCGGTAGGTTAAAATTTGGCGGCAATGGTTGGGCGACAAGTGTTCGCCGGTAATGGTGCTTCGGGATTCTACAAGCTTTAAAGCTCTTTTGAATTTCTAGCCCAAGGTCCAAGCTTCTGAAAGTCTAAGCCCCCTTCATGTGGGAATTGAGGACCTATTTATAGAAATTTTAAAGTGGCATGCTCCGTAAATATGGAGAAGATCCGGAGCAAATTTGAAAATTATTTCATCGGATGGCTCGTATTGATTCCCTCGATCATAGAGTGTTTGTTTAGCATTTAAATGTCTTAATGATGGCATAATTAAGGGAACTTAGGCTCGTTGGATTCGTCTAGTCGAGCTGCTCGTTTCGATTATAAGCATGTCATATTTGACTATCATTTGGTCACCCAATTAATATTCTTAAACTTACAAATATGCTTCAAGCTAATGATTTGGGCCCATTTGGGCTCGGATTGGACCAACTTTGATGTTGTTGGGTTCGTCTCGTCAAAACATTCAGTTTGAGTATAAGTTTACTGAAATTATGATTTAGATGATCCCAAATTTAATTTTGGAAGTTTCCAAGTGATACATGTCTCGAGATTCATGCCTGATCAAGATGATTTTTTATGACATATCCCCAACTATTTAGGATGGCCAAATGTGAAGATTAAATGTAGGACACGGTAATATTAGAAAGAGGAATTTACAATATATATGCATCAACTATAAGCTCCTATACCAATATTTAATAACCATGAACTTAAACTTCAGGAGCTGACAAGGTAATTTGCGCAAAAATCAATATGTTAGTTAAAGACATGAAAAAGAACTAGCTTAGCTGGACGCATGATTTTGTTATTAAAGGTGCGGTATGGTGGATTTAGCTTTGCTCGGCCATTTTGAATATGCCATCTAGTTATGTCGGCGTAGTAATAGATTAAATTCATTCACATATAATGTTTAGTACTAGTATTTGTTTATAGTCATTTATATATTTTTAGCCTTGTATTTCTTTTTTAGATATTTAATTTGTCATTTGTTATGAAAATCTAACTAAATGTTTCCTCATGACTATTCGAAAACCTTATTTTAATATGTTTTTTTAACTATGCAGATTAATATGACTTTTAAGGACCTTTGTGAAACCACAACGAAGAAAATCAATCCAACTTTAGGATCCGTGCAAAGGTCATTAAGTGGTTGTAGCTTGATACAGAATGTCCAAGTTCAGGAACTTCTTTCTTCTGTGGTGTCAGCTCCGCAGCCTTGTTCTCTTCAAGTTATTTCAAAGCAAAACCTTTTCTCAGAATCTAATTCTTCCAAGTGCTTACATTCCTACAATCCTCAAGCACAGATGAGCGACATCCTTAAACTTCAACACGTTCTACCAGGACAGACAACACTTACATCCAGAGTTTTACCTGGTTATATATCCTCAAACGATCCGTCAAGACACGCCACGCAGTCCATAGGAATTCTACCTGGGACCTTTTCCATGCCGTCAATGCCAATAGAGAAAAACGAAAAAATATATGCATGTCAGAAGTTTGCTTCTCCATTGGTAATGAATAGACCTTCAGAACAACATGCTGCAGCAAGTGAATCTTCAGTTCAAAGAAAATATAAATTTAACGTTGAAGTTGACGGTGATAAAAAACCAGCCTATATAAGGCAAAATCTACAAGCGGTTGATATAGGCTCTTCAACTTTTCAAAACAATTCTTGCATGACGAGTACTTTTCCTGATGATGTGTCTCTAAAAGCAGCCAATTTTCAGCAGCTTCAGATGATTACAGATCGGGTATTTCTAATTCTTCTTGGCTGCTTACGGTTTCAGTATGAAATATTTTTTTTCTTCATATTTTTGGATTAAGTTCATCATCTTTTATGCGTATATCGACTCGTATTCTCATTTGTTTGCACCTGTGTATCTTATATCATCCAATTGACTCACGCTTTCAATTAAGTTCGTTATCTTAGAACCTCTGGTTAATGCACACTAAATATGAGGGGTAGCTTACGTATTTCATGGATTAACTATTCCAAATTGTGCATCTCATATGCCCAGAAAAAGAAGCAGCTCATTTTATATTTTAGAACTTCAAAAGCACCATTTCATGCAATCTTACTCAGATGATATGTACTGACGGTTTAATTTGTTGAAATTAATATGTCTCAGTTCCTGGTGGACTGTCTCCATACATCTATTGGTTGTTCTAAAGTTGTCTTTCTCGTCTTTTAATCAGCTAGGTGTTAGAACTAAGCTGTGCATAAGGGACAGTTTGTATCGTTTGGCAAGAAGTGCTGAAAAAAGCCATTACTATGGCACTGCAAAAGATGTCAGCATTGGAAGTAGCTCTATGATAGGACTTCAGGGTGCCAAAGATTCAAAGAGGTATGCTGACCCAGCGTTTTGAGATTACACTGAAATTTTGTTTACTAATTATTTGTCTTGGCTGGCTACTTTCTACATAACAAGCTTAAATACTTAGAAGGTCAAATGCCTCATCTCATTTATATAATTAACATCTTTTTATAATCATCATAAGGAAAATTTTCTAATTTTAGTTTATGTTGTTTAGAAAAATTTCCTAATTGTGTTACATTAGGGTTTATTTGTTTAGCGAAGGTTTCCTAATTGTGTTTATTATGTTTAATAAGATTTCCTAAATCATGTTTATTTATTTAGGAAGATTTCCTAAATTATGTGTAGTTGTTTAGAAAAGTTTACTAAATTATGTTTAATTATTTAGGAAGTTTTTCTAAATTATGTTTAATTGTTTAAAAAGGTTTCCTAAATTATGTTTAATTATTTAGGAAGATTTTGTTTGTGTTAGTATGGCTAGGGCTATTTAAAGGGAGTTGTCTAGGGCTTAGATTAGGCAATTGATGAGTTTTATGCTTGTTGTAGTTCTTTTCTTTGAGGGCTATCTAGCAGCGTCTAGGTTAAATAAGAAAGTTGATCTACCTCTTTAATCGTAGATAATATCTTGTATTTTCCTTCATATATAATCTAATAAAAAGTGTTCTTGAGTGTTCTTCTTCATCGGTTACTTGTTACCAATTTCTATTTTGCTGAAATTAAATATTCAACCAAGGTTTTCTTCAAGTTCTACATCTACTTCGTATCAAATTGTATTAGATCGAGGTTTTGGAGAGATGGAAGGAAAGAAAATGGATGCGTTGGAAGGAAAAGTTGAGCAAATCAAATCCCGGATGGAGGAAAAGTTCTCAACCATCGAAGGAAAGTTTTCAACCATGGAAGAAAGGCTCTCATCCATAGAGAATTGCTTTGAAAACTTGGAAGATGTGATGAAAAAAATGATCGAGACACAATCAAAAGCTTCACCGATGATTCCTAGGGCTAAACCAAAGGTAAAGGAAATTCTGGAGGAGATGATGATGAAAAAGCTTATGGAGATGTGATCCAAAACTCCACTGACTGTACCACTTGTTAACCCTAATCAAGATTTGATCGGGATTCCATTGGCCGAATCTAAAAGGATATAGATCGGACGGGAAGAGTTCGACGAAGAGAGCTTTCATCAAGAGACACCTCATAGGGCTTTGATGAGGTAGGAATCAAGGTTTTTGGATGGGGGGACAACAAGGAGGAAAGTTTGTGGTGGAGGTGGTACATTTCAGGCAAGGGGAGTGAATGACTGGAGATGGAAGGGGTCGAACTGAGTCATGGGGATCAGGTCATGTAAGGACGGTGTAAGAAAGGTGGGATTCCCAACCTCGATACACAGGGGAAAAACATAGAGGGATCACAATAACCGCTACATTGGAGGAGGAGGAAGCTATTGTGGCAGTGACCATCCTAGAGTGTGAAAGTTGAAGATGTGAATAATGGAGGAGAAGAAGAGTGAGATTTCAATAAGTGATATATAAGCTCCTTCCGCGGATAAACTAATCGATAAAAATAAAGTTGTAAATGAAACAAAACAGGTAATAGGAGGAGATCATCTTGATTCATTGTCGTCTGTAATGGTTCCTCACAAATGGATTCTAGAGTGGATAAGGATTTAAACGTGGAGTCTGTTTCGGGTGAAAGGGATTTATATGATGATTCCAAGTCTACTGAAGTAAATAGTTCTACAAGGTTGCAAAAGGGGCAGTTGCAGAAGCATGCTTGTCAAACAACAATGGAAGTTCTCTTAGCGCTGGTCTACCCTCAATTTGCAAAGGGGTGGCTTCTGACGATGATGAGCGACTCAACTGATGTCCCTTGGCCTGGAAGAACTTTAAGTGAGGCTATTGTTGCAGAATCATTGTTAAGGCGTATATCATCTACTAAAGGACGTTTTATAAGTACACTGTTTGCTTCTAACTTACATCGGTGTGAAAACTGCTGCTGATTTAACTGGAAGAAAATTGGTATTTGTAGGCATGTCCTTGAGGACTTACTTAGATTCTGCTTTCAGAGATGGGAAGGTTCCAATGGATTCTTCAGCTTTAGTAAAATTGGAGAAGATTGATGCATATCTCCCTAATGGTTTATTAATTGTTAAAACTGGTTCTCAAGCAGAACCGCAAGCTGCTCCTAATCTAGCATCCTTTGGAGGCAGCCCTTCTCTTAAACTGACCAAGGATGATGTGATCTTATATGCAGCTAAGGTTATCCCTGGAAATGAAACTCGGGTGATAAAGGCGTTAAACCATATATCAGATCTTGGCTCCACTGTTGTAAGGGGTAAAAATTTGGGGTGTCAATATTTGACACGATCCAAAAATCCGACCCGGAAATTTGGGTTTGGGTTGACCCGAACCCTAACCGGGTCGGGTTCGGGTTTTCTACCTATTTTAAAAATCGGTTCCAATTAGGGCTGACACAGAAACTTGGGAATAACCCGGAATGACCTGTGCTGACCGCGCCTGATCGGAGCTGCCCGCATCACATCTCGAAATTCATTGGAGCTATGAATTTCGACAAAATCTCGATGTCTCCCCTGTTTAGGGAATCGAACTTGCAATTACAGGGAACAGAACTTAATTAACAAGCAGGGAACCGAACTTACAATTACAAGGAGCAGAACTTGAATGATTACAGGGAATTGAACTTTGAATTTACAAATGCACAATCAAATTGAAAATTCAAATACTAAATAGACAAGTTCTGGTCATTAAAATGAGCATAAATGAACAAGCAAGGAGCTTATGACTGACAAAAATCTGAACACGGCTTGCTTGCAAACAAAGATCAATGTGCAACACTCACATTAGAAATTTCCTACAGGAGGGATAGATATGCATTGAATAGCAAGCTAATAGCTAACATGCATAGGGAAACCCAGAATGAATGTAGCTCAACTTGTAGCTCACATCAACAAGCAGCGAGGGACTTGTGATTTTCGACACGATTCAACTATAAGCAATGACCAACATAAATTGTAGGGAATATGACGACCTACTTACAAGAAACAACATGAAACCTTCGGTTGATATTACAGCTCATTTATAATGAGCATATCAGTTGGAATGCAAACACCGATTATAACAATTTTACTACGCATATCATAAAACCATCTTACAAATGCATACAAAAGGCAGCACACAAAAAATGCCAGGCTGTTCATACAGTTTACAACAATCAAGATTCTTTAATAAACGTATTAATCTGGTGACAAGTAATGACAGTGGACGTGCAAGTGAATGCAGCAACTTGCTAGCCAACGTTCATGGGGAAAGTTGTGGTGATTGTAGCTTACTCAACAGTCAGCACTAGTTTGCAAATGAACACACTATGTCGCCTACGAACAATAACAATATGAATGATGTAAGTGTAACGATTTTCCTACAAGCATATCCAAGAAGATCGTGGTGAATGCACAAACAAGACATAAAACTTGCCTATAAGTAGCATTAATGAAATCAACAATTGTGCAATAGCCATTCTATGGACAGTAACAAGCAACATGCAACAAACATGAATGAGAAGATTGCAGTGAGCGTGCAATACTGCCTACCGTCAGAAGCAACAAATTAATGATCAATATGAGCTCCTGTGAGTCATAGTAGGAAGCTCGTCATGCGCATAACAACTCACTTATAGCCTTATAGGTAGTAGCTAGAGACCTGTCATGTTCACGTACACAACATGCCACCCACTAGAAAATACATAAGACCTTGATGAAATGCAAATACCTATGAGTTGTTGTAGGAGACCCGCCATGTATACGATATTCTATCCACCAACAAATATAAAAGGGCCATGATAAATGCAAATATCTATAACTCACAACAAGAAATTTGTTAGTCCGCGACAGTCTACCTGCATAAAGTAGCAAATGTCCATAACACAACGCTATGATTCACCTGTAAGCAAAAGCAAAGAATCTATTGTAAAAACTACGGTTATGATAAACTAAGACAACAAATTTGTGGCTCCAGACTATCACATTAGATAAATCAGCTCACCCGCAAGTGACGGGTGGAAGACTCGTGATGTGTCGTACAACATATTTGCAAACTGAAGTATACTCCTGCAAACTAAATATTGAAGAAAATATCACCTTGCAGAAGATGAAATGAGACCCAACGTGCTACTAAACAACGTCACCTGATCCGCAACATTCGTTTAAGCAGACAGAAAACGTTCATAGCCCATCAAGAAAACTCATACTTCTTGCAAAAGCTTGGAAGACATAAAATGCATACACATACACATTGTAGCATGTAAAACATATTACGCAAGCATAATATATAGAATGCATTGTATCGTGGAAGTGCTACGCTAATATGCAAACACATCATACGTTATACGAGAGCATCAAGTCATCACGCAAATACAGTATGCAAACATACGGGCAATATATGAATGCATTATATATACATATCCTATGCTATTGTATTAAGTCATTGCACAACATGCAAAATATCATGCAAGAGAAATATGTAAATACAAATTACATTCATAACATATATATATATATATATATATATATATATATATATATATATATATATATATATATATATATATATATATATATATATATATATATATATATATATATATATATATATATATATATATATATATATATATATATATATATATTGTAACATGCAAGATGCATCATGTAAAGCAAGCACACTACATAACATGCAAGATGCATTGTGCAAGTATACTATCCAACGTGTAAAATAGACTATGTAGTAGCAGCGCATTACACTAACATACAAATACATCATGTAAGTATTGAATTATCATGTAAATGTATTATGATAACAAATGAACAAATCCAAAATGCCACATGCATGTATATCATGCAAATTCACTATAAACTATGTTAATGCATCAAGTCATTATGTTGAATATCAACATATCATACAAACACTATTAAGCAATACGCAAAATGCAAAATGCCAACATATATGCATACATACAAATACAAAAGTGCATATGTGATCATATTAACATATAGCAAAAGTATAAGTGCCATGCAAGCATGCAAATATGACATATGAAAATATATATAATTAAATACTCGCATGGGCCCTGAAAAGTATGTAGTATGCACACATGTGACGTCTGAGGATGCTGCGCGGGTCAAACAATAAACGTAAGCTCGAGCCTGATCCTTCTATGTGAATAGATAGGAGTAGATACAGCTCAAACTATCAAATAAATGTACAGTCGCAACGATGATCGGGATATTTATTTTATACGTTAATATTAGGCCTTTAAGGTCTATTATAAAAAATATTCACTACTAAAAGCATAAAGCCGATGATGAACTTGATTCTCTATCGGCAACTAGACAGAGTCTACAAGGTTCGACCAACAAAATAAAATTACCTATAAGAACCCCGATGATGGCCGTGTTTACTGAAAATTTCAATTGGAGGGGACCCCTTAAACATTCAAAATACCTTTCAAATTCTTGGAAATTTTTTAAACTCAAAAGTCATCAAAGCCTAAATATTTAAAATTGAATTAAAAAATATCAAAATACTTAAAGCATAATCCATCCATTCTCTACAACAATTGCTGAGGTGGATAAATCTAAAATTCTCTTCAGCTCACAAAGAACAAATATCTGGTCGAGAATATTACTAAGATTCATTCTCAATCCATCTCTTTCCAATAAGGACGTGAGACTTTCTAACCGGGTGGCTTTGCCACCAAATGACACCGTTAAATTATGGTCAAGATCATAGCCCGTATGATTCCCAACTGCTTCAAATCTTTGAGTAATGAATTAATTATGATATGATCAATAGGGCACAAAGCCCTCTATTAGCTAAGGTGGATTCAAATTTGTTCCCTTAGACAAACATTCACCTCAGGTTTACAAGGTACTCTTGGACGAAGCAACACATGGCTGCTAGCAAGAATCTTTCTGTTAGGTGTTGAGTAGCTCCTTTGACTAAGAAGATCAGGGATCATGATGACTTGGGATGACAGAACTATGGGATTTTGATTGGGTTTATCATCATTTCCCCCATCATTCACTTTAAGTGCAGGTGGTGAATTTTTAATTTTAAATATTAAATTTCAAATATCAAAATTATGCTGCTACTATACGCCGGATACTAAGTATCTGCTTGACGACTAGCCTTAATTGAAAGTTCTCTCTCGTTATGGGGTGGGGGGTGTTAATTAACTATAGGGGCTTGCGCCTATAGGAAACATGAACTCATATCATAAAGTCCTCGCAAAATGAGAGTGAAATATTTGAGTAGTGTCTTATTCAAAAAACAATCTGCCTTCTGAAAGATTGCCTCAGAACTTAAACGTTAAAACTCTCCTCAACGACACGAAATTGATAAAAGGACTGCGGAGAGGCTAGGGCGCAAATCTTTGGAGACAACAAAGACTTATGACCACTTTATCCCGCCTGCAATTAATCAACTCTCACATATTCATATGAGGAAGTTTTCAAGCAGCAGGTTTAATGAAAGATGCATCAGACTCTCAATTATATGTGACTACAGGATTGTCACCTTTATCTCTCAACTCTTTTGGGCTTTGCTTGTTAAAAGGAAATTACAGTGTTCAGTTTCACTTTGCTGAGATAATAATCAATTATTATAATGCATATTTCAGTCCTGGAAGATGGATATTTGGTGTTTACATACAAGGGAAGCTTGTCGTAAAGAATTTCAATATTAGAGATAATGCTAATGGTTCAAACAAAACCATTCATGCAGTTGTTACTAGGAAGAGATTGGAGATCCGATTCCATTGGGCTAGGAAAGGAAAAACAATTGTTCTTGTAGCTGGAACATATGGTCCTCTTATATCAGCTATATCGGTTGAGCCCAGTTTCAATTCTCCAAGTAAAAGCAATTATTCTACTCGTTTAGTGATCACTTGTGCTATAATTTTTTTCTATCATCCTTGTGTTTGTTGCTTGGAAGAAAGGTTGTACCTTAATCAATCAAAGACTATTATACCAGGGGAGAAGGGTGATACCATGGACGTCACCCTATATACCCCACTAGCTGCGGGAGTTCCACGATAGTGCCATCGGAGGACATTCGAGAGTACTGAAGACCTATCGTATGATTGTGGAAAAATTGTATCGGAGTTGGTGGCCAGCTATGATATCTGTCAAAAGCACTAATACATGGTGATGGCTCCAGGTAGACTTATGGGTGGACAATACCTTTCGTTCCACCTTAAGGATAAGGTGGTTCTTTGGGAGGGAAGTATTGATACGCTAAGCGAGAAATGTTTAAGAAACTTTTCTAATTGTGTTTATGCTGTTTAGGAAGGGTTTAATTAATTAGAAATGTTTCCTAATTGTGTTATGCTAAGGTTTATTTATTTATGAAAGGTTTTCTAATTGTGTTTATTATGTTTAGAAAAGTTTCCTAAATCATATTTCATTGTTTAGGAAGGTTTCCTAAATCATGTTTAATTGTTTATATTTTAGAAAAGTTTTCTAAATTATTATTTAGGAAGATTTCCTAAATTATGTTTAATTATTTAGGAAGATTTCCTAAATTATGTTTAATTGTTTAGGATGACTCTATTTGTGTTAGTATGGCTAGGGTTATTTAAGGGGGAGTTTATAGGGTTTAGATTAGGCTATTGTTGAGTTATATGTTTTGTTGTAATTCTTTTCTTTGAGGGCTTCATAGAGGCGTCTAGGTTGATTGGGAGAACCAATCTACCTCTCTAATCGTAAATCAAAACAAATTTTATTTTGTTGAAATTGAATATTCAACCAAGGTTTTTTTCAAGTTTTGCATCTACTTCGTATCAAATTTCTGCTATCACACCCCGGGTCCCGAAGGGATTATGTTTATAAAAAATAATATTGTGTGATTGGAGTATTATGTTTTACTTTTTATAGTTGTCATTACACTATGTCATAGTCATGTCATATTTGTATTCGTGTCAATGCCTATGCTTTAGAGGCTATTTAATTGTTCTTTGATGGATTATATGTGTTAGTTTATATATAATTCAAATAATAAATAAATTCAATCCAATAGATTTGGATGTTTGAGAAGAATTGTATGTGTATTAGTTGCTATGATGGTTTGTGCCTAATCTAAAGTAAAAGTTCTCTAGTTATGATTTAGTCAGATGTGGTATGTTATTTCACAAAGTCACATATGATCAGATCATCATAAGAAATACTAGTGGTTGACCTTCTCTCAAACACAAATCTCTTAAGGAAGTCTTTATAGAAATTCCTATGAGAAATACCATTTCACCATGAATTCCCTTTGCGATTTGTGAAATTCTTGGAATTTGTATTTCATCAATCAAGTTATGAATTTCACTAATCCAAAGAAAAAGCCATAGCAATTTTAAATTCATAGTAGGATCTCTCGGCTCCATCCCCCACCAAGACCCCCCCGGGCGCATTTCTCTCCTTAGGTTCAAGTTTTTGAGTTGTAAAAAATTTGATTATGGTATATGAAGGCAACGTTTTCTCCCCCTTTTGATCCATACTCCTTAAAAAGCTGATTGAGCTTCAAGTATTTGTTTAGCTTGTAATACCTGAACAACCAAAATCCATTTAGTTTTGGCATATCAAACAACCAAATACACACCTTCGTAAATAGTTTCCCTGTTAGTGTATTATACTAAATAAATGGAAACAACAGTTTATTGCTGGTCATGTTCATTAAGTTATGACAAAGGGACTCGCCTTTGGGGATAATGGATACATTATTAAAAGAATATAAGGATGCAACGGCCAACAATTCTTGTGCAACAAAAAACAAGCATAAGCAGCAGTTGAATCAACTCACCTATGCTGCTTACCGTTAAAAGTAAATCATAGTCCTACAACATACATGCATAAATAGCAAGCAAATTTGCACATGTAACTTACAAAATTATAAATATAGAATTTTTTAAATAAATTTGAGTGGGAGTACCAGAAGAAAAATTAAGTTTACAGTCATACCTTCAATCACATAAAATATAAAACTATCATACCTTGTGCAACACCGATGACAAATTGGTGATGCTTCATCAAATAATCTTGAAGAATTTCTGACATCTTGTACATTCATAAATATTTTCTTTAAACAACAATTCTTTGTGCTTCATTTTTTGCAAGTTCTTTTTATAAATGAAATAAAGAGTGGCGTAGTGATGGCCGTGTCTCACCTAATTAAGACTTCGTTTGGGATGACTTTCTTTCTGCTTCTTAAAGCAGCTTTCTAGTACATAAATAATAATTTTTGCACTAAAAAGATGTTTTAAGAAGCAGAAAGAAAGCCGTCCCAAACAAAACCTAAGTAATTAAATGGGGTGAATCTACACTAGTGTGACACCCTATGTTGGATCTACCCATCACATCCAGCAAGATTTTTTGTTTTGAACATTAGAATCTCGTACTAAATATGTATAATCAAGTAACTTGCAATGTTTTACCATTTGATGTTTATATCTGCCCTTTTGCAGGCCTCCTGAAATCTTCGGTGTATCGATTAGCACAAATGCAATAGAACGTTCTGTAGCCTACCTACTTTTTCACAAGTCATTGGAGTCTGGTGCAGGCACTGCAGATAATAACATATGCTTCAAACCACCCATTCATGTATTTAGCTCTTCCAGCCCTACAAAACTAATAATTCTACCTTATTTATGCACATAGTCTTACTTTCTAATACTCTTTCATCAAAATGAACAGATCCATGGCCCTGTTGGCAATTGTAAAGAACCCAATTTACCTGCTTCATGAAGATCATTTAATGGTACTGGAAATACAAACAAGTTAATAACCTGCTGCAGTAAGGAACTTATTCAAACAACATTTGTATGACTTATGATAATATCAACATTATTTTCTCCACCTGTTGTATCTAAATTCTTAAATACTTATTTACATGTCAGGACTAATTTACATGTATGGCACGGATTGAGGCCAAGTGCACAAATATCTTATGCATCACTTGACATTTATAAATAAAATGTTCTGATACTGCATAGCCATATGTAACTTTTTATGTCTTTCACATCCCATTAAATTGTTGTCAACGCACATAGCCTAAGACGATAGTTTTGGACTAATGGCTAATTCTTCTCTTATAACCTTAAAGGGAAAGATGATCTCGGCTAGCCTATCCAGGCTGGTGAAGCAGCCAAGCATAGCCTAACAATGCTCTAGCAGGTACCTGTCTTATTTATGCACTCATGTTTTCTTTTTTTATGGATGTCAACCTTCTTAAGCTTCTGAAACACAATTGTTGCTTCCTGGATTACATGTTGCCTCAGGTTTCCTCAAAATATTTTGAACTTCAGAAATTAGAAAACTTCCTCGAAAATTTTACGTTTTCTCATCTTGGTCGATTAAGCCAAATATTTATATGATTAATTGTCGTGTAGGGTAGGGGTAGGTCCTTATGATTACAATAGATAGATGAATCGTTGAGATTTTCAGCTGTAAATAATAACAAACTGAATACTAAGGCTTCGTTTGGGATGGCTTTCTTTTTGCTTCTTCTTAAAACAGCTTTTTAGTACAAAATTTAAAAAAAAATCGTCCCAAACAAAGCCTAAATTTCAACGATGAACTTGAAAATAGCATGAGATCTCCCCTAATCTTATAGCATTCACGAGAACTTGATTATAGGAGTATACATACACTAGGGATTTCTTCTATGTTTAAAAGGATTGGTTGATCTTAAGCATTAATCACTCCACTTCAGACTAGTGAAGAAGACAAACTTTTGGTATTGAGACAAGAGAATAATGTTCATTTTCCAAAAACCAACATTCTTAATGATTCAACAAGATGTCCCTAACCAACTCTCAATCTTGAATATAATTAGAAGTGTTATAAACGGTTTGTGAGTTCATAAAACTGAATTAGTATTTACAGGTTTTATATGAGCTGCTGGAGAGACCTTTATGGCTAGTTCCGTTTAATACCCAAGTAGTAGTAGAACAAAAAATATTATAATTTAGAAAGTTAAGACATTTGCTTGGAACTATGAAACAAACTGGCTAAAGTTTGCATGGTAGCAAGTCAATTCATTCCTCTTGTTGTAACGTAAACCATATGGAAACAGTAGTAGTGGTCTTTAATCTATTTGGTCATCATAGAATACCTGCAAGAGAACGCAAAAAGCAGTTCAGTTCTTTGATTTTTTTTATTTTTTTTTTCCTTTTCAGGTATAAGTAATTTGTGTAGCTCTGTTTTGAAGTATTGTAGGTTAATGAACTGTAAGCTTAATCAGCCATAATCTGCCTTTCAGAAGATGGCCAAGGGCTCAAATCCCTTAAAGAAAATTAAGGGACTCTGGGATCCAAGCTCATGATGATATTCTGCTCTTATTTTCGTTAGAATAAGCTAGATATATAATAATAAGAAATCACATAAGTTATTCTTATGAAAAAAACTAAAAAATAGACATGATATAAACACAATATTAATAAATTTAACTCTGCAAATTAAAATACACACTCCTAATACCGATAAATAATTTTGTAGATAAAATATAATTTGAAGAAATTATTTATTATAAGATTTATAACATAATAATAAAATATATGCCGCATGCCAATTTGTGGAACTCATGATATCTTCAACTTATACTTTTACCAAATCTTATATTTATAATCCTATTTAAAAACAATTTTATAACTATAAATCTTCATTAAACTTATATATACTTAAAGCTACTCAAGTATCATAACTGCTATAAATATGGAATTTTCTAATTTTATGTCATTCTACAAAAACTTAAATAACTATTTAAAATCCATATATATATTATGAATAAATTGTTTAATATAAATTTGACTATCAATATAATATCCAACTCTCTAATTCTTTATTTCATTTTGAAAGTAAGTAAACACCACACAATTTCAAATATTTAAATATCACTCTTATTTTTAAAGACACAATATAATATAACATTTAATTAAAAATACAATTTAATTGTTTAATAAAATATTGATATAGTGCCCTTGAAGACCATACTTTCTTACTGATGGTATTTAAATGCCACGAGTAAGCCTAAATTAGTAATCACATGAGACTGGGAAATCCCCAAACCCATCAGTATATCCCATCGCGACTTGCAGCAATATCAAAAGTTCTATTAAACCAATAAGATTATTTTATTTAACTAATAAGTTTTGAAAACCAAAACGTGACCTTCCCACAAATTAAGGAAAGCAAGCACCTATTCTCATTCTCTCCTATCTTTCCACATGAAAACCATGCATACCGTTTCTAAATGCCTTGAGTCTCTTGGGATGAAGCAATATTGACTTCAATGTATGTTCCCAACTGCTCGTCAAATGAGTACCTGAATTAAGTAAAATGAAACCCATCAGTCTTTTTGTATATTTAGGGCTCCAAATATTCTGTATCAAAATAAAAAATTACTCGAGATGAGTTTTAAAACTATTATATTTATATTGAAATGAATACAATGCATATAAAATCAATCAAAAGTTACATTGCAGTAATTTCAAAAACATTTGAAACCTTCTACTTAAGGGTTTATTTGGGAAGGCTTTTTTATTGTTTTTGAAGTATATTTTAAATATAAAACTTTTTTGAACAAAAAAAAAAAAATTAACGGGGTATCCACCCGCTGCCAACCCCGAAAAGACGCTTGGTGGCAAGATTAATCCTAGGCTGGCCTAAAAGAGGCACTCATCCCAGAAACCTCCTGGCCTGCACTTCATTGGGCCCCACTTAAGGAAAAATTATTAGGTGCGAAGTGCGCACCGTCCGCACAAGCACTGGGTACCCAGCGGTACCGAGTGCGGGTACCGCTAGGTACCCAATGCTTGTGTGAACGGTTCTCCCTATCCGCATTCCGCACCTAATAATCTCTCCCACTTAAGAGGCGCTGCCACTCGAGGGGAATAGAACACGGGTCGGGGGAATCCCAACCGCACTCGCCCACCAACCAAATTAAGCAACGGTGGGTAAAAATTTATACTAAAAAGTTATTTTAGAAAGCATCAAGAAAATCATACCAAATGAAACCTAAAACATGAGTTAGGATATCCAAACACAATTTTCTTTCCTGTAGTATCAAAGTCGGACAAAATCAGCACGAAAGCCTTAAGAAGAAAATGTGCAATTAAAATTACCATATTCCTGATGCGGCACAGCAATAAAGCTTCGACATAGGGTCGTAATAATAGCCCAAGGTGCCACTATAATAGTAACTGTAAGGAAATGAAATGCGAGTTAACTCATTGCTATCAAGTAGTCAATCTCTAAGTGGATGCATGACAGTGTCTTCTCTTATAGCACACTAAAGCTTCGTTTGGGACGGCTTTCTTACTACTTCTCAAAGCAACTTTCTAATATAAAAATTTTAATTTTTTACTAAAAAACTGCTTTGAAAAACAGTAAAAAATTCGTCTCAAATGAATCCTAAATGAAGACAAATCATATAATACATAAATGAACCAAATAAACAGACATGTATCTTACATGGCAGAAACTAAACTACTTTCAAATCACCAGAAGAAGGTTATGCAACCAAGATTAGAAGAGATCACATTGAGAAAGTGCAACAACTTTCGGGCCTTTTAAAGTAATTTCATTTTCGAATTTCAAATCAAATACTCAGCGAAAACGACTCATGATAGCAGTAAAAAAATGAACTGTCAGTAAATGTTTAAGCTGTTGCTTGCCACCACACGAAGATGCAGACTGTTTAAGTGTGTTCCTTGAGTTTTCGAAGCATGAAAGAATTACACATGCTATGTCATCACTTTCGAGTTCGAGCTCGCTTTCCAAATGACGAGCTGAGCTCAATAGTGTCAAAACTCGGCTCAACTCGACTCATTTTCACCCCTACTTCCCACACAAATCAAATTGTTAAACACGAACACAAACCGTTCAGTAGTAAAAAATATCTTAAAATTACATTGGTTGCGGAATTCTATGCAAATTGAAACCAGAATACACAAAATCCTCCCTAAAAAATCACCGAAAAATAAAATGGCCATGGAAAAGTGCTTTGCGTCACTGATAACCAAATTTATTGTGGTAGAAATCATAATTCTATCTATTGTGTTAGAAATTATAGTTCTAAGATGGATGTGAGAGATTAAATAAATCGGAAGATGTGCGTAACATTCATTGAAAATGAGATAGTAGAACACAAACTTTAGTAGCTTGAGCATATGTAATGAAGATGAACCAATAAGACAAGTTGTTATAATAATAAGAAAGGAAAAGGGTGGACCTAACATAAAATGATTAAAAGTAATAAATTTGCATAAAATAGAATCAAAACCATACGTAGCACTTAACAAGAATGAATGTATAAAGAGTCCCAACTATTAGGATAAAACTAATGATGCTAATAATGAAAAAAAAGGTCAGATTGTTAGATTGAGGCTAATAATGACACATGAGAAACAATAAAGATTAATTTCAAGATATGTAGATTTAATAGAAATACATTAATAATGCTGTTAAAAAATGGAACCATCGCCTACATATATTATTTTAAAAAAATAAGGACACATTGATTTTACAATTAAAATTAGGTGATTAAAATAAAAAGTGCAATTAAGATATGATGGAAAAAAATAAATTTTATAAAAGTGCAATAATAACATATGCAAAGTGTTGTGCAATAAATAAATAAAAAACCACCACATTAAGTGTAGCCCAAATGAGAATAAGATTGATCTCTAGTAAAACATGGATGTTGGAACATTCCAAACTATGTAGCACAGATACTTCTATTAAGGCATGTTGTATCGGACACGTGTCGGATACAGATATGCCTCCGACAAGGCACGGATACGTGTCATATACGACTTTACCGTGTCCAATTAAAATATTATTTAAATTGGACAAGACATGTATCGGATAAGGGTGTCCTATTAAAAAAATGAAAAAAAAATGAAAAAAAAATGGAGCCGCAATTTGCCCTATTCATTTCGGCTATCCGCTTGATATCCCTATTCATTTATACAGCTTAAACATTTCGGCAAATTAGGTTTTTCATTTCCGCACGGGCGTTTGTCTTCCTCGTTATAGTCGAAGGAGCGGCTTGATGACGTGAGCATAGAAGCGGACAGGATCATCCTTCGTCGACGAAGAGGCTCAACGACGCGAGCATTAAAGCCGACATGATCATCCTTCGTCGACGGAGTGGAGTGAAGGCGACGCGAGCAAGGAAGGTTTGTTTTCTTCATTTTCTTCATCGTAGGCTCGGTACCAGAACTCGGTACCGCTCGGTACCAAGGGGTATCGAATGGTACAGATAGGTATCTAATGGTATCGAGAAGCAGGTCAAACCCCGCCATGGGGCAGCACCTCCTTGGACCCCCGACATAGTAGCAACATATCTACACTTTTACTTAATAATTTTTATGTTTCAAATTCATATGGTTTAATTTGTGTCGATCATTCGTAGGATAATGAACTCTAGTGGCACAAGAATTGGGTCTGATGATGGTCCATTAGAGACCAATATTGAAGATAACAAACCTATATGGGGTTATGTTACAAAAATAGGTAAAACATCAGAAGGGGGTGGCAATATTGCATTCAAATGCAATTACTGTAATGCCACATATAAATGATCATATTATAGAGAGAAAACTCATTTGTGTAAGATTAGTGGTCATAGAATTAAAGTATGCCCGAAGATACAATGCTTAAATTTTTAATGCTTAATTTTATTTTGATATTATAAGATACAATACTACAAATGATGTTGCTTTCAATTTTTTTTGTCATTTCAAATATTACGCTTTGATTACTTTCTTAATTTTTCTCTATGATTTATATCTTATAATATCGTATCCGCACCGTATCCGTATCCTGTATTTTTAAGAATTGATGTGTCCCATATCTGTATCTTGTCGTATCCGTGTCGCCGTATCCGTATCGGTGCAACATAGATTCGAAATCATATAATGTGGCAATGTTTACACTACACATAGTATGGTAGTAGAATCTACTAAAATAAGGTTGAAGAAACAAACTTTAGGTGGTTTCTCTATTTTTCTAAACAAGTATTGAACAATTGATACTATATCACTTAAAAAGGACTTATTATCACTATTGCCTCCCTCTCTATTTCTCACTTATAGTATATCACTTAAAAAGGACTTATTATCACTGTTGTCCCTCTCTACCACCCACCTCAACTCATGCCACCATTTAATGTAGTAAAAGACTATTTTGGTTCTTAATGGATTATTTATATTATTTGTAATGTACTTAATTATAGAATTCTCTTCTTTTTAAATAAGATAATGTAATTTTTAGTGCTTGTCTAGATTTAAATTCTAAAATAGTTATGTAAACCTAACAAATAAGATTTGACTTTTGTAACTTCTAATATTTGCTATGAATGAACTTTGAATTAATAACCGCCTTGTTCCTCCCTTACCTGAAGGGAATATGATTCCCAATGCACCCAAGCACACATCTTAAATTTCAAAGGAATCCTTCTATCATGATTACCAACATCGGTAGCCTTTTCGTCTTGACTTCTTTTAATTTCACTTCCTAGTAGATATCCTCCCCACCTTTCTATCTTTTTCTCTCTAAAATCTCTTTCTGAAGGCCTAATTCATGCCTCCAATCAATGGATTGAGTCCATGAACACAAAATTCTAGAGGTAAATTTGAGAAGAGAAAAGAAAAATCAAGATAATCACCATCATCAATTTGATATTAAAGCGATCTTACTTATCAATCTGGTGTTAGATAAATTATATCAATTTGGCATCAGAGTAGAATTTTCTAAAGTTAATTGAATAAAAACCCCCATTTCCCTTCCCCTTGTCTCAAAATTAGTAGAACAAAGACAGCAAATGATACGGATTTTTAATGGGTGTGATATTAATAATTATTAATCAACATTATTAAAAAAAATAAAATAGAAATATCCCAAAAAAGCCCTCAAACTATTTGTGTATGTAATCCCAAAGTATCATGTTGCTACAAATTAATCCCTTGACTATATAAAATTGATCTATAATAGTCCCTCATGTCATAATTGTGATATAAAATTCATCTCAATTTAATCCCTAGACTTCACAAAATTGATGTCAATTTAGTTCCAAAGGGACCATTTTGGATCACTTTTATATAGTTGATAAACTAAATTGGAGCAACGTTATACTCTGGGACTAAAATGATCATATATGAATAATTGATGGACTATTTTGAAATTTAACCCAAAGATAAAGTGATATCTAAATATAAGATATTTAAGTATTTGACTTATTATATAAAAAATCAAGATATAGAGGATGATATAGTTTCTAGAATTAGAGATAGATGATTAAAATGAAAAATTCTTTGGAATATTATGTTATAAGAAGATATCATAGATACTATATATATCCTTAAGAGTAAATTTTATTAAGCTGCAATCAAGTCAGACAATACTATATGTATTTGAGTGTTGAGAAATAATTCTTTTATGAAATTTAAGGGTCTGTTTGGAATGGCTGTAAATTTTTGAGAAGGTAATAGTATAACAAATAGGGAAAAAAAACTTTTTTAAAAGTTGTGAGTATTATAGGGCTGCAAGCAAACCAAACATTCGACGAGCTACTCGTTGTTCGTTCGATTAAAATTCGTTTGTGATCGTTTAATTAACTAAACAAACAAACTTGAACAATATTTTAAATACTCGATTCTTAAATAAACAAATTTGAACACTAATGCGTTCGGCTCATTTATGTTCTCAAATAACATCATTTGAAGTTCGTGAACAAGCTCGACATAGACAATTTCTTTTATTATAAATGTGTTTATTCATAGATATGTTCATGAACGTGTTTGTTTGATAGTTAAAAAAAATTCGTTAAATATGTTCGCAAACATGCTCGATGTAATCGTTTGTTTGGAAGCTCGATAAAGATCGTTTGTTAAGTTAATGAACATCTAAAAGTATAGCTCGTTCATGTTTGTTTGTTTAAAGCTCGATAAGCACTAAACGAACGAACATGAACACTCATTAATTTAAATGAACCAAACATGAACACAAATAATAAAGCTCGAACAAACATGAACCAAACTTGAACAACCTGATATTAAATGAACACAAACATGAACACTCACATACTCAGCTCGGCTCGGTTCGTTTGCAGCCCTGAGTATTATAATTTTTTCTAAAAAGGTTGGTCAACAGCTTTCTTGCGACTACTAAGCTAATCTTGGTGCTCTCTGCACAAGTTTTTTAAAAGCAACAAGAAAAAAAATGGCTAACAAATATATGGAAATAATCTGAAAAACATAGTAGTGAGAAAGCTACTCCAAACAAACCCTAACTTGAGTGGGCTAAAAATGAGAATGCTAAAATGAATACCTGAAAAAAACAAAAACTAGAAAGGATAATAATAGGAATTGTTATATTAAAAGAACAGTTAGAGTGACATCTATTAAAGATGAGTTGGTTATAAAAATATATATGTTTTTTAGAAATATAAAATGAATGATAGAAAATACATCCATTAAAGAAATAGAAGGAGAAGGGACATAACTAAGATAATATGAATTGAAGTTATTCAAAATGATTTATAAATAATAGGTTTAATAAATCATGCAAAACTCACTAAGAACAAATAAAAAAATGATATTCATAGCCCCATTGTTTAAAATTGCGCAATATGAGGCTCACCTTGAGGCCCGTCTCAACGCAATTCTAGTGAAAAATACCTCAAGGCTTATGCATCGAGTTTTTTTATGAGGCTTGCACCTCATCTTGATTAAGGTCCGCCTCGCCACGATGACATGAGGCTTACGCATATATATATATATATATATATATATATATATATATATATATATATATATATATATATATATATATATATATATATATATATATATATATATATATATATATATATTTATTTAAAATTTACGTAAATCCTAAAGTAAAGCCCTGAACAAATCACAAATTCAAGCACCCCCAAGTCGCAGCAACTTCTTCTCAACTGCCTCAACCTCCAGCCCGACGCATTCTCCACAACCACCATCATCACAGCCGCCATCAAGGATCACTTGAAAGCAGCACACCACCACCACCTCTAAAATTTTGGAGTATTAATCTGATCTGTATGTTGATGAAAAATATTTATGAAGAAAGAAGATGGCTGAAATAAATGAAGAAACATATTGAGAGGTATTGGACTCCACAGGATGAGATAGGGGAGAGAACAATTTGTTATAATGAAGACTCAAATAAATATCCCCTCAGTCATGATAGTACAGATGATTGTTTAGTTGTTGCTAACTATTTCAATCTTTTTTAGAAATTAAATATGGATGAGTAGGGAACTGAGAAAGAAAGAATTTGCAGTTGAACTTAATGTTATATGATACTTTTATGTAGTTTCTATATTTAATATTTTTTTGCTCATGCAATTTTTTTATTTCAATTATATTCATGCAATTTATCACTTGAACTTCTTGTGCAATTTTTTGTTTCATATGTATATCAATTTGCTACTTCATAATTCATTAAAAAGATAATATATCATCTTTTAACATATTATTTGAGTATTATATTAAAAATCACTTTTAACATTTATTTGCACTTTACACAATTTTTTTTATTTTGAGGCTCACACCTCAAAACAACTTGAGGCTTACGTCTCGTCTCACGAAAAAAATATGCCTCAATACCCAATTGCGAAATTTTAAACATTGCATAGCCCTAAATAGTTGAGATCAGGTAAATGATTAAGATGATGTGCTGCTCTACTCATCAATATGATAATAATAAGAAGTAATCATAGCAACTGAATATAATCAATCATATTGTAATCACAACTAGGCCAATCATTAGTTTAATAGATATCATACATCAACTTCAAAATATATCAATGGTGATACATGTGATCGTTAAAAAATGTTCCTATGACAACAGAGTGACTCATGAAGCATACAAGCTTCATCATCATCAATATATCATCAAAGATTGTCCCATCCATTCACATCCAAAAACCACCTTTTCATGAGGATAAATCATACATAAACCAATTTCTTAAACACCAACGTTTTACAACTATTAATTACAAAACATAGTGCACGTGTCAACTTCAAACATTAAAAAACATATGAAAATATATTTTAGATCCATATAATAATTGGGTCATTGAAGATTAATATTGCGACGGAAACTAGAGAATAGCTTGACAATGATGATAATCAACTATTAATAATTGATACTCATGTTCAACCTGAACGTGAAGTACCTGAAACTATTGCAAATAAAAAATTTAAGATCATGTCTAACGCTATTTCTGAGAGCATGCCCGAGCCTAATGTTGAGCCTAAAATTAAAATGCCTTGTCACTATTATTACTCAAAAGAAACTTGAGATGACGCAACATTTTGATCTACATATTCGTGTATTCTTGCAAGATTATTTACCAAATATAGATTGCTCCACAAGTTCAAAAATAGTTGATTGCTTCCATCAACAAAAATATATGTCGAGTTTGTGTTACCACTACTACCACCATTTCACTATCGCATCCTCACATATAACATTAATTTAGCATTACAAGTTACAACAACAACATCAAGCCTTTATCCCACTATGTAGAGTCGGCTACATGAATTCTTTTTCTCCATCGTGTCTAAAAGTCAAATTCTTATTTAAATACAAAGTCATTTCTAATATTTTCTAACCAAGTCTTTTTAGGTCTACCTCTACCTCTCTTAACATAGGTCAAATCTAATACATCTACTCTCCTAACTAGGTCATCAAAAGGCGAACTTTTGAAGAAAATTGTATGATGCATAGTGATGTACAGGTTTAAAGCCTCTAGATTTTAGATATTGATTTTAGAATACATATGCTAAATATTCAAAAAAAAAAAACATATGCTAAATATTCAAGAGATACTCATGACTAGTGCACCACCACTTCCATGAACATTAGACTTCTAATAAAAGGCTTAGTTGAATCTTCATGAGAAGAGTTCTATTGATCTCACGAAAGTTGATGCAAGACAAAACATACTAATAATCTCATTTCGATATTTATTAGATTATTTCTATTATTTAATTTTAATATTATCTTTTTAAATTAGATATGATTTTTAAGAACTTGTCAAGATTTAAATTTTAAATAACTTTGGATTTATCATGTAACCTTATTTCTATAAATAAGGTTTTGAGTTCTTGCAATTTTTATTATAAATCATGAAAAAAATTGGAATCAAGATACCCCATTTTTTCTTTCTCCACCAACAAATACCTTTTCCTGGTGGGAACATGATTCATAAGGCAGAAACACATATCCAAAGGCTACGTTCATGAGAATCCTTCTCTAGCATAATTCCAAGCTCAAAGAAACTCAAGGAGAACACAAATGATTCCAAAGAAAAAACAAGATAAAAAGGACTAGAAAATCAAGATGGGTACTATCATCAAGGGCTATCATCAATTTACTTTAGTACAATCTTACCGACATCAATTTAGGGTTAGACTGTTAGAGAGACCTTATTTACATAATTTTCATCTCAAAATGATCCTCTTAACATCAACTTAGCATTAGATTAAACTTCATTACATCAAACCAACACCTCCCTCGCTTGCTCTCTTCAATCTCTCTTTTATAGCTCCTCATCTCCTCTCTCTCTCTCCTCAAAAAAAAAAAATCTTCTATCAACCATGATTGTAGTCAAACAACAGTAGAAAATGGCCTAGCAAATCTTGCACACCCCATAATTTTCTCATTCTCCCTTCCTCACACGCCCTCCCCTTCCCAATCTCTTCCTTTTCTCCCTCTTCATCTTTTCATTTTTGTTATTGCAAACAAATAGAGATAAGCAATGTCCTTAAAAGCCTTGCACACACCCCCTTCTCTCTCCATACCTCTTCTTCCCCTGCTTGCAACCAAATAGGGATGAGAAACAACCATCCCTCCCTCTCAATACTCTTCTTCCCTGCTTGCAACCAAATAGGGATGAGAAACAACCATCCCTCCCTCTCAATACCTCTTCTTCCTCGATTGCAGCCAAATAGAGATGAGAAATGAGCTAGTGAGTCTTGCACACCCCACTTCTCAGCCCAAACTTTCCTCTATATTCCTACCACTTCAAGTTCTCTAATCTTACACTAAATGCCTTCACCGCACCTCCCCTACCCCAAACAAACACTAGTTTCAAATATTTAGTTTGGACCTTTTAAGTCATAATTTGTAACAAAAAACTTGTTCCTCAAGTTCACTATAAGCAAAATTTAGCACTCTACAAATTGTTTACCCTGATGATGGATCATATACATAATCAGATTCTGATCCTCCAGTCACAGCTTCTGCAAATTGGCAAGCAAAAGAGGGTTACCAACAAAAAAAAACAACAAAATTGCATTTATGATCATTCATAAGTTCACCAAGAACTCTTCATCAGAAAAAATTCTATATTTTAAAAGAAAGAAATTACGTGTAGAAGCAAAATTTTCTGATTCCTCCTGTCTCTCGGTTGCAGAATGAATTGTTTGACCAGAAGAAGTAAAGCCCAGAGTAGCTTCATCTGACTGCAGATTTTCATTACCATCATTGTCATCTTCATCCCCAAACATGTCAAATTTATCTGCCTCCTTGCTAGCTTCAACATTGTCACATACCAACGTGTTAAAGTCATTGTTTACCGCATTAAGACCTTATAAAAACATAACAAGAAGAGAAACAACGATAATAACAGCAACTATTGTTGCGGTTGCCAAGGCAGTATTAATACAAATGTGTTAATAATAGTCAGACTTAATAGCCACAAAAACCAGTAATAGTGGCAACAGAACCAGACCACAAGACATACAAGTATTCATAGTGATGGTGGTAGAAATAGCTACGGCAACCTATGGGAGTCCAAATCCATATCTGATACGTATTGGGCTCTAAAATGCCTAAAGATCTTAGTAATGTGTTTAAAATAGCCATACTTAGAAACCATGGAAAAAACAGTAATGGCAGAACAGAACCAGACCACAAGACACAAGAAATGATAGTGATGGTAAAAATAGTAGCTCAGCAACCTATGGGAGGAGAAGTCCATATATGATACGTGTTGGGCTCTACTACAATCCCTAAAGATGGCAGTAAGCAAAGTCAAAAAGTTCATAAGATAGTAAAATTAAAAACCAATTATTCGATGCCTATAGATAGGATAATTCAGAGCTGCAATTAAGTACTCCCGGGAAGGAAACAATTACGAGACACATAGAATTAGCATATCTGCATTATATAGTATATCAGTTCTATTATATCTGATGCATGGAAGGTAGCAACAGCAAGAGTTTGAAAGTGTTAAAAAGATTAGCATCAGTAACAGCAGTATTATAAGCAATGTTAACAACAGCAATATTAACAGCAGCAGTAAAAAGGCTATCAAGTATTAGAACTGAAACAAACAAATGAATAAAACCAATAATATCCGACCACACAAAAAGCATCAATGACCATAAAGAATACAGAAGTCAAGATTTTATCATGGAAGTAAGCTACCTAATGCCATTAGTAGCAGTTAAGTTATTTAAGTAGTAGGTTATGCACACAAAACACAAAATGAAGAAATAAAAAATCAGCAATTCAAGAACAAAGGAAAAATTGGTATTAGTGTATAGAAATGCTAGTAGATAGTATAGAACTAATAAGAATAATTATAACATAGTACCTATCTGACATTCCTAATTTGGACTTGATATATTCGACATATCAGCATACAAAATATTAGAATTGTTTATGAAATAAAGATTTAATCAAGTGCTCTAGAGGATCCTTTCAAAAAAGACCTATCAATTATTAAAGATTCTTAATTCGATATTATAATTACACTTACACAGTTGGGACTCGTGGATTCATGCCAAGGAGGAAAATTAGGATTGGTTGCTAGAAAAGGACATTAAGAACCACTTACTAGTTCAAAGACTTAAATTCATAAATCAGACCATAGTGAGATTAAATATGATCATACCGAGAAAGTTAAACTGCATGAATATTTCAATGAATCTGTTGATGAGTTGAAACGGAAAAAACTCGGAAGTTAAAATTCCATCTATTTGGCTAGCTTTCCTTAAAGAGATTTTCCATCCAAGCTTGCATGTCATATTTTCATGATTTGAATAATTTCAATTTTCTTTATCAGCTCATCTTTTTGGAATTAATTATTAGTCATTGTTAATATCTCTTTTTATGCATGTTAACATTTTTTTATTGCTCGTTTCATACTATTGGCATGATTTATCTTATTTTCAGGAAGAGAGAAAAAATAGATTGTCGATGATATTAATTATCAGTTTATTGCCAACATGAACAGAGGAGATGTGAAATTCAAAGAAAGTGATAAGCCACCAATGTGAAGCGCTATCTTACATGTAGAGATTATGTTCACTATAGTGGTGGATATCATGAGTATCTCAGGCCTTAATGTGGCAAATCCAATAATGATTTTTTCATTACTTCGCAGCAAACATAACAACTGTGGCTAGATTAGCATGAAAAAAGATCAAATTCTTAATTCTTGAAACCAAATTTTTCCAAGCCAAATAAAATGATGCAAATCTTAAATTCAAAGATCATCAATCTAAGAGCATGAGCCATTATTATTTTGACCTCTGAGTCGCATTAGTTTTTTTTTAAGTTTGATGAAAATAAACTTATGATGACGGTGCCTAAAAAAATGGGACATGATCTCTGATACTTTTTTTAGAGTTTCATGGTCAATTTCGATTTATTGATTAGATTGCGAGATGCTTTTTAATAAGCCATCATTGGATTTCCTAGTTTAGTTGTTTTTGTATTCCTAGTTCAGTAATGTGGTTCTCTCTAGTTCTGCATCACAACTCAATTTGTTACTGATTTGGTGTTTTCCGCTGACTCCAATAGAAGGTGTTCTTTTATGGATATAGTGAATCGAAAGTTGTCTACTAAGTTTCCTAACATGTTCATGTATCTTGCCAGTGTAGCAGAAAATTGGATATCCCTACCTTCAATTTTCACACAGTAGCCAATATCAGAAGTTGCTTGCGGCTAGAGCATAGCACCTAGAATTAGAAAGCAGTTTAGTTGAAATTATGATTGAAAACTTATTGTTATTGTTGGAATCCAAAATTAATAAGGTCTGAGACTTGCAATTTTAGGTTAGATTATGAAGATTTTGAAGGAAAAAAAAACTATTTCTTATCTTTATTTTAGGAGTTGTTTGGTCAGATGCATTAGTAGAGCTGTCAATATTGGACCCGACCCGAAAATTTCGGGTTTGGGTTGAAACCCAAATCCGAAGCGGGTCAGGTTCGGGTCCGGAAAACCGGCCCGTTTGAAAAACCTAGTCGGGTTCGGGTTGACCTGGGAACCCGGAAATGACCCGGAATGATTATGCACAGGCTGCCCCGCTTGCACCGGCTGCCCCGCGCCCACCTGCCTACCCGCCCCCGGCTGCCTGGCCGCGTCCCGAGGCCAGCGTCAGTCGCCGGGTAGTTCCGCGTTGCTTCCCGAGGCCAGCGCCGGCAGCGTCAGTCGCCGGGCAGCTTTGCCGCCTCCACGTCGCACGCATCCCGCATCGGCCGTTGGCCCGCTTCCATGTTGCTGGTCAGGTCGGGTTGAACAAACCCGAAGCGGGTCGGGTCGGGTTCAAGTCCAGAAAATCGACCCGAACCCGAATAGTGCACGGTCAATTTCGGGTTCGACCCGAACCCGACCTGCTACCCGAAATTGACACCCCTATGCATTAGTAGGGTATTGCATTCAATTTTCTTGCATTTCATTATTCTTAATATTTTGTATGAGGCAAAGATGCTAATCATTAAATTAGAATTAGTGTAAGAACTTGAAATATAGATATTCTTATAGGCAAATTAATGAAATTAATAGATATTATAATTCATAAGAAAATAAATATTTTATGTTTTAAAAATATACTAAATGAGTTGAGGAAAAGGCAAGGAGATTGATAATTTAGGATTTAAACTATGATATTCAAGTAGGTGTCATATTAGAAATACGTATATGTGTGATTATAAATAAGAGTTTAAAGGATAATGTCATAGAAACTAATAGAATTGAGATATAATTATAGCTTTAAAGATTATTGTTGATGCAAATATTATTAATATTATAAATGTTTATACTCCTCAACTAGATTTGAATGTGGATTCAAAATAAAATTTTGAAATGAATTAGAAAAATTAATACAAATGATACCTTTTAAAGAGTTTTTATTGAAGTATATTTAAATGAGCATGTTAGTGGAGTGGTAGAAGGCTTTAAAAGGATTAATTATAACTATAGGTTCCAAGCAACTAATGAAGATGGCACAACTATATTAGATTTTACTCACGCTTTTAATTTTGTAATGGCTAATACTCTATTTAAGAAAATAGATGAGCACCTCATCACTTATAAGAATGGATATAGTAAAACTCTGATTATTTTATTATAAAAAATAGATCATTTAAACTGCAAATATTGTAAAATCATTCCGAGTAAAAATTTATGTACCCAATATCGCTTATTAATTTTAGACTTTAAGATGAATGTATGAAATATAAAAAATAAAGTAAAATATTATCCTAAGATTAAATGGATATTTAAAGAACACTAATAAAAATATTTTTAAGAGTAAGATTCAAGATCTTAAAATTTAAGTTGTTCATGAGGAAGCGAATATTATGAGTGAAAAAAGTAGCTAGTGATATTAAAAATGTAGTAAAGTATGTGCTTGAAGTAAAAGAAAATATTCCTAATAGTAATAGTTGGCGATGGAATCAAAATGTGCAAGAAAAGATAAATAAATAAAAAACTTAGAAAGTACTAGAAATGAACATTTTATTAGATTTCAATGAGAATTTAACTATTAATAAGACATAATGGGAAAAAATGATTCATTAAGCAAACCCCACATAATGCTATAAAGACTGGTTGTTGTTGTGTTTGGTATGAAGCAAAAGAAATGTAAAATAAAATTTTGAGGGATTTGAAATACCAAAAAGTTTTTATTTTCTTGCATTCAGAAATTACACAAATCAAGTGATTTCCAAACTTTGTGATGCACCAAATCACGATTTTCACTAGCTAACAACCACTGCTCACTCTCATTTCAATGCATTTTAAATATATCATAACTTACAAAAAAAATATTTCAATGCATTTGATTTGCATCCTGCCAAATAACTCTTACATTCATAAAATGCAAGCATTTTAATTAATATAAATTTGTAAAATGAATGCATTTTGAAAAACAACTAACCAAACATCCCCTTATTATAAATAGCAACGTTTAAAAAGGCGAAATCGGGAATCGAGGCATCTTGCCTTAGCAAGGCGAGGCATAAGCCTCGAGGCAGATGGAGAAGTAAGCCTCAAAATAGAAAAATAAAAACACATGAACTAACAAATAATTCATAAAAATGAAAAAAGTAAAAACATCAACATATTTATTTGATTCGTCATTATAAAGATATAAACTACAATTACCAATATTAAATGTTATTAGAAAAAAAATTTTGAAATGAGATTCAAAATAAACACTCATTTAAAACTCAAATATATCATAAATATTAGAATCCAAGACAGTCTCATTCTACTTCCATATTCTTCATAATAGCCCTCGCATGTAATAATTACATCATCCTCGAATTCTTACTCATTGTTTTCTTCTAAATATTCTTCAATGATAACGTTTATTTTAACTACCCATATTAATTAACATTGGATTCAATGTAATATAAATTTTCACTTCTCATCATCAAACGTATGCCTCTATTTTCAATTTTAAATATTTTATTATTTTTTTGCTATTATTCATTCATCATTAGAAAATATATTATTAAAAATCAAATTATTTATTTCATCATCAATTATTCATCTCTATAATTTGAAGTGTTTCTCTTTTAAGTTTTTATTAAATATAACAACCATTCAACCTTGTTCATTCGTCCTATAGCTGATTTGTTCATTCTCTTTGTATAATAGAATAAAATACATATATTGTTAATAATAATATATAATAAAAAATTATAAAACTTAACTATAATGAGGTGTTGCCTCGAAACGCCTCAAAGCGTGCGCCTCATTTAAAAAAGGTGTAAGCCTCACTAGCACCAGCAAGGCTTAAGCCTCGAGGCGCTCATTGTGCGCCTCAGTTCGAGGCATGCGCCTCGAACGATTTTTTAAACTATAATAAATAGGTCATCTAAGAAACAAAAATTAAATTATTGCAAATAAAATGTCAATTTCCTACCACACTTCTGTGTGTGCAATAGTATGCGGATTCTTTGAGCATTTTAGAAGCCTTGAAGTCAACTTTGAGTGAAAGCATTCTCCTTGCATCAACATAAGGCCTGAATCTTCAAATTAAAAACTTCTATCCTTACTTTCTCATCTAAATTATTTTATAATAGATTTATGTGAGTGATTGAGATTAAATTAAGTAGTTTACATGTTGCTTTCTATTTTTTCTATGTGGATTTTCCTTATGGAATTTTTATTTGTTCTCAGATTTTTTTGGAATATCAAATTATGTTTACTTGTATATTACATTTGGAACAAATTAAATATGTTCTCCAAAATTTGCATTAAAAAAAAAACCTTTGCCTCAACTAAAATTAAGTAAAATTATCATTTATGATCTTTTGTGTGCTTCTTTGTCATCTAATCCTACATTTGCATTGGTGAAACCTATACCGGTATACCCTAAGACATACGGCATTACAGAGCATCTTAGAATTGGTCAATTTCTGACGTGAAAAGCAAGCAATCATCAATCATCAGCAGAAAGTATGAATTCTTTTACCTGCTTTAGATAAACCAATTTTCCTTCTAGGACTCATGAAAGATGAAAAAGGAGATTAAAAAGTAGAGTGGCAAGGAACACCATTGAACATTGATCATGACAGCGATGATGATGAAACAGTATTGATGGCCAAAGACATTCCTCCAAGAATTAAAACAGAAAGAAGAAAAAAAAACAGACAAACTGACCTATTTCACGTTCAAAGGTCTCCCTCTCTTGATGGTAAACATCTAAAAAAAAGAAAAAACAAGTCAATGCTTGAAAGCCACTGGCATTGGTGATCAAGTACAGAATATTCTGGAAACAAACAGAAACTATAATAATAATAAATTGATGCACACCATTCAACAACTTATCAGTCACCCTCTGCAATAGAAATAAACCAGGTGGTTCTATATAAGTAAAATGTAAATAATCAGAGATTGGATAATGAAATGGGAACACCATTAGATTTCTTGGAAAAAAGATTGATACAAAAAATATCATAGATGAATTTCATTTGACAGAGAACTAAAGCCTCAATGTAGAAACACTCGTATCCATAATTCCAACATGAATAGATCCAAAAAGAAAATTAATAAACAGAACACAATATTAATTTTTCTAAAATTTTAAGGTTTTATTATAGGGAACCCTGAAATATTGTCTGCCAAACTTTTATGTCTTAGTCATCACAACGAACAGGATATGAAATCTATATTGCATGTAGATTACATGAAGCATACTTAACTGTACTCGCCATTCTCCATGAGCTTCATAGCAGCCTCAGTAAGTTGATCAAACATGAGCTTGGTACTCTCAGACATCTTTGCTCGCTTGTCACTTGAAGAACCTTTTAAGCGTTTTAATGCATGTATAATCTGCAAGAAAAATTCAGAAACCTCCATAAGACCACCAAAACAAAGTTTTATACAATTCTTATCGAGTAAAAGCCCAAACCCCGACTATTAGTAAATGTCTAATTTAATCCCAGACTTTTATGATGACCCAATTTAATCCCACAAGTATTAAAAAATGTTCCAATTTAATCCCAAGGCTAAAAGTAACAATTAAAATCAATCCCAATAGTTAAATGTGAAGTTATTTTAAGTATTATGGTATATATGAAATTCTATTATTTTTTTATATTTTTTGTTAGTTATCATATTAAAATAAATACAAAAGTCATAATGAAAGTTAACCAATTAAATAACATGAGTGAATAATTAATAAATATAGTTTAACTTAAATGTTACTTTTGGTCTTAACCAAATTGAAACAGTTTCTAATAGTCGGAGGACTAAATTAAGATTTTATGAAAGTCTGAGACTAAATTGGGCATTTACTAATAGTCGGGATATTATTTTGAGCTTTTACTCAATTCTTATCAAATTGATAGAATAAAAATAAGTTGACATCACATACATCGATAAAACAAAACAAAATAAATGAGCAAGATTAACTGGACCTATTCCTTAATTTATAATTTATGATTATTTATGATGCACAAACACGGACGCGGCAACACGGATACGCGACATAGACATGTCAATTATTAAAAATATAGGACAAGGATACGTTATTATAAGTTTAATATCTTAAAAAATAGTGCATAGAAATTGAGTATGCTGAATATTAAGAATAATTGAAAATAATAAATCATTTAAATAGAATTTGTATTTAAAATGATTAATATTACGATATCAAGAGTTGGGTGTCAATGCCATGTTTCAAGCATCGATAGGGGAGATGACAATGCTAAAAAAAAGTCGGGCATTGAGCGTCGATGTCGAGACAGTGTAAGTTGTCAATGTTGAGATGATCTTCATCAAAGATAAGATGTCGAGACGACGCAGTGCGTGATTATGGAGGTAATAACTACAAGCATCAAACTTTGATTTTCATAGGGTTTTGAAACATTGGTATTGTGACAGCGTCGAACATCAATTTTGTGAAACCCTAACTGCGGTTTGCTTAATAGAAATGAAAATGGTATGTTCGGGAATAGGATATTGAGTGCAGGCTATTGATTTGGGGTCATTAAGAAGAAATAAAAAATTTATTTTTTATTTTTAAATAAATAATTTGAAATATAAAAATTTATATTAAAAATTTTCATAAAACATTTAAGACACGAGTGCCAATTTATATTTTTAATCGAACCCGTCTTCAATGTGTATGATATGTACCGAAAGCATGTCGGACGCGAGTCGCGTCCGATATGTGTCAGACACTATATATCTCATTGAGTAGAAGTGTCGGTGCATCATAGATGATTACATTCAATATTATTAGAAGATAAGATAATATCTAAATGTAATAGATTACGTATCTTGAGTCTATCATTTAAAAGAATGAAAACCACTTGAGGATATAACATCTAGATTTATGGATTGATGGTTAAAATGGAGAACTGCATCATGTCATAGGTGAAGGAAAATCTTTGATTAGAGGCTTGTCTTTCAAAATTGAGAGGTGACAAATCTAAACTGGTGGATCAAAATTCAGATTATAGCAAGGCAAGCAATACAAGCTAGTTAAGTTAGAATTATCTAGCTAGCCATCCCAGGATTGGCTATAGTTTAAGTTTTGTTTTGGATGAATTTGTAGTTTGAATTTTAAATTAAATGTAGAGTTATTAAAATTATGGAGTTTATTTGGGGATTAGTTTCCTTGGATTGTGGAGTCAAATTAGGGAGAATAAAATCTTATTTTAAATTACTTCCAATTGCAAATCTTTCAATAAAACTCAATCAAGTTCTCCCAATTTTATTAGCCTCTCCTATCTGGTTGTTGGTTGGTTAAAATTAATTAACTTGAAACTTATTGACTCTTTTTTAGCCTTTAGAGGATAAAGATCATGATTTGTGTGTCAACTAACTTTATTTGGATATTAATTTCATTATAGATGTTGTCGACTCCCCATTTGTAGAGCACCAGGTCTAAAAAAATTACACTTATTGCCTATTTGCAAGTAAAATTGCCCTGAAAGACCGCATTTTGCAAATGAATTATCTTTATAAGAGGCATTGAAGACAGCATGCTATCTTTGATGTCTGTCGATTTCTCCGGTGTTGTCGCATTTGCTATGAATAGTTATGAAGGCCAAAAAATAATTTTTTTCATACATGTGCACATGAGAGTAGGACTTAACTTCGTCAAGCAAAATGAAAAATGAACATGTAATAGTTCAGGTTCATAGCATATGCAGACTCTAAATAACAGAACTTACAGTTTCTCCAGGCTGAAGAATGTCCGTGATTCTCCTCTTCAGTGTCCTTATCTCCTCTAAGGAAAGGTCTTCATATTCTCCCTCTGGAATTTGCCTAGCTGGTATCTTTTCTGCAATCCTCAAGTCAGCGGAAATACTATCCAACCAAGCATCCTGAATCAATCATTAGGAACACATCAAGCAAGCATTTCCTAATTTGGAAGGATGGGTGAAAATAAATTTGAAGAGAGAATAACCTTTATTTCCTGCTCACGTCTATACTCAACATAGTTTCCATTGTCATCAAAATACCCCTCCTCTCTCTCTTGCTGCAAATTAAATGGTTCTATTTCAACCCCATCGGCCTCAAAGTTAGAATCATCCTGCCAAAACATGCTCATTTTCCTTTATGCAGTAATTGGATCTGAAAGCTCATTCTTATTTGCTGATAACAAAAACAAAGGATATATATTCTTAATCAGTGAAATCTTTTGTGGGAAAAAAACAAAAAAAACCTGAAGTTATCTTGCATGCAGCCAGAATTTTCAATAAAATTATCATAATATATTTTCAAAATTCTGGATGGTTTAATAAAAAAGTAACAGGAACATAAATTCTATCAGAATTTACACGGAAAAGAATGCAAGCATTTCAAACACGCCTGCACCTTTGAAGATGTTGCTGGGAACATGCAACGAGTATTCAGATTTTTTTCTACTTCAAACCCTACTGATGAGAGAGAGAGAGAGGGGGGGGGGGGTGTTAGACAGAGAGAAATTAAGGGGTTGTTTGGTTACCTGAAAAAAAGGAATGCAATGTAAAAAAGAATACCTTGGAGTTGTTTGGATGAGTGTAAAAGGAGAGCATGAGATTACTTTTCTGGGAAATGGACCAAAATGGTCCCTCAAATCTATGTGAGGGATCAAAATAATCTCCAACTCTTTTGAGGGATAAATTTGGTCCCTCAACTCCCCAAATGGGACCTTTTTTGTCCTATCATATAATGGTAAAGTTGATGGTGTTAAGTAGGAGGGTAATTTGGTTATTTCTAATTAAAATATTTAATAAATGAGATTGAGATTGAGTAGGTATGTTATTTCTAAACATTTGCTTATCTGAGATGAAGGTATAGAGTTACTAATTCTACAAAATATGTAGATCTTTCCCTAACAAACTCTGAAACAATTCCCAGCTGCTTCTATTTTCTGTCTCAACTACTGCCCGTGCAATATGAAAAATGCTTTTATTAGCATCAAGCCCTAAAGCTGTTAACAGTTGACCACCTTGTTGCCCTTTCAAAAAACATCAATCAACACCAACAACTGGCCCATATCCCGATGTAAAGCTTTTCTTGCATGCATCAAAGCAAACATAAAGTCGAAAAAATCTTTTTCTCCCACACAAATCTTGGTCTTTATTAGTAAGCATAGAAATTGTAGATTCTAGATTACTCCCTAATACTTCAAGACAATAGTCTCAAATTTTATTAAACTGGTCTTCCTCCATGTAAATGAACTGATGTGACTTCTTTAATGTCTTCTTGGCTTGAGGTTTAGACACATGCAATTTCAAGTCTGTTGGCTAATATTAAATAAAAAAAAGGGAATAACTTCAGGAAATGAGACTTAAACGAACAGAGCCGATGCTTCATGAAACAATACATCCATTCAAGTATCCTACTGGCAACTAAATAGCCCTTAATGTTTGTAAATGTTGGACCAGTATGGTTAAAAGCACAATGAAGCTTGCACATTAAGCGGGGTGCATGACGAAGTGGTGACGCTTCTTTCTAGTTGAAAAAGAATACTAGTTAATGACGATTACATAGTGTAATGTTTATCACGATGGATTCCATTCTAACAGATTTTTTTTTTATTATATGACTTAAAAAATCAGAAATCATTTCATAATTTTAATTTATATGATAGTTGTTAAAAATTATAATATTATAAAACATTGCATATGATATATCTGTATATATATTTCAATTAACAAAAGCATGCTTCACTCAAATTTTGTGTTTTAAAACAAAAAACCCTTTGCAAATCGCATTGCACATTAATAACCTTTTGTTGGACACATGTTCGATATGCAAAGATGATTTCAAATTTTTGAAACAAAATCTAACAACATACTCAAGGACAACCTAGCAGATATAACTGGTAACATAAAGTATGCTAAAAACGTGTCATTGCAAAACCCCATGAATGACGCTGTCTAAACTTTATTCTTTGATTTTCTTAGTAGCCAAGCATAAGATGCAAGCCAATTGGCATCCATTCTCCTGAACAAACCCAAACTCATCTTCCTCCAATTTAGCAATCTTATGCTACTCTTATTACGATGTTGCCAACAATTCTCCGCCAATAAAGCTGAACAAAAGTTCCTAATGCAAGACAAGGAGACCCATCAGCAAATCACAATTTAGGGATTTCTTTATTATTTTATTTTATGTAATCAAGGTGAGGGGCTATCATGTATGATTTGATAGAAAGATTATCAAATGTTTTAATTAATTTGGAAGCTTTTTAATCAGTCCATTTTGAGGATTTTACATTAGACCTTCCAAATTTGGCGTGGTTTACTTGATTTCCAAAACAAGAGGAAGACAATGGGGTAAGAGGGGGGAGGGGTCACCAAGTCTTTGGAGGGAATTTTCATGAATTCAAAGTGCTTACATTTATGTGTATGCCCCACCTTTTTTATTGCTCTTCATGAATTATTTATACCCTATGGTTTAATGATAAAGAGGGCTTTTAATTGCTTGCAAAATGTTAGGACTTAGGAAATACTTGAAGATCTCAAGTAACCCTAACAAGAGAAGCAAAAATAGTGAGGAAAATCCACAAATTCAATTGAAAAGAATGGAAAAACATTAGTTTTTATTACGATAATCAAACTAACGGAAGAAAATAACAAGATACAATTGATCCTCAATTCGAGAGGAGGATCTATCTCTCCCTATCCCTAGACGCCGCTAGAGCCGAAGTCACCAAACTCCAAGAACGTAATCAGCTACAATAGTTTGCATAACCCTAACCCTAATCTTCTCTTCCTATTTAAAGCAAACAATTAAACAAAAAATACTCAACAGCCCTCCCTTAATCCCCTCCTATTCCCTTAATTATTTCCCTCCCAAATCAACCATCAAATCATCCCATAAATCTGCCCTCTTCAACTAGGAAACACTTCCTAATTAATCCACTCCAAACCAGCCCTTAAATATGTCATCTTCAATTAGGAAACATTTCCTAATCAACCCCCCTCAAAATAAGCACCCATATATGTTTTCTTCAATTAGGAAACATTTTCTAATTAATTCCTTTTGATTAAGAACCTTCCTAAATGACTCCCTCTTGATTAAGAAATTTCCTAATTTCCTCCCAATCAAATTTGGCCAATCTATCACAAAATTATCTGTCAAAGTTAGCTGTGTGATGTCAGCTTTCAAATTGATTTGTGAATTAATCATAGTTAAAGCTTGGGACTCTAACATACTTCTCTCTCTCTCCTTTCACTTGTTATCCTACATCCATTCCAACTTTCCAAGGCTTTAAACCATTTCAACTCTGATAGGGAACGCTTGTAAATTTCAAGCATTACATATAAATCTTGAGAAATCAGCAAGAAAACTCTACCAAAATCCAAGAAAAACTAGAAAAACAATAGATATTTTTATATTATTTGGATGAAATGAATAGAAAAAAATAGATAAAATTGATCCTCTATTCGAGAGGATGATCTAACTCTCCCAATTCTATGGACGCTGCTAAAGGCCAAGAATGCCAAGCACCAAAATAGAAATCAACCACCAAAAAGATGCCCTAACCCTAATACAAACTTCTACTTAAAAGCAAATAACAAAATAACGCAAAAAAAAACTAAACAACCCTTCTTAAGAATCTTTTGGGAAGTGGACCCCACCCCAATTAGGGAAATTTGAGGATGGCGGCAACAATGGGCCGGCCCAAGGGTTGGGCCAGCTAGACCGGTCCCTCCTGGACCGGTCTGTTTATATCAATACCCCGCTCTCAAAGAACCACCTTGTCCTCAAGGTGGAAAGATGGGAATTAATGTCTCGCCCTCTCGTAAGGCTCTCATGTGACTTTGTAGTCTGGTAGCCCCTTCCATTTAATCAAAACCTTCTTAATCCCCTCTCCTCCCTGATGTACCCCCATCAACTCCACTGGTTTTAATATCACCTCCTAGTCTTGTGTTAGTGTCTCTGATAGCTCTGAACTAGCTGTTTGATCCCTGATTTCTCTCCTCAACTGTGATACATGAAACAATGAATGTATAATCGCCGTTGGGAGTAGTCTCAAATGATAAGCTACCGCTCCAATCTTCTCCAAAATCTCATATGGGCCAAAGTACCTGGGGCAAACTTCTCATTCCTCCTGCTGATGAACCTCCTATGCCTGTAGGGTTGTAGTTTTAAGAACACCCTCTCCCCTATGTTGAACTAGATGTCCTTCATATGCCCATCTGCCTACTTTTTCATGATCTGTTATACCCTCAATAGATGCCTTTTTAGTTCTTCCAACACCATATCTCTCTCCTCCAAGTATTGTTCTACTAACGAGACGAGTGTGCTATGCTGTCCAAATGCATCAAGTATTGCGGGTTTCGTCCATATAACACTTTGAACAGGATCATTTGGGAGGTCGAATGATACAAAGTGTTGCACCAGTACTCCACCCATGCTAACCACTACCCCACAGCCTAGGTGTCTCCGACACAAAACATCGTAGGTATGTCTCTAGGTTCCTATTTATCACATCTTTCTGCCCATTTGTCTGAGGGTGATAAGTTGTGCTCCTCTTCATTATTGTCCCATGTATCCCCAAAAGTGGCTGAGGACCACCTTTTCCAAGTCGGATACTATAGACTCAGGTATTTCATGCAATCTAACCACCTCTCTAATGAATGTTGTTACGACTGTCACTAAAGTGTAAGGGTGTCGTAAGGGAATGAAGTAAGCATACTTGCTTAATCTATCCACCACCACTAAAATAACTTTAAACACTTCAGATCAAGGTAATCCATCTATAAAATCCATGGATATCTCCTCCCACACCCGATCTGGTAGAGCTAAGGGCTTCAATAATCCTCTTGGAGCCATTGTCATGTACTTATTCCTTTGACAGATCTCACAACTGGCTACCAACTCTTCCACATCCTTGTGCATCCCCTTCTAATACAAATCTACTACGAGTCTCCTGTATGTTTTTTGCACCCCTAAATGACCCCAACAAAACTCCTATGGAACTCCAGTAGCATGTGTGGAATATGGACTAATGTCTTAAGCATCACAAATATCCCCTGGTACAGAAGCATCTCCCCTTTTAAAGAAAAGCCCGAGTGACTACTCCCATCCTTCAATAAATATGCCCTAACCTCCCCAGCTCTTCATCTTGTGCACTCTCCTTCTTAATGGTCCCCCAATCCAGCATCAATGGTATCGATATAGCCATCACTTATAGCTCCCCCAAACATCTAGACAAAGCATCTGCTGCCTTGTTCACTATCTCTGGCCTATACTGGATTTCAAAGTCATAACCCAATAACTTTGACAGCCATCTCTGATGTTCATCTGTCACCATCATCTGCTCCAGCAAGTACTTAAGACTTTCCTGATATGTCCTAAAAATGAAATGTCAACCCAATAAATAAGGTTGCCATGTCTGGATGGCTAGCACAATTTCCATCAACTCTCTCTCATAAACTAACTTCAGTCTAGCTCTAACTATCAACACCTGGCTGAAGTAAGTGATTGGTCGGTGGCTCTTCATGAGTACTACTCTCAATCTATACCTGAAGAGTTCAATCTCTGTACCTATGCCCTGGAGTATAATTCTCATCACATCAGAAGCATAATCCCTTCACCCTCTTCTCATGCATCTCCCTCTCCGTCAGCCTTTCAAAGTTCCCCCACTTCCTCCTACGGGCTTCTACCTTGGGATCTCACGAAGGTTGCCCGGTGTAGACCCCTTAGGTGCGAAGAGAGTGGTGGTCATCCTGTAGGAGCCACCTGAATTGCTGCCTATGGCTCCCCTCTCCTGGTACTTCTGATCCTCCACCAGTTGGGATAACACCATAGCCTCTCCTAAGTCACGAAGTCTCATGACTCTCACTACTGCTCGTATCTCTAATTTGAGCCCCTTCATGAAATTCTCCTCCAAAATAGTCTCAGACAGCTGATTCAGTTGACTCTCTAAGTACTCAAATCGCTCGAGAAATTCTGCTACCAAGCCTTCCTGTACTAGCTACTTATAGAAGTCCCCTCCCCTGCTGGTTCGGAAACATTCCAATAAGTATTTTATGACCTCCCTCCAACTCCGTATGGGCCTCCTCATATCTATCCACCAATACCAAACTAACGACTTCCCTTCCAAACATAGACCAGCTATCATTAATTCCTCCTCTTCCGTCAACCCATTGACAACAAAGTACCTCTCTATATTGTAGATCCACCCATGTGCATTATCCCCTTCATAGATGGACATCTTTAGTTTCCGGACTTTCGGATCTCCCCCATTTCCCTTGAATCCTCCATAATTTCCCCTTCCCCGAGTGGATGGCCCTCCCCAAGTGTCTCAATCATCCCTTTTGTGTTCATACACAAGCCGTTTTTTCCATTCCCCCCCCCCCCTCTTCCGTCAAAATCAGCAGCTCTCCAGCCATAATCCCTCTCTTTCCTTTCACAATCAGCACCCATTTGCCCATACCCCACATACCCACGCCTTTTCCCATATCTTCC
The DNA here is from genome assembly GCA_016618105.1 of Dendrobium huoshanense. Classification (NCBI taxonomy): domain Eukaryota; kingdom Viridiplantae; phylum Streptophyta; class Magnoliopsida; order Asparagales; family Orchidaceae; genus Dendrobium; species Dendrobium huoshanense. The sequence continues at coordinate 38,427,099 of CM028350.1, read as the reverse complement.
ATCTCTCTACTCCCTTTGAAAAGGTTCCAAATGGGGTCTTCTCCATTCTCCCTCAACAATCACGACCTCATTTTCACCCCTACAAATTTCAAAATTCGTATTTTTTTCCTTCTAGCCCTCTCGCCTCCGATGCCACCGTTTGGTTGTGGAGATCTAGCATTTTTTTCATCATGTCCCGTAGATCCGAGAATTATTCTTCCATTGAGGAAATTCTATCATCCACCGTTGCTTTGCTTTTATTCATCTCCCCCTCAAGATGTTCTTCCAAAAATTCACCTTCTTAGCCGCCATTGTTACCTGGATCTTTGTTTGCCTCAAAAATCAGGAGTTCGTCCCCAAAAACAGCAAAAACACCCCCTTCAAATTGGAAAAACTGCTGCAGGAATTTGCCAAAAATAGCCCTAAAATACAGCCCGGACCCCCTCTTATACCAATTTGATAGGGAACGCTTGCAAATTTCAAGTGTTACGTATCAATCTTGGGAAATCAACAATAAAACTCCACCAAACTCCAAGAAAAACTAGAAAAATAGTAGATATTTTGTACCATTGGATGAAAGGAATAGGAAAATACCAAGATACAATTGATCCTCTATTCAAAAGGTGGATCTATTTCTCCCAATTCTCTAGACGCTGCTAGAGCCCAAGAATGTCAAGCACCAAAACAGAAATCAGCCTCCAAAAAGATGCCCTAATCCTAATACAAACTTCTACTTAAAGCAAATAATAAAATAATGCAAAAAAACTAAATAGGCCTTCTTCAGAATCCTTTAAGAAGTAGACCCCACCCCAATAGGCGAGGATTTGAGGCCAGCGGCAACAACAAGCTTGCGTTTGATGTAATAAGTGGACCGGTTGGACCAATTCCTCCAGGACTAATCTGTTTATATCAAACTCCTCACAAAACCCCTTATAAAACCATAACTCATATTACAACTCATGTGCATAAAAAATTCATAGCTTCTTATGCACATACCAAATTGATCTAAAATAACATTCAAAAGTTTATTAAAATTCCAAAATACAGATTTGAAGGTCCTCATCCTTGCCATTTCAAAAAAACTAGTTCAACAATAACAAGGAAGGATTAGCCCTAAATCTATCCATTGCATCTAAACTAGTCACCACTTTCAAGCCTTCCATCAATCACAACCATACCTGTTAACGGCAAATGGCGCACCACGACGCAAAGGTCCCTTTGGAGCCATGGCGCATAGCGCACGGCACGGCACGCGACATTTTGAACATGGCACAAACTATATAAGAATTATAAAATAACAAACATGAATATGAAATAATATTGTCCAACATGACGCAAACTTTACATTTCACAACAATATTGTCCAAGAGACAATAATTCACATTTGAAGTCCTCACCCCTTCCTCCTCTCCTATAGAATCCAATTTCTCCCAATCAAAGCATGCACTCATGAAGAAAACTTATACAAAGCATGCACTCATGAAGAAGCAGACTAACACTAACAACTATTACTAAAGATCATGAATACAACAATATGTCGGGCTACCGAGGGTCCAAGAGGGCGCTGCCCCCTGGCGGGGTTCGCCCTCACAGGGTCAAGGGGCAGCGCCCTTGCGGGGGTTTCTAGGGGCAGCGCCCCCGGAATAAATTTTATTTGTAAGAGTAATTTTGAAGTTCTGCTTATTTTTAAGGTTCGTAAGTTGTTTGTATGAAAAGATACCTAGCGGTATTGAGCATGTACCTAGCGATACCGAGCATGTACCTAGCGATACCGAGCATGTACATAGCGGTACCGAGCATTTTTTTTTTTAAGAGGTGGACGTCACATTTAAACAATTTGGCGCGCTATTTTGTGTCGTGCGCCATGGCTCACATGTGGCTCAAATAGCGCACGCTATTTTAAACACATGCGCCTCGCCATGAACATGATGCCGTAGGTGCGCTGCACCGCACCGTGCGCCATGGCGCGCGCTATTTTGCACCATTGACAACTATGATCACAACATATCCACCATCATTCCACTAACCCTAAAATCCTTACCATCACCTTCCCATCATTTGGTCTTGGAGCCAAAGTGATCCAACAACCCATAGCCTTTGCCCTAAAAGAGAGGGAAAAACAATAATCCAAAAAAGTACCACCATGAGTGGCAACCTCACCTTGAAACTTTTTCACCAAGAATTTCTTCAACTAAAGTATTTTTGTTTCAAGAGGAGGTGATCTTCAACTTCAGTAACAAAATCTTCAGCATCATCAAAAGTTTCATTTGGAGGCAAGTAAAGCAAGACATTCAACAAGTGGAATTGAATGGCCATCACCACAAGCCTCTAGCCTAACCCATTATAAACCAACCTTACCTTTAAGAGTTAAATGCAGCAAGCAGTGTGTTCCACAAACCAAAAATATATCCTAACCTTTGAGTGTGATTTAAAATCATAATCATTGGAAGTATATTTGCATGTTGCCTAACCTGTGATCTTTATCTCATATATGATTACTAATATTTAAGAAATTAGGTGATGACACAAGAAAAAAAAAATATGACAAGTTTTAGAAAACCAAAAAATTATTTATATTTTGCATTTGCATGATTGCATTTCATTCAATAAAAAAATAAGAGAACAAAAAAATTAAAAAAATATATAGGTGACCTGTATAAGTACAAACCTAAAGAACTTTATCGAAAATTTCTACAATGCTTGATGAGAACTTAGGATTTAAGTGTACCTTGTACTCCAATAATTGCAAAGTTGCATAATAATGTAGATACATTTTTAAGACACCCAAACATGGTTGATCTGAGGTACCACTCATTGCATTTTATTGCCGAATCTTTAGCACAATATTTTCATAGTCTTCACTGATATGTGCTACACTATTTCATATAAATGATGATAAGTACACAATGGTTAACATTTATCATGCAAGTAAATCAATAATGTTTATACTTTATCTCGCAATCGCTCCCATCATAAGAAAACACCAAAATGCTACAAAACAGAGAGCCATTAAACATAATGATTACTCTCTAAGCTTGCCTATGAACATGTTTTCTAATCCTATTTTCAATGCAAATAGCATCTTATCATCAGAAGAATTTATGAAGTAGTAGGATTGGCAATCTAACCCACTAGTAAGAGATATAGCATATAGGTCAACTTTTACAATTGTTATCATTATCAACTATCCAAATAGCCACAGATACTATAACAAATGATATGCCTAAAGTTATAGATACTACACCTATACAAACATGCCAAGATGGATCCTCTCACTTTAATGCAACACTTCAAAGTCTAGAGAGTAAAGTTCATTAAGAGGACAATGGTTGAGGTAGGAAAAGCAAGAAGGCCTATCATTAAATCACAAATAAGAATTTAATTTTTTATTTTATTTTTTTAATCAAGGGGGTATGCATGATTTTGGAGGGAGATTTTAAATGTTTTTTATTATGTTTTAAGCTTTTTAATCAACACAATCTAAGGATCCTTATCTATAATCACGATTTATATTAAATCTTACAAATTGAGAGAACCAAAATGGGGACACTTGAATCTTGTAAAAGCATTTTTTTGCAAGGAAAATTCTAATTGTTTCCATGTGTATCTCCCTCCTCCTATACTACAATTCATGTATTATATATACCCATAATTTAATCAAAATAGAACTTCTGATTGCTTGCAAAATCATGCATGTTAGATATGGTTATATGCCATCAACTTTCAGATTGATTTGTGAATAGAGCAGGGTTAAAATTTGTAAATTCTAGCATACCTCCCTCTTTATTTCTCTTTTAACTTGCTCTTCTACATCCCTTCCACGTTCCCAAGGCCTTAAATCACTTTGAACTCTCACAAAATTAGGCCAAACAACCCTTGCAAAATCATAACACCTATTGTCCACCTATTATGATCAGGCAATGTAAGAAATTCATAACTTTTTACCTACAAAAATCACCTCTATTAATTCATTAGCATCCCAAAGTTTACATAACTTTCCCAACGAAAGAAAACAAGCCCATACATAACAAAGAAGTTTCAGCCCAAAATATGAACATTATACCTATAGTCACCATTATCTTAGGATTCCATCAACCATAACATATGCATCACCTTTCCACCAACCCTAGAATGATAGAATCTTTGCCACCACATCCCCATCACTCCCCCTCCCCTTTCCTCCTTCCTCCTTCCCCATTCCCCCTTCCCCAAACCCAACAAACTTTCAAGTCAGCCAATATCTATTCATGATTATCTTTCTATTCCAAAGTCCAATGATTATCTATTAACTTTTTAGTAATATTTTTGTTGTCATCCTCCACACACTTAGAATGTTTCTCCCTCCCTCTCTCATAACTCTGATCCATATCTACATTATAGCCATACCTCCTTCTCTTTCTTTTAGTCATCATCCTCTACACCCCAAAAAAACTCCATAGAAGTTGATATCTACTTCTCCTTATCATTTATATTCCCAACCCCACCAATCATCTATAACTTTGTCATATATTTTGGTCTCCATCCTCCACATTCTTAGAATGTTTCTCCCTCTCTTCGTAACTCCATATTCATATCTTTCCTTTCCCATACCTCATCATTTTTCTTATTTGTATTCTAAAGCTCATTGTCATTCCCTCCAACTATCAATCTTTATATACAAAATCTATCCACCCCACCTTTTTTGCAAAAAAAAAACATGTTCTAAATGACCTTAAACTCTACCCATACCTTACCAATTGAATCACCTCTATTGAGTGTGCCTTTAATTGTGCTTCTTATCCCATGTCCATCTCCGCAGATCTCAACCCCACTTTTTCCACGTAGAAATACATCATGTGGGCATTCATAAAATCATATAGATCATGAAAAAGGAATGAACTATGACTCTAAATCAGTTCACTGATGCATTTAGATTTTTCTGCTTAAATTTTGTTATGAACTATATTTGTTATATTTTCTATTTTTTTTGTTTTTATGCTATCCTATGATGGTGGTAAATCCAATGATCATGGTAGGAAGAGGTTTGGATTTTGTTTCCTTGGATTTGCCGGCTTGGGGGGGTCCATTTGTCCTTTGTAGGCTGCTGGTTTCATGAGAACTATGGCTGTTTCGGTTTGAGCTTATGAAGTTAAAACTTTAGTTGTGACAAGCTCATTAATACCTAGTGGAGAAGTAGCTCATTATGAGCTATTGGCTTGCTATAAATTTATTAAGAAGGAACTAGATTTGGTGGGTGGATTTGCTCTTTCATATTCCTTTTGAAATAAAAATGCTACAGCCAAAAATTCTGCTTTGGGATTGCTCTCTCTCGGCTGGCTGTTTTGGGGAGTGAAATGACTCTTTGGATGCTGTCATTACCGCCTTGGCATTCCCTCTGTTGACCGAACATTATGCAGCCGCCTGGTTTCCTGTGCTGATTCCACGGTGTGCTGTCCCTGGCTGGTTCCGTGGCTTTGTTCTTTGGCTGCTGCCGTCTGGTTTCCTGTGCTGATTCCACGGTGTGCTGTCCCTGGCTGGTTCCGTGGCTTTGTTCTTTGGCTCTTGGGATTTTGCAAATATGCCTCTTGGCCTTTCATTTCTATCTAAAAAGCTGGGAACTTTTGGCTGTTAAGTTCCCCCTCTTTGGCCTATATATAAGAGGTATTTTGTGAAGATTTGGTGGTGAATATTTGAGAGCTAAGTGCTTACAAAACCTGAGGGTTTTCTTTGGAAAAGCTTGAGAGCTTTTTCCATTCTCTTTCTCCCCTAGGAAAGCTTGCGAGCTTCTCCTCTTTCTTCTCGGTCTTCTAACCTCCTTCTTCTCTACGCAAGTTCCACCCCACCTGTATCTTTCTTCTAGTTCCGTTGGCGAAGTTGTTGGCTGATTTTGGTTGGCCGTTTTAGAAAAGTTGTGGGCTGTTTTAGCATGGTTGTTGGCTGATTGGTGAAGTTGTGAACGGTTTGGTGACATTTTGCTGGAGAAGCTAAAAGGACATTGAATCCCCCTAGCAGTGGTGGACCCTTGGTTTGCATATCTAAACCTTATTCTAAATATTATTCCTACAATCGGTACATGTGAGGAGTCCTCTTGAAGGATGTTCTGAGGATAGTTTTTTTTTGTTAAAAATATTGTTTTCTTTGTTAGTCTTGTTTTGTTTTGATAGCTAGAAGTTGTCTTTTCTAAAAATAGTTGTTTCTTATCTTATTTTGTTCTCAAAGTTTCGTCTTAATCTTATAAAAGTCAGATTTGTTTCTCTTGTCGGATTTCTCTTTGTGCCTTCTCTATTTAGTTTACATCATTCACCTTGCCAGCACTTCAGAGAGGATTACACATTGAACTTTTCGGAGTGGCTATAGCCATAAAATGACAATGTAAAGGTCACATTCTTTCTTTGTTTCTAATTATACAATAACTTCCATCTAAGCCAAGCCTCCATAATAATCTTATTTATTTTTTTACACATTCAATCACCAAAAAGTAATACTCTTTTATTTCTTCATGTGTTCATCAGATTCTATCAGAGAGTCAAATGATTTTTGTTATCCTCTAGATGCAAAACAAGTTTGCTCAAATGTATGATTGTGGGATTTGATAAGAATAAATCTACCTTATTCTATGATAATAGATCAAAAAGTATATGTCGGATGCTTCAGTAAGAAAGTGCTTCAGAACGTGAATTTTCACCACATCCCGTTCAGCGCCTCTCTTTCATCCCAAAGACAACTACAGTGGAGGAAACCAATGTCCAGAAGAAGTTTCTTCATTGAAAAAAAGCTACAGAACAAACCTTAAGGAAACGATCTTTCAACCAGAACAACGAAATCTGAGCCAAAAATTACAGCTAATGCAGAAATTTTAGTGTGGAAGCTTAGGCGCTGGTAAAAATAGGGAGACTGAAAAACTAAAATATACCTCGTACTGAACTTCGAAATCTGTAAAGTCGGCCGTTCTTCCGAAGAGATCCGTCTCCTTTCTCTCAATCCGGCGCTTGGCTCGCTCCTTCGCCGCGAAGTTAGGGCCAATCTGGACATTCGAATCCCCATCGAATCCATCTGCGACATCCAGACAGCCTTCCACCTTCAATTTCTTTCCTTTAGGGAACCTCGGTTTCCTCTGCTGCCTATATTAATTAGCAATAGCAACATTAAGGGAAAACATTCGCCAAAACCCTCCTTTTTCAACTCATGGAGCGAATAAACAGTTGAAGAAGTAGGGAGAAGAGCGTACGGAGGATGTTCGACTTCGTCGTCTCCGACGATAGGGCGCGGGCGCTTGAGTCCTATCCTTTCTTCCATTCTTTGAACGGAAGGGCGGCAGCTTAGTTTCCCTCTGTACGTCAACTCTGTAACCCTTTTGAACTAGCAGGACAAAAATCAGCAAAAACGCCGTTAATGCATTTCCCTGTCTTTATCGGATAATTTATTAATTTTAAAGATTTTTTACTTCTTTTGGGAAGGCTTTTTTTGCTGTTTTTTTTTTTTTTTTTTTTTTTTTTTTTTGGAAATTTTTGGGCCATGGCCCAATTTTATTGATGAATAGAAGATTACAAAAACACCAATAGTTCAATAACAAGACTACCTTACATAAGCATAAAACAAAAGCTTATGTAGGGACAAGAAAAAAAACACCTCAAAGATAAAAACCAACATAAGTCAAAGGAAAAACAATGTTGACAATCTAAAAGAAAACACTTCTAATCAAACACATATTCAAGAATTTGATAAAACCAGTATGAAACTGTATCAGCATCACGTGACTCCAGAGCTCCGAACCTGACAAAGAGCAGAAGAAACCATCCAGATTGCACTGTTAAAATTACTCCAGCTCCAATATACATTCGAAATTTTGATTAAACCAGTATGAAACTGCATCAGCATCACGAGACTCCAGAGCTCCGATCCGGTCAAATATCAAAAGAAACCATCCAAATTGCACCGTTAATATTAAACCAGCTCCAATATACATTCAAAATTTTTATTAAACCAGAAGAAACTGCATCAGCATCACGAGACTCCATATCTCCGATCCGGACAAAGAGCAGAAGAAATCATCCAGATTTCACTGTTAATATTAATCCAGCTCCAATATACATTTAACCAGGACTCAGAGAAATAATAAAGGACCGAAAGATGATTCCCCTGGTTGCCCAAAGACCATCCAAGGGGAAAAAATATGTTTTAATAGGAGCTTCATCATTGTCCTGGTTAAAGAACCAGCCCACCAGCAATATTCAGCTAAAAAGGGTCCTTGTGGTTAGAATTTCTCCAACTGCTCATCAAATATTCTCCTTTTACAAGCTCTGCTAAAAACCACTTTTTTCACATAATACTTTAGAGAGGAGGCACTTCGAACATCACTGCCAAATCTCTGATTATTCCTCTCCCTCCAGATATGGTAGATTAAAGTGCAAACCACCAATAAGTAGAAATTCAATGTGTTAGGAGATCCAGAAAATTCAATTTCCATCCAGTGAAACAATTGCAAAATAGTAGGCCGTAGCAAGAAATTCTTACTACCAGAAATGATAGAGCTGAGAATTCTTACTGCTTTTTTTTTTTTTTGCTGCTTCAATAAGCAGGAGGAAAGTCCTTCCAAACCCCGCCTTCACAATATAGCACGTACCAGACACTAATGATGCTCCCATTTCATAAATTATTCAAATATATGTTATAAACTATTAAAAATAATTCTTATATTCAATGGGCTATTTGATTGGAATATTTTAGAGGTAAAGCATTTTAAATGTATGGGTTTTAAAATTTTTTATGTTTGATTGGAATACTTTGGATGAAAATGAAATTCAAAGTAAAGTAAAGTAAATGTAATATAAATCATTCTATTTTTTTTTAAAGGAAACTCGTATAATTTTGAGGAAGAATGAAAGCTCGCTTGACCTCCGCCGATTTCCACCGGCCACCTCCACCTGCCTTAAGCTACCATCATCGCCAGAGTCTGGACACCACTGTCGGCATCGACCATCACCACCGCCATTGGCCGGCGGCCTCCGCTGCCACCCTCCACTCACCACCACCCGCCAGCGGCTACCACCACCACCCGCTACCCGCCACTGTCATTATCATCAGTTGTTGGCCGCCCATTTTAAACAGGGAAAAAATATGAGGCATTGCTCAATTTCAATGATCAATTATATAATTATAAATATAATAACTAGCTCTTTGCATAATTAAAGTATATTAGTTTATAATACTAAGAATAATTATCTAATTTCATTATAGGAATTATATAAGTCAGATGTTTATAGATTGATAATTAAAGTCCAACTGCAATGTTAGATGTTATTAATCATATGACAATATTAGATAATGGAAATAGAACGATACAGGTGAAGATCATTGATAGTAGTTATTGGCGGTGATACTCGAGAAACACATTGTAGGGAAGGGGAAGACCAACTAGGGTGGATAAGAATAAGGGGGTGGTTATACATGTGTAACCACCAATCTAACAAATGGTGGCCAACCACTTTTACATGTAAAATGGTTATTTAATGATTTTAACTATGAAATAATTATTTTTTATGAATTTTACAAAACATTTTTCTCATATCTTTGAAATTTTAAATTTTAAATTTAATAAATTCATGCATTCAAACTTCAAAAAAAAAATCTCAAAATTATAAATATTCAAACTTAATAGTGTAAATGCATAGGTCTTTAAACAACACATAACACTAAAATATATATAAATAAGAGCCAATCAATTTTGTTATGAAACAATCTTCTTGTTTTGAGCTCTAGTTGTTGGTTTACCTCTTCTTTTATTGGCACCTTCTACTACATCAATTCCCCTGGATCTTTAAAAACCCTTCTTTGAAAAGCGAAAATCATTCTAATTGTCCATAAGTTATATAGTTAGCATCGCAAAGTTATCTCTACTAGACCAAGTGTCCTTTGTTGGTTGTGTGTTCTTCCACCGCACAAGCAACATGTGGTCTCCATCTTGAAAATATGACCACTTCAAAAAAGTGATCATATTATTGGTGATTTATAGACACTTCATCTATAATAATATGATCCACTTCAAAGAAGAAATGTTGGGTAGTATTTATAACTGCTAGTTTTATCCTCCTAATCATTTTTACAAATTTGAAGGTTATGCCCACCAATCTAAGAGTAAAGTGGCAAAGTAATTTTTAATGTTGTGTCTTTCCATAATATTTTTTTTTTTCAAAAATATGATACAAATTCAACATCTCTATCAAAAAAATATTGTGAAAGAGTGTATTTGAAGTCTATCTCTTTGAAGAATATTGATCCTTCCTATATACGATGTATTGTTGGATATTGAATAAGGAAAAAATTGAGATATGTTTGGAGGTATGATTAACAAAGAATTATATGTGATCATATCCCCTAGAGGTTCTATAAAGGCCAAGTGTAAAGTCTATAGAATTATCTTCTTAAGGCCTAAAGGGTATGAGCAAAGCAATTTTTTTTCTGTGATCGTTGCTTGCCTACACATACTGTTGCACTGAGTGACTACCCTCTCATATCTTTTTAGATATTTCTAGAAAAAATTATGCTAAAACAGGTGTAATATTTTGGCCATGCGGCGCTGGTTCTTAACTTTGCAAAATTTTTTTTCTTTTCCTAAGATATTACTGCATAACTTCAACTAAAACAAATTTAACAAAGTAAAAATAAATATAAATTTCACTTAACACTTCTCTCTCTCTCTTCTCTTCTCTCCCTTCTCTTCCCTTCCCCTTCTTCTTCTTTTCCTATCCTTCTCAGCAAAACAATGTGAATGAGGGAGGGAGTGAGGGATGGCATGGATATTTAATGTAATGTTATATATATATATATATATATATATATATATATATATATATATATATATATATATATATATATATATATATATATATATATATATATATATATATATATATATATATATATATATATATATATATATATATATATATATATATATATATATATATACTCATTTTAGTGTCTAACACTGTCGCACCCATCCACCACACAGCACAATGTTGCATGCCGACCTAAAGTTATTGTAGAATAGAGCCTTCAATATCGCAGTAGCATTTTCAAGCACTGCAGCGCTTTTAGCACTACAACGCTCGAGTTGATATGACATGCAATATTTCATATAATTTCCAAAAATAAGTAATTTGGCTATAACTTTTACAATATAAAATAAAATAGCAAGTTTACAAATTTAAAAATATATATAATTACCCTTTTTTATTCCAACTTTATCAATTGCAAGTACTTTGTCAAGCTTTCAATCCTCTTGTTGATGAGCCAACAATGCTTCTCTTCAAAACATTTGATACAAATTTAGTGCATCCTTGTCCTTTTCTATTGAAATCACTTGAAAATGTTAGATTGATGTTTAGTTTATATTTTTGGAGTTAATGGTGTTATCCCGAAGGATATTTACGATATAATTTGAGATAATTCTAAAACATGGTCAAATTTGTCCTACATTGGCTTATTTAAAATTTGAGTATGGTTCTCCAAAAAATTTCTCAAAAGATGGTTGGATAATGGTGGAAATATATATATAGTAATGTCTCTAATTATAATTTGGAGTATTTTTTAAGTCTTCAAGAAGTTTAAGAGGGTTTAATAAAGGCTTGAATAAGACAATTTGGTATAGAAGCCCTCCTTGGCTAAGAGCCCTGGTTAGGGTTTAAGGTTTTGGGGGATGGGTTGATTACTAAAATTGATGGATAAAGTCTCCAAGGATTTTTAGGGTAATGTTTATATTAATATTTTTGAGTATTTTTAGGGTTTCATGGAGTTTAAGATCATGTAAATGAGAACCAAGGCTTGGTCTTCATTACTACATATTTGGTTGATGGCTTCTATAAGGGTTTTGATGGGTCTTAGTGTGGATTGGGATGGAAAATCATAAAGAAGTGTGGATAGGGTATATTCTAAATGACTACAATAATAACACAATAAGGCTTAAATATAAAATGTAGATTGCTCACCAAGGTAGCAAGAGGAAGACTACCATCAAGCATACTTCCATATATGGGAATTGGCCACCTAGCATTATTCTTTGAGTGAAATACTCAAAAGTTCTTCAAAGAAAAATTAAAATGATTGCTCCAACAAATAAAATAATTTTATAGGCTCTTACATCACTTGAAATTTTAAATTAATTGAAAGGAGGAGGGGGTGGATGAGGCCGAGTGGGCGTGTAATGTGTAAGCATCCATAACCACCAATAAATTGAGTGGTGGCCTAGCACTCTTATGTTAAAAATGGTTATTTGATGATTTTAATTATCAAATAGTTATTCACTATGAATTTTATAAACTATTTCTCTCATATATTTGAAAATAAATTTCAAATTCAATACTTTTAATTTTAGAAATTCAAGCATTCAAAATATGAAATCCTTTTTTTCTCAATGCTACAAATACACGAGTCTTCAAATAACCACAAATATTAAAAATGTAAATAAATGTTAGTAAGCTCTATTAAGAAGTAATCGTTTTGCTCTGAACTCCTTTGATTGGTCCACCTCTTCTTGCATTGTTGACTTGGTTTGTATCGTCATTTATTTTTTATATGTATCCTTGCCAACTTCCCCATTCTAATGGAGTTTTTTATAGGCATGGGTGAACCTTGTAGTTGTTTTGGGTTATAAAGGAAGGGTGGAGTCTTCTAAGAAGCAATGAAAAGAGTTCATGTGTTGTGTTTGATGGGTTAAGGGTCATGTATGTGCACTCATGTTGTTAAAGGGCATAGTCCTAGATGTCCAGTTGTAAGTAGTGAAAGTGTGATACTATATTGATGGTGCATTAAATATGCCATAAGACTATGTTTATCTAGAAAAAAAATTTGGTGTAAAGGAACCTTGAAGCGGCATGGGCTGAGTAGCCAAAAAGGAATATACGTTGATGTATGTATTTGAACTTGAAAATATTGAAAGTGATGAGTGATAGAAAGTATTAATAAAGAAGAGTTATTAGTAGATTAAAGGATGACTTCAACTTGTTATTTCTATGCGTTGAAACCTATATCAAGATTTATGGTACCATAATCCACTTAGCATTTATCTTATATTTTTTAAATACTTAGATTACATATGCTTAAAATCAAATAATTATTCTTGTTGTATCTCCCTTTGCTTTTGTTTCATTTTTATTTTGAATTAATTATAATAGTGTTGTGGTGTTGTGTGAGCAAAGATAACCATATCTTCAAAATGATTCTAAGTAGTCTAATGTAAGGTGGCGTAGATCTAGGATTTTGGTAAGGTGGTTTGTGAATGCAATGAATACTTCAAGAGGTGTGTCCATCTTTGAGGTCAAACGAAGTATGATGTCAAGTTTAGTGAATATCATGCTAAGTAGTATTATCATAAGTCCAAGTAGCTTGAGTGCATTTGATAGACTCCACACTATATTTCTTATTAGCATGGAGAAATAACAAATATTTAAGTTACTTGTTCTCGAAAGTGATATTAGTTTAATTATTCATGATAGGTTTATGAGTGTCGTAAAAAAATTTATAATTATTTTGGCATTTCAAAGTAGTCAAAGGTTTTAAATAAGAAAGGTTATAATTTATTTCAAAAAAACAAAGAATTAAATAATATCATTTTTATTATTTACTTTCACTTATTTTGATCTCACATCCACCTTTCTTTGGTTAAATATAAGTATTTATAGGGCTTATCAAGTGTTTGACTATATTATTTTAGGAGGACCTTTATGTGTTAGACCCAAAATAAATTTATGTGCAAAGAGAGGGACTTTTAAGTGTTTAGTAAATGGATGGAGTATAATGACAAGGGATAAATTAGTACTTCCTTAGCAAACACTTCTTATTTTTCTTCTAACCCATTTTTCAAGCTTATCTCCCCTATGCACCTCTTGAAGGACAACACCATTGGTCTATGGATCATGACACTGAGGCATAGTCCAATAGCCACGGATTTGCACATGAGATGAGTTGGTGAGGCCATTGATGATGATATTAGGGGATGCCTGTGTTTTAAGGTGAAGATTTTTAGGGATAGAGTCTAAAATGTACTAGAGAAAGTGAGAGCTTAAGGAATTTGTTGACATGCCATGTTGCATTGGCATATGACATGTGTGTGGCATGCAAAGATGCAACACATAATACATTTTCTAGTTAGACCGATGTCATGGATAATTAGATCAAATAACAAAGGCTCTTCAAGATGATTCGTGGTTGGTAGGGATGAGATGGTTGAGATCTCCCCCTGTTTGGAACATCTAGAGATGAATGGTGTTAAACATGAGTCAAATAATGATAAGGTAGTCAATGTCATGTGTAGAGTCATGATGATTCCACTATGTACATGATTTTTATGGTTTCAACAAGTTTATAAAATATATGCACATTCTTCATTATATGTTATTTTTTTAACCATGATAATATTCAAAATTCATTTTGAATGTTTTACTTCTTTGATGAATTCAACCTCTAATAACTTTTATACTTCACTATATATTGACTCAGCCAACATTACAGCAACTTGCATGATCTTCTATTTTATTAACTTGGCTTCTTTTTTTCATATTGCATTAATGGCACATGACATTCATATCTGCTCTTAGCATCTCTAAAACTAAGCAAATAGTTTAAAATTCTCCCACAGGGGCAATGATAAGATTTCTCTTTATTGCTTATTGAAGTGTTGATTTGGAGAGTTATCCCTTGATCTTCTTAAAATATATGGACTTCTTTAGCAACCTTCAAAGTCTTAAGTCCACGTCTCTTTTGACCATTGAGTTGCAGGTCTTCTTTTATCTGCTTTCATCAACCTATTGATAACTTCATATAATTAATGTAGGAGATTGCAACCCAAATGTATTAAGAAGAAGATGAACAAATATTGCATTAGAAGACAATGCGATGTTTATTATGATAAAGTTAGTCATGATATTATATTGATATTTTCTTTATAGTCCTGTGATTGACAATAAAACTATTCATTCGATTCTATTATGTTCAGAAAAAAAATCAATTAAGTGGCCCAATATGGGGCATTATATAAGAAAAATTAAGGTTCATCTTCTTGAGGACCTTTTTAAAAATGATGTTACCAAAATTCTTTTGTTAACGAGGAAACTTCTAATTAAATAATTGCATTCAAAATGATAATGAATGTGCCATTATAAGGATAGCCTCTCAGTGGTCTATCATCTTAAATGAAGGAGATCAAGAAGACTTTAGTAACTAAAGCCTTCTATGTGGTGACCAAGTTAACCTCTCCTGATGGAAGTTGTTTTACACTTACTTTCCTTGTAGTCTCTTCTGTTAATCCTCCCAAAATTATTGAGCCTACTCCAATGACGTGGATTGCATGGGCTAGAACTAACTCATTACATGGTTCTTTCATAGGTGCCTTATTTTCTTTTTTCTTAAGCTTTGTTAAGATGAACTCCTTCAACTTTTTTGTCTTGATTAGCAACTCAATTAGATTTTACAGACATCTACATTTCTTTGTGTCATAGGCATAATTTTTGTGACAGGCCTAGTATTTTGAAGGATCTTAGGCACCAACACACCCTCTTATTGGTGTTGGTTGATGTAATCATTATTCTGAATGACTTTAACAACCTTAATTGCTAACTCTTTCAACAATAATAATGAGATGTTCTCTTTCTTTTTACTAGTTAAAATATTTATTTTTCTCCTTCGTATCGTTTTGAGCGATAGACTTGATTCTGAAGTTGTTGGTGATGAAGCCGTTATTGCTAGTTTTTGAAACCCAATCTTTCAGTTGACTTAATATTCTTGGTATGAATTAAAAATTCTTTAGAAATCATAAAAAAAATTCTCATCAAACTAAAGTCACTTGATTCACTAGGTGTTGAAGCGATTGATTTACTATTTTATTCTTCAATATTGATGTGGAAATTTGTGAGTTCAAAAAATTTGACTAGATTCATTGGTAGCAGTTATACATTGAGTATATATCTAAATACTCCATCCCTTTGATCTTGAGTGAGCTGCCACAATCAATCATAATATTTCACTTCAAATATCTATTAGTAAAATCTTGCAATGAAATTTCTCAAGGACTTACTCTACCCTTGTCTTATTTTCAACAAGGCTTGAGAATTTTCCAATGGACTTTGGCCATTCATAAATTGGTGATAAACTAGTTTTTTTTAATTTAGTGAATGAAGTGATATGGGAGAACCACTTTAGTGGAAACTCAATGAAAGAAGTAAGAAAATAGCCTAAACTTCAACGTACTATTGATGTTCAATAGTGAGGTTATACACTCGATACGTACATTATGATCCATCTCTCATTGTATAATCCAATTATGAAATTTCAAACTTAGGTACTGGCTGCACCCCACCAATATCTTAAAAATAATGCATTCATCAATTAAGAAATATGCTTTATGTCCCATATGAGTGGAGTCAATTTTACACTACTCTTCAAAAAATAAGTCTTATCCTGTCTAAAAGTCGAAGGCAATGCTCGAAGGCTTGATAGTGGTTAACATATTGAGTAAGAGGATTTATCCTTTGGAACTTCTACTAATGGAATGATTATGAGAACATTTTATAAAACTAATTGTGGTGAGTTATTTTCATTTAAATGAGTTTTCAATTGGTGCGAAGTGTTGGTTCTCCATATTGGCTGATATATCTTTATATTTGTTGTCCCTGTATTATTACTCTAGTGCTTAGTTTGATATGATTGGCTTTTGTTCATGCTCGCCACATCTGAAGGATATTGAATCCAAATTTGTCTTTGGGCAACACTAAAATCACACTGACATGAAAGCTAAAAGTCAAAATAAAATAGTTGAGAGAAATATAATAAATGTGAAGAAGCTTTATACCTCATTATATTTCTAAAAAACATAAAATTTTATTAATGATAGTTTTGTGACTTGCTAGAGAAGGAAATAAAGGAGAAGAAGAAGGGAAGGGGGAGAGAAGAGAGAGGAAATGATTTGGGGTGTTTTTATTCATAGTTCTATTACAAATTTTGTTCTAATTGAAGTAACTATACCCTTATTTATATTTTTATGGTTTTGATTTTTAAAGATTTTATCTCTTATGAATCCATCAAATATATATTTTCATATAATTTATCAAACTTTTATCATGTAGCTTTTTGTATATGATAGATATGATTCTATCTCTTATGAATCCGTCAAATATATATTTTCATATAATTTATCAAACTTTTATCATGTAGCTTTTTGTATATGATAGATATGATTCTTATGAATATTTTGTCAGTAATATTAGTGAATTTCACTTGGTAATATGAAAACTATGATTTTTTAAAGATAATACATAGTATTTAGATTTTCTTGCATTTCATATATTAGTGCATTTCATACATGATATTGAATTGCATAGAAAAAAATGATAAAATTGATATAAAATAAATATAATATTTGCATGTAAGCAAGTAAGTCTAGTTGTCAACACTACAATTAATACATGTTAGCTCTTAAACTATAATATTCTATAGGAGGGTGGGCCGATGAACATTCTTTAAAATGAAAAGTTTATGGTGTAATCTTAGTTGTAGCATGTAATCGATTGTCCAATTCATGTAGAAGGGAAGAGGGTGACGACTCTTAATAATTTTTTGAAAGCTACATGTGAATATATTTAAGATTTATGAATAATAATGATAATATAAAGATCAATGACCAATTGATCGATAATTAACGTTAAATTAAAGACTAATGATAAACTGGTCAACAATTAGGATTGAAGATATTGAAAACATTACATTAAAATTAGATGTCATGCCTTGTTATTTATAATCACATCCAAGATATTATTTACATGATATCATATGAATTGATTGATAAAGAAAATTAAAGGCATATTGATAGAATCTACATTGATACTAATACATCATGCCTTAAAATACGACATATATATTAATAGATATTGATAAATATACTAACACAACATCTTGATATAACACATTTAGAGGACATATTGATAAACAACTATATATGTCATAATACTTAATAAGAGCATGTGATAGAACAATCAACTTGAATATAACTGATATACAACTTTGGTTTGTTTCAATTTAAAACACTTGTAATTGATTGATAGTATTCTTATCTATTTTTTTATAGATTGATAAATTCTTTGCCTTATTGAATAATTTGGTTTCACTGATCATATTAGATTTACTATTGATTGATATTGATTTCGTATATTGTTTATTGTTCATACTGATAGCTTATTAATTGATATTGATTGGAACTAGAACTGGAGCATGCATATTAATTTTTTGTCTTGCATTGAATGTAGTGATAAATTTTGGATACTTATTGGGCTATGTGCTTATTACATGTTTTTTATATGATTTCAGATAAATATAAGGAATCTGCATAGTGAGGCTAGAAAATGATGATAATAGTTTTTTATTTCAACCTTTTGGTTTTATATTTTTCTTTTATAGCCTATTGTGATTATTGCATATATTATTTTGGACTTTAGACTTTAATCAAAATATAAATATTGATTGTAGTAATGTAATCATGTTTTTCACTGTTAATATTTGAATAATTAAATAAATTTATATTGTGCTGATTTTAAAATAAATCAAATTATTTTAAATTCTATTTCAATAATAGAATGTGGTTGGCTTATTTGAGTAGCTTTGGCGCGAGCCAAATTAAGAATCGAATTCACCGAGGCTTAGGTTAGTTGGTGGGCGAGTACATTTGTGATTATAGTGGCTGAGCCAGAAAATATATCTAGGGGGGCCTAAATTTTTTTTTAAAATTTTTCTTTAACTTTTTACATTCAGGCTTAGGACCAATATAATAAGTATTAAAAATAATAAAACTTTGGTAGTAAATTAGTTTATTTTCTTCCTTCAGAAAATGACTTCAATCATCAAATCACTTGATTTCTACTAGAACATGTTTAATATATTAACTAAATATGTAATATTAAAAATCTCACTGCACAAAAAAATCATAAAATCTCTTTAAGATCGAATCAATATATGATTAAGATAATATCAATAAAAAAAAATTTAAATAAACATGAAATTAAATTGGGAGTGATTTGAATGGATGACCAATCTTGATCGTGGACCGTTTATTGGGCATTTAAATGTCTTAGTGATATCAGAATTTGGCGATCTTGGGCTCGTTGGATTCGTCTTGTCTAGCCGCTCTATTCAACTATAAGAATGTCATGTTTGGAAACCGTTTGGTAATACAAATTATGGTTTGAACCTTCCAAATATGTTTCGGGTCTTTGATTTGTAGTCATTTGGGTTCGAATTGAGTTGAATTTTGTGTTGTTGGGTTCGTATTTTCGAGACATTTAGTTCGACTATAAGTTTACAGCAATCGGAGTTCATATGGTCTACAATTTAATACTTAAAGTTTCCAACTTGATTTTGTCTAAGATTAAAAAAAAATTCAATTTTTTTTAGGGGGGCACGTGCCCCCTCTTGCCCCCCTCTCCCTCTGCTCATGGTTGTGAAGTTTCTATCCCGTGTTCGAATCCCTTCTACTACGATCTCACCTTTTCAATGTGGTAAAGTAAGTGTGGGCCCGACGCTGGTAAATGACCTCGTTAGGTTCTGCCAAGCGATTAATTACGCCACCAAACTCTCCTTTTGAAGCAACAGCGGCTGGGTCATCCTGTTAATATATATATATATATATATATATATATATATATATATATGATACGATGTTTTTAGAAGAAACTTCTGTATAGTGGATACTTCGAAAAAAGAATGGGCCATCCCAGTCCTATTGACTCCGCTTAGGTTATCTCGGCTCCCTGTAACCTAAACTGAATAAAACAGGCGAAAGTTCGAATAATACGGCCGCGAGAGGCGGGGGACTCCTTTCAACCGGCAATGGCTCCTGCTATTCCGGTGGATCAGCGCAAGGACCGAATTAGTGCGAGGGTTTGGATCTATCTTTTGCTCCTCACGCTGCAGTACGGTGCGCAGCCGCTTTTCTCCAAACGATTTGTCGGGTGCTGTTCTATCCTTTCAAAATTTCCCATCCTAATTCTTGTTTATATCACTTTTTGATTTATTTAGTCTTATGCCAGTGTTTGTTAAAAGAGTCATCCGACAGGGTAATTGATATGTGACTAAGCTTGTTTTGATTATGCATAAATTCAGTTAATTTGAGCGGCATTGGTCCCAATAAGTCTTTTAAAGAATTGGTTTACAAGGAAGCCAACCCAGCCGAACACCTTCGATCAGAAAGAAAAAGTTAAACCGAGCTAGAGAGAAACAAATTAAAGAGATAATTTTCTTGTCTGAATTTTATATGCCTGTGCTAGTGACCATCTATTTATAGGCGATGGTCAAGATAATAGTTATAAAATTGACTAAACAATATAATTACATGGAGAATGTGTAGATTGAAGTCGTTTTAGCTAGTTGTGCTGAGGACATGTTCATCCTGAGGTCTACTTTTAATCAAGTGAATTCTGAGCGAGTTTAGAAATAAGGGTGGTTACCTTTGATGAGTTATTGTGACGAGAGACACTTCTAGTCAACTAACGAGCACTTTGGATAAGAGTTCTTTTGGGCAAATAGCCTCTACTAATGGAGACTTTATGAATTATTCAGAAAAATCCAGCTACTAGTACTAAGGGACGGGGTGGCTTATTTAAATCTAGTTCTAGGCGACTTGAGGCTTTAGGCAACTTTTGATATTGCAAGTTTTGAGTTTTAGATAATTCAAGCCCGTTCTCAATCAAAGACTTCTTGAATTCGATTCATGTTCTCACAGTGATACGATTAACCTGATCTTAGCGAATATGGATGTACATTATTGTTGTAGGAAATGTTGATAACACATGTAATTCCAATTTGTCGAAATGGATAAGTTTATAGAAGAATGATTTATGTTGTAAACAAGCATATTTAAGTAGACTGAATAATTGCATGGATGATAATAGGAAATTGTTAGTGAAGTTAAGTAGTTAACCAGTTTTGATGGGTTTTGCGGGTGCACTAAGATGGGTTTTGCAATGCATTGTCATGATTGCTCAGAGGATTCAAGAAAATATCTTCAAGGATTTGGAGTCTTCTTCATAGGGTTGCTTTTATTTGTTGGTGTTAAAATAAGCACTGTATTGGCCAAATGCATGCCAATTAAGTTACCCACGTGTTATTCCTTGATGGTTTCCTACAAAAACCTAAGTTCAAATGTATTTCCTCAAGGTTGCACCGTAATTTTAAAATGGTAAATCTAAGAGGCATCATGTTCTTGCACACTTATATTATCAATCACCAATTATTTTCTTTTTTGGCATTGCTTTCAAGTAGAACTAAAATCTTTACTTCTAGATCTGTATTTCTTCCTAGCAATTGAAAAGAACTTGATCTTTCTTCGATCAGTTCCTCTTTGGTTGATAGTCTTTTGTTGGAATATTAAAACAAGAGCAAAGAAATGCTTTATCCAATGCTTGAATGAACTACATATGTCGGATATAGTAAAGGGTTTATGCAGCTTCACCCCATTATTTGTGTAGAGGCCATTTCCATTTGTCTGGACTATGACCTCAATTATATTGGAGTCAATCTAACTAGAAGGCCTAAAGGGCAGGAAGAATGGATTTACAAATTTTTATTCTTTTTGCTTTTAGTTGTTTTTTACGAGGAACATATGCATGCTTATTTAAAATATTAGGCAAAGACATGCCCACTGTTGGGTCTTAGCATAGATGCATATAAAATGATGAAACTTCTCTCTCTCTCTCTTCCTCTTTATATATATATATATATATATTATTGCAGCTTTACCATACCCTTTCTTTTCATGATATAATCACTATCTCTCTTGACTCTTGAGCCATCTTCCCAGAGCTTTGAAGCACCACTGACTTCTTGTGTATGCTGCCAAAATCTATGCTAATCTTGGTTACACCACTAAGTTATTATTGGAAGCTAATGTTGGCCTGTTGATCATTATCAAATATCTCTTCCTCATAGCTATATGGTTGCGATCATTGTAACATGCTAAATAAATAATATCTTTTGATTGATTATGACCACATGAACATGAAATTGGCTTTGAAAGATAAAATAGCACATTTAGAGCATGAGGATCCAATGATTTTGGTGCTTGGGAGGCTTTGATTAGTCAGCCTCACTTTTTTAAAAGTTAGATAGTTTTGCAATTCAAATCTATTACTTCCATATAATAATAGGCCATCTTCCAATTGGATGAAGGTACTTGCAAAATTGTAATTAGAAAATATCGAAGATATTATAATAAAAGGGGATTTACATGCATAACACTTGAAACTACCTTATTTACATTCCTGATACCTAAAACTTCCTATTCACTAACCTAAATCTCTGTTTAATTCCTTCCTTTATCTGCTCAAAGTCACAAAACCCTTTGCTCAGTCTGAAAACCTCGATACCAAATTAGTGCAACTTCACGAAACTAAGTTAAAATATTCCACCATGTATAACCTAGTAGAAGTATTCTTCATAATAAAAGAAAGCCACATAACGTTCAACTGATATTTTATTAGATGCCAGAACCATGGAATTCATTCTGTATGCTTGACACAGGACCATATTTTTTTGCTGTTTCTATGTATGCTAATATGTTTTGCACTCTTCATCTCTTGAACTGAGCAACTTGAGATGAAAACCATGTTTCTTTTAGTTGATCTTGATGGCTCCTAGCATAATGTGGACAATCAATGCAGCGGTTCTAGATCTTAGCTAGGTCTTGAAAAGATGAAGAAACAACAAAAGTTGGATCTTGGGTTGCACGAAATGTCTCTTAGAGGATTAATGTTTGTCTTGACTCATCAAATTCTTGTTGCGACTATCAAATGTAAAGTAGGAAAATGAGTGGGATCATAAAAAAAGGATAAGAAGACATTCTATGAAAACTCTGAATATCCTTATAATTTGACATTATCTTGATGTATAGTTCCTATGTTATTCAGGTAGTAATGAGAGGCATAGGGATAGATAATATGCAATGGAAATCCCTCAATTTGACCTCAATAATCCTTTTTTCTTCATCACAAGTTTGCTACATGCAGTTCTAGTACCATAAAATCCACTAAATGAATTTATCTGAGCTCCTTAATTACGCCAAACCGATAGAAATGGATAGAAGTGCAACCGCCTCAAATCCAAACCTAAGCTAGTGAAAGCCTATAGTGGGGTTTGAATTCTATCCAAAATCATTTTGAAAGTCAGCGGATATCCATTCCAAATTAAATGTTGACCACAGAACGATCTTATTGACATCATTGATTTTGGAATCTTGAATTATTTTTTTGTTACATAGTGCCTTTTGAAGTGTGAACCATTAAATCTTGTATTATCTTACTGTGGCCACCAAGGAAACTTTCTAGTTGCCTCAACAAGAGGGTGAGCAATTGCAATTCCCTCAACAAGTTTTATGATCCTGCTGATCTGCTAACTGATTTCATCAAGCATTTAATAATGTGAATGCAGGAAAGAAGTTATTGTTACATCAGCTGTTTTGGCATGCGAAGTAACAAAGGTGATGACAAACAGATCCATATGGCTCAATTATATATTCTTGTTTTCTCTCTTTAAAGTATTGATGCTGCTGTCTTTCCCATGCTGTTCTTCATTCCTCTTAGGTCTTTTGTGCATTGATTCTCCTTGCAAAGGAAGGTAGCTTGAAGAAGTTATTCAATCAGTGGACTTTAATCGGCTCATTGACTGCATCAGGCCTTCCAGCAGCTGTCTATGCATTGCAGAATAGCCTCTTGCAGATTTCCTACAAGAACCTGGATTCTCTGACTTTCTCTATTCTCAACCAGACCAAACTGTTCTTCACTGCAATTTTTACGTATCTCATTTTAGGGTACCTACGCATAATCTTATATATTTTTTTCTTTATAATGATTTGTTATGAGATATAATAGCATTACTCATTAGCCTAAGGTCAAGTTAATAGTCTATTTTTATGCAGTAATGTTCATAATAATTTGCAATCTTTTTTCAAATGGACTGTTTTAAGGGTATATAAATGGAGGAAAGGGTGGTTTATGCCTCATATAAAACTGAAAACTGACTAGGATAATATGCAGGTCATAGGAAGATCGACAAACATATTAAATAACAGTGGGAGTGCATTGACGAAGAATCTCTTGCTTCCAACATCAAGTGCTTATCTTGAAGGAGCTTGAAATGCTATAAATTTTGCCACCTCTGCTTGCTCACCTAGACCGGGGAATCTGTTAATAACTTTGGAGTATATTTGTTGATTTTCTTATAAATGGAACCGTAACTATAACCAACAGAGTTTAAAAGTTTCCATTGGACCTTGGAGATTTGATATTTTTCATTATACTTGATACGTCATCATGAAATTATCTTGATCGGGCATGAATCTCGAGGCAAAAACCAACCCGGAAACTTCAAAAATTAAATCTGGGAGCTTCCGAACTCCGATTTCAGCGAGCTTATAGTCAAACTGAGCGTCTCGGAAATACGAACCCAATGACACCAAATTCAACCCAATCCGAGCCCAAATGGGTCCAAATCAAGGACCGAAGCGTTGTTGGAAGGTTCAAACCACAATTTGAGTTATCAAATGGTCTCCGATTTTAACGAGCTTATACTCAAATCGAACGGCTCGACTAGACGAATCCAACGAGCCCAAGATCGCCGGATTCCGACATCACTAAGGCCCTCAAATGTCTAACGAACGGTGCACGATCGAAAGATTCAATATCAGCCGTCCATTCGGCCAATCCCTATTTTCCCATGATCTCACACCTATTTACGGGCTATGCCACTCCAGAAAAACTATAAATAGACCCCTCATTCCTCATAAGAGGGGACTCAAGTGAGAGGAGAGAGAAGCCAGAAGAAGAGAAGAAGAGGAGAATCAGCTCCTCCTCGACCCCCGCCTTGAATACGCCGGAATTCTGCCTGATATTCGGGAAGTCCGGGATTTTGCATAACTTTGTTTTAATTCAGGAGAAACTTAGTGTAATCTTATTGTCCTAACTTGTGGGACGAATCAGCTTCTTGTAATTTACGCAACACTAGTGGAACTTTTCAACTGGGCGTGGCCCTGTGGTTTTTTCCCTTTTTAGGGTTTTCCATATAAAAATCCTGGTGTTCACTTTCTTTTCTGTTTGTGTCCTGAATATTTGAACAACGCTCAGACGTAAATTTGCAAACTCTACCGCCGCGTATATTCTAGCCCGCAACAATACTTTTGGTTGGTTGTGACTGTTGTATGGGTAAAAATCTGAAATAGAGATGCGCTAGCAGATCCTAGTTGCAAACAATATAGTACTTTTTGAGTAATTTACTGAAATTGGAAGTCCGGATGACATGATATCTAAGCCTTTTTTTCCCTGCGCTCTTGCTAAATTTTCATTGTATTTAGTGTGGAGTGATAACTAATATGATGCCAATAGAAATCATAGTGGAGCAGAAGAACTAAGGTTCCCCATCTCAGTGCCCCTGCATTCCTTAGAGTACATATCGTATTTTAAATTACTTTTTACTGTGATCATCATTTAGAAGCACATTATTCATCTATCTTGGTTAATAATGATGCGAACTGCAATTCTCATCATGTGTACAATTGCCATGAAAAGGCTGATTGAGCTGCATTAAAAAGCTATGAATGTTAATAGTTGTTATTTTCTTTCGTTTCATTGTGTGTGCTTTTTTGTGTTTGCAGGCAAAAACAGTCAGTTCAACAAGTTGGAGCCCTTACCTTATTAATCATTGCTGCTATTCTTCTAAGTGTGGGGGAGGGATCTACCAAAGGTTCTGGTGACAAAAACGCTGATCAGGTTTTATTTTATGGAATAGTTCCAGTTATGGTTGCTTCAGTGTTATCTGGATTGGCATCTTCTTTGTGCCAATGGGCTTCTCAGGTTAGACTTGCTTTAGGCTTCATTTGGGACGACTTTTTTACTGCTTCTTAAAACAGCTTTTTAGTACAAAAAATAATTTTTTTTACAAGAAAGCTGCTTTAAGAAGCAGTAAAAAAAGTCGTCCCAAACAAAACCTTAATCCTTGATCTGGTGAAAATGCTTTCTGGCCAGTTTTATTACACTATGGTCGCATCTTCTTTCCCAGGTCAAGAAGCACACGTCATATTTGATGACTATAGAAATGTCAGTGGTTGGAAGTCTGTGTTTGTTAGCAAGTTTGTACAAGTCTCCAGATGGGGTGGCTATAAAAAAGCATGGATTCTTTTATGGATGGACACCATGGACTTTGGTAATTTTCTAACATCCCTTATTACTAATTGTGTAGTTTATTTGAGTATATAGTGCTTAAAATTGACGCCTGTGTAACATTACCTTAATGAAACTTCCAATAACTCTTTTTTTTCTCAGCCCTCTCTTCTGAAGGAGATCACATAATTTTCACCTACTCTAATTCATTAGTCTGATGTCATTCAATTATTTTGGTCTATACGGGTCCTTAGAACTAGCTTTGGTGCATAATCTATTCTCTAGTGAAATTCTTGGTGATGAGATACTGGCAACACTCTCTCTATCTCTGGGAATTCTAGTATCTTATAAGTTCAGCTAAACATGACAGCACAAAATACTATTGGTTTTACTTAATTTATTGGATCATTTGAATATCAGTAATTTAATGGATTAAAATCATAAGCACTTTTTAAAAAGCCATAAGTCCTTTTTCGAGCCATATACCAGAATTCAGATTCATGGACGAGACTACATACTCAGACATTCATTCATCCCAGAACCTTATTTCTACTGTTTATCCATTCTCATTTGTTTTTTAATTTTATAAGGAATTGTTCTCTGTAAGAATTGATCTTTTGTCGTGTTTACATGGTCTCAGTTATCAGGGAAGTTTTATAAATAAAAAATTTCTTTAAGCAATCTTTTAAATTAAGCAATTGATTTTGACATTTAGGCTTTATTTGAGATTATTTTTTTATTGCTTAGCTTTTCAGACTGTAACCACGATTTCTATTTGTCCACAACTTTTTTATTGCTTCTCTAGAAAGTTACTTTCTACCTCAGTTTAAAAAAATTAGTTTCTCTAAAGCAGTTTTACGAGGCACAAAGCCATCCAAAAGGAAGCCTTAGATGCTGGAAATTGCCTTTTGGAAATTCAATGATAATGAAGCTATTAAAGAAAAACCGATCTATGAAAGTTTTCCATTAAAAAACCAGAAGTTTCACCTACTCAAGTTGTACAAGGATATAGAACATTAGAAATAGAAACAAAATCTTTTGTCATCAATCCACTAGCTAATTCATTTCTGCTGCAACCATCGATATTTTGTCAAATTAATGGCTAAACTCCCAACACAATCTCCTAAAATCTATTCTTCAGGTTCCAGTAATCTTCAATGCTGTCGGAGGAATTCTTGTGGGGCTTGTAACAGCACATGCCGGTGGTGTGCGGAAGGAAAGCAGATGACATTTTCTTGCTTCTTCTTCTTCTTCTTCGTACTCTCACAGGCTTCTGCTAATATATTTTTTCTGCAACTATGCAGGGTTTTGTTATAGTCTCCGCACTCTTAGTTACCGCGCTACTGCAATTTATTTTCGACAGCAAATCACCATCTCTTTATTGCCTTGCTGCATTGCCACTTGTTATGAGCAGTATTTTCATATATCAGCGGTATCCATACGCTGCTAGGAAGAAGGAAGACTAACCTAAGGTGCAGAACTCAAGCTTTAAGTGTTTTTGGCATACTTCACATATTACTGCTAAACTTGGAGCTCATTGTAAAGGCAATGAATGACTCCTCATTGTGCTGATTTGGTATAGATAAATTAATTATTGTAGGATACAGTGGAATTTGAATTGTAGTTGGAATACTAACGGAAATTCAAATTTAGGATTCCTTTGGAGTCGCTGAACATAAAAGAAAATTTAGGATTGTTGCAGGAAAAGTATTTTTTTAGAAACTGTTATGGGCATTATAAATTTTTGAAAAATGATAATAAATTAGGCACATAGAACTGTGGCAGTTTATTGGAAAATAAAACCGTTAAAAAAACTGCTCTAAGTAGTTCTCTACTTGATAATTCTATGACTATCAGCAGAAAATAATATGAAATGAGCATAATTGGCTGGAGATTTTTCTACTTAGCTATGCAGCTTGTACTTGTTTTGAGTTTGCTCTGAACATTCCTATTGTAATCAGGACAAATTGCTAGGCAAGTAGGCAACCATTTTTTATCCTAAAGAAATACTCATGAGTTTATATAGAATCTTGGTATAAATTTGCTACTTTTGTGACTTGTGGGATTAATTATTCTGTCCGGATGCCGAATATTGTTCGGAGATCAACCAGAAGGCGTCACATCACTCCTGTGCTTGGTAACGCCGCTCGGTACTACTGACATGATGCATTCTGGTTGGTCTCCGGACAGCGTTCTGCATCTGGCCTCCACATATAATAATTTCTCCTCTTGTGGGTGGCGCATTGGCCTACCAGAATTGGGTTGCTTGACTGTGTGGAGGTGTAGAATTGTACTATGAGTGAATGCTAGGGTTGTTTTTAATAAGAAATTGCGAGCGGAGGTGAATTTTGTGAAGGAAATTACATTTTGTGATTTCTGGATGTTTTAAAGAAAGAAAGCTACATATTTCACTTTTTTTATTTAATTTTTGTATTTATGTAACTCTTTTTAGTATGTGAGGGATTCGGCTGAACTAAAAAAAAAAACCGAACTATAATTTATTACTCAATGTCATTAAAAGAAAGGTGATGGAGAAAGTGATTCTTAGAATAGGCTAAAATAGTGAAATTGTTAGGATTCTTGATGAGAAATGGGTGAGAGTGAGAGGGGAGAGCTTATCAGGATTTTAGAAGAAGAAAAAAGAATGGAATATATTTTTTGGCATGCCTCATGTATTGCAGACTTTTTACATTTATTTATAGAGACATAAATGAAAGCACTAACCAAAGGCTATATAAGGCCAGCACAAAGAAATGTCTAAAAAAATATACATATATAAAACTAAATAGAAAAGATAAAACTGAATTAATTTGGATCTCTAAAACACTAACAATCTTCACTTTGATTCAACTTCACAAAAATAAAAATTGTGACTTTCAAAGTATCATTGAATCTATATCCTTTCATCTCCAAAATATGTTGCTGATGCGATTAACACTTTTGTTGAATTGTATCCATCTGAATCTACAGCCACTGCTAAGTTTGTGTCTTCTTTGAGTCCAACTCATAGCCATTTCTCTCTATCTGAGCAATTCCTTTGTTTTTATTTTTTTTTGTCCAGACAAATCCTCTTAAAATGCCCCTCTTTCTGTCAATGATAACATTTCTTGTTGAATTTATCTTTTCTAACTTAAAATTTGCCCCTTACCAGCAACATATCACCATTCTTCTCTTCCCTAATCTGTGATTTCTTTTGAATCTTCTTTGACATCAATTTTGACTTTACCTCAGTCATTGTTAAAGTGCTTTCCATACAACATTGGATCAACAATATGTTTATAGGCTTTTGGTAGCGAGCTAAGCAAGATGATGCACTGATCTTATTCATCAATCACTTGTTAACATTCTTGAGATCAAGAATCATCTTATTGAAGGCATTCATGTGCTTTCGAAGATCCTTCGATTCTTCCATGTGGAGTGTATAAAGCAGCTTTTTTCAGAACAATCTATTTGCAAGAGACCTTTTTAGATAGAGGGATTCTAGTTTTTGCCATACCTCGATGGCTATTTCTTCCTCAGCAACCTCACGTAACACTTCATAACCAAGGGAGAGCAATATAGTGCTGTGAGCCTTTAATTGCATTTTCCTAGCCTTCATGTGATTCGTCAACACTGCAAATCCATCTATGGATATTACCTCTGATAACCCCTGATGGACTAACAACCCGTTTATCTTTATTTTCCAATGACTAAAATTGTTCTCGTCCATAAACTTGTCAATCTCAAATCTTTGTATTGACATTATTTGGAGCAGTAACTGCTTCTACTCCACCTCATTAAGTTCCTTGCAAAACAGAAAGAAATATTATTCGCCTCTTCTTAATGTTTATTGCACAACTCGACCGATCGATCAATGCCCTTCACATGTGCAGCTTGCCTCCTGCTTGCCCGAGCCTGAGCCTAACACCTGGCCCCTTTCCCTCTGGGTCGCGTGAATCTGCACGAAGGACACTTCCGAACCCGTCCAAGGGCAGCCCCTATTTGCGTGTCGCTTGAAGTCCACGTGACGTAGGTCCGTCTTCGGCTTGAAGCCCAGCCTACGTGTAAACCACGTGTCCAACACCTGTGCCTCAGTTCGATAGCTCGTGTACACTCCATGATCTGCCCATGTTCTTACTACAGCAAGGCATGCTCGTGCCCTGCACCGCGTTCGTCTATGCCCCGCATGGCTATCTCCTCGCGCACATGCTCACTCCCTATATGCATCCCGCTCATATCTTTCTAGCTCTCCTGGTATACCTGGGTGAAACCACCAGAGCCTTGTATGCGTGCCCATCTCCGTGCGACTACGTCCCATGCAACCAGCCTAGGAATCAGCCTCTTGTTTCATGCGTGACAATCCTACACCTTGTGTGATCACTGTTCCTGATGTAGTGGATCGTCGGAAGAATCGACCTGTAAGAAGGATTTCGATCCCAATCCAGGGAAGAAGAGAAACAAAGCTTTCAAAGCTTTAAAATGTCTTAATATTCTTCAATGCTTTCCCTATTACAATACTTGCTTATATAAGATAAATAGAACACTCTAGAAGATACTTGTAAGAAGCACATAACAAACTAATTAAAATAGGCCTAAGGAGCAATTTAGTTAAGATGCTCTGCATCATTCTCCCCTTGTGTCAAAAAGGGCTCGACTCCGTTCGAGGCTCGTGTCGTTGGGAGGGAGATTATTGTAGGAAACATGCTTAAACCTCCTGGATCAAAAATTTTGAACGCAGTCCTCCTGGGCCAATAATCATCTACTAGCTCAAGAAAATGATTCTTTACATGCACTTGAACCTTTGCATTCCAAGAGATGGTAATTCTTTGTGGCACTTCAGAATTTTGCATACTATTAGAGACAATAATATAAGCCTTTCTTCCAACCTTTATACGAAATTTTTCAAGTGGTACCAAAGCTTTCTCTTCACCAATATAATGAGCATAGAAATGAGCATTTATCTTCTGTGGGTTCACTGTGTCCAATTGAGTGATATAACCAACAACCATATCAGTCCATGAGATGTGGTCTATATAAATGAGAGCATAAGCATCAGTAACTTTCCCACACTTGACATATACTTCCCATAGTGCAGATTCAATGAAGGAGTTCGTAGACATCCCTTTCTTCAAAACATAGTCTTGATTCCATCTTCCTTGAACTAAAGCATCCAATGATGAACATGCTGATAGTATGCTCCCCATAGTGTATTCATTAGGCTCTACACCTATTAATCTCACTTTGCTAAACAAAACCAATCCCTCTTTGGCCTGATTATGTTGAACCAGACCAGATATGAATGCAGTCCAGGATCCCACATTCCTCTTGGAAATTGAATCAAACACCTGGGACGCAGCATCCACCATCCCAAGCCTGCAATACATGTCAGATAAAAATCATGCCGAAATAGGCATTCCCCTCCAGCTTCCTTCTCGTGATTTCTTTGGGAATCAAAGTGTCAATTCTCGAATCAAGACTTCTATAGCATGCCTTGAGCACAAACGTGAAGGTATACTTATCAGATTTGATGCCATGCTGCAACATGATATGATAGAGTCGGATTGCCTGTTTATGCTCAAGTTGTCGCTGTGTCTTGGCGTTTAGAAAGGAGCCGACATCAGGATTGAAGGAAGGGTTAAAATGATGAACATTAGGGGTAGTAATCCTAGTGCTCTTAATATAAGCATTCCTCCCATCTCTGAGCTCAATGAGCTCAATGTGTCGAAACTGGGAGCTGACTTTCCATGTCGCTGAGACTCTACGTTCCTGAGCATCCGAAAGAAATAACACAAGGGCGTCCCCGCGCTCTACCGGAATTTCTTTGGAGTTGTTGTTTTCTTCACCAAATTGCTTTCTAGCATCCGATCCTGGCTGCCATTCGCCGTTAGTAGTGGCGGAGCGCAAGCATATATCACATAGAAATGTGAGGTCGGGAATGGGACTGTCGAGGCGAGGCAGAAGCGAGGGTGGAGTGGTGTGGGGGACGAAATCGAGTTGGAACGACTTCGGATCATGGCTCTGGTCGTGAGATGAAGATGAATCGGAATTGCATGTATGGTCAAGATCAGTGTCCGTCTCACATCGGCGGGAGGAGGGGACGAATCTCGCGTGGGCAGAAGGAGGGTTTGGGTTGAGGATTTGTGAGCGGAGGTAATCTCGCGTGGCTTCGACTGCAGAGTCGGGCATGGGATCGTGGCAGCTGAGCGGGGGTGGCTTGCGGTCCTGCGGAGTGTTAATCGCGGAAACAACCGCAGGCGATGGCGAGTGCGGTGGAGCGCTGGACGTAGGTCGCTCGTGGGAGTTGGGAAGTTCAGGTGAACTGACACTAAATGTTCGTGTGATGCTGGTCTCGGACACGGGTAGTGAAGGCGCTGGTGGGTCGCGCATTGGAGGTGTTCTTGCACGCGGAGATGGGGCCGGTTGTGCGGGTGCGCCGGAGGAGTAGAAGGAAAAATGTGAAGACACTGGCGAATCAGAATGCGACATTAGATTTGAGCTCGCTGGAGGTGCGCGACGATTCCTGCGTACGGGAGGCGGATGATGCTGGGACGGAGACGAATCGTTGAAGACGGCCCCGGGATGGTTGCGAACTGCGCGATTGGGCGAAGGCCATCGCATCGGACGCTCGAGCGGCGGATACTCCGGCGGCGGATCGCGCCATCGAAGAGGGAGTTCGAGCGGAGGGTAGTCATCAACCACGATGGGTATATGGCGGGATCGATGGCGTTGGCGTGAAGAGGATGAGAGGAGCGAAGAAGAAGAAGAATACCTCAGTATGGTTGCCGACGACATTCGCATCTTCCTTATTGCCCGAAGGTTTTTGTCAATCCGATCTAGGTTTCTGTCCACCCGATCGAGTGATTCCTTCGCTTGAGCTTGATAGAAGGCGATCCGGCTTCGAGCATCGTCGATAGCCCACCTTCTTCGGCGTCGATCGTCGTTGACCACCAATCTTATTATGTGGCTTTGATCGTCGTCGACAGCCGACCTTCTTCCGCAGTCCATCGATCTTCGCAAGCTCCAGGCTCTGATACCAACTGATGTAGGGGATCGTCGGAAGAATCGACCTGTAAGAAGGATTTCGATCCCAATCCAGGGAAGAAGAGAAACAAAGCTTTCAAAGCTTTAAAATGTCTTAATATTCTTCAATGCTTTCCCTACTACAATACTTGCTTATATAAGCTAAATAGAACACTCTAGAAGATACTCGTAAGAAGCACATAACAAACTAATTAAAATAGGCCTAAGGAGCAATTTAGTTAAGATGCTCTGCATCAGTTCCGGCCTGCAATTCTTTGTGTGCCACTTTTGCATGCGGTTCGTTCCTTCATGTTCGTACTTGCGACTCTGCCTCTTTCTTGTACAAGAAAGTTTCTCCCCCTTCCCCTTGATCACCTCCATTGGGCTATGATACCAATTGTTGGGATTTTTGGAGGATTCTTGATGAAAAATGGGAGAGAGGGTGAGGGGAGAGCTTACCAGGATATTAGAACAAGAAAATAGAAGTGAATATATTTCTTGGCACGCCTCCTTTATTATAGCCTCTTACATCTATTTATAGAGACACAAATGAAAGCACTAACCAAAGGCTATATAATGCAACACAAAGAAATGCCTAAAGAAAGTACACATATATCTATACCATATATAAGACTAAACATAAAAGATAAAACTAAATTAAGTTGGATCACAAAAATACTAACATAAATGTATGTATCGAATCGTTAGTTAGTATTCTATTATGGAGCTTTTGTTTTAGGCTTCATTTGTGACGACTTTCTTACTACTTCTTAAAGTAACTTTTTAATACAAAAACTAAAAGTTTTATACTAAAAAGCTTCTTTAAGAAGCAATAAAAAAGCCGTCCCAAATGAAGCCTTAGTCACTGTAGAGAGGAGAAGAGGGTATGGATTTGAGGACTTATATGTTTTGATGTTAGTTGAGTTGGTGTTGATGACACATATTAGATTTATTGGTGATGTCATGTGTTGACATTATTGACGACGACAAATGCAAAAGTTTGTTGGCATTAATGTTGGTGTTGAGTAATGGAAGTTTGATGATGATTATTTGAGACTATAATAACATGGTAGCGGTCAAAAGATCGTAATGAGGTGCTAGTGGTCGAGAGACTATAATTGGGCAACAGTGGTTAGGAGATCATAGTCAGACGACAATAATAATTGGGAGGCCACAGTCTTGCGATAGTGGTCAAGAGATTGCAATCAAGTGATGAAGATTGAGAGAGATTAGAGGGCAACAATGTTTGAGAGACTATAGTTTGGTAATACTGAATGGAGGATCATAGTCTGAATGACTATGGTTGAAAGATTGTAGTCGGATGATAATAATGTGATAATGGTGGTGGACAAATTGTTGTTAGATTATGGGTCAACAGGATAGACAAATATAATCGGTAGGCTATATTTGGACGACGACGATTAAGAGATCATAGTTGGATGACAGTGGTTGAGAGATAGTAGGGCGTTGGTGGTCGGACGATGATGATCTACTAATATCTCCTAACCACCTTCGCCCGACTACAGTCTATTGATAACCATAACCCGATTATGATCAGGAGACTGTAATCGGGTGACAACGGCTGAGAGATTGTAATAAGGTGATAATAGTTTGATAACAGTGATTGACAAACTATATTTGGATAATTATTGTCAAGAGATTGGGCAACAATAGTCTAGAGATAGTAGTCAGACTATAGTAATTGAGATATCATAGTTGATAATAATGATCGTGAGATCGTAATTTTTTGTACAAATTTTTTTTTTTCAGTACGTTACTATTTCGGTTCATTATTATTATTATTATTTTCTTTGTGCAGGTAACGTGTGAGGTTCGTAATCGTCGATGCATAATATTTCTTTATTTGTATTCAGTAGGTTACTATTTTACTTGTTCACAAATATAAGCGAATACAAATAAGTATATTAATTTCAGCTCATTTCAAGAAACTCATTAGCCTACTTATTTTCCCCCCACACATCAAATCTACCAATCTCATACTCTTAATGGCATCTTCCTCCACTCCCACTTCATCTATTTTATCAAAATCTAATATGCCTTTATGCAGGGATCTTAAGAATTCTGAATTAGTGGAATATCCACCAAATGAAGAAGACCTACATCGTTGGTCTCTTTCGAAAATTGATAAACATCTTATTTATAAAATAGGAACCTTAGATTTTAAAGAAAAATCGTCTATCAAAATGACAGAACAATCAATTACTATTGATTCAATGGAAAAATTATTCCATTACTTTGCTATGATGATCTCAGATCATACATGCAAGAGTTTAAATATATCCATATTGGATTAATTACAATTGCTTTTAAACCACTCACTCTTCGAGGATTATACGCATCCATCCTTACATGTTTAAGAGATAGTAGATGCTTAAATTGGGCACAATCCCTAATGGGAGTCATGGAAACAAGCCTGGGCCACAGGCTAGTCTATTTTAATACGTTTCAAAACCTCAGTCTTTCTTTGACTGATGTCCATCTATTCAAAGCCATCAAGCTTTATTTACAATTATATGGCTATGATTTTCTACCAGGATTAGAAACCATATCACTGGTTTATAGAATCAATTTTAAGATTATGAATACTTTAAGTCTTTAAGTAAAAAAAGTAGTCCAGCTCGGAAGTAGGACCACTTTAATTGAAACGAATCTCTTAGCTTCCAATATAGCAACTAATAGAGTTATTAAATGGAATGAAATAACATTCCCAAAGCAATGGACGCTTCCTCAAGCCATTACTCCAAAACCTATGATTAATCAAGAAATTGATTAGATACTTCAAACTTCAGACGGTGAAGTCGAACTTAGATTCAATCTTAGAAGATCCATCTATATTCCTAGAATCTCAATACCATTCACTTCAAGAGATGAAGTAAGAAAAACTAAATCTGACGAATCCGAATTGAACTCTAGTCATAGATTAATTCTCAATAGAAATTAAATCCTTCAACCACTTTGAGTTGGTCAGGAGTTTAGATCTCCGACCCCCTCTGAATTGAATTTTTGAGTCAATGATTTATACAACCGGATCTAAATTAAGAGGGACGATTATTCGTCATTATATGTTACCAAAATTCGCATCCTTCTGAACTTGGAATAGAAAAATATTTTATGAAGAAGAAAAAACTTTTCTCTCAAATAAATATTTTAATCATTTAGAAAGTCTTCGTGAACAAAATAAGGTGGTAATTCCCTTCGTTGTTTGGTTCGTTAATCAATTAACCACCAATTTTAGAATGAACAACCAACAGGGCCACGAATCATCAAATCCTAAAAAGGACATTATAATGGCACCATTCGGCCATATCTCAAATGATCCACAGTCTGTTACCGAGCTTGTCACCCTGTTAAAACAATTAAATTTCACTAATAATACTCTTCAAATCATCGAAGAACATCTCAACAAAATTGAGACAAAAGTAAATCTTATCAATGCCAGAATTGATAAACTCGAGGTTGCTAAAAGTCAGCAGCCATCATCGTCTACACAAAATATTTTAATAGCTACTAAACCTGCAATTAAATTACCTCAACCTACTAAAGTTAAATCTGATGAAGATCTAAATATGGAGGCTTTAATTACCGCCTTATTTTGTTCATGAAGATTTTCTAAATGATTAAAATATTTTTCTGAGAGAAAAGTTCTTTCTTCTTAGGAAAATATTTTTCTATACCAAGTTCGGAAGGATGCGAAATTTGGTAATATATAATGACGGATGATCGTCTCTCTTAATTTAGATCCGGTTGTATAAATCATTGACTCAAAAATTCATTTCAGAGGGGGTCGGAGATCTAAACTCCTGACCTACTCAAAGTGGTTGAAGGATTTTATTTCTATTGAGAATTAATCCGGGACTAGAGTCTAATTCGGATACGTCAGATTTAGTTGTTCTTACTTCATCTCTTGAAGTGGATCATACTAGTTAAATTTTTTAGTACAATTTTTTTTTTCACTACGTTAATATTTCGGTTTATTACTATTATTATTATTTTCTTTGTGCAGGTAACATGTTAGGTTCGTAATGGTCGACGCATAATATTTCTTTATTTGTATTATGTACGTTACTATTTTACTTGTTCACAAATATAAGCGAATACAAATAAGTGTATTAATCAATGGAAGGATTTCAAAAACCAATAGGAATTATTTTATTATTTTGAAAAAAAATAAAAAAAAAGGATCAAACTCATTAATAACGGTGACATTTACTTTAATTTAAAACAACTATATCTTAATGAAGATTTGTTTGTGTTTGATTTGATAAGGAATTGACCCAATAAATTCTTAGTTAACAAATGCATAAACTATTATAAGTTCTTTGACAAGTCAAACACAAGTTGTCTTTGGAAAAGTTTAGGGCGAGCAAATTGCACATCTTAAATATTTTTCTTTTCTTAGTAGAATGCCCATTTTAAAAACGCTGTTCCCTCTCAGTGAGTATATTCATTCAAAATTTTTAATTTTTTAATGTTCTATTTCAGCCCTGAGATTATGCACGGGCAAATTATTTTGGAGATTATAAGGCTTTGTTTGGGATTTCTTTTTTGTTGCTTCTTAAAGAAGTTTTTTATATTAGAAAGGTGCTCTAAGAAGCAATAAAAAAGCTGTTCCAAAGCTTCGTTTGGAATGACTTTCTTTCTACTTCTTAAAGTAATTTTTTACTACAAAATTAAAAATTTTTGTACTAGAAAATTGTTTTAAGAAACAGAAAGAATGCCGTCCCAAACGAAGTCTAAGGCTTCATTTGAGATTTTTTTTTTAACTAGCTTTTAAACGGAAAATTTTTGAACTAGAAAACTGTTTTAGAAAGCATCAAGGAAGCTGTTCCAAACGAAATCTAAATCCAAAACTTCATTAGCTTTACACAAAATTCATTACCTTTAACCACATCAAGATGATCATATGATACAACAACAACAACAACAACATCAAGCCTTTATCCCATTACATGGGGTCGACTACATGAATCCTTTTTCTTCTTTGTGTCCGATTAAAGGTCAAATTCTCGTTTAAATCTAATAAAGAAAGGTCATTCATAATATTTTCTAACCAAGTCTTTTTAGGTCTGCCTCTACCTTTCTTAACATAAGTCAAATTTAATACCTCTACTCTCATAACTGGGTCATTGGAAGGCCGCCGTTTTATGTGATCAAACCATCTAAGGCGACTCTCTCTAATCTTATCTTCTACTGGAGTTACTCCAACCTTTTCACATATATGCTTATTTCGTATCCTATCTCTAAGGGTAAAGCCACTCATCCACCTGATCATATGATAAAACATTAAAATCTAATACATTTACAAATTAAAAAAAACTTATTTTCTAACTTGAACAAGCAATCAAATGATCCCTTAACAAATTTTCTGGTAATTTTATTTTTTATTTTCTTTCATGGCCTTACATAAATATTCAAACAACAGTTGAATAAACCATACAGACCGAGCTTGCGTATAATCAACTCACTTATTTATAACACTGGAGACTTAAGTTTCCTTTGGTACACATTTCTTACTACTTCATAAAACAACTTTTTAGTATAAAAATTAAAATTTTTATAATAAAAAGTTGCGTAAAGAAGCATAACGAAAGTCATCCCAAACGAAGCCTCAGAAAGATCACAGCTATTTTCTTAATCAAATTAAGAACACATCAAGCACAATAAACATTTTGGCCATCAACAAGGTGAAGGGTGCATCCCTTTGGAGCAAGGCAACAGTTGCATCTAGCAGCTAGTTTTTCATCTCCAGAAGAAGCACAAGTCATATAATCCACATCAAGACAGTATTGAGGACAAGCAACGGCCCCCTTTATTTCTTGAAGATCACTAAGCAGAATCATCCCTTACATAAATTAGAAAAAAAAAAAAAAATTTAGTGCTATAAATTTATGCTAATATAATTGAAAGAGGATGAAACTAACCACATAGAAGCAGCATCAAAGCCAGGGAGGGTTTAGGGAGACCCATTTGCCTTCTCTGGTGGTTCTTTGTCAGTAGTTCAACCTCTTCAAATATATAGGCTTGCAGAATTTTATCTATCCTTTCTGGTTATAATTATTTCAGTGAAGGACTTTGTTTTTATTTTTATTTGTACGAAATAAGGTGGATCACAGATGGAAGAAATCTTCTGGCTGTAGCAGCCAAGTTTGAATTTTGACCGTTTTTTTTCCCAATATCTGACTTGACTTTAATTCATTAGCCAAACCAGCTTCTGAATATGGAGAATTTGCTTTCATGCAAGTTGTCATTCCCAGAAGGAGGATATCAGATAAAATGTTTACAAAATATTCTTTTTTTTTTGGTACAGCTCTTGGCGTTTCGTTTTCAATTCTTCCCAAAGTTTCCTCCATAGATTTTAAAAAGGTTAATGGACAGCCATTTGCGTAAAATTAAAATAAATACAGTCCTTTATAAATAGCAGCATGACATAAGAGATAGGTGGTGGTTCTTTCGTTGATTCATATCCATCATTTTCAATGAGTTTTAATATGCTTTTTTATGTAGAAAGTTTGGAAAGGGAAAATCCAATAGGCTTAACTCAGTTAAAATGATTCAGTAGTATTTGTTATCAGTTATAATTGATGTCCTTCATGTGATTAGAAAAATGTGTTGATACTATATATAATAAACATAAGCTATATAAAATGAATTCCATAGTAACAGATGGAAAACACTATAGGAAAATGGCCGATTCCGAGGAAAATACCGACAAAACTTTTCCGCTAGATTCCTCGGTGACATTGCCAGCTTGTCATGCGTTCGCGGTTGGCATTCATTGGCGGACGAGCTGCTGGTAATTCGACTAGAAATGCCATTGAAAAATTTTTTACGGGTATTCCCTTAGTGCTTTATTTGCTATGAGGCTTTGCGGGAGGATTTTTTCACGTAAACTTTACTTAAATACCATCAAAGTTTTCCACCGAAAATTTGTCGATTAAGACTTTGTTTGGGACGGCTTTTTTATTGCTGTTTAAAACGGAGATGTAGTATAAATTTTTTAATTTTTGTACTAAAACTCTGTTTTTAGAAGCAATAAATTTTAGTGAATTTAAATTGCATTAATAATTGAGTGATTTAAACCGTTATTTTTTGTTAATAAGAAAGCTAGCGGAAATACCCTCATTCATGCAATTTAATTGACTTTAATAATTGCATTTTTCATTATAAATATTTTCCCCTGATTGAGTGATTGTATCTTCACATGATTCTTAGTGAAAGATTGATTTTTTTTTTATAATGGAAGATTGATTAAGTAAACTCTAAGCATATTTTGTGCAATGCAATAAGTAAAACATAGCACAAGTTAACAAAGATGACATCCCTTTGATGCCAAGCAATTGAATCTTCTCCAAAAAATTTGGTGAGTTTCCTCATCCATCCTGATTGTATCATGTAATAGATGACCAATTACATCGACGGGCAGAGAGTGATGATTTTTTTATTGATTTAATGCAGCCATCTGTAATGATAATTACTTAATTGAATATGATAATTGATTAATTGGATAAGTGATAGTTGATATAATTTTAATGATTTTAGGTTAGCGAAGGGGACATGACCAGTTGGAGTGAGATTGATAGAGATCCTCAAGTTTTCTTTAGATTTTGTTATGTATTTTTTTTATTCTTTTGAAGTCTTGAGCTTGTTATAAATTAGTGATTATACTAATCTCCTAGTTATTGTATATTGATTTGGGGAGCATTAATATTGTTTTATTTTTTGAAGTATGTAATTGTTAGTTATTTTCACTCGATATATATATATATATATATATATATATATATATATATATATATATTATAGAAGCTCTGGTTGATCAATTAAAATGATAAAATAAATTATTCTTTCAAATAATTTTGGGGTGTTATAAATTGACATCAAAGTGGTTGTTGAAAGAATTGGATTGTAATAAGAAATATAGGAATTAATTTATTAGTGGAGTAGAAGTTTGGTAGTATAGATTTGTCATTTTTGCATTTAATTGATTAAGTTTGATAAGTTTTGATTCATGATTTGTTTCAATTTGATTTGAGTTTTAATTTTATGTGTTTTCTTGATATTAATTTTGTGCTCAAATCCTTAAGGAAAATGTCGGGGATGATATTTGTTTAAGGTAGGTAGATTGTAATAATCCAATTTATTTTGTAATAATTTTTTAAAGAAATATCTAAATTTCAGTGCCGTGCATTGTAGAAGAAGAGAGAGAAGTTTATTCAGAGTTTTTTTATCTGTCAATTTTGTTTAGAGATTTTTTAAATTTGTTACAAGTAAATTAAATATAATTTTAAATTTTAATGATTTTAATTATTATATATATTATATTCTATTGAATTGAATTGATATTATTGATGACTAACTGAGAATCAATTGGGGTAAAAGATGGTGAAAACACCATGTTAAAGCATGATATCCTTGTCTTGCTAAATCATACATTGATGTATGCATATATTAATAATACTGATGACATTAATAGATACATTAATATCATTGACAATATTGAATGAATTGATAATACATAAATAAATGATGCATATGAATAGATAAGATGATTTCCTTTAGTGATTTATGAATACAAATTAGTGATTTTTAAATTCATTGTAATAATTCTCTATTTTTATTATTGATCATTTTGCATTTTATTAATAATATTTAGTCATTAACTATATTGACTGTTATTGATTATATTAAACTGAATATTTCATATTAATTTTTTAGTCCTTGGATTGGATGCTTTAATAAGTTTTGGATTGCTGTCGGACTTTTAAGCTGATTATATGGATTTTAATGATTTTATATCAGAGAATGGGTCAAGATTAGTTGGAGTGAGGTTGACATAGATCCTCAAGTTTTTTTTTTACTTATTTTTTCTATATATTTTTAGTCTTTTGTAATTAGGAGCTTGTGATAAATTAATGATTGTAATGATCTCTTGGTTAGTGTAAATGATATTTTAGATAAATAAATAGTAAAATATCTTGATGTATATGATTTTTGTTGCTTTGCTGGTTATTGTTTATATTGATAATTTATAGAAGCTCTAGTATATTCTTAAAATGGTAAATAAATAATTCTTTCAAATTTGATTCTGGGGTGTTACATACCTCAACTTAAATGCTTTGGCTAAATATGAACCTTTTCATGACTTACTCACTTTTGAAATAGCTTATTGGGACTTGCCCTTAAAACATGGTCATGTGGTATGATCCCTTCAAGTTCACAAATTTTTTTAGATCTATTTAATTTTTAGGTAAATGAATTCATAATCATGCATATTTGAGCAGTTGATCCAATGCTGATTGTTGGTGCAATAAAATTTTTTTGGACACTTTTATTAGAATTTCCATTTGCTTGAGATTGAATGATGGAATGTGGAGAAAGGTGGTGATTTGTAAGAGCCAATATTGATTATAAAAAAACCATAGTATTAATTTAATATTAAGTGACAAATATCACATCTTCGAAAATCATGCACACCTTTGAATTTTTTTACTTGTTTAAATGTGTACACGATAATGAGTCATTCAGATGATTTTTTTAACTTCTTTCTTTTACAATTGTTTTAATTTTATGATTGTTAATTCAAGCTAGATAAAGAATATTAGAGCTGAGAGATGTTGGATGTATAATAGATTATTACCTAGAAGAAAATCACTAACAAATGAGCTTATTAAGGGAGTAGAATATTTTATTCACATGGCTTATCAACTACCTTCATTTATGTTAGATGCAAAATCTAGATGTCCATGCTTAAATCATAAAAACCAAACTTTCCTTAAACTTGGTGATGTTAAACTTGATTTATATCGTATAGGATTTGTCTAAGGGTATTAGTTTTGGACATCACATAGAGAGTATGAGCCATACACAAATGCTCAATAATATCCCTCCACAACTTCAAGAATAGTAGATAATGATCAAATTATTAGAACATATTAAGAATTTATTTTTTATGCAGCAGGGTAGACTTTTAAAGAACATATAGATGAGTCATCTAACATAGAAGCGTAAATTTTTTATGAATTACTAAGTGCTGCTCAACAAATAATTTTGGATGGTTGCACTTCTCATTTTGAGTTATCAGTTGCAGTTAGGATGCTCAACATCAAAATTGAATACAATATTTCTTGGGAGTGCTTCAATTAGTACATAAGCCTACTTTAGGAAATAAATTCTGAGAATAATTCAATTCCGTGATATGTGAAGCATATTTAGCAAAAGAGACAACCCATTTTTGTTCTTTCTACTTCAAGTCACATGTTTGAAGTTCAAGAATCAAAATTGGGTGTGTCATGGATTTTATAGTGGATGATAGTCCTCAATCATCATGGTTAGTTTTTAATAATAGTGGGAAACCAAGTTGTAGATGCACAACTAGATTCCTAAATGATTAGGAAATTAGGACAACAATTTTGCATGTGCTACTTAACTGCGAGGAAGTTCAACCACTATTGGAGTATGTTGGATTCATTTACAACAAATTTACATCTTCCTATTCACTGTTGATTTCAAATGAATTGGGATTGGGTTAAAACTAATTTTGAGAAGAGAGGACCTACTTGCCTAAGAGAAATATTTATCGAGTGCAAAAAGTCAAGGGAGCGCCCCTTATGTCTTGGAGAGGGTTATGAGATGAACTTACGAGAGCTTGGGCTATATCTGAATTTGCAAACAAGAAAAAACAGAACAAACAAAATAGAGCACCCGACTAAAGGGGTTTAGGGAACTCCATACATATTAGTGGTTCTGTGCCTCACTCAGAGTATAGAAATGTCTATAAATGATTTATGTTACATGTTTATTCAACATATATGTTTATTATTTTAACAAATTTTTTTTTTTTAAGAAAGAGAT
The DNA here is from genome assembly GCA_016618105.1 of Dendrobium huoshanense. NCBI lineage: Eukaryota > Viridiplantae > Streptophyta > Magnoliopsida > Asparagales > Orchidaceae > Dendrobium > Dendrobium huoshanense. Next base: position 38,383,084 of record CM028350.1, on the reverse strand, counting down.
GCTTTGTAGAGAGCCTACACCATTAGAGAAAACTCAAGTAAGTAGTTAATATTCTATAGTCTTCGATCATGAATAACATGTTAATTTAAATTTATGTTAATATACTTAATTTATTGTAGGACGATTTCATATGTATTTGGGAGAGTCAATCTTCTCTTGTCGAGGGATCATCTTCAAGTTCGACATAGTACTCTGAATATCACACGTGGTCTCAGGCAGTGGGAAGGAGGCAAAAAGGGAGGGTGTACGACTTAAGTCTCTCAAGCATATACACTCTATGCAAACTAGTTCAGTTCAACATCGTATAATGATAGCGACATAGATGAGATCATAAGCCAAAGGATGGCTGGTATCACCAAATAAATAGAGGAGAGAGACATATATATATATGCTACTATACTGATCCAACAATCTTAGATAATAACACAATAATCTAAGATACAAGCGAAACTGCGCTCATATATTCAAGAAAATTGGAAGGGGAAGGATCAACAACCATGTCCTGAGTCTAAGTCTGAGTCTGAGAAGGTTGAAGATAATTAAATATTTGAATGTTGTAATTTGAACATCATGTTTGATTTTCAGTAGTGATAGACATTTTAAATTTCATGGTTAGAACTTTATGCTTTAACCTTCATGTTTAATGATAAACATTTTAAATTTGAATGTTTAATCTGATTGCTCGTTAGATTTATGTTTTAAATTTGAATGTTGTAATTTCATTTTTATATTCTGTTAGCATAAACTATTGTGCATGATACGCAGTTGTGTTGTGTTGTGAATCATAAACATGTGTGAATCATTAACTTTACATATGCTGCAATTTTTGTTTTTTTTTAAATTCTATAGGTTTCTTATATAAAGTTCGTTGGAAAGCTTCGATTCAAATGTTTCAACAATATTTTCCTCGACAACAGAACAATAATTGTTGATGGATATTACCATTGACAACAATTTCTACTAACAATGCCATCATACATAGGGAGGCATTACTGGCAACTACAACAGCAGAATGTTCCACTAGTAATGCCACTAGACATAGGTAGGATTTCCAATGGTTAATACTGCGAAAAAAGACGCCGTTAGTCATGTGAATTTTTTTTTAAATTTTCTACAATCTTTCTGCCTTAGTTACCGTCGTTGAATTGCGATGATTTTAATAAGGCAAATCTGTCAAATATCCGTTGGAAGGCCGCTATAAATATTTCTAACGAATTATAATATGACGGATTCAATTTTCTACGTAGCTTTTACCGACGAAAAGTTTTCTATCGGAAAGCCGTCGAAAAATGCAAAATGTGGCAAAAAATAGTTATTTCTCGCAGAAATGGCCACCAGAAATGGTTTTTTTTCCCTGTAGTGAAAGCTCTTTGGCATAGAAGTTATCTTTAAAAGATCAATGACTATATATTTTATTGTACTCCTTTGAGAAGGGGAGAACAATAACCAAGAAAGCTAACATAAATATATATGCTACTATACTGATGCAACAATCTTAGATAATAACACAATAATCTAAGATACAAGCGGAACTGCGCTCATATATTCAAGAAAATTGGAAGGGGAAGGATCAACAACCATGTCCTGAGTCTAAGTTTGAGTCTGAGAAGGTTGAAGATAATTAGATATTTGAATGTTGTAATTTGAACATCATGTTTGATTTTCAGTAGTGATAGACATTTTAAATTTCATGGTTAGAACTTTATGCTTTAACCTTCATGTTTAATGATAAACATTTTAAATTTGAATGTTTAACCTGATTGCTCGTTAGATTTATGTTTTAAATTTGAATGTTGTAATTTCATTTTTATATTCTGTTAGCATAAACTATTGTGCATGATACGCAGTTGTGTTGTGTTGTGAATCATAAACATGTGTGAATCATTAACTTTACATATGCTTCAATTTTTGTTTTTTTTTTTAAAATTCTATAGGTTTCTTATATAAAGTTCGTTGGAAAGCTTCGATTCAAATGTTTCAACAATATTTTCAGCGACAACAGAACAATAATTGTTGATGGATATTACCATTGACAACAATTTCTACTAACAATGCCATCATACATAGGGAGGCATTACTGGCAACTACAACAGCAGAATGTTCCACTAGTAATGCCACTAGACATAGGTAGGATTTCCAATGGTTAATACTGCGAAAAAAGACGCTGTTAGTCATGTGAATTTTTTTTTTTTAAATTTTCTACAATCTTTCTGCCTTAGTTACCGTCGTTGAATTGCGATGATTTTAATAAGGCAAATCTGACAAATATCCGTTGGAAGGCCGCTATAAATATTTCTAACGAATTATAATATGACGGATTCAATTTTCTACGTAGCTTTTACCGACAAAAAGTTTTCTATCGGAAAGCCGTCGAAAAATGCAAAATGTGGCAAAAAATAGTTATTTCTCGCAGAAATGGCCACCAGAAATGGTTTTTTTTTTCCTGTAGTAAAAGCTCTTTGGCATAGAAGTTATCTTTAAAAGATCAATGACTATATATTTTATTGTACTCCTTTGAGAAGGGGAGAACAATAACCAAGAAAGCTAACATAAATATTAGTAATATCATTGAGAGTTAGATATGATGTTGGTGGCGTGCATTGGTCTCATAAGTGAAGACGTGCATTGGCATTATTAGCAATGTTATGTGACAAAATTGGTGAGTGTTAGTTTAGGCAAGAAATAATGTTCAAAGGATTGTATGTTGGGCATCCATAGTCGGGCGAGGTTGGTCGAAGAACTATAATTGGATGATGGTTATCATAATTGTAATTAAGCAAAAGTAGTTAGGGCGTCATTGTCAGTTGATGGCGTTTAGCGGATCATAGTCGACCAACAGTGGTAGGAGGATTGCAATCGAGCAATGATGGTCAGAGAACTATAGTAGGAAGACAAATGTCGGAGGATTATAGTTGGAGGACGATAGTATGAGGACTATATTGGAAGACAGAGGTTAGAGGACTGTATTCTTGTGATGGAGATCAGAGGATTATAGTTAGAGTTCTATAGTGGGGCGATGAAAGTTGGAGTACCATAATCAATGAATTGTGGTCGAAGCATTTTGGTTAGGCGACGATGAGTAGAGGACCATCAGTGATCGATGGTGGTCGGAGGACTATAATTGAGTGATGGTAGTCAAATGACGGTTATCAAGCAATGGAGGTCTTAGGATTGTAATAGGGCTACAGAAGTTAAGAGGATTGTGATCAAGCAACAAAGGCTATTGTAAAAGAATAAAATGACATGGCTAAAAGCAGAACAAGAGGAAAACTTGAAAGCTTTTGTAGGATGCTTAGTATAAAATAGAAAATCTATAGCAGAAAAGGCAGAATACTAATATATTACAATTTCTATGAAAGCTTGTTTTACTATTACATTGCTTGCTTGCTTGCTTCTTCATCTTCTTGCTAGGATTGCCTATATCAGATACCACAATGCATTGTGGTTGATCCATTTTGAGATGGGGAATTGATCAATCTTTCTCAGTTTCAATTTAGAATATTTGCTGGTGGGAAATTGTTCATTTTGTAGGATCAGATCATCATTAGGTCTTTGTTTGAGACAATTTCTTACTGTTTTGCTTTTCAGATCGAAACTAAAAATTTTATTTGACCAATATTTTTTCAGTGCTTAAAAAAAAATTGTACTAGGAAGCTACTTTGTACGATAGCTTTTAAAAATGTTACTTTATCCACAACCGCTTTACAAAATCACATTTATAAAAAGCTGCAACCATTCAAAACAAATCCTAGATTTCTCTCAAAAACTAAGGCTTGACGGTGAGAATCGGCCTACTCTTTTAACTTTTGTTTATACAACATTTTAGTATCTTAGTTATATGAAAGCATATGCATGAAAAATATATATATTTCAAGTGATATTTTTATATGATTTAAGGATTTGAGTGTTATGCCAATATCTATAAGAATTAATGTGTTAAATTTGTAAATGTATAAGAGTTGTGTAATATGTATTGTAAATCCCTTTTTAAGAATCAATTTATTAATTCCAACCTAACGCATAAAGCTAATCTCCTGAATTTCAAATATGGTGTATTTTAAACATCTTTGAAATCTAAATTCTTGCTACCAATTGATTCTCAATAAGATTTAAATACAAGTTGTGCATAAATTTTAAAACAAAAATCACATTTTTTTTTGAGAAAATTTGACTTATATACATCATAGCATATGTAATTAGATAAATATCTTCGCTTTTTATTTTTGGACAAAATTACATTAATTGGAGGACACCTCTTGTAATTGCAATTGCTCGATAAAAAGTTACTTGAAATTGGTACAAAATTTGTTAAAAAATGGTTCGAACTTCACGGTTCAAATTAGTTTCAAACTAGTTTTGAATCATGTTCAAACCTAATTGAAATGCGAACTCTTGGTTCCAATTGTTAACTCACTGATGACAGATAATGAAGGGTCCAATACAACATGTGAATGAGAGGAGGTGTTCACGATAGGAAAACCTATTGCTTGGTGAAGACATTGGCACAAGATGGTGGTATGTGTCTGAATAGAGAAGTTTGTGATGAGAGCTCATTGGTGATAAAAATTTGAACTAGATTTAGGCTTCGTTTGAGACGCCTTTTTTATTGCTTATTAAAACAATTTTTTAGCTAAAAGGTTCTTTAAGAAGCAGTAAATAAGCAATCCCAAAAGATGCCTTAAATAAATGAGAGAATTAGATTCAAACTAATTTCAACCATCACAAACTTCACTAAAAAGTTTTTTTAGTAAAAAAATCATCCCAAACGAATTCTTAAATAAAAGATAGAATTGGATTCAAACTAATTTCAACTATCACAAACTTCAATAAATAGTTATAGAATCCAAAAGAAAATTAAATTTAAATAATTTTTTTGATTTTTTTTTAAAATAAATAGCATGTTGTTTTTTCTTTTAAGAACGGGCTTGATTTTGCCAAGAAGGGGGCGAATTATTGAGTCTGGTCACCTGAAGTCCGAACAACTAATTTGTTATGTCGGTGACGATAATTTGCCCACGAAGGAACAATTATTACGTACTCCGACCGGACGTAGAGGAACATCCGGTCAGAGGCCAAATCGCGCAAAAAAATGAGAAATACCGAGCAAATACCAAACAATAACGAGGAATACCATCACATGAAGACCTAATACCGAATTATACCGAGCTATACCGAGCAATACCGAGTTATACAAAAGTTGTACCGTGTTTTTCCTACAAAAAATTCAGTACAATTCGGTATTGCTCGGTATAGTTCGGTATAAGTCGGTATTGATCTTCACAGAGCGGTATTTCTCATTATTATCAAATAACACCTAGTAATACTGAGTAAATACTGATTTTTTTTGACGGAATTTTACCGCCGACCGGAAGTTCCTCTACGTCGGACCTAATAAAAGCAGCCACTCCCCATCATCTTCCCACTGTGCATCACTCTTCAATTTATTCTTATCCAAAGGTGCGCATCCATCCTACCTCTGCTCGCAAAAGAAAGCAGCGGGGACGAAGAAGATGGCGCTAGGCCTCTCGTTTCCTTCCTCCCATAGTCTTTCTCTCTCCCCGTACTACTCCTCAATCTCTTCGTCAGACAGAAAAGTATTTTCTCTTCCATCTCTAATCTCTTCATTCAGCGGGATCCGAATCCAGTGCTGTCCCGCTAAAGCTCTAGGCTCACCCTCCTTACGTAGGATTGGAGAACGCATTTTAGTTAGGGCTGCGAAGAGGGGGGAGGAATTGAAGGAGTTACGAGGTCGGACGACGGAGGAGCTAAACGAGGAGGTCATCGACCTCAAGGGGGAGCTTTTCATGCTCAGGCTTCAGAGGTCTGCCAGGAATGAATTCAAATCCAGCGATTTCCGTCTCATGCGGAAAAGGGTAAATTTCTCTCTTATTATCTATTCCATTAGGACCATGTCGCTCTGCTTCTCATGGGAAGATGACCCATCTTGCATTTTTTCGTTGCAGTATTTTTTTTCTTTTGTGAATGGGTAAATTGATTCTTTGCTGCGATAGTTTTATGTGTTCCCATTTCTGAATGGCTTTTTGAATGTTTTTTCTCCTGTTTTTTGGAAGTTGAGTGCTCAAGCAAATCATACTTACAAATATCCTAATTCTGGAATGCAATAATTCTTCGACGGGGACAAAGTTCTCAACCAACCGGCTTAGGGACAGACAACAATCTGCTGTTATTTTTTGGATTTACTTAGGTCTGAAGCTTGTGTTGGATCATAGAACTACTTATGGAGAGTTGCGGATAAATTTCTAAATTGAAAGAGTGCTAATTTGCGTCAGAGGTTGAGATTAGAGCAAAATTTATGAATAGTTGGAGTTTTTAATCTTTATAGTTATTATTCTCAATGCTCTAATTTCTCATTCAAGATGCTAGGTTATAAACTGCGAGGTCAACTTTATGAGGCAATTTCAATGTTAATATTGGGAACTACAGATGTATCATCAGGACCGTTTTCTAGCATTTAGTAATCCTGTAAAATTTGCCTTCCTCATCATTAGGAAGGCCGTGATCTTCAACATCTTCAATGGGATCAAGGATTAATTCGGTTACCTAATATTGGTGTGTTTAGTAAAGAAATTACATACCAAATGGAAAATAAATTTTTTTATTTTTTTCCTGAAAACAATGGTATGTGGCAGAATGAACCTATGATGGGGGTTTTCCAAATGGAATTATGACAAGCATCTTCTACTGTGAGGGCTACATAAATCCTTATCCTTCTTTTCTAATATTTGGCTCAAGTCCTTAGATGAATTTGGATCGTATAATTCAAGGATTCCCAGGTAGATTACATTTTTGACACATTTTATGTGACAAACGTATGAGTTTATGTTAGGAAATACTTGGAATTCCCATGTAAAACCTAACTATCTTGATGAAACAACGAGAAGGATCCACAAATCTAAAGAAAAAAATCCAGAAAAATAGTAATTTTACTGCGATAATCAAACTAACGGAAGAAAGATAACAAAATACAATTGATCCTCTATTGAAGAGGCTGATTTATCTCTCCTAAAGCTCGGATCGCCTTCGTTCCCTCCATAATTTCCCATTCCCCAAGGAGGTGGTTCTCCCCAAGTGTCCTAATTATCCCGTCTACGCTCATACCCAAACCTTAATCAACTTCGCACATTCTCCTTTCAAATTCAGCACCCCTTGGATCATAATTTCCACTTTCCCTTTCAAAATCCGCCCCTTTCCTCTCAAATTCAACACCCTTTCGTTATTGCCCTACCTTCTCACGCCTCTCCCCATACCCTCTACCCGACTCTTCCCTAGGAATAGGCTCTAGGGAAGGTATTCTCTCTTCTCTCTTCCAAGTCTCCACCTCTTGATCTCCCATAAGTCTGATTGGCTTAGGGGTTTCCCCACTTGGTCGTTGTCGCCTTCCCTCACCTCCAATGACGATATTTTGGTTTGACCCTCAAGCACTTTCTTCAACATCTCCCCCAGGCTATAAAAATTCCCATCCATCTTCTCGTGGATAGCTGAAATTTAACTTTTGACATATGAAAGTTGAGTGTGCAGATTTGAAATTTTAGTTTTCAATTATCCGATCTCCCCTTCCAACACTTCTACTTCTTTTCATGCCATGGGAACCTGGATTTAGGCTCCAATAGCAAAGAGCAACAAGTTTGACGCGAATTTTGCCCTTCTATTAGCAAAAACAACAAGATCAGATATGGAATGCAACAAAATTCAATGAGGAAGACTTCTATTTCAACCCTAAAAATTGCTCTGATACCAATTTGTTTGGAAATACTTGGAATTCTCATGTAAAACCTAACTATCTTGATGAAAACAGCGAGAACGATCCACAACTCCAAAGGAAAGAAACCAGACAAAATAGTAATTTTACTGCCATAATCAAACTAACGGAAGAAAAATTACAAGATATATTTGATCTCCTATTCGAGAGGAGGATCTACCTCTCCCAAATCTTTAGATGCTGCTAGAGCCCAAAAACCTGAACCTAAGAGATCTCAAATTTCAACCCAATTCAAGATGCCCTAACCCTAGGTAAACAAACTATTTAATGCATACAATTCAAAATGAAATCTCTAAACAACCCCTATTTTGAAATTTCCTCCATAATTCTATAATCATATATGGCCACGCTCAAAGAATGACTTCTTAAAGATGGTTGGCTCGTCAATGTAATCGAAGGTTTAAACCTTGACCTTAGGAATGCAATTGAACCAATGCACTTAATAAATAACTTGAACTAGACACAATTAATATTCACTCAAGTTCATTCATGTTGGTAATTGGACAAGTTTAATTTTTTTTAAAAGTTCGGTGATTAAACAAATCAAATTTGAATGCAATCCAACATGTTAATTTCGTAACTTGTTTAGTGTTAAACAAATAACTTGTTAAAGGTTTAATATGCTTGGTGGTGCCTCTTATATTGTTCAATTTATTTTTTTTAATACAACTTGTTTAGTTAATTATTTAATATCAATGTACTATATTTATTTATTTGGCTCGGTTACTTTTTATTTCTCTTATTTTTATTTTTTTACTTATCATTTTGCACTTTCATTGTTTTTAATTTCCACACTTCTGTCACACGAGATCAAGAGAGTTACACCTATGTAATGCACCATTAGGATTACGCTGAGAATCAGAACCCCCAAAAGTGGACACTTCTCCTGGTAGGTTATAAACGATGCATCAGTGAATACTCCATCTTAGCCCTCAACACATTTTCTCTAACATGTCTTTGCAAGGATCAAAGCACGTCTACATGAGATTTGGAAATGTGCACATCTTCTAATTAGCTTGCTTATGGTATATACTTAATCCTAGCTCTCGATGCATCTTATCCAATATGCCATCTTCTCATTGCAGTTTGCAGTCCCATGGCTTTTTTTAGTCCTACTATTAAGGAAACAAATAATTACAAAATAATTCATAATTGAACTAATATAATTCTTCCTAAATCAACCACCTAAATATGGAAGGAGGAGATTAGATTGATTCATGTGAGCCTCCTACTGATCCCATGCTGACCATAGGATCAAGTGGGAAGGGACGACTGAGATGACTGGGATGGTATTTGACAAGAGCATCACTTGAACGAACTTTTGCCATACCAAACTACAATATTATTATACCTGCTAACTTTTTCTTATGGATGTCATTTGCATACTCCTAACTATTTAAAGCATGGTAATCCCTCTTAATGTGCTCTTCGGGTGATAAAGTGAGTCATTTAATTGTGCCTACCTTGACCAGAGACGGACCCATCTAAAAATCTATCCTCTTATTTATATTTGTGTAAAAGTAGGTCATATATTTGTATCTACCTTGATCAAAGGCAGCCCTAGTTGCCCTAATACCAGCCACAATGGGAGGTGAAGACCATTAATAGAGAAAGGATGGTGGTGGCCATTCGTATGGGATTTGTTGACAATCAAAAACACTGTTTTGGACATGTTTGTTGAGAATCAAGACTGTTAGCCGAACAAACTTGTTTAAAATAGATTTAATGAGCTGTTGAATGTATTTGATTGAATTGATTTTTTAAAGTCAATCATACAGGAGAAAAATACTAAAATATTTGGAAATAAAGAGAAGTTGTTTGAAGCTATTATAACTGAAGTAGTCAATGACTAGCTCCAATGTCCGAAAATTCAACAGTTCGATGGCTGTTTGCCGCTATATGTGATCAAATGATGCGTATGACCTTTATATTGGAGCACAATCAATCTATTTATTAGCACTAATAAACAGAATATCGAGTCATATTGTCCCTTGAACATTTCCCCACAAAAGCAACACATCATTGTTTACAAAGATATATTGATACTATTTCTTAAAAGAACTCTATTTTTTTTGTCAATCAACATCAAGAGAGTTATTTCAAAATACATCTATCAATCATAAACCACCAACTTCTAATAAAAAAATGTAACATCATAATGTGATGTAATTTGATAATTTCCTCAACACTTTCTCCATCTCTCCATGAAATTCCTCATCAATTTCTCAAGATCTATAATTATTTGACCAATTTGATACTCATTTTTTAGGTAACATGTAGGTATGATCAATTTCACAAGATTAAACTTTGTAAGGTGTCGAAATGAATTAAGGCATAAACTGTTGTGTAATGCCATTGCTCCCGTGACAGTCTTACCTTGACAATTGCATGTAGGTTTATCACGTTTAATGACCCATATTTTTTATACCCCAGCCTATTTATTAATTAAATTGCGAAGGGCAGAGTATTCTTAGTAAATAAATGTCTCCTATCTCCTATATTATATCACCTGATTTTCTTTTTGGAAATAATGAGTGTTATATTTTTATCAGGGAATGATTTTAGGAATCCACATGGCATCGGATATCAAATATCTGCAAGATCCTCTTTAAAAGTAAACATCAATTATATGCACAAAAAAAGAAATATGTAAAAAAAGAAATTATTGTTGACCTTTGTAATAGCATCTTCTAATTAAGAGGTGACATTCAAAAGTTGTTTTGATGGTATTGGGTGAAAGGCTTCGTTTGGGACGACTTTCTTGTTGCTTCTTAAAGTAGCCTTTTAGTATAAAATTTTTAATTTTTGTATTAAAAAGCTGCTTTAAGAAGCAACAAAAAAGCCATCCCATACGAAGCCTAAAACTCATTGAAGTTACACACTGCCATTAAATTTTGTGTTGATCATAAAGAATGACTTGTATATGCTACTTCTTAACTCTTAGCAAGATGTGCATCTACATGGGCTACATAAATTGCTGCAATGCACAAGGTATGATTAAGCTTTTGGGTAAGTTTCGTAACATGCAAAACGAAACTTATAGAGGATACCTTCAAATAATGCAATCCTATGCATGGACTGTCGTGAGGTTTATTTGTTGGCGTGTTGCAAAAACTAGGATCTAAGATCTTCACAACTTCAATGGACAATCATGCTAGAGTCTTAAAAAATAAAGAATATACTAATAGTTTCAGTCGAATGCTGGAATTGCTTGCATGGTTTCCTTGTCAATTCACTGTGAGATAAAATGTATAATGTGATAGCTAATGCTTTCTTTAGGGTGGTCCTTGTTGAGCCATACAATGCAAATCATGCTAGAGATCAATGATATGAATGTGTTGCATTGTTTCCAATATATCATAGTTTGCTCACCTTTTTGATGCCAGTTGCACGACTGTATTTAAACTAATTTTAAAGTACCTTTCCATATTTGTTCTTTAACGTCACAAACATGGAAAGACCTTTAATACTCTTTTTATGATTGTATTATTATTCTATTGCGGGTTTAGTAATCAATGCAAAATAGGATACTCCAAAAAAATCAAATCAGTTCTTTTGTAAAAAAACCAATGCGAGTTTCTGATGCTCAATCGTTGAAGCCTTTCATCCCGTAGAAAATATGATTTATGAACTAATGTCAGATGATTTGAAGTGTTCTGTTTACAAATTGAACTAGTCAACCTTGTTTGCTTTTAATGCTTCTTTGCATAGCATACAGAGCATTAATCATTGTTTATGCTCCACATCATATTCTGACGGCTATGGCTTTTCCTGAATCAAGGTTGCTCGGATGCTTACTATCAAAAGGGAGAGGGAGATTGAACAAGGAATAAATAAAAGGCTATCAAGGAAGCTTGACAAAAAATGGAAGAGGGGCATTGTGGTCAGGCCTCCTCCATCTTTGAAGAAGAAGCAAGAGGAAGACCAGAAAGCAACAGAGACCAAAAAATCTGCATAGGTTCATACCCTGAATCCCTGCAACTACATATATTGTATCATTCAGTCAATTTTTGGTTTCCATGTGATCCGGATAGTCTCCTAGCTTTCACTATTGAATTTCCAATATTATTTCTTGTTCTCTGTTCGTTGGAAGAGTTGGAACAGGCCAGCCTTCTTTTTATTGACATTTTCAATTAAATTTCTGTTTATGAATTCTCTCTATCTAATTTGATAATTTCCTTCGCTCTGAAATGCTCTGAAATAAGGCATTCCTGTCATTCTCCCTCATCATTTATAACTTGTTTTGGTCATAACCTGCTGATTACGGCTTGCTCTAAGGAATTTTCATATCAATGAAAGCTAGCTGTATTTACTACAACGAAAAAAACAACATCAAGCCTTTATCGCACTATGTGGGGTCAACTACATGAATCTTTTTTCTCCATTGTGTCCTATTAAGAGTCAAATTCTCATTTAAATATAATAAAAAGGTCATTTTTAATATTTTCTAAATAAGTTTTTTTTAAGTCTACCTCTACCTCTCTTAACATAGGCCAAATGTAATACATCTACTCCCCTAACCGGGTCATCAAAAGGCCGACTGTTTATGTGACCAAACCATCTAAGGAGACTCTCTTTAATCTTATTTGCCACTGGAGCTACTCCAACCTTTTCACGTATATATTTGTTTCACATTCTATCTCTAAGAGTAAATCCACTCATCCACCTGAGCATCATATTCTCTGCAACACTTAACTTAATTGTATGCTTCTTTTTTAATGGCCTACATTTTTCACCATAAAATATTGTAGGTCTCATCACCATCTTATAGAATTTTCTCTCAAGTTTGAGGGGTACTTTTCTATCACACAACAGACCCAATGGATTCCTCCAATTCAACCATCCAACTTGAATTCTATTAATAATATTCCCCATCTATTTTCACCATCACTTTAGATAATAGGCCCGAAATATCTAAAACGTGTACTCTTATTAATGACTTGATTACCCAAAGACACAATCCCCCAATTAGATCTATTACTACTAAGTTTAAACTCCATGTATTCGATTTTAGAACTACTCAAATAAAAATCTTTAGACTTTGAGGTTGACCTCCATAAGTCAAGTTTAGTGTTAGGCCGGCTAAATCGGTCCAACCTGGACCGGTCCTGTTTTACTCCAAGCGGAACCAGGGAAAGGGAGAGGGCGGAAGCCCTGTGGGCCCCAGCTTGCGTTAAATCAAGTTTTGGGAGGGAAAAATTTGAATTAGGGATTTTTTAGGGAATTTGTAAATTTCCTTTTTCTTTAATTAAGGGTTAATGTGAGAATTAGGGTTTCATCGTGAATTTGAAAGAGAATTTGTGATCCTCTTGGAAGCGTGGGCTCTAGTATTCTTGGCTAGAGATTTTGGAGAGTTATTCTTCCTCTCGAATTGAAGAATATTGTATTGTTGCTGTTTTTATTCATCTTCTAGTGGAATACAAGTTGTTTTCTTTGATTTTCTTCATATTTCTCTTCAATTTTCTCTATTTTTCCACTGATTTGGGCTGTTTTCCTGCTGTAAACAGCAGCTCCTTTGCTCTTGCTTCATCAATTTGGGTTGGGATTGCTTGCGAACTTAAGTATTACCTTAGGGTTACTTGCGAACTCAAGTACTTCCTATCATTTACCTTCAACTCCCTCTATAGTCTAATCAATAAGAAGAATATCATAAGCAAAAAGCATACCCACATACTCCTGCAAATATGTAGTAAAAACATCCATGACTAAAGCAAAAAGATAAGGGCTTAAAGCCGATCCTTGATGTAATTCAACTGAAATAGGAAAATACTTGGTCCAACCTCCTTGTGTTTGAACATAAGTAACAACTCTTGCATACATATCCTTAATGACCTGAGTATAAGCGTTATTAATCTCTTTTTTTCTAAAACTCTTCGTTTTATTTCTCTTGAAATTTTATAATAAGTTTTCTCAAAATAAATAAATATCATATGTAGATCCTTCTTATTCTTCATATACTTCTCCATCAAAACTCTAAATAAATGTATAGCTTTCATAGTAGACCTACTCGGCATTAATCCAAATTGATTTTGAGAAAAAAATAGTATCACACTGTAACCTATGCTCAATAACTATGTCCTAAAGTTTTAAAGTATGACACATTAACTTAATTTCTCTATAATTCGCATACTTTTGTGCATCATATTTATTCTTAAAAATAGAAATCAATACACTCCTCCACTCATATGATATTTTTTAGTCTTCAAAATAATTTTGAAATTCGTAAGCCACAAAATTCCTTCATCTCTTAACTACATCTCTATTGGAATATCATCAAGTCCAATAGCTTTTATGCATTTCATTTTCTTTAACAACTCTCTAACTTCAATTTTACTAATAAGTTGATAAAAAATCTATATTTTCGTTTAGGGTGCTAAGGTCACTAATGTTAATCGTATTCTCACAATCTTTATTAAAAATTTATCAAAATATCTCATCCACATAGGGGTGTAAGTGAGCCAAGCCGGCTCGTGAGCCAGCTCAAGCTTGACTCATTAACTAGCTCGCGAGCCAAACTTATTCAGCTTCGAGCTCAAGCAAAATTTCGAGCTCGTTGGATTATTAAGCTCAAGTTCGATCTAGCTTATGCTCGATTCGATTACTCGTGAGCTGGCTTGAGTGTGCAGGCGGGAGGGCAATCGGTCGCATGCAAAAGATGAAAGAGTGGGAAGACGAAATAGCAGGGGAAGTAGGATCGCACGCAAGTGTGATGGAAGCTCGGACTCGAGAAGCGAAATTGTGGGTAGGCAGGAAGACAAAATCGCGGGCTAGCGGGCCGGCATGAAGCAAAATCGCGGGTGGGCGAGAAGACAAAATCACGGGCTCAGGCGGGCAAGACTAAATCCTGAGCGGGATGGACGCGAAATTGGAGCTTGAACCTTCGAATCAAGTGGCTCGACATGCTGATTTCAGTGGCATGATCCGAGCTCGAGGTTGCCTTCTGAGCTTGACTCGAGTTCAAACTCAGGATTTGGTTCTTGAGTCGAGCTCGAGTTAGGCCTGACCTGAATTCGACTCGACTCGTTTACACCCCTACATCCACCTTTGTTGAATATCATTTTCTAATAAAAACACTTTTTGATATTCATTCTTAATGTACTTCACTTGAACTAAATCCTTCTTCCTTCTCTTTGTTTGACTAACATATACATACATCTTTTGCTCTCCTTAGTATCAATATATTATATAAATCATTAAAAGCTAATTTTTTTTTCATCACATCATTAAAAGTCTAGAGCAAGGGATCGTGTTGCGGTGCAGGCTAGTTTCCGGGTCAACCTGAACCCGACCCAATTTTATAAAAGGGTCGACAAACGAAACCCAAACCCGATCCGTTTGGCAAACAGGTTGACCTAACCCGGAATTTTTCGGGTTGGGTTCGGTCGGGGTTAGGTTTGGGTCGGATCTTGGTCAGATTTTAGGTCGGATTAAATATTGACACCCCTACACCTTCGATTATGCGAGGGCTAAATTACTTTCCTCTTATGTAAACAATCTGGAAAAAAAGGTTGTCTTCTGATTTAGGGAGCTATCCGTGCAAAAATATTGTTGGCTTACACCAGCATTATTTATAGCTCTTGAATTAATCCAAGGGATAAGGTTATGCTACTCTTTTTTGAGAACAACTATTGAGTTTGGTTCAGAAAATAAGTGTCAGCCTTGGATTAAAATTTGGTATTCACGTGTAAAGTAGAAATGGGATGAAGGTTTTTGTTAAGAAAGATAGAGGAATATCTAAAAAGATTTGGTTATAAAGTATTAAAAAAATATTTTTTCTAAAAAAATTAGATTTAAATGAGAATTTAGCTTTTCATTGGTCACAATGAAGAAAAAAGATTCATATAGCCGACTCCACATAGTAAGATAAAAACTTATTGTTGTTTTTATTGTACGTAAACTAGAAATAACTTATCTAACTTAGATGGCAATATAGTTTCAAATGAGAAGAAAGCCTACATTACATTTCTACCTTCTTTCTCTTTCTACCCTGTTTGATTCATCTTTCATTGATGGAGTTAAAATAATTTATCCTCTTTATTTTTTAGATGATAATTAGACAATAACTGCCATCATTAGCTTCATTATTAGTCTTAATTTGTTTTCATAGGATCAAATTTTTATGTATCCTATTTTTTCATTCATTCATGCTGAGTATAGTATGATCTATCAGAACTTTTTGTGCATTATCTCTACTCAAATTATCTTATCTAGATCCTTATTTTACTTCTAATTTTCTAACATTCAATGATCGAATCGAAACTGAGGGGAGTGAAATTATTTAATATAAATTTATGAGCAAAGTTCTCACGTAGTCACGTTTATAGCTATTAGGTGAAGCAGAGGTATAAGAAGTGAGACTCTTCAAGGGAAACCCCTCTCTCTCTCTAGTTCTCACCCTCCCTGATGGGGACATCAGATCTTCTTGGAGAGTTTACCAGAGACGCGGCCGTCGATCTACGGCCACGATCGAGTCTTTATATTTTTGAGTCGATGTATTTTATTTTCATGCATTTTATTATTTGCTTATGTGTATGTTAGTATTTCCCGTCGTACCCTTTTTTTTATGGGAGTTGTCATGTGTAAGCCTAAGGGCAATGGTGTCATTTTATTTTGGAGTCTTTTGTATGAGGCTATTTAAAAGCCCCTTTGTTTTATTTTCAAGGTTAATGAATGATTGCTTATTACAAAAGATCTTCTTCTTGCATAAGTATTGAGAGAGAGAGCTTGAGAGCTCTAATGGAGAGAGTTCCCTAGGAGAGGGAGAAACGCGCACTACCCACCAACCTAGATAAGTCGGGTTCGTGGTTCCATCCTCATATCTCTTTCTTTCTTCCCTCCTTATTCTACCTCACAAAGCCGTCAGAGCTCCACCACCTAACCGAAATTCCCTTTTCTCCCTCATCATCTCACGGCTAGGCAATCATCACCCGAATCCCCTTGTTGCCGCCTTCTTCAACACCTCCATAGCCGCCGGCCACCTCCCCAATTCTTTCAATCCTTAGTTTCCTAATTAGGTTGGAGACTAAAGTTGGAAAATTCTGAAATTCAAATTAATTTAAATTTGAATTCAAAATTCTTTCCTAATTTAACTCCCCTATTTTAGGAAAGTTTCTAATTTCATGAAATATGAAATTCAAATTCATTTGGATTTGAATAAATACTTTCCTAATCCATACACCTAAATTAGGATGCTATAATTCTCCCATTAAATGCCCTTTTACTCATCATTGCCGCCGGCCCCCTTATAGGGATCAATTAGGATTTGTTTCCTAATTCCTCCCTAAGTTCTTTGGAAATATTTCCAATTCCCCTCTTCCCCTTAGCCGAAATTTATCTCTCCCATAATTCCTCAATCAATTTACTTAATCTAAGTAATTGCTTAAGGAAACCTAGTCTCACCCTCTCAGCTACCCACCGCCTCCCCTCTCTCTCCCACCGCCACTTTCCCTCTTCCTAATTTATTTCCTAAGTCAGAATTTGACTTCAGGAAATCAATTCTCCTATTGCTGCAGCCCGCCAACTCCATACCCTGCTTGCCGCCTCTCTCTCCCACCGCCACTTTCCCTCTTCAAGCCAAGGCATTGCATACCGTGAGCTCCCTCCCGTCAAGCCCCTCTCCTTCACCAAATAATCTGAGATTTCTCTCAGATTTCTGGAGGAAATCTGAGTACAAATTCAGGTTTTGGAATCAACACTTGGAAGTAGGCCCCAACCCATATTCAAGAGACGTATCATAGTTTGCTTCGACGGAAGTCATAGACGAAGGCGTTGGAGACGTCAAGTGGGAGATCTCCGTGTCTCCTTAAGCAAAGGTTCTTCTTTCCATTTGCGTTTTATTTCTTCTAAATCTAAATTCTCATTGGATGATTATAATTACGAAAGCGCCTTTGATTGCTCTTGCCAAGCCTAGTCATTTGTAGGAACTGAGTGTACTCTTCTATGCATCCTACATCTCGTTGTTAGATTAGGGATTTAACTTGACAACTACTATTATGTATTGCTTCTATTTTCTTAGTTATCGTGATAGTTCAAACTTGGAGCATGTTATTTAGCCTACGCAATTGATCCCCTCGATTGTTTTAATTGCCGTTTGAACATTGCTTGTAATTTTGTCCCGAAATTGTTCTAATCTATTAGTTGTGCAATGACCACATGAATCCATAAGCATATCATTTAATTAGTCCTGCATCATCTGGTATCAGAGCATGGTTTGCTCTAGTTTTGCATGCTAGACTTCATCCTAGGAGTTATTTCAATTAGCGTATCTTGTTGTTGCATGTATGCCATCAGTTATATTGATTTATTTACATGTTATGCTTGCTGTCCACTGTTTTTCTGCATGCATTTAGGGGTCGTTAAGCGTGTTCACTACTCATTTAATTGCTGTCCTTAAGCTACCCACATCACTAGTTGTCTAGGTGACTTAACCTTTCTTTGTAGTTTGCTGTCCATGAGTTTCCAGCACCATTTAGAGTCCCGTTAGAGTGTTTTTCCCTACTGTAGTTTGCTGTCCACTTCCTAGAAAACCCTCTAAGTATCCCTTTGTGTTTAGGAATGGACCCGGAACAACTAGGAAGGACCTTAGACCTCTTGGTATGTCAAATGAACACTATTAGCCAGCAACTCAAGGAAAACCAAGCGGATCTAGCTGAGCTTCGTAGGAACACCACCGAAAGATTCGATACACTTGAGCGAACTAGAGACCACCCTACTCCTTACACCCCATCTAGACCCACTTCTATGTATGGGGATGAAACCTACCCGGATGAGAGGCCACATCGGGCTAATCATCGAGCTCACTATCATGGACATGATCCACATCATGATCCTGATTTGGATGAGAGGCATCACCGTGCCAATCATCGTGCTACCTAGCACGGCCATGATCCCGATGCACCACTTATGAAGAACATTAAAGTTGATGCTCCTACCTTTGATGGCACCCTCGATCCCCAGCTCTTCCTGGACTGGGTCAAAGGTATGGATAGTTTCTTTAAGTGGTATGATATTTCTGAGGCCAGGAAGGTTAGTTTTGCTGCCATGAAGCTTACGGGTAGGGCGAGCCAGTTTTGGGCGAATTTAGAGAGTCTTAGGGAGGATAGGAATGAGTACCCTATTGTAGACTGGTTGTCCATGAAGCGGGAACTCAAACAGAAGTACTTGCCCTCGTCGTACTTCCCCCGCCTATTGGACAGGTGGAATAGGTTGACCCAAGGCAACAAACCAGTGAAGGAGTACATCGCCTCGTTTGATGACTTCTTGATTAGATGCAAAGGGGAGACCTCTACCACCCCCGCGCAAATCTTATCTATGTTTCGAACCGGGTTGCGTGAGGATTTACGCAATGAGTTGTTTGCCCGGAACGTCACTACATTGGAAAATGCCTACAGCTTAGTGCTTGATCTAGAGGAGTCTCGTTCTCAGCACCCGAGTCGTTCCCATGATTCTAGACCATCGTATAGATCAGCCGGTAGTTCCACCCCGCACCCTCCTGTTTCACGACCCACTCCGGGGAGCACGACCCGACCACCCACGGGTCCACCTGCACCTAGATCTGATTTTAGAAGTAAACCTCCCACCCCGGATGCCCCTCGGTCCAGTCCCGGGACCAAGTGTTTTCGATGCCAGGGGTATGGGCATATCGCTTCTCAGTGCTCCAGTCCTTATAAGGTTTCGATTGTTGAGGAGATGACTGAGGACGATCTCGAGCCCGAGGTTGATCAGATCCATCAAGTCGAGGAAGAAGGCGAATACTTCGAGGAGGAGGACGACACTACGGTCCTCAATTGCCTTCAAAAGCCGGATACTTCTCCCATCTGCGTGGTGAGATGTGCACTATCACACCCGACACCCACTGATGACTGGCGTAGGACCACGATTTTCCATACCTACACCAAAATCAAAGACAAGAACTGTAAAGTCATAGTGGATAGTGGTAGTTGCATTAATGATGTTTCCTCCAGCATGGTATCCCAGTTAGGTCTGTCTGCCGTTCCTCACCCCAACCCGTATAAGGTATCTTGGGTCAACTCCAATGCCTTGGAGGTGAAGGAACGAAGCCACGTACCAATCTCCTTTGCCACTTATAAGGAGAATGTCTGGTGCGATGTGTTGGCTA
The DNA here is from genome assembly GCA_016618105.1 of Dendrobium huoshanense. Taxonomy (NCBI): domain Eukaryota; kingdom Viridiplantae; phylum Streptophyta; class Magnoliopsida; order Asparagales; family Orchidaceae; genus Dendrobium; species Dendrobium huoshanense. Next base: position 38,363,186 of record CM028350.1, on the reverse strand, counting down.
TGAATGTTGGGCAAATCTTGCTAGGTCGCCCCTGGATCTACGATAACGATGTCCACATTTATGGGCGTTCAAACACCTGCGTGTTTGAACATGCTGGCAAAAAGATTAAGCTTTTGCCATCACAGCCCCGGGTTACGGATGCCACGAAATCCAACCCGGCCAAATCTAAAAAGGGCGTGAACCTTGTCACCGCCAAGGTTCTGATTACTGAGTTTGCCCAAGGCGCCCCTCTGTTTGCCTTAGTTGGCCGTGAGATTTCCACTGAATCTGACGAGCCCATTCCTGAGGAGGTACAGCCTATTTTAGGACAGTATGCTGATGTCTTTCCCGATGATCTCCCCGATCAGTTACCACCACTTAGAGACATCCAGCATGCTATAGACTTCGTCCCTGGAGCTTCCCTTCCAAACCTGCCACACTATCGCATGAACCCCACGGAACATGCTGAGCTTAAAAAGCAGGTTGACGAATTACTGCAGCGAGGTTTCATTAAGGAGAGTCTTAGTCCCTGCGCGGTGCCGGCCCTTCTTACACCGAAGAAGGACGGAACTTGGAGAATGTGTGTTGATAGCCGTGCTATCAACAAGATCACCGTCAAATATCGATTCCCCATTCCGAGGCTCGATGACATGCTCGATATGATGACGGGTGCAACATTGTTCTCCAAAATTGATCTTAAAAGTGGGTACCACCAGATCCGGATCCGACCCGGTGATGAGTGGAAAACTGCCTTCAAGACTAAGGATGGTCTTTATGAGTGGTTAGTCATGCCATTTGGGCTCAGTAACGCCCCTAGCACCTTTATGAGAATCATGACTCAAGTGCTGCGTCCGTTTATGGGAAAGTTTGTCGTCGTCTACTTTGACGACATTCTTATTTACAGTCATTCCATTAGTCAGCACTTGGACCACTTAAGGCAAGTTTGTGAGGTCTTAAGGAAGGAGCAATTATATGCCAATCCTAAGAAATGCACCTTCATAGTAGATCGCGTCATCTTCCTGGGCTTCATCGTATCAGCCCAAGGGGTTTCCGCTGACCCCGAGAAGGTGAGGGCCATTGTAGAGTGGCCTATCCCTCAGACTATCCGGGAAGTCCGCAGCTTCCACGGATTAGCCACCTTCTATAGGAGATTCATACGGAACTTCAGCACAATTGTTTCTCCTATCACTGACTGCCTGAAGAAGGGTGATTTCCACTGGATCTCAGCCGCCACTAGAGCTTTTGATGAGATTAAGCAGAAAATGGTGGAAGCCCCAGTGATGCGACTTCCTGATTTCTCCAAAGTCTTCGAAGTAACTTGCGATGCTTCGGGGGTCAGAATTGGAGGAGTCCTTTCCCAGGAATGTCACCCAGTAGCTTACTTCAGTGAAAAATTGAACGATATCCGGCAACGTTATTCTACTTATGACAAAGAGTTCTACGCTGTGATCCAATCACTTCGTTATTGGCGACATTACTTGCTCCCGCAAGAATTCGTCATTTTCTCGGATCACGAAGCTCTGCGTTATATCAACTCCCAAAAGAAATTGAATGCACGCCACGGTCGATGGGTTGAGTTCCTTCAGGAGTACACGTACACCCTTAGACATAAGGCGGGAGTTGAAAATAAAGTTGCCGATGCTCTCAGTCGTCGTATGATGACCACCACCGAGATGAGAGCAGAAGTCGTGGGTTTTGACCAAATAAAGAGGGATTATTTGGAATGCCCCGACTTCAAGGAAACCTACACTCTCTTGTCCACTGGCAGCACGCGCTTGGTGGACGATTTCCTACTGGAGGATGGTTATCTTTTCAAAGCCCAGAGGCTTTGCATCCCGAGTACCTCCCTTAGGGAATTTTTGGTCTGGGAACTCCACGCCGGAGGCCTCGCTGGGCACTTCGGACGGGACAAGACTATCGAAGCCGTGGAGTACCGTTTCTTTTGGCCCAGCCTTAAGAGAGATGTTGGTCGGCTGGTCAGCCGGTGTCACACCTGCCAACTGGCCAAGCAACGTAAGCAGAACACTGGTCTTTACACACCCTTACCTGTCCCCAGTTGTCCTTGGCAGGACGTTAGTATGGACTTTATCTTAGGCCTGCCCAAGACACTCCGTAGGCACGATGCTATTTGTGTGGTAGTTGACCGGTTTTCCAAAATGGCACATTTCATTCCATGTTCTAAAACATCCGATGCCTCCCACATCGCGAAGTTGTACTTCAATGAGGTCGTCCGTTTACATGGTTTGCCCAAAACCATTGTCTCGGATAGGGATGTGAAATTCACTAGCTATTTCTGGAAAACCCTGTGGATGAAAATGGGCACCAAACTTCACTTTTCCACTGCTTTTCACCCACAGACTGATGGTCAGACCGAGGTAGTCAATAGGAGTCTGGGTAATTTATTGCGGTCCTTGGTTGGTGAACACATTAGAGACTGGGATTCCATCCTTCCTACTGCTGAGTTTGCTTATAATAATTCAATTAACCGAACCACGGGTCGAAGTCCTTCTGAAATTGTATACGGGTTCAAACCTAGACAGCCGTTAGACCTGATTCCCATGAGTTCTAGGTATAGGATCTCTGAGTCTGCATCAGCATTCGCATCTCATTTGCATGAACTTCATAAAGACATTGCACAACAAATTGAAAAGAATAATCAGGAATATAAATTACATGCAGATTTAAAACGGCGATTTAAAACTTTTGAGGTTGGTGATTTTGTTATGGTGCGGATTCGTCCGGAACGGTTCCCTCCAGGAACAGTTAAGAAATTACATGCAAAGAGTGCTGGACCTTTCAAGATCCTTAAGAAAATTAATGACAATGCTTATATAGTAGATCTGCCTGCAGATTTCAATATAAATCCCTCTTTTAACATAGAAGACTTAGTGGCATACGAAGGTCCTGATTTTAACCCCCAAAATCCACTTTCAAAACAGCCTTGTGTGAACCCACCCTGTGAGATCCCAAACCTACCTCCACTACCAAATATTCCCAAATCTCCTATGGCAGAGCAAGTGGAGGCAGTCTTAAGTGATGAGATCATATCCACAAGGGAAGGAGGACGAAGAAGATATTTGATCAGGTGGAAAGGAAAGCCCGAGTCAGAGGATACGTGGCTAGATCGTGAGGAGTTACAGCAGATTGACCCAGATGCACTAGAGATCTACGAGAGCGCCAGAGATTCTTACTCGACGGAGTCGAGCTTTCTTCCACCCCGGGAGAATGATGGGGACATCAGATCTTCTTGGAGAGTTTATCAGAGACGCGGCCGTCGATCTACGGCCACGATCGAGTCTTTATATTTTTGAGTCGATGTATTTTATTTTCATGCATTTTATTATTTGCTTATGTGTATGTTAGTATTTCCCGTCGTACCCTTTTTTTTATGGGAGTTGTCATGTGTAAGCCTAAGGACAATGGTGTCATTTTATTTTGGAGTCTTTTGTATGAGGCTATTTAAAAGCCCCTTTGTTTTATTTTCAAGGTTAATGAATGATTGCTTATTACAAAAGATCTTCTTCTTGCATGAGTATTGAGAGAGAGAGCTTGAGAGCTCTAATGGAGAGAGTTCCCTAGGAGAGGGAGAAACGCGCACTACCCACCAACCTAGATAAGTCGGGTTCGTGGTTCCATCCTCATATCTCTTTCTTTCTTCCCTCCTTATTCTACCTCACAAAGCCGTCAGAGCTCCACCACCTAACCGAAATTCCCTTTTCTCCCTCATCATCTCACGGCTAGGCAATCATCACCCGAATCCCCTTGTTGCCGCCTTCTTCAACACCTCCATAGCCGCCGGCCACCTCCCCAATTCTTTCAATCCTTAGTTTCCTAATTAGGTTGGAGACTAAAGTTGGAAAATTCTGAAATTCAAATTAATTTAAATTTGAATTCAAAATTCTTTCCTAATTTAACTCCCCTATTTTAGGAAAGTTTCTAATTTCATGAAATATGAAATTCAAATTCATTTGGATTTGAATAAATACTTTCCTAATCCATACACCTAAATTAGGATGCTATAATTCTCCCATTAAATGCCCTTTTACTCATCATTGCCGCCGGCCCCCTTATAGGGATCAATTAGGATTTGTTTCCTAATTCCTCCCTAAGTTCTTTGGAAATATTTCCAATTCCCCTCTTCCCCTTAGCCGAAATTTATCTCTCCCATAATTCCTCAATCAATTTACTTAATCTAAGTAATTGCTTAAGGAAACCTAGTCTCACCCTCTCAGCTACCCACCGCCTCCCCTCTCTCTCCCACCGCCACTTTCCCTCTTCCTAATTTATTTCCTAAGTCAGAATTTGACTTCAGGAAATCAATTCTCCTATTGCTGCAGCCCGCCAACTCCATACCCTGCTTGCCGCCTCTCTCTCTCCCACCGCCACTTTCCCTCTTCAAGCCAAGGCATTGCATACCGTGAGCTCCCTCCCGTCAAGCCCCTCTCCTTCACCAAATAATCTGAGATTTCTCTCAGATTTCTGGAGGAAATCTGAGTACAAATTCAGGTTTTGGAATCAACACTTGGAAGTAGGCCCCAACCCATATTCAAGAGACGTATCATAGTTTGCTTCGACGGAAGTCATAGACGAAGGCGTTGGAGACGTCAAGTGGGAGATCTCCGTGTCTCCTTAAGCAAAGGTTCTTCTTTCCATTTGCGTTTTATTTCTTCTAAATCTAAATTCTCATTGGATGATTATAATTACGAAAGCGCCTTTGATTGCTCTTGCCAAGCCTAGTCATTTGTAGGAACTGAGTGTACTCTTCTATGCATCCTACATCTCGTTGTTAGATTAGGGATTTAACTTGACAACTACTATTATGTATTGCTTCTATTTTCTTAGTTATCGTGATAGTTCAAACTTGGAGCATGTTATTTAGCCTACGCAATTGATCCCCTCGATTGTTTTAATTGCCGTTTGAACATTGCTTGTAATTTTGTCCCGAAATTGTTCTAATCTATTAGTTGTGCAATGACCACATGAATCCATAAGCATATCATTTAATTAGTCCTGCATCACTCCCTCACTATTTTTTTACTATATTAGGGAGAGAAGCCTACTTTCTATTTCCACTAGATTGTTTCATATTTCATTGAAGGAGTTAAAATTGTTTTCCCTCGTTTTGTTTGGATGATAATAGTTAGGAGATCACTGTCAGCATTAGCTTCAATATTAGTCTCAACTTATTTTGGTAGGAACCCTTTCATGTATTTGTTATAGAATCACGATTCTTAAGAAGTAAGCCATCAAATTTCGAGTGTCATGCCGATTATGCCTCATGCCCTCCTTGCATGAGGTTCTTCCCTCTTTGTGTAGCACTTTAAGTCTGAAAGATAGTACAACCTAACAACATGAGATATAATGAATAGTTTAATCTAAACTTTTAAGATAAACTTTAATAATCAAGATTAATTAAACCCATTTTATAGTTATGAGAAAGTTTCATATACAAGTAATTACAAATATAATATATAAAAGTAAATATAGATAAATAAATAATATTAATGCATCAATAAAGTCAATAACAAGAGTTTAATATGAAAACAACTACTAAAATGTAAACGAGAGGAGCAACAATATAAACAAAGACTATTCAAATTCCACAGAAGTGCTAGTACAAACTACAATAAAAAAGTATAAAAGACAAGTCAATGGTGCATACAATGTGAATAATAAAAGATGTACATTATATAATATAATTGTAGTGTAATGAATATTATTAAGTAGGGGTGTCAATTTTTGACATGATCTGAAAATCCGATCCGAAAAATCCATTTTATGGTCGACTTGTTTAACAATTGAGTTGGGTTTGGTTTTAATTACCTAGTGGCCTCGCCTGCTCTGTGCTCATCTGGGTCAATGGGTGGGGGTTGGGTTGACCCGGGTTTGGGGCGGGTTGCACATGGTTAAGATTTTTAACCTGTTTGTGTAATCGGGTCCGGTTCACATCGGATCAATTGAGGGCGGGTTAGTTTCGGATTGGATCCGAATCCAACTCGAAATCCCATTTTGACACCCCCTATATTAAGTCACCGGGTTAAAAATATTACACGACATAAAAAAACATAAGTGTCATCTGTCATAAGATAATTTATATTATCATATTCATATGTGACGTTTATATATATATAAGAGGATTCATCAGACCTTTATTATACCATCTTTATATCTATATATATCTATAATTTATTTAGTTAAGGCACCCTAAAATTGATGAGATATGCACAAACCTATGATGCATCGACACTCTGCTTAAAGAGGGTATGCAGTGTCGGACACGTGTTGGACATGGATACGGCATGGACACGTGTCCGACACGGCATTGGAGTGTCGCAATTTAAAAAATTAAAATTAAAATCGGACATGCGTGCCAGACACGTGTGTCCAGTTATTAAATGATAAAATCGTCCATTCTATTTAGCCTTTTCCGCAAACGAGAAGCCATTTTTTTTCGATCTACGAAAGAAATCTTCTAGGGCGGATCGGGAGAGCTCGCAGTCGACGCCAAACGGAGCCCGCTGCCTTCGCCTCCCGTTCCTTTGTCATCTCTGCTCGAGCCGAGGCCAAGCAGAGCTCGTCTTTCCCATTCCTTCATTCTTGCGTGATTTCTGCGGTCATCCAAGGCAAAGTTTGCAATCAAAGCCAAACAGAGCACCTTCTGCGCGCAAGAGAGCCAAGACCTGTAAGTGGATTTCGTCATTTCTTCTCTTCATTGTTGAAAAACCTAATGTACATGCTCGGTACCACTCAGTACATGCTCGGTACCGCTAGGTACATGCTCGGTACCGCTCAGTACATGCTCGGTACTGCTCAATATGTGCTCGGTACTGCTCAATATGTGCTCGGTACTGCTAGGTACATACTCGGTACCACTCGGTATCTTCCCATACAAACAACTTACGAACTTTAAAAACAAGTATAACTATAATTACCATGGCAAGGTCGAACCCCTCCATGGGGTAGAGCCCCCTTGGACCCCCGACAGACCGGTATATTGTTGTATTCATGTTGCCTTATTATTATGATATTTTGATTTCACTTCATATCAATTTAATTTAATGTATTCATATGTATGATTGATTTGTTAGCAAAATGAGCTCTGCTGCTGGCGGGAGTGGATTAGGTGAAGGTTCAAAAGAGTCATCTGTAGAAACGGATAAGCCGTTATGGATTCATGTTACAAAGTTAGGAAAAACATTTGAAGGAGGAGGGATTGTGTCATTCAAATGCAATTATTGTGGTGGACCTTCATGTTGTACTAAATGGTTTTTTGCTTATATTTTTGTGATTGTATTAGACATTTTGTACTAAACATCTTTATGTTATAAGCTAAACAAGTTATCATGAAATTGATTTATTATTGCTTGTCATTTTTACTATAATCTCATCTTAATTTCTATATATTATATTAAAAAATTATTATGCCGTGTCCACGCCACATCCGTGTCCTATATTTTTAAAAATTGCCGTTTCCCGTATCCGTGTCATGTCGTATCCGTGTCGCCGTGTCTGTGTCGGTGCATCATAGGCACAAACTCATGAAAATCAACTGATTTTCAATAGATTTATCGCTCTGTTGATTTGTCAGTCAGATATTCAATATCCTAAAAATTCTATTAAGCTAGACATTAGTTACAAATAGATATATTTTTATATTATACATTAATATTTAACATAAATTTTATAATTGATATGACCAATATTAGTTTTATAATAAAATAGAATTTGCATGGATAAAACTTATATTTTTTTGAGCAATTTGTTTGAAAATAAATCTAAAGGAGGCGATATGATACACAATGCTATTGGAGTTCATGAAGGCCAAGAAGGTGACCATCAACCACAACTATATAATCTAATGTTTAATACAGTAGGTCTTGGCCCTCCAACGAGTTAAAGCAAAACAAGGAAAACAAATTGTGATGCGATTTGTGTCACGATAAGCTTAATAGATCTTGAATATATGCTGAGTTTAGTGCTATATAATATTCAAGAGCTGCACCAATTTCAACGTAAATTAAAGGGCTATTAAGCCCAATTTTATCAAAATGCTTCGTAATGCTATTTTTTTTATTAATGAGGAAACTCTAAATGAAACAAGCAGAACGTAAGAACATAAAGTATCATAGTAGGACCAAATCATACTCTGGCTAGAATCATGAAATAGTTTTATTTATTTACAAGTGATAATTAGTCATAAAAAATAGAGCCATAATCCAAAGGAGAGATTCAAATCATTAAAAAATAGAGCCATATTCTTTCTTTTATCAAGACAAATGGGAGATTTGTCTTTACATGCCCAATAATATTTAAATTTGGAAGAGCATGACATCTATTCAATGTCTAAACATTTTAGTTAGGGGCTATTTGGTTGGATTTTAAGTGGGTGTTAAGTATTCTAAATGTATTGTTTTGAAAATTTTGGTGTTTGGTCAGATGAAAAATGAATGCAAAATGAAATAAATGTAGTGTAAAACATTATAATTCATTTTTGAAGTAAATTAAACTCGCCCAATTTTGAGCGAGAACGATTTACACGACTGCCGTCGGTCGCCTCCATTTTCCTTCGGCCACCATTGATAGCCATCTCCACCAGCCTCCAGCCACCACCGTCACCACCGCTAACCACCATCGCCTCCACCAGCCGCCAGCAACCGCCGCCTCTACCAACATTCAGTAACCGCCACCAGCCGCCCCCACTTGCTGCCGGTTGCGGAGGACCATCATTGCTGTTGGCTACAACCGGCCACCCGCTATCGACCATCGCCGCTGCCACTTGTCGGTCATTACTATCTTTATACTTTTTAATACATTCATTTTAATTCAATTAAAAAAAAACATTCATCTGAATTTACTTTACACTTATCCAAATAACTCCAAAGTATTCCTTTTACTCTACATGCCTTTTACACAATATTTCTTTTTTAGTCAACCAAACATCCCCTAAATCAAAATGCCCCTAGTTATATTTATATCCTAAAATATAGGAGGGATGATGGTGTTATGCCAAGGTTATGAAAACTGGACTAGACAATGAATCGGAAGCAAGGAAGGGTTTATGGTTCGATGGTTCAATCGGGGCTGAATCAAAATCGAACTAGATGATGTATTAAATACTAATTATATTAAGAAATAATTAATTTTAAAGCTAAAAATACACTGGGTAATAAACATATACCACACATGACCGCTAAAGAGGATGTAATAACATATAATTTTTCTATGCTGGATCTTGCCTAGGTTCATCAGCAGCTATTTTTGTTGAATTGCATTTAATGCCCAGCCAAAATGTAACAATTTTTCTTTCGTCAAGTGATATAAAATTTAAACAACAAGCATGAAAACTAGAAAGTCTACTACAATGCAATATACTACCAGGTACTTCTGAACCATGCCGTCATAGTTGGGAAATTATTCTGTGCGGAAGTTGAACCCCGTCTGAATATCTAAGCCTGCGGCTCAGTAACGTGACTTAGTACCGCGGCTCGGTATTGCTGACGTGACTCATTATAATTGGTATCCAGATATAGAGTTGCGTTCGACATCTGCACAGAATAATCTCTCCATAGTTGGTGGGCAAACTAGTAGAAACATCACTGGCGGTAATATCAATGTTTTGCCTGGCGAGAGACTCGCCATTCTTTGGATGCTCCTTCAAAGAAAAAGCTTGATTTATTGATTCAAGCAGAAAAAACTAATTTGCTCTGAACGAAAGCAGGTAGAATAAATATACTTCTGCAAAAAACGCATCGCACATAGTGCAACACAGTCAACATTGTTGATTTATAAGCTGAAAACCAAAGATTTTTGGAGAATCTAAAAATTTATGGTTAAAAAAAACTTACATGTTTGAGTTTACTCGTTGTGGTTGAGTTTATGAATCGCCAACTGTAGCGGCCGCCACGACAATCAGGAATGCATACTCGAACTCTCGAGCGTGCGAAATGAATTACGGCATGGGAGGATCGAACATTATTAAGTTTCCTGTTTGAGTTTACTCATTATTGGCCATTCGATCTAAAATCTACTGCTCAAATCTGCTATTTTTCGAACCACATGGTTCTTAAGAATCGACGCCGGTTCGGCCGGACGAGCTGTTTTTATCCGGTTTGATTTGAATCGGTTCTAAGAGTTAATTGAATCAGCCGGTCGACCAATTCACGATTCAACTAGTTGAACTGGCCAGTCTGATCCTGTTTTAAAACCATGGTTATGCCCTTTTCACTTCAATTTTCTCCATTGTTTTCGTCATTATAATTTTATCCGAATTTCTTCTCTCAGGAGGAACCTTAGGAGTGAAGTTGAAGATTTGTTCATTTATCAATGACTTAAAAAATGGGTCCTTTTTTTTTAGTTTCCATGGTGTATCATATTTTAAGTCATTTTTATGATATCTAATGCATAGCTAGATAGAGTATCGAAAAATGTGTTTTGATACTTATTAAAACTTGTACATGAATTATATTCGGACCTCATCCACATTATGATTGAATATGTTTCAAGGTATTAAAAACTTTGTTGTTCGATCTTTAATTGAATCATGTTCAAGCAACATTTAATGAATAAGGTATAATCATGTCTTAATTAGGTAGAAATTTTAGCTCAGTTTAGGGGTGTAAGTGAGCCGAGCTGGCTCGCGAGCCGACTCGAGCTCGACTCGTTTATGGGCTCGCGAGTCGAGCTTATCGAGCTCACGAGTTGAGCTCGAGTTCAAGCTCGAGCTGGCTTGAATAAATATTAATATTTTTTAAATAGTTTATTTTATTTATTAAATTTAAATATTAAAAAAATTAATATAAACCTACTAAGTTTTATTTAAATGTTAAACATTTATCTTTTTCCTTATTTTAACTAAAATTTAAAAATCCCTTTTAAATTTTAATAATCCCTCCTAATTTTTAAAAAATCTCCCTAAATTTAAAAATTCCTGCCCATGGCTCACGAGTTGGCTCGAGCTCGTTTACAGTGGGAGGAGCTCGAGTTCGAGGTCACTTTCCAACTAACGAGCCGAGATCGATAAGGGCCTAAACTCAACTTTACTTGACTCGTTTACACCCCTAGCTCAGTTTGAATGTCTTCATATAGGACTTCATTATAGATTGAATATATTTTGATCATGATTCAATCATTGTTCTATTAATGTTCAAACATGATCAAATATGGTTTAATTCATTTTGAACTATATTTGAAGAACAATGAAGTTACATACTGATGAAGTCATCTATAGGTAAATCAATTATCAAAATTCTTATATTGCATGAGGGAGAATGTAAAAAAGATATGCAAGTTAGTTAGATATTCACCAAAATGTGAAAAAGGATTGATGAAGACAAATATTTCATTTACTAATCTCAGTGAATTATATGCAAAGCAATGAAGGTTGACAATAAATAGTTTAATCTAAAATTTGCGATGTACTGTCCAATGAAGCACCATCAATTCCTCTAACTTATGATTGATGATCTTAAAGTTTTCTTAGAGGAGATTTTCTTATTAGCTAAACATCATGTTCCCATATGTGTGACCACTAGTCCTAAGAAGATTTCAATAATAATTTCTTTTGCAAATGAGACTGATGTAAGATCAGTAAGTTCACTATCTTCTATTAGTGTAGGTGCACTATCTTATATTGGTGTAGGTGATGACGTAGACATTTCACATACATAAATATGTGATATTGTGGATGATAGACTATAAGTAATAGTAATTCAATGGATGCTTCGAAATATAAGCACCCACTGAAGATGTTAATACCGGTTTGTGATCAATCTGAATATAGCAAAAAACTAAGTTCTTACTAATATTTCATGTACCTTGAACCTAAAAGTAATAACTCAAGATATGGAGCATATATTGATAACTCTAAACTTCTAGGGGGTTAGAATGCTCTGATGAATTCCGTCTACTAAAGAATTAGCATAATTCCTAAAAAGTCTAGATTGATCTTGATCGAATACAGTTTCAGCCATCTTCACAAACTTTTTGGTTTTTTGAATATTTGAAAGGGTTCTTGCTATTTGAACATTAAACAAAGCTAAGAGACAAAATTAAAATAGAAAAGAAGAAAATAGTTTCTCAATCACTCCATTTTTTAACATATTACTTAATACTTCTTGAAAGAAAATTCTTTTTTAAGGCAGCTATTCGATAAAGCTAAAACCAAAATTTGCATCTGAGGACTTATTCTAAAGATAATTTGAGCTATTGACTTTATTTTAAGCATTATGATCAAATAAAAATTATTATTATTTTTCTAATCTATGTGAATGTTTTTTTAATAGCTTTATCTTCAATTATATATTAATATTTTTATTATAGACAAATTTTGTGGAGAGTGACTATAAGGCAATTAATATGAATTGCTCCTTTAATCATAAAATAACGAGAAAATATAACTAAATTTTAATATGTAATATAATATTCTAATAGAGCAATCAAACCTCGGGACGTCTTTCTCACTTTCAGAAGTTTGGTGATGGAAGATTTAAATGATTAGAGTTGTTGTGGGCGGGTAGATTTGTGGCAGTAGAGTGAGAGATTTTTATACATTAGTGGTGCACAAATATCCAACACATTAATGGATAAATGAGAGAGTTTGAGAACATTTCAGATTACTTATATGAAAAACTCGAATAGAGAAAAATCATGGGGCCTAGCCCAAGGGAAGAGATTCCATTGAGTAAGTTACAAAGATTGGTCTGTCCTATAACTTGGAGACAATGAAATAGAATAATATGCTAAATCGGTAGAAGTTTGTATAGGTGCTCAGGGTTGAATGACCATGAGTTGTATAGCAATGCTTCGATGGTGAAAGTCCAATTGCTGTGGTCGGCTGTCGAAGGGTTGACAATGGTGATCAGGAGATGATTGTCTAATGGTTGGGATCAGATAGTTAGGTAGAGGTTGGTAGCGATCGGTCAGTTGGTGCTATGTTTTGAAACAATTGGTCAAACAATGGTTTACTGATGGAGGCGATGACAGTCAGATGGAGGTTGGGGGTGGCAACGTGTCGGAGGTTCATTTATAACTATGTGAGAAGTGTAAGTTTTGGCGGGAGCAACTGCAGCTTTTCCAACAATGGTGGCACTAGTAAGCTTTTCCAACAATTCATCAACACGCGGGACATGAAACCTAAATTTCACAATGAACTTATTAATAACACGCTTTTCTATACACATGTGCCAGATGCTATTTTTTTTTGCACCAATAATACGGGAATGACACAGGGGCTGATACTGGGCTGAATAAACTATTTTTCGAGCCACTCTTCCACTAATTGTTGTAAAATCTGTTGCTCTTTTGGACTTAATTTGTAGTGTGGCTGATTTGGAAGGATGACAGTTGCCTTGAAGTCAATTCAGAGTTGTAATGCCCTCAGCGGTGGAAACTTCAATGGTGATGTTTCAGACAACACATATTGGAATTGTTTCAACAGCTCCTTGATGTCAGAATTCTGCTCCATAGGCCTATCCTTTGCAACTTGTTCTGAACCACTAATATAAATTGGGTGAATGCTATTTCCAGGAATATAAAAGGGTAGTACCTGTGACAAAGTGCATGGCAGCTTTTGCTTCACGGTATGTGGCTTGGTTGTCAGCTGGGTGCAAAATTAATCATAGTTGTTTATCCTACCATTCAAATGAATAAGTATTGGCTCTCCCATCATATATGGATCCAAAGTAGAATTGCCAAGAACGATCCAAAATCAGATGGAAAATTTCCATGTCTTACACATCACAAAATACTTCACACGAGTAGTGTTTGCATATGAAAAATACAATTCCTCACATATCATACACTACAATGTCCATCCGCTTTTTCACCCAATTTATTTTGTAAGGTTGGGGATGCTTAGTTGTTTTGAGGTTGAGGGCTTATACAACAACAATGGAGACTATGTTTTCAGTACTCCGACTATCTATAAGCAAGTCACAAACCTTAATATTAGTAGTGCATCAGATTCAGAAAATGGCATGGCGTTGGAAGCTGTTTGGCTTCTGCGGTGCTAGTAACAACTTTTTTAGAACACAGATAAGTGGACCACCCTTGTCAGTTTTGACAACTTCTAACTCTTCTACATATGTCTGTTGAGACTCATCCTGATGTTCATTATCTTCTTCCCAGTCACGTGCAAGAATTGTAATTATTGATGGTTGGGAAATACATTGGATTTATTCCCCACTTAAAAGCATAAGAAGCACTTAATGAATTGTGGCCTTGCATAAGGATTCTCCTTAGTAGCTACCATAGGTTTAAAGTGCGGCAATGGCTCCGCAATTGTCCTAGTAGGACTCATTGGAGGGTTGTTTTCGAGCTAAACTTGAGTTTTCTTGGCCATGGCAGTGGGCTGTCTAATAGCATTATTACCTTGTTCATAAATGATCGCTGGGAAGATTGACTGTGGGATTGTCTATCTAATTGCATCTCCGCCTTGAGCACAAAGTTCAATGCTTCTGATAGCGACCACACCGAGTTAAGCTCCAACTTGTCCCAAATGACGTCCTTCAGTCCACCCACATACCATGCTACTAACTAGTTATTTGATTTATTAAGATCATTTCTTCCGCATAGCTAGCCTATAGAACTCGGTATATTCTCTCTTAGAGAGACTACCTTATGCACAGTGTTGGCATTAGGGCAGTCAAAATCGGGTTACGGGTTAGGTTCGGGTCTGATCCTAAATTGACCCGGGTACATACAAGTCAATCTGAACCCGACCAGCTTCGGGTCCGGGTCAACCCGACCCGACTCGTATGACCCAAAAAAATTAAAATTAGTTTTTTTAAATTTAATTAAAAATAAAATATACACAATTTAATTAATTGATAAATAATTTATAATTACAACATGTAGAGTGGTAGTTCAATCAACAGATTGAACAATAAACAAGTACATTTACATTTTACATATAATTTGGTCATTTGCAAAATTACAATATTTAGAAACTAATTGTTTATGTCTTCTTGAAAGTTGAAATGCTTCTATAGGCTCTAGTAGTTTGGCATTTGTCTTCAAGCACATCATATAATCAATTGTAATAAAACAAGTTAGATATTTATAAACATTCAATATGATGCTCAAATTAAACCTTCCAAATATGTAATCACCTAATGAGGTGTAAGTTCAATCAACATTAGCAATTTACCATATTACCATCCAAGGAGACAAATTGTACATTGTATTAACTATTAAGTTAGTATCTATTCATTTATATATATGTAGTATCTGCTCAGTTTACTAGAATACAAAATTATAAATGTATGTTGATTGTAATAGCATTTATTATGAAACTATTCCCACAATAATTTGAGAAGGTTGATCCTCATCGTTTCATCATTTTAGACAACAACAAATATTCAAATAATATATCACATAAGTATTGAGCACCACATCTTTTACATTTACACCTTTGTTTACCATTTGTAAGATTAGCTAACATCTCAAAATGATCCCAAACCTTGGAAGTCATCCTTCTACGCTTCTTAATTATGATGGAACCATCATCACATGCATCATCAGATGCCTCTACCACATTGTCTTCAATGCGAACTTCCTCAGTTTCTTGAATATAAATATCAGGAATTGTGTTTGAATCCTCAATCTATTAACACAATTGTATCAAATTATACAAATGAAAACCGAAAAAGTAACTAAAAAATTATATATCCAGCAACTAGTTTTTTTTGCAAGTGAACATAGAATAAGATATAGTCATATGCCAACAACATCTAAAAAAATCCGAGCAAACTGCCAATAGACTAAACAGACAATTACATATAGCCGACTGCCAACAGAAAATTCCAATATCTCATAATAGGTATCAAAGTTTAATTAAGCAAAATAATAGATATTGCTCTAACAGAAAATCAAAGATAACCACGCCAACTAGTAACAACAAGTCAACAACTCGGCATTTCAATTTTCAAAACCCTAAGGCTAAGTGGCATTTCAAAATCCATCAGCATTTTAAAGCACAAATCTGATTATAACTTCATAATAAGATTATAACTGCATCATAAGATCAAAATCCCTAAAAAACAAATAGAAAAATGAGCAAAATGTGATGTCTTAATCGACATTTCAAAGCCACAACAGCTTCAAATTGGAAGGAAGAACCAAATAACTCAAAACTAACGCTCTAGCAGTGACTTAGTAAAAAAAAAAAAATGCAAGACTCATAAGTCACAAAGAAAATCGCAAGAATGTTAGCACTCGTAAGATTTAAGATAGGCTGAGTGATAGATAAACCGATGGGGCAATGATTCGAGGATGCATAGGAGAAAATCTGTAAATAACCGAGAAGAAGGTAGGAATCTCCGCGAAATCGAGCAAGCGAGTAGCCCTAGCTTGGAGCCTTGGACTTTCCCCGCAGACGATCGCTATTTCGACTTAGCGTAAGGTCGAATACGACAATACACTAAGCTTAAATGCCCAAAGGCTATAATCGTAAATTTTTTATTTTGATTTACGTAAATACTAAATAGTTGGGGCGGCGGGAAGGTTTCGAAATTGGGTCGAACCGGGTCAGTTTCGGGTTTCTCAGGTTGACACGAACGCGACCCAAAATTTCATACTAGTTGTAAACTTGAACCTGAACTTGACTCGTTTCAGGTTCGGGTTGACCCAAACCCGAAATTTTTGGGTCGGGTTCGAGTCGGATTTTTGGGTCATGTCAAATATTGACAGTCCTAGTTGGTATTTGAGGTAAAGCAACTATTCATAGTTAGTTGGTAGAAATTGCGTCCACGATTGCTGCTTCATGCGTGTATAACTACGCACTCCGCCTTGACCTTCCCTTCTTCTTGACCGTAACACATGCGACCACCACGCACTTGTGCTGCCCTTCAATCTACACCCAACATGCTTGACTTGCTTCTCGTGCTCAACCTCCATATAATCAAAAAAATTCTCCACAGCCCTCTCCTAATCGAGGTAATTCTCAATTTGTAGTCTTGCCTCAAAGAAAGGAATATCAAGCTTTGCTCGGAACTCACCGCGATGTCTATAAAAACCCATTGGTCGCTAATACTGGTATTACGACGCCACATTGTCCCCATCAGAGTCAAGAAAGGTCTCGAGACAAAGTTTCCAACTACTTCTGAGTCAGACAACTCGTGAGCATTGGGAAGTTGCCTTTGCTCACAAAATCCATGACTCCCCTGTCTATATGGTGGTGTGACCAGCCACATAGGTCGGTTAGCATTCTCTCTGGCTGGAGCTCCCACTACGAACTCCCACCTTAGCTCCGCCGTCAGGCGATTGAAGTTTACGGCCAATTCGTCCAACCGCTTCACAACATCAGTATGTGCTACCCAGAGAGCCTCCAGGCTGCAATCTTCGTCACCAGGCACACGCTTGCTACACTGCCATCTCGCCAACCCATAGACTCTGATACCAAATCTGATGTGATATGTTGTGCCAGAAGCTGGGTAGAGCAGAAAAATACAAACAGAGAACAAGAAACAATATGATAGTATAAATGATAAAAGCTAACTGCCATGAGGCGGCACAACAATACCTCATGCTAAAAACGGCTAAAACAGCCAAAAAGTAAACCTGTACTATATACCTAAAGAAGCAACTAGGATAGTGGAGGAAGCATCATATAACAGTAAATTAAAGAGTAGAAAAATAAACTATGATATTTGAGCTATTGCCTTTATTTTAAGCATTATGATCAAATAATAAATATTATCATATTTTTAATCTATGTGAATGTTTTTTTAATAGTTTTATCTTCGATTATATATTAATATTTTTTATTATATACAAATTTTGTGGAGAGTAACTATAAGGCAATTAATATGAATTGCTCCTTTAATCATAAAATAACGAGAAAATATAACTAAATTTTAATCTGTAATATAATATTCTAATAGAGCAATCAAGTACGGACTCTCGGGACACCTTTCTCACTTTTTGAAGTTTGGTGATAAAAGATTTAAATGATTAGAATTGTTGTTGGCAGGTAGATTTGTGGCGGTAGAGTGAGAGAGTTCTACACATTGGTGGTGCACAAATGTCCAACACATTAATGGATAATTGAGAGAGCTTGGGAACATTCGAGATTACTTATATGAAAAACTCGAAACGAGAAAAATCCTGGGGCCTTGCCTCATGAGGGAAGAGATTCCACTATGTATGAGTAAGTTACAAAGATTTGACTGTCCTATAACTTGGAGACAGTGAAATTAAAATAATATGTTGAATCGGTAGAAGTTTGTATAGGTGCTCAGGATTGAATGACCATGAGTTGTATGACACTGGTTCGATGGTGGAGGTCTAATTGCGATGGTCGGCTATCGAAGGTTGACGATGGCAAACAGGAGATGGTTGTCCGATGGTAGGGATTAGATAGTTAAGACGGTGACAGTCGGACAGAGGTTGGTGGAGGTCAGTTGGTTGGAGTTAGGTCTGGCAATAACCGGTCGATAGAAAGTTTTACAGCGGTTGGCTAGGCAAAGGTCCGACAATGGTTGACCGATGGAGGCCATGACAGTCAGATGGAGGTTTGGGGTCGCGTCAAAGGTTCACTGGCGGTGGTGTCGGGTAGATCTCCAAGGTTCTTCAAACCTTTGATCTCTCTTTGATTTTTAGCCAAAGTTCTTCTTCATGTAGGGAGTAGGGGATTATATAGATTATTTGGAGTTGAGTGACATATAAATATGAAGAAGATATAAAACAAATTATGAGCACTTAATCAAAAAAACTACATAAATTTTCTCAATCATACATCATTTTTGAGCATTTAAGTGCCTTCATGATGTTAGAATTAAGGGATTTTGGGCCCGTTAGATTTTTCTTATCAATCAATTTAATTCGACTATAAGTATTCAAAATTTGGAGATTGTGTCGTAATTCAATTAATGCTTTGAAGTTTTAAAATATACTTCATATCTTTAATTTAGCTCAGTGGGATCGGATGGGATCAAACTTGGTGCCTTTGAATTCATCTTGTTGAGATATTTAATTTGATTATAAATTTGCTGAAATAGGAATCCAAACAATACCTGATTTATTTTAAAGAAATTTCAATTAAAAAAAGCCTTGAGATTTGTGCGCGATTAGGATGATTTTTGATGAATTATCAAGAATGAGTTTTATAATTCTTAAATTTATTTTAAAATAAGAATAATAAATATTTGATTAATTATTTATTATACCCATCACAGAATTTCTCCTATGGAGACCTGATCCTTTTGTAACGGCAAGAATTTCGAGCGATTCTTGATACGTCATCACAAATTTATCTTGATCGGGCACGAATCTCGAGGCAAAAAGCTAGTTGGAAACTTCAAAGATTAAATTCAGTTCTGAACTCCGATTTCAGCGAGCTTATAGTCAAACTGAGAGTCTCGGAAACACGAACCCAATGACACCAAATTCAACCCAATCAGAGCCCAAATGGGTCCAAATTAATCAAGGACCCGAAGCACTGTTGGAAGGTTCAAACCACAATTTGAGTTGTCAAACGGTCTCCGATTTTAACGAGCTTATACTTGAATCGAACGGCTCGACGAGACGAATCCAACGAGCCCAATATCGCCAAATTCCGACATCACTAAGGCCTTCAAATGTCTAACGAACGGTGCACGATCGAAGGGTTCAATATCGTCCGTCCATTCGACCACTCTCTATTCGCCCCTGATCTCACACTTATTTACGGACTATGCCACTCCAGAAAAACTATAAATAGACCCCTCATTTCTCATGAGGGGGGAGGGAAGAAGAAGAAGTGACGAAGAAGAAGAGAAGGGGAAGGAGAATCAGCTCCTCATCGACCAATGCCGGAGTTCTTCCCGCCGCCTGAATATGCCAGAATTTTGCCGGATATTAGGGAAACGTCGGAATTCTACCCAACTTCCACGGGATGCTGAAATTCTTCCCAATTAACAACAGAGTTCCCTCCTGACGCCGAAACTCCGCCCAAGTGAAGCCGGAGTTCTCCTCAGCCACCAATAGACGTCGGACTTCTACTCGACGTCGGACCTTCACTCTTCGCCAAGTTTCGACCCGACGCTGTACTTCCACCGGTTATCGGACTTTCGCCGGACGTATATCCGAAGATGGATTTCTTTCCATTGTTGGACTTCTACCTGATGCCATCTTTTTGACCTTCATCGTCAGACACAATCCTTTCAACCACCGTCGCTAGCCGACCATGGTTCTCCCGACTTACGTCGCCCGCCGACTACAGTCCTCCCGACCTCCGTCGCCAGCTGACTACGGTCCTCCTGACTTACATCGCCCGCCGACTACAGTCCTCCTGACTTACGTCGCCCACCGACTACAATCCTTCCAACAAAGCAAATATGTCAGCAATGACTCTTTGTATTAACATCATGTAATGTACTCCATAAGATGTACATCAAGCTAAGACCTTCCACCAAGGAAGGACCTCATTTGTAATCAACTACAATACTAGTGGATTCATTCAAACTGGGCTAGACCCCGTAATTTTTCCCCCTTTTCAGGGGTTTTCCACGTAAAAATATTGGCGTCTCATGTGAATGCTAGACCCTCTCCATTATCTGATTGCGTGTCGGATTTTCGTACAACGCTAAGACGTTAAATATGATATTTCTCTACCGCCGCGAATACTCCTGGACGCAACAATTCTATAGCTTGAACTTTCAATAGGGACAAATTTTTAAAAGAAAATTGTTTAATAATTAATTAGGTAAAAACAAAACCCAATTAAAAAAATTTATGAGTGATAACTACTAGCCTTGGTGAGGTGACGCCCAGCCTATTTGGCACGCATTTGATCGGTTATATGAATTGAGTATGTGAATTTGGTCGCCAATCTGGCACTCATTTGGCCAGTTATGTGGATCAAACATGTGATTTGGATAGGGTCAACGACCTACATTAAAATTAGGGGTGTCAATATTTGACACGACACGAAAACCCGACGCAGATCCGACCCGAAAAATCCGGGTTGAACCCGACCCGATTTCAAAATGGGTCGGGTTCGGGTTCGGGTTCCAGAAATTGACCCGTTTAAAAAACGAGTCGGGTTCGGGTTGACCCGGCGGGTTGCCGGGTCAACCCGCCAACCCGTTTAATTCGAAAAATTTCGAATCCCGCCTCTGCCTGCTGCCCGCCCGCGCTGCCCGCCGCACGCCTGCCCGCGCTGCCCGCCGCGCGCCCCCCCGCGCGCATGCCCGCGCTGCCCGCCGCGCGCATGCCCGCGCTGCCCGCGTGCCCAGCGAGCCCGCGTGCCCGCGCCTGACCGCGCTCGCCGTGCGTCCGCGTGCCCAACGTGCCCGCGTGCCCGCGCCTGACCGCGCCCGACCTCGCCCGCGTGCCCGCACCCCACCGCGCCCGCCGCGCGCCTGCGTGCCCAGCGCTGCCCAGCGTGCCAGCGCCTGACCGCGCCCGACCTCGCCCGCGCCCGCGCTATCCTGCTCGCATCCGCCCGCCGTGCTCGCGTCCTCTGACGTCCGCCGCCGCCGTTCCGGCGCCGGCCACCCAAACCGGGTCGGGTCCGGGTTCGGTTTTCCGACCCATTTGTCTACCCGGGTCGGGTTAGGGTTGACCCGTTTGAACCCGGGTCAGTTCCGGGTTCGACCCGAACCCGACCCGTGACCCGAAATTGAAACCCCTAATTACAACTACATAAAAAAAAAAAAAAAAAAAATATATATATATATATATATATATATATATATATATATATATATATATATATATATATATATATATATATATATATATATATAACAAAAAAAATTATTTATAAAAATAGAAAAAAAAACAAAAATAAAAAAATCAAGTCATTAGCTCTAACGAATGGTTCTTAGTTTTTTTTTTTTTTTTTTTTTAAATATGTATAAATTTTATTTAAATAATACATTTATAAATAAAAAAATTTGTCAAATAAATTTTACTTTAACAATTTCTTTTTTTTTTCTTTTTTTAAGTTTTCCTTTTTTATATAAATAATATTATAAATAAGTATTGTCATAAAGGTAAATATATAATATATTTAAAAAATAAAAAAAGAAAAGTAAAAAAAAAAAGAGAAAACAAATAGTTAAATAAAAATTTATTTGAATTTTTTATGTATAACTGTATTATATATATATATATATATATATACCATGAAAATTAGAAAAAAAAAAATGAACTAGTGGTTGGCACAACCTATAACTTGATTTTTTTCCCTTTTTTATTAAATAGTTTTTCTTATTTTTAAAATAAATGATACTATTAAAAATTAAAATAATTTTCTTGTTTTTATCTTTTAAATTTTCTTTTTTATTATCATTTTTAATATATATATATATATATATATATGAAATCATATATGTTTTCGTCCCCGCATGTCGTGATGAGACGATTGGCCAGTCATGGGGAGGGTAAATTTTGAGAAGGAGCATAGTTTAAAATTGTATTAGGAATAGGAGCATGATATTAAGTTAATTTGAAAAGGAGCAGAAACGCAATCATCCTTTGCGTTTTGCGTTTTCTGAAGAAAACGCAAAGCAGGACTGCGTTTTCTTCATAAAACGCAAAGCTACTTTGCATTTTCTTTGAAAATGCGATAGTAGGTGGCGTTTTCTTCATCCAAATCAAATCTAAGGGCATTTTAATATTATTTGAACTTAAATATGTTAGTAAAGTATTTTAATATTATTTAAAAATTTATAATTTGATAAAATATATTAAATATATAACAATTAAAGTATATTAAATTTAAATAATATAACTATGATTAATAAATTAAATTTAAATTATATTTATATTATTTAACTTAATGAAATTTAATTAATTATTTAAAAATTAAATTTCAATTAAAAAATAAATTTAAGTGAAGTAATGAGGCCGATAATAAAAAAATAAATTTATTTTTTAATTGTTTATTCATATATTATTGAAAAATTTATTTATTTAACTAAAATAAATATTAAAAAATTTTTGGAGATAAAAACTGAATTTAAATAATTTATAACTATTAGCTATTAACTTTTAGTTATAATAAATTTTTTCATTAATTCTGTTTTTTTTTTTAATAATTTTTTTCACTTTTGTTATGATAAAATTATATATGATGTTCTATAGTAAGAGAACACATAGTTTAAGAGCATAAAAATATTATTAAAAAAACTCTATTCCTCAGCTTGAAATATTTTTCCATTAATTCTCTTAAAAGTCTATTTATCATAAAAAAATGAGAAAATTGTGAAATAAAAAGAATTACGAGCAATTTGAAAAATAATAAAATCATAAATTTTAAAATAATAACTTTGCTTTATATAATATATTCTAATAACATGAGATTGCTAATTAGGATTTAAAATAGAGCTTTCAGTTAAAGCTTAGAAATCCGTTACATATTGTTAAGAGTTTTAAGGTCTATGGCAATAATAAGTGAAAAAAAAAACTTTTTTTTTTACACAAACGGCCCATAAAAGCGAGCAAAAAATAAAAATGAAAGAAAAATTATAGCAATAATCGCTTACTGATTTGAGACAAACAATATGAAACAATAAAACATGAACAAAATTAGAGCCTTCAACTAATTAGTGCTCTCGTCTTTGATTAAACTTCTAAGAGAATGCTTTAGTGTTCAAATTAATTAGTGATTAATTGAATGATTAGTGCTTCGAAACTTGATCCAATAATTTACTTAATAATATATAATAATTTTGTTGAGCCCTTCAAAATTTAAATTTAATCGGATTAATATTATTGATTAATACATTTAATTACTTAAAGAATATAATCAGATTAATAAATTGATTGTTAATTTTTAAATAAATTTAATTAGATTAATAAATTCAATAATATACGTTTTAATTAGATTAATAAATAGATTAATTTAATTAGAGCCTTCAACTAATTAGTGCTCTCGTCTTTTATTTATTCATTATTATTTCTATTAGTTATTTATTTATTAGATTTAACTAATTCAACTTCTCGGTTTTATTCTCTCTCTCTCTCTCTCTCTCTCTCTCTCTCTCTCTCTCTCTCTCTCTCACTTCTGCAAAGTTCAATATTATTATAGTTATAATTTTTCTTAAACAAAATAGCTAAGACATAGCATACAAGTTTTTTCAACTAATAATAATAATAAACTAAAAAAAGAAAAGATAATAAATAAAGTGATAATTAAACTAAATAATAATAACTAAAAACTAATATTAATAATAAACCTATTATTAATAATAAGTTATAAATAAATAAATAAAATAAAACTAGTAATAATAATAATAATAAAATAAAGATCTAATAAACCTAATAATAATAATAATAAAACTAATAATATTAATAATAAATAAATGCTAATAAAGCTAATAATAACTAAGCTAATTATAATAATAATAATAACTAATAATAACTAAAACTAATAATTAAAAAATTAAAAAATTAAAATAATAACTAAAACTAATAATTAAAAAATTAAAATAATAACTAATGATATATAATAATAATAATTAGATTACTTTTATTATTATTTTTTAACTAATGATATTTATAAAATAATAACTAATGATATTTATAAAATAATAACTAATGATATAATACAAAAAATTACTACAAATTAAAATATACATAATAACGACACAAGTAGCACATATATAAGTTTTTCTATTCTAACAATATTACTTGATCCAACAATATTACCAAAATTTCATGTCAAAATTTCATCGTAATATGCTCTCAACATCACCTTTTCTACAATATTGGTAAAAAAAGTTCAACACCCTACATATATGAGGTAGAATAATTCAAGAAAATTTCAGCAACATTTATAATAACAAATTGCAAAAAAAATTTTACTAGCAAAAAAATCACTACTTGCACATTATAAGCTCTTAAAAATAAATGAACAAACATACCTTAACTGATGCAAGTGTTGCCTTAGACGCAACTTCGAATAGCAAAAAAATTTCGTCCGAATCCACTTCTATTTATAGGCAAATTAATACATTAAATTTTTTTTTTTTAAAGCAAAGAGGCTCACGGATGAACAGGGCTGAAGTCGCGGGTTTGCCATCCCCGTGACTTTTTTCCGGCTGAAATCTCGCACGGTTTGCCACCTTCGCATGAATTACGCCAAGTGTGGGGGCTGCTTGTGAAGAAAACGCCTCCTACTATCGCATTTTCTTTATTTTCAAAGAAAATGCAAAGTAGCTTTGCGTTTTCTGAAGAAAACGCAGTACTGCTTTGCGTTTTCTTCAGAAAACGCAAAGGATGAGTGCGTTTCTGCTCCTTTTCAAATTAGCTTAATATCATGCTCCTATTCCTAATACAATTTTAAACTATGCTCCTTCTCAAAATTTTCCCTCATGGGGAGACTTGCTTGCCGTCGGAAGTCTTCAATTGCCGTTCATTTTCACCAAGTCTTTTCTTGGCTTCAAGCTGCAAACTTTCTACAGTAAACCTTTGGGTCCAGACTCGAGAATCTTCTCAATTAAATGTGATTAAAATAAGTGTTTAATTAAAAAACTTTTCTACAGTAAAGCTTCATACCCGATTCAATTTTTTAGCATAAAACTTTTTCAGTAGGATGGACAATTGGACAGTTATTTAGATTTTATTTTAAAAAAAATTAAATATAATATAAATTTTGTCCCCTTGGGAAAGCCGGTTAGTAGAGACCCGGTCTTTTCTTCATTTTTTTGGTGCAGGTCCGTAAACTCAGGCCGACCTATTGGGCCACCCACACCACTGTACTCGTAGCCGGCGTTTTGGAGCCCCCACTGAAGGGGCGACTGCCGCTCGAGGGAATCGAACTCGGGATGGTGGTACCCAACCAAGCACGCCCATCAACCAAGCTAAGCATGGTTGGATTCCTGTCCCTCCCTGTCCTTTCACAACTTGTGAATCACAAGAAATCTTAATTCCTGTCCGGCTGCCCGCATATGAAAGCAGGAAAAAAGAAATAATAATAGTTGGCAAACTCTTAGCATAGCAAAATTTGTTTATTTATAACACTTCTGGCCATAAATATAACAAGGTTCAACACTAGTTAGTTTATCAAATCTCCACAATGCCTTCCATAAAAATAAACTCTCAAGTTGCCTGTTGCAATCCCGTTACGTATAGCAATGAGGGGCTCTTTCCAGAAAGCAAAGAGGAAATTCTCTCTCTCTCTCTCTCTCTCTCTCTCTCTCTCTCTCTCTCTCTCTCTGTGATTTCTGTCGAAGAACTAAAGTCTATTACTTGCTTTAAAAATCTGATCTTTTTAACATGGAGAGATGAATGAACAGCTGCTCGCAGTGTTTGTTTCAACGTTCACGTTTATCTTCGTTGGGTGTGGAACGCTGTTTATAGAAAAGAGAGGCGAAATAACGTTTGTGGGCGTTGCTCTTGCTTGGGGTGCGTTCGTCGCAGCAAACATATACACGTTTGGGCACATTTCAGGCGCTCAGATCAATCCGGCCGTCACCTTCGCTTATGCTCTTGTTGGCCAATTCCCATGGAAGCGAGTACGTCGTTGATTTAGGCTTCATTTAGGATCACTTTTTCACTGTATTTTAAAGTGAAATTTTTTACTAGAAAACTGCTTTAAGAAACACTGAAAAAACCGTCCCAAATAAAGTCTTAGGTTTCATTTGGGACGGCTTTCCTCCTACTTCTTAAAACAATTTTTTAATACAAAAGTTAAAATTTTTTAACTAGAAAGTTGTTTTAATTTTAAGAACCAGCAAAAAATCCGTCCCAGACGAAACCTTAATTTGTTTCATGAACGTGTTTAATTTCATCTGATGTATGTATAATTATATGATTACTTATATAAATATATCATTTGTTTGAAGGTTCCAATGTATGTTGTTGCTGAGTTCTTAGGATGCACAGTTGCGAGCTTAACATTAAGATGGATTTTTTATGGAGAAGACATACAGGTGATGCTAACCCAACCGGTTGGTCCGAACCCAGCAAGTGATCTCAAGGTGGCAGTATTGGAGGCCATCATCACATTCATCTATATCATTGCTAATTGTAGTTCCAGATCAGATTCAAGAGCGGTAGGTTCATGTACATAATATATGTTTAGGCTTCATTTGTGTTGATTTTTTTACTGCTTACAAGTAAGAAAGTCATCCCAAATGAAGCCGGTTTATTCACCCAACTCATCAAATCCTTAAAAAAAAGTCCAACAAATAAAGTATTTTGAATTATATTTTACAAGTCAATAAACTAAAGTGAATATATTTAATTTATAACATGTAATAAAAAAAATATATATATATATATAGTCCTCTAAAAATAGTTTGGAAATTATTTTGACTGTTTCTTCTCTGTTCTTTTGATTATTCATACTTTTTGTTTTATCAGTTTAAGGAACTGGGCGGGGTGGCCGTTGGAGCTACCGTCTTCTTCCTCATCCTGCTTGCTGGGTGCGTAATTAAGATTAGCTAGCTCATAATAATTTATCTCTAGCTTCCAATCTTCCCTTCTAATGAAAACTGCATACGTGAATGAAAAACACAGAAAAATTACAGGAGCTTCAATGAATCCAGCAAGGTCTCTTGGCCCAGCAATCGCAGCCTGGAATTTCAACAAAATTTGGATCTATATTGTATCACCAACCATTGGTTCTGTTTTAGCAACAACGCTCTATTTCTTCCACTTAGCGCCGGCGAAATCTAAAGGCGATGGCAAGCAAGCGGACACATCATTTTTTGACGTTGGAGCTATGGATCAGCTCTCCGCAAATAATACAATTGACATCAGTGCAATTTCAAAGAACTTAAGAGGTATAAGCATTTTTCAGTCCTCGTTATAATTGGATTATATGTAATTAATCGGTATAAAAATTATAAAAAGTTGCTAATGATTGCAGAAAAATCTGCGGAGATGGAGAATTTCAAGGAGGCCGGAATAGATTCATACGAGTCAAAGCATCAGCTAAGATATACATAGTGGCTATGGCTTATAGCGGTTGGAAATTAAACTTAATTTGGCCCATTGATATTTGAGTTGTTTATTAAAGCCCATAATATACATTAATATATTTAAGAAGGCTTTAGAAATTGGAGTAATCATTAGAAAAATTTAGAATATGCATTTAATGTCATTTATGATAGTAGATATGAGAATATTCTAGATAGTCATTTGTAATATTAGATTGAAATGTATTAGCATAATCCTAAGAGTGTACTACTAGTATAAATAGTTGTGAGGTCTTTAAATTTATATCAAGTCAAAAGTGAGAAATAAAATTAATTTATATTTGATGTGTTGAATTGATTGCCTTTATGATTGTCTGTTTTTCTTAGTTTTTTGGCGTTTGTATGCCGCTTTTGTTTTTGCCTAGACTTGTGAGGCTCGTGAGTGTGTGAAAAATTTTATATTCATAACTCCAAAGTCTAAAATTTTATTGAGTCTAAATAACATAGAAAGATAACGAATCTAGAGAATTAGCCGGGGATCGACCCCGGGGTCGCATGCATGTTTCTGCATTACTCTTTCCTTGTTTTAGACCATTCCCTGCCTGCGTGTAGAGTCCGGATAGTCTGACCTATGAGGATGAGGTGCCGGACTTGGGGAAGTCCAGTCTTCTAAAAAATTATTTTCTAAACCTGTTTTTAAAATTTCAAGCATATTTGGTTTGAAGTTGTCAACCAGCACGCATTGCATTAGAAACATACTTATAGTGTCAAAATTTAATTGCATTAGTCCTTAGCATTTTTCCACCCAATTACATAAGTCAAAGGGGCCAATTAGAAAAATCTATAGATGTCGGCCCCAACTCTCCAAAACCTTAAATAAAATGTTTGTACCACTCTTTCATAAAAGACCGGATTCATATATTTTAAATCGATTAGGTGGTTAGCTGGCTCCCCAATCTAGGCCGAGGTAAGTCTAGATTCTGCACTGCATTAGTTAGGTTCGGACGACTGTGGTCCAGTGTCCAAATTAGATTTAGGATCCGGGCAGATCTTTGATTATAAGACCCCAAACTTCAGAAATTTAATCCCAAATTTCTAATAAAATGCTCAACTCTAATTAAATATCATTTCAATCCAAAACGTAAAGCCCAACACTTAGATTAAGTTGGGACACTTCTGAGTGGTTCTGGAATCTCAAAGTGTCCCCTACCTCTCTTCCTTTAATTCTGTTAATAACTACTCAATCTTGATCTATTCCCTTTTGATCTTCTAAAATTCGTTCATTTTGGTATCACTCCTAGAAGATCTAATAAAATTTCGTCACTATTTTAATCGAGAGTTTTCGTAGGGGACATTGTCTCCCTACGATATAATTAACTACGAGGGCTTGCGCTCGTAGGAGATTTGGAACCACACTCGCACCTGATTTTAAAATTAATTTTTTCTAAAAACTTATTAGATTTCTTTGGGAAAAAGTTAAAAAAATGATCGTCGTTATTACATTAGAAGGATTATCATTGAATAATGTTATCTCTCTTCGGGGAGATACATCCTTCTTCGATAAGGCTTTGGATGTGAATTCAACGATCATACTTCTTGAATATTATAATTGGATTTAGTTGAACTTCATTATGTTCCCTCGGGGCCATACGAAGTTCTCTTTAGAATCCGGTCACAATATTCAAGATGAGTTTCATAATTCCAAGTCTGAACATCATTATGAAATTTTATTTTCATCATTCGGGGTGATATAATTTTTTTTAACGGGTCGATTCGACTTTAGAATTAGAATTAAACATTAACTTCAAAATCCCCAAAGAAAACTAATATTTTTCAAAACCAGCTTTCAAAATTCCACCAACACATTCGTCGGTCTTCTACCCGACTTGGGACTTCCACCCTTCGCCGATGTCAGACTTCCACCCTTCACCGTACTTCAGCTAGCGATTTTGTTGGATTTCTACCCGACGACGGACTTCCGTCGGTCACTGAATTTCTAACCGATACTGGACTTTTGTCGTCATTGTCTTCTTCTAGTCGCTGGACTTCTACCCGACGCCGAACTTTCGCTCATAGCCGGCCTTCTGTCCATCGCTGGACTTGTACCCGACGCTAGACTTCCGCTTGTCACCAAACTTATGTAAGTTGTCAGACTTTCGTCGGTCTTTTACATGACATCAGACTTATGCACGTTGCCCAATTTTAACCGAAGCCAGACTTTCCTCCGTCATCGTACTTCTGCCCGTCGTTAGACTTATGTGGAAGTTTTATCTGACGCTGAACATCTATCCTTCGTTGGACTTCTACCCATTGCAGGACTTATGCCCATCGACGGGCTTTCGATCTCCATCGCTTGTCGACCACGGTCCATCCGATCTCATTCACCAGTCAACAGTCTTTCTGACCATTATTGCCCGTTGACTAAGGTCCTTATAACCTCCGTCACTAGATAGCGATCTTTCTGGCCACTATCACCTGCCAACTGTTGTCCTTCTGACATTCGATGTCAGCCAACAGTCTTTTTGACCAATATCGCCCGCCGATTATAGTCCTTCCAATCTCCATAGCTAGATTGTGATCCTTCCTACTTCCATCGCCATACAACGATTTTTTCTTACCACTATCGCTCGCCAACTACAGTCCATTCGATCACTGTCACTAGACTCGATCTTTCCAACCTCCATCGCCCGTTGACTATGATTCTACTGACCTAAGGGTGTCTCAGGTCACGGGTCGGGTTTAGGTCAAACCTGGAACTGACCCGGGTTTAAACGGGTCGAACATAACCTGACCCGGGTAGATAAGCAGGTCGAAAATCCAAACCTTGACCCGACCCGATTGGTTGCTGGCTTCACCCGACCCGACACGGGACCCAAAATGCTCAGACGAGCGCGGGAGAGCTGTGAGCAGCGAGCGCGGGTGAGCGTGGGTGCGCACGGGGAGCGCGGGTGCGCGCGGTCGAGAGCGGGTGCGCGCGCGAGCTAGCGTGGCTACTCGCGGGTTACCTCGGGTGTAGGGCTCCGGCACTGGCATGCGTGGTAGCGTGTGCTGACAGGCTTTATCGCACGGGCAGCTGAGCGGGCATGGTCACGGCAGTCGCGGGTGGTGCGCGGGCAGGCGGGGCAGCGCGGGCAATTCAAGTTAAACGAGTTCGCGGGTTGACCCGGCAACCCGCTGGGTCAACCCGAACTCGACCCATTTTTCAAACGGGTCGAATTCAGGAACCCGAACTATTTTGAAATCTTGTCGGGTCCAACCTGAATTTTCCGGGTCTAATTTTCGTGTCGTGTCAAATATTGAAACCACTATACCGACCAAATAAACATATCAATTGTGAATCTTTCAAGTCCCATAATGTAATGCATTTTATATAATGTATATTTATTGCATCAAGCCAAGACCTTCCCCCAAGGAAGGGCCTCATTTGTAGTCAACTACAAATAATAGTGGGTTCATTTAAACTGGGCCAAGCCCCAATGATTTTTCCCATTTTCAGGTTTTTCACATAAAATTTTTGGTCTCTTATGAATACTACACACTCTCTCTTACTTGATCGTGTGCTGGATCTTCAAACAAAACTAAGACGTTAAACTTTATATTTCTCTACAACCACGAATATTTCAGGACCAACAATATATGATATAAATGATGTAATAATGATGCACTAACCGTATTTTTTCTCATATTGTATATAATATTCTAAATCATTATACTTTATCAAAAATATTTTAAATATAATTCTATATCAAAATTTTGGGATATGCTATTCTAATTATTTATAAGATATCCAGCTTTAAAAATAAAAACATTCAATTTAAAAGTTAAAAAAAAAAAAACATAAAATGGAGGGAGTTTTGAACTCGCTAGAACTTCTAAACTTTTTATTATAGCCTTTCGAACAAAATCAAAAGGTCAGATCTATATTTGAATCAATTAGTTCATTAAAATTGAACTGGTTCATCAGTTCTCCGGTTCAACCACCGTTTCCAACCTAACATGGCCAGTTCTCCGCGTAACCCATATGGCTGAAAGGTTACCACAAATTGTGCATAGTTTCCGGTTCAAGCAGCTTTGGCTGAAAGGTTACCAAAACTTGTGCATAATTTCTGGTTCACCAATTCTCCTGTTCAACCATCTTTTCCTACTTTCCTCCACGTGGCGATTGAAATTTGATAGCAAACTTTTGGCAACCTTTTATTTCTTTTTTATGAACCTCAAAATTGCTTGATACTTAGAGGAGCAGCAGAGAGGAAAGTCGGATATTGATTGTTTGCAACTACATCAACACATGTACCAAAGCTCCCATGCCATTTAGTTATTAAGTGTCTGGTCATTTTTTGTCATATTTGATCATATATCTCTTAAAGCACTCAACGGTTTTGTAATAGTGAACCGATGAGAAGATGGGGAACAATCATAATATATCTATATAGTAGAATAGAATAATCATTCAAATAAAAGCATTAATATTTATAAAATAAACATCTATGATGAAAACTTGAATTCATTTAATAATTCTCAAGAGAGAGGATAGTTGCGCCTCTGGTATCGACTAGAGGACATGCTCACAGTTAAACTGGTTTGGCTGACTACTCTGATCTTATTTAAAAACAAAAATAGACGTTGATGGATTGATTTCATGGAGACATTTAATTTGTGTGTGTGTGTATGTATGTATGTATGTATGTATATATATATATATATATATATATATATATATATATATATATATATATATATATATATATATATATATATATATATATATATATATATATATATATATATATATATTCTTAACATTTACTATTCATTGATTTTACATTTTTATCATGCTCATATTTAAGGAAAGTTTGGTTGGATGAAGAAACATGCATGCAAAGTGAAGTGAAATACATGGTGAAAGAAATACGATGGTGATGGCCAGAGGCCGGTAGGTTTTGATGGTTGCGACAACGAGTAATAAGAGGCAATCGGTGGCCAGCGGTCGGCGATGACCGGCAAGCGACAATTATGACATATTATTTAGTGTATTTAGAAATCGATCAAATCTAATATTTTTTAAATATACCAAATAAACTAAAGGATAAATTCATAATATATATTAAAATTTAATTTCAATTCTTTTACTTCAAATCAAATACTTATATTTTCAAAACTTTGCATGTTAAATGAAACAACCATTTAGTTTTTAAATTTTAGTGCACCAAATGCATACATAATTTTTATCATATCATAACTATTTTATTCTACAATATTTCAGACATTTTATTTTACTTCAAAATATAAACTAAATAAGTTTCTAGTCATTATCTGCAACACTATTTACAAATATTTTCTAGCCGTTGCTTTGACTCTTTCAAATGCTCTCCAGCCTCCTTGGAAACTCCATCTCCAAAGATTTTTCTGCAAGATTATTTACATATTTTTTCTAGTCATTATCCCATTAATTACACTATAATCCAATATTAAAGTTAAACGATATGATTACTCATACCTCCTAACTTGTTCGAAACTACACTGATATCCACGGAATTATTTGTGAAGACTTGGTTCATAGCGCGAATATCAAAGATTGGTATGCCCTCTATCTTGCTATTGTCGTTAGATTTGGGCGGCATTAGGTGGAAGAAATAGAGCATTGTCGCTGAAACAGCACCAATTACAGATGATATAATGTAGATCCAAATCTTGTTGAAATTCCAGGCTACGATTGCTGGGCCAAGAGACCTCGCTGGATTCATTGAAGCTCCTGTGATTTTTCTGTGTTTTTCGTTCATGTATACAGTTTTCATTAGAAGGGAAGATCGAAAGAGATAAAGTAATATAAGATTGGTGTGAAATCTTAATTACGCACCCAGCAACCAAGGCAAGGAAGAAGACGGTAGCTCCGACGGCCACCCCGCCCAGCTCCTTAAACTGACAGAATAACAAATATGAGTAATAAAAAGAAAATAGAGAAGTGGTTAAAATGAACTTGGTATTATTTATATGATTTCCTTTTAATTCCAGATTATATACTGAGCAGTGAAGGGTAGGTTCTCATGTTGCAGAGAAATTATTGTGCAGTAGGGGTGTTAATTTTTGACACGACCCGAAACACGATCCGAAACGGATCGGGTTGAACAAATCAACCTATTTTAAAAATCAAAGTGTCGGATTCGGGTTGACCCAGCAATCCGAAATTGACCAGTAAGTGACACGAAAACTCATATTTGACCCGAAAACCCGAGATTGACCCGTTTTCGACCTGATTTTGACCCGAAACTTGAATATTGACCCAATTTTTGACCCAAAAATTAGCAATTTTAGGTCAACTTCGGACCATTCGTGTCGGGTCGGGTTGACCCGGACCCGAATCAGGTCTGGTTCGAGTCCGGAAACTTGACCCATTTTTAAAAACGGGTCAGATTCGGGTTGACCCGAACAGTGCCGGGTCAGTTCCGGGTTCAACCCGAACCCGACCCGCTGATGCGAATTGACACCCCTATTGTGCATAATCCATATATATATATATATATATATATATATATATATATATATATATATATATATATATAGCAATTAATTTAGGTGTGATCATACCAACATGTTCGTACCGGATCCCATTAGAGCTAATTTGCTGTGAAAGTGTGCTGTGAGAAAGCTGAATTAAGATGAGTGATCTCCTAAGACGTCCTCGTGTTACATCTTTTTTTATAAGTTTTTATTTGTTAATGATACTTTTATTAGATTTAAATGAGAATTTGACTTTTAGTTGAGCAAAATGAAGAAAAGATTCATGTAACAGACCCACTTAGGGGCTAGTTGGTTGGCTAAAAAAAATGAATGTTTGGATGAGCGTAAAGTAAATTCAGGTGAATGATTTTTCTTTTGAATAGAAATAACATGAATTTAGTGTAGAGTTTAAAGATGATAATGACAGATAGGTGGCCATGGTGATTGGTGGGTGATGCTGTCTGATGGAGGTGATGTTCGAAGGATGGTGGTGATGGTGGCGGGAGGATGGCGGCCAGCAGAGAGCGGCAACGGCGGTTGTAGCCGACGACCAATGACATTGGTGGCCAGAGGGTGGCGGCCGACGGTGAGAGATGGAAACGGTGAGTGACAACAGGCAGTGGTAGTAGCTGGCGGGCTGGTGGCGGTGGCCGGTGATGGTAGCTGCAGTTAGCGGTGATGTCGGTCGGAGGTGGATGGAGGTGGCGACGATGGTGGAAGCGGTCAGCGACGATGGTGGCGGACGGCAGTCGTGTTGGATTGAGAATTTAAGTGACTGTGTGCCGGTCGAGCCGAGGTTATATGAGGGGCAGTGGATCTGGGCGGTGATGTGCTGGGTTGAGACAGATTTGAACTAATGGAATTACTGATAGATGTAGGTAGTGCAGTGGTAGGAACGAGCATGAGAGGTGGTATGTTAGTCGCGATTTGATGAGCTGGGTTATTCTGTGATGAGAGCTGTGTGAATGGGAGAATATTTTCGTTGAAAATAACGTGGCGAGAAGTATAGACTTTGTTGGATTTGGGGTCGAGACAACGATATCCCTTTTGAGAGGGAGCGTAGCCTATGAAGACGCATAGATGAGAAAGAGGAGACATCTTGTGTTGTGTATAGGGTCTAAGCCACAGATAACACAAGCATCCGAAGACTTTTAGATAGTTGTAGTCAGGGATCTTGTGAAAGATAAGTTCGTGAGGAGATTTGTTGGAGGTATTGGGAGAAGGTAAGCGATTAATTAGAAAAAACGGCAGTGAGAAGTGTGTCTACCCAGAGGTGGTAGGGTAACGAAGCATCGATGAGAAGAGTGCGCATGGTTTCGGTGATGTGTCTGTGTTTACGCTCGGCGACGCCGTTTTGTGATGGGAAATAGGGACATGTGTATTGGTGAATTATACCTTGGTTTGGTGGTGTACATTTTGAGTTGTTTATTGATAAATTCTCCGCCTTCGTCGGTCCGTATTGTCCGGATGTGAGTGTTGAACTGACGTTGAATCATGTTGTGAAATTCCATGAACTTGTGAAGGACTTCGGTTTTGTGGATGATCGGGTAGACCCAGGTGTATTTGAAAAAGTCGTCGATAAAACTAACGAAGTACCGATGTCCGGAAGTAGAGGCAGTAGGAGCCGGTCCCCATACGTCAGAATGTATCAAAGAAAAAGGGGTAGAACTGTTATTCTGCGATTTATTGAAAGGTAATTGATGACTTTTGGCCATTTTACAAGAATTACAAAAAGATGAAAAAGAAGTACAAATATTTGAAAATTGTTTTGCCATAAGGTGTAAAGTAGATGTAGAGGGGTGGCCGAGACGTCTGTGCTAGAGATCGGAGACGGGCTGAACCGAGAGGAGAGCTAAGGTGGATCGTTCGGTGTTCTTGAGGTTCCGAGCTTGTACTGAGTATAGTCCATTAATACATGGACCCTTGAGTAGAGTTTGCCGGGTCTTCTGATCCTTGAGTTCGTATCCATTAGACGAGAATGTGATAAGACAATTGTTGTCATTGATTAGTTTGTGTACATATAAGAGATTAAAGGATAAATTTGGCACAAGATTTAGGTGTGAGAGTTTTAAATTACCTTGCGGGGTAGGAAGAAGACCTTTGCCGGTTTTATGGATGGGAATTTGTTGTCCGTTGCCGAGGATGACCTGGTTGGAGCCAGTGTAAGGATGGGCGGACTGAATTTGTTGTGGAACAGCGGTGAGGTGTGAAGAAGCGCCGCTGTCGAGGTACCATTCAGTTTGAGGTTGCGGCGAAGGAGATGTGAATAAAGCAGTGTAAGGTGGTTCAGTGTTGTAGTCATCGTTATGCCGATGCCAACATTTAACGGCGGTATGTCCGTTCTTGCCACAAATTTGGCATGTAACCGTGGAGCGAGCCAATTTCCCGCCGCGTTGGTTGTTTTGGTTGGGGCGGTTAGAAGAGGTGTAGTGACCGCGAGAGGATGTGGATCTCCCCCGGCCACAGCCTCTAGTTGCGGCGAGAGCAGTAGAATTTCCGGAGAGTTGGAGATATTGCATCTCTCGGGAAACCTCGTGAGCGAGGTTGATTTCTTTGCTGCACAATAAAGTGTAAAGATCGTCGAGATTCAGTGGTTGAAGATTGGTGCGGATGGTCGTCTTGAAACCTTGATAGGATGCCGGAAGTCCGTCCAGTGTATAATGGATGATATCTTCTGCGGCGACAGGCGCTCCGGCGACAGCGAGTGAGTCGACCTTATTCTTGATTTCAAGAAGGTATTGGGACATGGTCTTGTCTTTCATGGTGAGATAGTGAAGTTCGTGCCGGAGCTGGATAATTCGGGATCGCGTACTAGACTGAAGACGCCGATCTAGGATGGTCCAGATGTCAGAGCAATGGTCGACGGAGAGAATGTACGGGAGGATGCTTGGAGAAATGACAGAGTATAAAGCGGCCGCAAGGTTCTGATCAAGCAGTTGCCATAGATCGTACTTCGGATTTGGAGTGATCTTGCCGTCCGAAGATGTGATCGTTGGAGATGGAGAAGTGGAGGAACCGTCCAAGAAGCCATGATAG
Organism: Dendrobium huoshanense; assembly: GCA_016618105.1. Taxonomy (NCBI): domain Eukaryota; kingdom Viridiplantae; phylum Streptophyta; class Magnoliopsida; order Asparagales; family Orchidaceae; genus Dendrobium; species Dendrobium huoshanense. Next base: position 38,325,825 of record CM028350.1, on the reverse strand, counting down.
CCATTTGCCCGAAAGAGTTTTAGCATTTGAGATCGCCATAGAGGGTGATTGTCGGCGGTTAGGGGAGGGGCGACGACCTTCTTGATGTTTGCCATCAGAAATTTTAAGGAGGCTGGGATTGCCGGAGGGGAAGAAGGCGCCGTGGCATCGGTGATGGAATTGGTAGGAGACGATCTGTTGGAGGATTGATCCATGAATAGATAGATTGAGCTCGTCGCCGGAGAAGAAGGGGAACACTACAGGAAAATCACTTATTACCAGCGGAATTTTCCGGCGGCTTTCCGGCGGTCATTTTTCCGGCGGCTTTCCGGTGGCTTTCCGGCGGTTTTTGACGTCTTATTTCCAACAAAATTTTCTGGCGGCTTTCCGGCGGTTTTCCGACGGCTTTCCGGCGGTTTTCCGACGGCTAATTTCCCCGCAAAATTTTGCGACGGCTAATTTCCCGCAAAATTTTCCCGCGGATTTTTCCGGCGGCTTTCCGGCGGCTTTCCGGCGGCTTTCCGACGGATTACCGGCGGCTTTACTTAACTAGTTTATTTTAATTATCAATTAAAATAAAAATTTTAAATTAATAATGTTTAATTATAATATTCAGACTTTTTTAATATAAATAAAAAAATACTTAGTTTTAACTATTTTGCAGAAACGGCGCAGTGGTCAGGGAGCGGGGCAGCGGGTGAGGAGGTCTACTGTTCGAAACTCAGCGAAGGCAGCGCGGGAGCGGGCTCGTTGGCGCACTCGGGCTCGCCTGGCTCACGCGAGCCCGGTCCGACGCGACGCGGTCTGGTCCGGCGCGACCCAAGGCCTGGTGCGACCGCCCGCCGGAGCGGGTTGCTGGCGTGCCGCCGGGGAGCGGTTTCAGCGGGAGCGGGTTTTTTTTTTTTATATTCAACTGGCGGTTTTTGACCGCCGGCAAACCGCCGGATTTATTTGCCGCCGGAAAAAGCCGTCGGAAATTATTTTCCTACGCCGTTTTTTCCGGCGGCACGAAAGCCGCCGGAAAACCGCCGGAAAATTAAAAAACCGCCGGAAATTGGTCAAATTCCGCCGGAAAAAGCCGCCGGAAGTGGGTGATTTTCCTGTAGTGGAATCAGGAGGGTTAGATCAGCGGAATGAAGAAGAGGAAGAGATCGGTTAATGCTCTGATACCATGATGAATTGGTAAACAGAGACACACGATGCAGGAAAGAAGTGTTTGTATTCTTTCTTGATTAATATGTTAGATGTACATGAGACAATATATAGAAGATTTGGATACACAAATGTCTAACGGCTAGGTGACGTGGACTCCACGTATACAAGAAAGTACAATGGGTTGTTACTGCTTACAAATAGTGGTCCAGTGACCTTACTTGTGGTGTAAAATATTCTTGCTCAAAATTGAACGAGTTTGATTTACCTCAAAAATAAACTAGAATGATTTACATTACATTTAATTTACTTTACTTTACATCTCTTTTTTATCCAACCAAAAACCAAAATTCTCAAAACTTTGCATTTGAAATACTTTGCACCCCATCCCCTTAGGATAAATGCTTGTTATTATTGTTTTCTTATTTGCCCTGGCTCAGAAGTATTAGAATCTTATCTCGTTTTGAAAAAGACTACTTATACTGCAGGAAATGTTATTGAAATTACATTCAAGCCATCCATAATGAAATTAATTAAGAGCTATCATAGACTTTAATATAAAAAAATAGAAGAAATTAGATGCACCTACCGCTCTGGGATCTGCTCTTGAACTACAATTAGTCATTACATAGATGAAAGTAATGATGATCTCCAATACTGCCACCTTGAGATCACTTGCCGGGTTCGGTCCAACCGGTTGGGTTAGCATCGCCTCTGTGTTTTCCCCATCAAAAATCCATTTTAATGTTAAGCTCGCAGTTGTGGACCCTAACAACTCACCCAGCACATAAAATGGGACCTTCAAACAAATAATATATGAATAATTAAACTCATATGAGTAAACATATATTATTTAATGAAATTTAACATATAAAACAAAATGATTTACCTGCTTCCATGGGAACTGGCCAACAACAGCATAAGCGAACGTCACGGCCGGATTGATTTGAGCTCCTGATATGTGCCCAAATGTGTATATATTGGCCGCGACGACTGCACCCCAGGCAAGCGAAACTCCCACAAATGTGATTTCGCCTCGCTTTTCTATATACAGTGATCCACACCCAACGAAGATAAATGTGTACGTTGCAAGAAACACTGTCAGCAGCTGTTCATTCATTACAATGTCAACGAGATCAGATTTTTAAAGTTTGGTTTATGACGGCTTTATTACTGCTTCTTAAAACAACTTTTTAATAAAAAAAACTAATTTTTATATTAAAAAGTTGCCTTAAGGAAGGAGCTGTATGAAAGCCATCAAATAATAGCCTTTATTAGTGCTTCAAAAGGAGAGAGAGAGAGAGAATTGCCTTTTGGCTTTCTATAAAAAACTCCTCATTGCTAGACTTATCAGGAATGCAGGAGACAGCAGGAGAGTTTTTCATTGTAAATGGCACCTTGGAGCTTTGTTTGATACAATAGCTAGCGATGAAAATCAAGAAATATATATTTGTATATATATATATATATATACATACACATTGGAGTTCATCTCTTCTAACTTTGAAGGCCGGGCGAGAAAAGAAAAGTTCTTAGCTTCGCTCATTCTTTGGCAGCTGTAATTATTTTGTTTTTTTGTTTTGGTCAGTTCTCCTATAGAGACCGGCATTGAAATTACAAGTTATAGAAACACTGGAGTTTCTTGTCGTTTCTAAACGATCGGGTCGCGAAAGAGAAGTATTTGACCTGAATGTAACAAATGAAAGCATATTAACTCTTATGTCATATTTATCTTACGCAAATTTATTAGTTTTGGAATATATTCAAATCAAATTTAGGTGAGATTAATCTCAATCCAATAGGTCGCAAACAAAATGAATGAGTCATTGTCAGGTCAGAATGAACGACAATAATCCATCAATCGAGTCAACAAGGGGTGGAGCCAGGAAGAAATTACGGTGGGATTTATAATTAATTTTATGATCGATAAGTGTGTCAAATTATAATTTTTTTCCTCTTACAAAAAAAAAAAAAAAAAAAAAAAAAAAAAAAAAAAAAAAAAAACATCACCTGGATAAAGAAGGGTGAAAATTAATAATATCTTAGAAACTAAGAAATTTGTTTATATATTTTCAAAATGTGATTTTAAAATTGGATTTGATTCAACTAGCAACTTTAACACTAAATACAAATCATTTTATCCTAGTTGATAACTCAGAGTAAATTAAAATAATTGCGATAAGTTATTTATTGTACTCATGTTTGTCAAAATGTTCTAACTCTTTTGAGTTTTGGCTAGGGTTGCAAATGAACCAAGAGTTCAACAAGCTACTCGTGGTTTGGCTTGATAAGAGCTCGTTAATTTTCATTTTATAAGGTAAACGAACGAGCTTGAACAACTTGGCATTCAGCTCGTTTTTGTTCATGAACAACATCATTTAATGCTTATGAACATGCACTTAAGAAACTCGATTAGTGCTCGACTAATTAAGAAGTTCGATTAGAATTGTATTAGAGTTTTAAAAAATACCTATTGTTAAATTTAATAATTTATTTTTACTAATCATGTCTAAAATCATTTAATAGTTTATTTTCATTTCCCGCAACAGCCTAAAATCACGAACAACCCGCTCTCTGAACAAATATAAGATGAATCATAGATTGCTTATTTGTGAATGAGCTCATTTGGAAACTCAAGAATACTTAGATATGTTCGCAAATGAGCTTGTTTGATAGTTTAAAAAATTTTGCTAGATGTAATTACAAACATACTCGATGTAATTATTTGTTAGAAAACTCGACAAGACTCATTTGTTAAGTTATTATACATCTAGAAATAGAGCTCATTTATAGCTCGATATGACTCGTTTATTTAAAGCTCGATAAGCATGAAATAAATAGAACATGAACCATGTTTGAACCGAACATGAACACATAATTTAAACAAACCAAACTTGAACACAAACACAAAAGCTCGAATCAAATTCAAACGAACTTGAACAAACTGATAATAAACAAACTCAAATATGAACACACGTACTCTACTCGGCTTGATTCATTTGTAGCCCTACTTTTGGCACCCTCCCTACAGGATAAAATTATAAGTCTTAAATAGAGCCTAATTCAAATTGAGAAGCTGTAAGTCCTACTTGCAAGCTTTCTCATCATTCAAGCAACTATAAGTCCAACACTGAAAACCTACCTCATACTTAGGAATGTAAGTTGCAATGATCAGTACAAGGCCTCTCTACATTCCAAGTTAGCAGCTTTAACCCTTTGCTAAATTTTTAACAAAAAACATCAATATAGGACCATCCAATATAGCTACCTACTAATTAATTTAATTAAATATACCTTCCTAATTTGTCCTACGTATATGGCATATGAATTTGAAAGTTAAAACCAGTAGGCCTCTACACTTGGAGTTCTAAGTTCTATTGTGATATTTTGTCTTTAGTGTTATATAAGCCATAGCTCTTGGTCGCGTCAAACATGATGCCAACAAGTGGCCACTAATCATTAAATTTTTTAACATATTAATCTCACAAGCTTTGATTTTATAAATTTTGGTTTTGTATGGACAGCTTCTCACTACTATTTTTTTACTACTTTCAAAAAATTTTGTATTAAAAAATTATTTTAGAAAATCGTAAGAAAACTATTTCAAATGACGTCTTAGGTTTCATTTGGGACAGCTTTCTTATTGCTTCTTAAAACAACTTTATAGTATAAAAATTTTAAAGTTGCTTTAAAGAGCAGTAAGAAAGTCGTCCCAAACAAAACGCTAGTGATCATTACTTTGAGGATGAAAGCCTAATTTTTTCAAAAGTTGAGTAAAAAAGCTGCTCAAACATCAATAAGATCAATAGAGGCATCACAACTACATAAAATAAAGCACGCCAAAACGGAATTGGTAAGATCATTAAATCTGGCCTTACAAAAAACAGAATTCATAACAAAATAATCTTCAACATGGATCAAAGCTCTCGGTTGGCGCCAGGGAAGCTGCCCCCCTGCCCGCGCGCGCACCCGCGCTTGCTCGCTGGCGCACCGCCTCACCCGCTCTCACCGGCCCACTGGCGCATCGCCGCACCCGCTTCCCCCTCTCGCCCTGGCGCGCACCCGTGCTCGCCTCTGCTTCGCCCTCGCACCCCGCTAGTCCCGTGTCGGGTCGGGTCAACCCGGCAACCCGTCGGGTCGGGTCCAAGTTCGAATTTCCGACCCTTTTATCTACCCGGGTCGGGTTAGGGTCGTCCCATTTGCACCCGGGTCAGTTCGGGTTCGACCCGAACCCGACCCGTGACTTGAAATTGACACCCCTATTAATCATGTCTAGAATCATTTAATAGTTTATTTTTATTTCCCGCAACAGCCTAAAATCACGAACAACCCGGTCTCTGAACAAATATAAGATGAATCATAGATCGCTTGTTTGTGAATGAGCTCATTTGGAAACTCAAGAATACTTATTAGATATGTTCGCAAATGAGCTTGTTTGATAGTTTAAAAAATTTCACTATATGTAATTATTTGTTAGAAAACTCGACAAGACTCTTTTGTTAAGTTAATATACATCTAGAAATAGAGCTCATTTATAGCTTGACATGACTCGTTTATTTAAAGCTCGATAAGCATGAAATGAATCGAACATGAACCAAGTTCGAACCGAACATGAACACATAATTTAAACAAACCAAACTTGAACACAAACACAAAAGCTCGAATCAAATTCAAACGAACTTGAACAAAATGATAATAAACAAACTCAAATATGAACACACGTACTCTACTCGGCTTGATTCATTTGTAGCCCTACTTTTGGCACCCTTCCTACAGGATAAAATTATATGTCTTAAATAGGGCCTAATTCAAATTGAGAAGCTTGCAAGCTTTTTCATCATTCAAGCAACTATAAGTCCAACACTGAAAACCTACCTCATACTTAGGAATGTAAGTTGCAATGATCAGTACAAGGCCTCTCTACATTCCAAGTTAGCAGCTTTAACCCTTTGCTAAATTTTTAACAAAAAACATCAATAGAGGACCATCCAATATAGCTACCTACTAATTAATTTAATTAAATATAACTTCCTAATTTGTCCTACGTATATGGCATATGAATTTGAAAGTTAAAACCAGTAGGCCTCTACACTTGGAGTTCTAAGTTCTATTGTGATATTTTGTCTTTAGTGTTATATAAGCCATAGCTCTTGGTCGCGTCAAACATGATGCCAACAAGTGGCCACTAATCATTAAATTTTTTAACATATTAATCTCACAAGCTTTGATTTTATAAATTTTGGTTTTGTATGGACAGCTTCTCACTACTATTTTTTTACTACTTTCAAAAAATTTTGTATTAAAAAATTATTTTAGAAAATCGTAAGAAAACTATTTCAAATGACGTCTTAGGTTTCATTTGTGACAGCTTTCTTATTGCTTCTTAAAACAACTTTATAGTATAAAAATTTTAAAGTTGCTTTAAAGAGCAGTAAGAAAGTCGTCCCAAACAAAACGCTAGTGATCATTACTTTGAGGATGAAAGCCTAATTTTTTCAAAAGTTGAGTAAAAAAGCTGCTCAAACATCAATAAGATCAATAGAGGCATCACAACTACATAAAATAAAGCACGCCAAAACGGAATTGGTAAGATCATTAAATCTGGCCTTACAAAAAACAGAATTCATAACAAAATAATCTTCAACATGGATCAAAGCTCTCGGTTGGCGCCAGGGAAGCTGCCCCCCTGCCCGCGCGCGCACCCGCGCTTGCTCGCTGGCGCACCGCCTCACCCGCTCTCACCGGCCCACTGGCGCATCGCCGCACCCGCTTCCCCCTCTCGCCCTGGCGCGCACCCGTGCTCGCCTCTGCTTCGCCCTCGCACCCCGCTAGTCCCGTGTCGGGTCGGGTCAACCCGGCAACCCGTCGGGTCGGGTCCAAGTTCGAATTTCCGACCCTTTTATCTACCCGGGTCGGGTTAGGGTCGTCCCATTTGCACCCGGGTCAGTTCGGGTTCGACCCGAACCCGACCCGTGACTTGAAATTGACACCCCTATTAATCATGTCTAGAATCATTTAATAGTTTATTTTTATTTCCCGCAACAGCCTAAAATCACGAACAACCCGGTCTCTGAACAAATATAAGATGAATCATAGATCGCTTGTTTGTGAATGAGCTCATTTGGAAACTCAAGAATACTTAGATATGTTCGCAAATGAGCTTGTTTGATAGTTTAAAAAATTTTGCTAGATGTAATTACAAACATACTCGATGTAATTATTTGTTAGAAAACTCGACAAGACTCATTTGTTAAGTTATTATACATCTAGAAATAGAGCTCATTTATAGCTCGATATGACTCGTTTATTTAAAGCTCGATAAGCATGAAATAAATAGAACATGAACCATGTTTGAACCGAACATGAACACATAATTTAAACAAACCAAACTTGAACACAAACACAAAAGCTCGAATCAAATTCAAACGAACTTGAACAAACTGATAATAAACAAACTCAAATATGAACACACGTACTCTACTCGGCTTGATTCATTTGTAGCCCTACTTTTTGTCACGACCCGACCCGACGGGGACGGATCCCGCCCGAGCCGGATCGCGGCGAGCGCACACTTACTTGCTTATCCAGGATCTGGCTTTGGATTAGGTTGCTGAACTGAACTTCCCAAATACATAACTCAACAGAAAACACACAGAACAACAGAGCTACTAAAAACATCAAATGCAGCGGAACAAAACATCTATCTTTTCATTTCCTCAAAATAATCATCTACAGAACAGTACATGGCTTTCAACAGAAAGAAAGACAGAACAGGAAAGCCATGACTGTACAAAAATCAACAAGTACAAAAGTACCTAATCGGATCAGACTCTGAAACTAATCCTGAACCTCCTTGCCCTTCCCAGAACCTGAAAACCACCAGAAAGCAAGGGTGAGCTCAACAGCTCAGTAAAGCAACAAACCACCAATCTAAATTCTCAGAAACCAAAACCAAATTCATCAGACAGAAGTCAGATCAGAAATCGGAATCGTACAGATCATATCAGAACAAATCAACAGAGTCAGAATCAGAATTCAGAAATCAGAATCGTACAGAGCATATCGTATCAGAATCACAATTTCGTACAGAACAGAACAGATACATATAGCTAAATGCCCTGACACTGACGGAATCTCTACGGATTCCGGCCCCTTATGCCTCCCTTCCCAGACACTGACTGAATCTCATAGGATCCAGGCCCCTTATGTCTCCCTTTGTGCTCACGGCACCAAAACAGATGTGTTTATAGCACCAGAACAGAATTCATCGGATCCGGAACGAAACAGATATCAGAATGTATATTGAGCTCATTTCAGAATTTCCCGTTTCACTAACTGAATCTCATAGGATTCAGGCCCCTTATAACTCCCTTTTTATAGCTTAATCACATAGCATTTCAATTCAGAAGAAATCCGGACATTTCAGAAATTACCCGAAAATCGGGCAGCACAACGGCAGTATACAGAATTTACACAAAAATTCCTGCAAAGAAAATTCACCGAATTCGCACAGAATATAGATAATCACATTCCAGAACATTTATTCTACTGCACAGATAATTTCCAATTTCACAGAAAAATCAGGTCGACTAAAAACACAGTCGAATCAAAAATATCCGGACGAAAATCTTCAAAATATAATCAAAACGTGCACACCCGGCACGGCAACGATATACGAAAAGTTACGCGGTAAAAACTGAACCAATCAAAAGATACGGACGAAAAACCGTAACGAAAACTAAATTCGGACAGAAAAATACCGCCAACCGCGACGGAACTGAAAATTGAGAAAGACGGAATGTGCCTTACCTCGAGCACAGCAAATTCCTCAACAGTCACTTCGATCGAAAACGGCTCCGCGTCTTCCCGAAATCAACTTTTCCAATTTTCTCTTTTTCTCTCTCCTCAGACGAAAAATCAGATATTTATTTTTTTTAACTTTTCTCTCTCTTCAAATCGTCTGAATCCCTTAAATCCTCTTCAGATCGGCCTGGCCGATCGTCCAGATCGTCCTGGACGATCAGACCAAACCACAGATCGCCTGGCCGATACTCCAGGGCGATGATCAGGCCGATCCTTATGAACAGTGTCAATCGGCCTGGCCGATCGTCCCGATCGTCCTGGACGATCAGACCAAAACCCATCGTCCTGGGACGATTTTTCAGGCCGATGTTTACTATTCATAGGCGATAAAAACCTCCATTCACTGACTTGTGCCATCCACTGATCGTCCCGGGACGATGCCTCGATCGGCCTGGACGATCCCTACAGGAAAATCACCTGGAGCAATTCTGGACAGATTCTGGAGCTGAAATGCACAGATCGTCCCAGGACGATCCCAGATCGGCCTGGACGATACTGGAGCAGTTTGAAATATTACAATCTCCCCAACTCAGAAAAATGTCGTCCTCGACATTATCCAATCCAAACTCAGTCAAAACAAGTACGGGTACGACCGTCTCATATCAGACTCCTTTTCCCAAGTTGCTTCCCGTGCAGTCCGGTGCTTCCACTGGACTTTAACCATCGGAATCTCTTTATTTCTTAACTTGCGGACGTCGTACGCTAAAATCAATTCTGGCTCTTCCTTGTACGCCAGATTCTCCTGAATCTCAACCTCGTCAGCTGATATCTTCTTCCCAGAGTCGGATACCCACTTCCTCAGAGTGGATACGTGAAACACATTATGCACATCAGGCATAGAATCAGAAAGCAATAGGCGATAAGCAGCTTTTCCAATTCTTTCCAAAATCTCAAATGGTCCAACATACCTTGGACTAAGCTTGCTTACCTGACCAAATCTGCTCACACCTTTCATCGGGCTGACTTTGACATACACAAAGTCACCAACCTGAAACTCAACAAATCTGTGCTTCTGATTATAATACTTCTGCTGACGATCTTGAGCGGCTTTCAATCTCTCTCTTATCAAATGAATCTTCTGAGCAGTTTCATCAGCAAAAGTGGCACCCAAAGTCTGTCTATCTCCGACCTCCGTCAGAGTCAAAGGAGTACGGCACTTCCTGCCATACAGAGCCTCGTACGGTGCCATACCGATACTGGACTGAAAACTGTTGTTATAAGCAAACTCAATCAGCGGAATATGATCTTCCCAGCTTCCGCTAAAGTCCAGAACACAAAGCCTCAACAGGTCTTCCAATACCTGAATAGTCCTCTCAGACTGTCCGTCGGTCTGAGGATGAAAGGCTGTACTGAAATGCAATTTCGTACCCAAGCCTTGCTGAATGCCTTTCCAAAGTCTGGAAGTAAAACGTCCATCTCGATCAGATACAATCACACGAGGCACTCCGTGTAATCTGACTATCTCTTTCACATATATCTGTGCCAAGCGTTCAACTGAATCCGTTTGTCTGATCGGAAGAAAATGAGCTGACTTCGTCAATCGATCCACAACTACCCAAATAGCATCATGTCCTTGTCGTGAACGAGGAAAACCCATAGCAAAATCCATCGTTACCTCCTCCCATTTCCACTCAGGGATAGGCAACGACTGCAACAGTCCACCCGGTCGCTGATGCTCTGCCTTCACCAACTGACAGGCTTCGCATCTCGACACAAACTCCGCCACATCCTTCTTCATCCCAGGCCACCAGAACAAAAGCTTCATATCAGCGTACATCTTACCACTGCCTGGATGAACAGTGTAGCCTGAATGATGAGATTCATACAGAATCTCCCGCCTCAAATCTCCAAACACAGGTACCCACAACCTGTTCTTACAGAAAATAGCACCAGAATCAGAAATTCGAAGTTCAGGAGTCTTACCAGATCCAATCTGAGCTAGCAACTTCGAATAATCAGAATCTGACTTCTGGGCTTCTTGAATCCTTGCTTCTAAAGAAGACTGAATACTCATCTGAGCCAACTCCAAATCACTGGAGGAAATCACCTCCAACTGCAATCTCTCCAAATCACGAATCAGAAAGTCATCACAAGTAAGCTGAATACCTGAGAATCCAGAAGACTTCCTGCTCAAAGCATCTGCTACCACATTCGCCTTCCCAGGCTGATACTGAATAGTCAGGTCATAGTCCTTGATCAACTCGAGCCACCGCCTCTGTCTCAGATTCAAATCCTTCTGAGTAAAAATGTACTTCAGGCTCTTATGATCAGTAAACATCTCACATGTGACGCCATACAGGTAATGACGCCAAATCTTCAAAGCAAAAACAACTGCAGCTAACTCCAAATCATGCGTCGGGTAATTCTTCTCATGTGGTTTCAACTGTCTCGAAGCATAAGCAATTACCTGACCATGCTGCATCAGGACACAACCCAGTCCTTTCAGTGAAGCATCACTGAACACCTGAAAACCTTCCGTACCTGACGGAAGCGCCAACACTGGAGCTGAAGTCAAACAATCCTTCAATCTCTGAAAATTAGCTTCACACTCCGGTGTCCAAACAAAAGGAACTGACTTCTGAGTCAGTCTCGTCAGAGGAGTCGAAATCTGTGAAAATCCTTTCACAAACTTCCTATAATACCCGGCCATGCCTAAGAAACTACGTACCTCAAATACCGTAGTCGGCCTTGGCCAATCAGCAACTGCCTGAATCTTCTGGGGATCCACAGAAATACCTTCTCCGCTAATCACGTGCCCCAAAAAAGAAATGCTCTTCAGCCAGAATTCACACTTGGAGAACTTGGCATACAGCTGATGCCTCCTCAAGGTCTCCAACACAATCCTCAAATGTCTGGCATGCTCATCCTTAGAAGCAGAATATACCAGAATATCGTCAATGAAGACGATCACAAACTGATCCAAATACTCCCTGAATACTCGGTTCATCAGATCCATGAAAATCGCAGGCGCATTGGTTACCCCAAAAGGCATAACCAAGAACTCGTAGTGCCCGTACCGAGTACTGAAAGCAGTCTTCACCACATCAGATTCCTTCACCTTCACCTGATAATATCCGGATCTCAAATCAATCTTCGAAAACACCGAAGATCCGGAAAGCTGATCAAACAAGTCGTCTATCCGAGGCAAAGGATACTTGTTCTTGATCGTGGCCTTGTTCAAATCTCTGTAATCAATACACATACGGAGTGTACCGTCCTTCTTCTTCACAAACAGAACAGGTGCTCCCCAGGGCGAAACACTAGGGCGCACAAAACCTCTGTCAACCAACTCCTGAAGCTGAACTTTCAACTCAGAAAGTTCTTTCGGTGCCATCCTGTACGGAGCTTTCGATATCGGAGCGGTACCCGGAAAAACATCGATAGAGAACTCCACATCTCTATCCGGAGGTAAACCAACCAACTCCTCAGGAAAAACATCAGTAAACTCCCGTACCACAGGGATCTCAGAAACAGAACCAACCTCCAGGTTCAGATCCCGCACCGAAGCCAAAAATACTGGATATCCTTTCTTCCACATTCTGCTCACCTCTAACGCAGAAATCAGACTGGAGAGAACACCTCGTAATCCCTGAAATACAACTCTCTCTCCAGCCACAAGCAAACTCACTTGCTTCTTCAGACAGTCAATCTGAGCCTCATACCGACTCAGCCAATCCATTCCCAAAATCACATCATACGAAGAAATCGGCAATCGAATCAAACTCGATTTCCACTTCTTGCCAGAAATCTCGATCTCACAAAAACAAAACTGTCGAGCAATCAATGGATTCCCAGCCGGTAAAATCACAGACAAAGAAACCGGTAAAACCATCGAATCCAAATGTAAAAGCTCAAAACAATGCTCGGACAGAAAAGAATGACTCGCTCCAGAGTCAAACAAAACACGACAGGGCTGATCAGAAATGTAAACCGTACCTGTCACCACATCCGGAGCATCTCGAGCCTCCTGCTGACTCAAGCTGTAAACTCGAGGCTGAACTGGAACAGGAGCTGAAGCAACAGAACTACTCTGCTCCCTCTGAATCGTAGGTGGTCTCCGTGGTGCAGAACTAGAACCACCACCTCTACCAGCAAATCCCTCAGGGCGTGGAGGAACAGTCCTCGGTCTTCCTGCTGCTGAACCAACAGGTCTGACTAAACCCTCAGATCGCTGATCATATCCCATCTGTGGACATTCTGCAATCCTATGTCCCGGCTGACCGCATCTGAAACAAAGACCAGCTATCCTGTAGCACTGGCCATGGTGTCGCCGTCCACAACTCTGGCACACAGGTGCCGAACTGACAGATCCAGAACCAGTCGTACTGGTAGCAGTACCAGACGATCCTCCGCTCCTCCTGGATTCTCCAGATCCAGAACCAGGAACAAATCTCCTCTTCCCAGAGGAACCACTGCCAGAAGTATCTCCTCCAAACCTCTTCCTACTCGCAGACCACCGCTGCTGAGTAGTCGTCATGTCGTTCTCAATCAGACGAGCTCGCTCCACAAGCTCAGAGAAATCAGAAATCCGGAACGGTATCAAAGGCTGCCTCAAAGTGTCTCGTAAGCCTCTCAGAAATCGGTAACACCTCTCAGCAGAAGTGCTAACCAGCTGCGGAGCGTACCTGGCTAATGCAGTAAACTCAGCCTCGTACTGCATCACCGTCTTGCTCCCCTGAACCAGCCTCAGAAAACTCTCCTGCATCTGCTGTCGTGCAGAAGGGGGAACAAACCAGTCTCTGAACACTTCAGTGAACTCTTCCCAAGTGATCAAAGAGTTCAATCTGCCCTGAAATCTGGCTGCCTGCTGGCCATCCCACCAGTGCTCAGCCTCTCCATCCAACAGAAAAACAGCCAACGGAACCTTCCTGTCTGCAGGACACTGCATCCCGTCAAAAGTCTTCTCTAATCTCCTCAGCCACTCCTCGGCTGCTCTGGGCTCAACAGCGCCCTCAAACCTCGGAGGCTTCAACCTCAAAAACAACTGCAGGTGTCGATCGATATCCTCAGATCTAACAGTAGAAGCTCTGCTCTGAGTCTCGCTCATCATCTGAGCAACCAACGAAGCAAACTGGGACAGTGTGTCAGCACCGACCACTGGGGCTGTACTCCCCACTGGTGCTGCCTGATCATCACTCTGACCGTCTGTCATGTCTGGGTCTGGCTGATCCATACAGAAAAATCCAGAAAATCCGGAAAACTATCACAAAAACAACACAAAAACAACACAATAAAAAGCCAAACGACCCAAAACTACCTCCCAGACAGACTCACTGATCACTTCCTAAAGCTCTGTTTTACAATCCAACCTGTTTCCAAAACCAGTGCTCTGATACCACAAAAGCTTGTCACGACCCGACCCGACGGGGACGGATCCCGCCCGAGCCGGATCGCGGCGAGCGCACACTTACTTGCTTATCCAGGATCTGGCTTTGGATTAGGTTGCTGAACTGAACTTCCCAAATACATAACTCAACAGAAAACACACAGAACAACAGAGCTACTAAAAACATCAAATGCAGCGGAACAAAACATCTATCTTTTCATTTCCTCAAAATAATCATCTACAGAACAGTACATGGCTTTCAACAGAAAGAAAGACAGAACAGGAAAGCCATGACTGTACAAAAATCAACAAGTACAAAAGTACCTAATCGGATCAGACTCTGAAACTAATCCTGAACCTCCTTGCCCTTCCCAGAACCTGAAAACCACCAGAAAGCAAGGGTGAGCTCAACAGCTCAGTAAAGCAACAAACCACCAATCTAAATTCTCAGAAACCAAAACCAAATTCATCAGACAGAAGTCAGATCAGAAATCGGAATCGTACAGATCATATCAGAACAAATCAACAGAGTCAGAATCAGAATTCAGAAATCAGAATCGTACAGAGCATATCGTATCAGAATCACAATTTCGTACAGAACAGAACAGATACATATAGCTAAATGCCCTGACACTGACGGAATCTCTACGGATTCCGGCCCCTTATGCCTCCCTTCCCAGACACTGACTGAATCTCATAGGATCCAGGCCCCTTATGTCTCCCTTTGTGCTCACGGCACCAAAACAGATGTGCTTATAGCACCAGAACAGAATTCATCGGATCCGGAACGAAACAGATATCAGAATGTATATTGAGCTCATTTCAGAATTTCCCGTTTCACTAACTGAATCTCATAGGATTCAGGCCCCTTATAACTCCCTTTTTATAGCTTAATCACATAGCATTTCAATTCAGAAGAAATCCGGACATTTCAGAAATTACCCGAAAATCGGGCAGCACAACGGCAGTATACAGAATTTACACAAAAATTCCTGCAAAGAAAATTCACCGAATTCGCACAGAATATAGATAATCACATTCCAGAACATTTATTCTACTGCACAGATAATTTCCAATTTCACAGAAAAATCAGGTCGACTAAAAACACAGTCGAATCAAAAATATCCGGACGAAAATCTTCAAAATATAATCAAAACGTGCACACCCGGCACGGCAACGATATACGAAAAGTTACGCGGTAAAAACTGAACCAATCAAAAGATACGGACGAAAAACCGTAACGAAAACTAAATTCGGACAGAAAAATACCGCCAACCGCGACGGAACTGAAAATTGAGAAAGACGGAATGTGCCTTACCTCGAGCACAGCAAATTCCTCAACAGTCACTTCGATCGAAAACGGCTCCGCGTCTTCCCGAAATCAACTTTTCCAATTTTCTCTTTTTCTCTCTCCTCAGACGAAAAATCAGATATTTATTTTTTTTAACTTTTCTCTCTCTTCAAATCGTCTGAATCCCTTAAATCCTCTTCAGATCGGCCTGGCCGATCGTCCAGATCGTCCTGGACGATCAGACCAAACCACAGATCGCCTGGCCGATACTCCAGGGCGATGATCAGGCCGATCCTTATGAACAGTGTCAATCGGCCTGGCCGATCGTCCCGATCGTCCTGGACGATCAGACCAAAACCCATCGTCCTGGGACGATTTTTCAGGCCGATGTTTACTATTCATAGGCGATAAAAACCTCCATTCACTGACTTGTGCCATCCACTGATCGTCCCGGGACGATGCCTCGATCGGCCTGGACGATCCCTACAGGAAAATCACCTGGAGCAATTCTGGACAGATTCTGGAGCTGAAATGCACAGATCGTCCCAGGACGATCCCAGATCGGCCTGGACGATACTGGAGCAGTTTGAAATATTACACTTTTGGCACCCTCCCTACAGGATAAAATTATAAGTCTTAAATAGGGCCTAATTCAAATTGAGAAGCTGTAAGTCCTACTTGCAAGCTTTCTCATCATTCAAGCAACTATAAGTCCAACACTGAAAACCTACCTCATACTTAGGAATGTAAGTTGCAATGATCAGTACAAGGCCTCTCTACATTCCAAGTTAGCAGCTTTAACCCTTTGCTAAATTTTTAACAAAAAACATCAATATAGGACCATCCAATATAGCTACCTACTAATTAATTTAATTAAATATACCTTCCTAATTTGTCCTACGTATATGGCATATGAATTTGAAAGTTAAAACCAGTAGGCCTCTACACTTGGAGTTCTAAGTTCTATTGTGATATTTTGTCTTTAGTGTTATATAAGCCTTAGCTCTTGGTCGCGCCAAACATGATGCCAACAAGTGGCCACTAATCATTAAATTTTTTAACATATTAATCTCACAAGCTTTGATTTTATAAATTTTGGTTTTGTATGGACAGCTTTTGACTACTATTTTTTTACTGCTTTCAAAAAATTTTGTATTAAAAAGTTATTTTAGAAAATCGTAAGAAAACTATTTCAAATGGCGTCTTAGGTTTCATTTGGGACGGCTTTCTTATTGCTTCTTAAAACAACTTTCTAGTATAAAAATTTTAATTTGCTTTAAGGAGCAGTAAGAAAGTCGTCCCAAACAAAGCGCTGGTGATCATTACTTTTGAGGATGAAAGCCTAATTTTTTCAAAAGTTGAGTAAAAAAGCTGCTCAAACATCAATAAGATCAATAGTGGCATCACAACTACATAAAATAAAGCACGCCAAAACGGAATTGGTAAGATCATGAAATCTGGCCTTACAAAAAACAAAATTCATAACAAAATAATCTTCAACAAGGATCAAATCTCTCGGCCAACAACCTGTAAAGTAGAAACTGCCACAGGCTCTGAATCATAAGAAGATAAAACTTCAAAAATAAACAAAAGAAACAGAGACATCAGATAAATATTCAGTATAACTAAGAGCTATGATTTTTTGGTTTTCATTTATCCCATTTTTTGTTAGTTTTTAGCACATATTTATTCCATGAATTGTTGTATATATGACTCATGAGAATCGAAGTAACGACAGCAGAGAGAAAAAAAATATTTGTAACTTTGCCATTATGACTTACTCTCTATCTCTCTCTCTTTTATTTTGTATTGTTCACTGTATTCACAAGGTAACTATTATATGCGAATCCATTGAAAATTTTAAGCAGCAAAATTCCAATTTTGTCGGCAATATAGTTTTTTTTTTTTATTTTTTCATTTAAAGGGATATTTATATGCTGAGTAGTGACGATTAAAGGTGTTGTTAGATTAGTAATTTTCAGGTTTTTTATTTCCTTAACATTAAGGTTTCGTTTGGGATGGCTTTCTTACAGGAACAATTATTACGTCCTCCGACCGGAAGCAGAGGAACGTCAAATACCGAGCAATACCAAACAATAACGAGGAATACCATCATTTGAAGACCCAATACCGAGTTATACCGAGCTAAATCAAGAAATACCGAGTTATACAAAAGTTGTACCGAGAAAAACTCGGTACAACTCGGTATTTCTCGGTA
Organism: Dendrobium huoshanense; assembly: GCA_016618105.1. Lineage (NCBI taxonomy): Eukaryota > Viridiplantae > Streptophyta > Magnoliopsida > Asparagales > Orchidaceae > Dendrobium > Dendrobium huoshanense. The sequence goes on along the minus strand of CM028350.1, from coordinate 38,307,996 downwards.
CAGCTCGGTATAACTCGGTATTGGTCTTCAAAGAGCGGTATTTCTCGTTAATATCAAATAATACCTAGTTGTACCAAGCAAATACCTAGTTTTTTGGCGGGATTTTGCCTCCAACCGGACGTTCCTCTACGTCCTTACACCGGACGTAATAAAAGTTCTTCTTACAGTTCCTTAAGATACCTTTCTAATAAATTTTTTTTTAGGAAGCTGTCTTAAGAAGCGGTAAGAAATCCATCAGCCATACCAAACAAAGCTTAAGAAATTGTAGAAATTTTGAGAGTAATATTTTCTTCTATTAAGGATCTATTTGAGAGGATTGTAATTTTTATAAAGATAGTTGAAAGAGTCCGAACTTGTTTTCCGGTGCATAAATATATCATCACAATCATAAAAGATTGAATAATGAATATGGCATAAAATATAACGTCGAAAGAGTCCGAACTTGCAAACGTACAGGTCAAAATGAAGTTGCATGAATATTATGGAAATGTTAAGAATTTTATATTGCCACATTCGGATTAGTTTTAAAATTTTTAAAAATGTATTTTGAGATCATTGCAATACATTTAGGGTGTCAAAACAGGTCCGATGGTCGGGTTCAGGTCAAATCTAGATTGACCGAGGCTTAAACAGGTTGATCCTAACCCGACCCATAGCCATTTTGCCAGTTCTTGCAAACATGTAAGGTATTTCAACCCGGACTCGACCCGCACGGGTTACCGGGTTAACCCGACCCTACCCGCAGACCCATTTTGATTTTAAAAAGGGCGAGTTTCATGAGCCATGAGGCCGCAAGCGAGCTGTGAGGCCACAATCATGGTAACGTTTGCAGAGGCAGGGTCGACCGGTCTAGCGACAGTTCCGGATTTGGCCATTCATTCGGGTGGGCGAACTGAGTCACGACGTCAGTGCGGTATGCGGGTGACGACGACTGCAGTCAGAGCGAAACCACGAGAGGCAAGCTCGGCGCTTGCAACTGTGGTGCGGGCATTCACAAGACGAGGGCGCGGGTCACGGGTTTAGCCGTCAGGCATGCGTAAACAGAGTCATTTCGAATTTTCGGGTCAACCTTGACCCGACCCGAATTTATAAACGGGTCCGATTACGGAACCCGAACCTGACACATATGGCAAATGGGTTGCCACAAATTTGAAAATTTCCAAGTCGGATTCGGATCGAGTTTCCGATTGGGTTAAATTTTGACACCCCTACAATACATAAGTGATACTAAGGCTTGGTTTGATTATTTTGTACCTTTCAAAAAAGTTGTTTTAAAATTGTTGTTTGATAGAAAGGAGTTTTTTAATAGAGAAGTTAATATAAGAAAGCTTTTGAAAATAGTACAAAAATACAATTCACTATAAAGTATTTCTGTAAAAGTGGCACATACAAACAACAACAACAAAAATTTCTACCATTACGAAATTGAAAAGTTAAAATTAAGCCGTCTCAAATGAGGCCTGATTCACAGATCTTAAAAGTGATATGAAAAAAAAAATTGAGTAAAATATTGACTGTTTTTTTTTTCAGTTGCTGTCGCAATAAATAATGCAAGAAAATTTTTTTAATGCAAGCACAAATTTACTTTTTATTGGTTATTTTTTATATTTAATCTTTGTTAAAACTTTAATTATAATATCATAATACAATTGATTTCCATATAAAAAATAGAGTTCTAAAATGAAACAAATGATTAGTTATAATTTAATAATATAAAAAAATAAAATTACGAGGCCCATACCCCATTGACACTCCTAAATCCGACCATGGTTTTTTAGGCACAAGTTTTTTAGGCAAAGTTATGAATTTTAGGCAAAGTTACGAGGCACAAGTTTTTTAGGCAAAGTTATGAATTTTAGACGTTTCAGACCCTAGTTCAAAAAGGGTTGACCGAAGAGTGGACTTTATTATTTACGTTGGTTTCTAAAAACCTAATATTTAAAAAAAAAATTGTAGATTTTAATTATATTTGAACGCCTTTTAGTTTCCCTAATTTGAAATTTTCTAAAATTAGTTATAAATTTTTTAAAGTTGGTGCAATTAACGAATTACAAAAATTGTTTATTAGGGTCATTTTAGGGATTTTGATCCAAATCAGTTCCAAATTACTTGGAATTACCCACAAAGGTCAGAAATGACCTAAATAGATGTTCCCAAGTGTTTGAAAAGAATTTGAATTTTAAAATAAATTTTAATTATTAAATTTATTCAAAAAAAATATTTTTTTTTTGTTAAAATTAAATTAAGATTCATATTAATGTGCAATTAATAGGCTTTTAATTTTCTAGAATTAAGAATTAAATTATGAAGAGCTTGACATATTATGTTAAATTTTTTTAGTTAAAATGAATTTATTAGAATTTTTTGAAGTTAATAGGGCTTAATTATGGGTTAATTAGGGTTGGTTGATTAAGGGGTTTAAAGACTCCTAAAATAATTTCCAGAAAATTCTGAGAGATTTAGGATGTTACTAAGTTTGATTATTTAAAGTTTTATTTCAATCGAGAATTTACACTAGCTCCTAGAAATTTTTTAAGTTTGCTAGACGGATCCTTAATTATTATCCTTAGGGTGTCACTACGTTAAGTATGTTTGAATCAAAATTTTGAGACTAACCCTTAGGATAACATGAGGGAATGCATAAAAACTTGAACATACCAAATCCTATGGTCTAGGAGGGCCTAAACTAGGTGCTCGTATGTCCTACGCATGCAAAAGATAACATAATAAAGAAATAATGCACGTTTTACCGATGCGATTAGAGAATAATTGGAGCTCAATCATTCACTAATCGACCCCACATGAATACTATTCATATGTATGACATGTGTTTAAAATTTTACTAAGTGAATTTTCCAAGATTAATAAATTTAATAATATAAATAATTTCAAAGTCATTAATATATATATATATATATATATATATATATATATATGTTTCAAAATAATATGATTAAAAAAATATTTCAATTTTTATATTCATGGGAGATCCACTGGTCACCCAAGTGAGATTTCAAAATGATTTTAAAATAATTTTTAATTTCAAAATATTTAGTATATCAATTATTTAAGTAATAGTTAAGCATAGAAACAATTAAATAATACATAAATAAATAAGAAAAATAGATTTTGATATCTGAGAATAATTTCAAAATAAAATACATTTTTTTTGAAAATTTTGAGGTATTATACAAAATTTTTCTATTTAAAATGAGATTATTATGAATTTTTAAACTTTAAGATAATTAAAAGGTATTTCAAAGTAATTTAAAATAATTAGTATTTAAAAATAATTATTAAATATAGAAGTTTTTTAAATTTTAAAAATAATTTAAAAAGTAACTTTTTATAATTTAGGGAAAATATTTGAATTTGAAATTAATTAATTATTAATTAAGCAAATTTAAGTAATTTATAAATTAAAATAATTTAAAATTGGAAAATATGTATGAATTTAAATTTAGATAATTAAAAAAATAATTTTATGATTTTAAATTAAAAAAATATTGTTATTATGTATTCTTATTTAAAAATAATAATTAACACTTAATAATTCCAATAATTGAAAATATAATTAATATCTAAAATTAATTTTATTTTTAAAATAAAGAAAATAATTTTCTTAAAATATTAATATATAGTTTGAATATTTTTAATTTAAAATTAATATTAAAATATTTTTTGAAGAAATCTGGTTAAAAAAGGTTTTAAAATAATAAAATACTTATTTTTAAATAAAAACGGTGGCAGCGGGCCACGCGCCGGCTCGGGACTCATTCTGCGGTTCCGGACAATCATTGCTAATGATTTCACCGCAGCGCAATCATTGGCAATGATTGCATGAAAAATGATGCACCACTTATCCGCATCAGTACGGAACTGTTGGATCGTCCGCTGTTTGGATCAATGGCTCTGATTGAGAAGTACAAAATAAACTACAGCGAGATTGATTTTGCGGTTCGTACGAAACCACGGAACAATGGGATCTCCGCCATTGATCAAATGATCAACGGTGGAGATATCGTACACTGGAGATTAGAGCGAAACCAAAACCCTAATGCTTTTTTTTATTCGTTGTCTCAAATGACTCAATGAAAATTTAAACACAAGTAATACAAATGAAGAGCATTCATGGGGGATCATTTTTGCGGTCTAAAACGCACTTTGTATAAGCTATTTATCCCTAAATGTTGTGACTTAGGTCTAGGGTTTTCGAGCAATTTTACCATTGGATCTTTAAAATCGCGATATTGTTGAGCTTGTAGACTGTCCTTGTATAAGTTCCTAGTTGAGACCGAGCCTTGAAATGCCTTAGATTGTTATGTAGAAAGCATGGAAGCTTTGGGGCTTCGGGTCGTCAGAAACTCGCCACTGTCAGCTTGGGACGGTCGATTTGACTTGGGGAAGGTAGAGGGATTTTAGGAGAGCTCTCACACGAAAAATTTTGGGGTGAGAGTGGCCAGGGAGAGAGTAAAAGCAAGAGAGCCCTCTAATCAACCCTAATAGCCTTGTTTATAGGCTAGGGCTCAAGGGGGACGGCTAGGATCGAATCTAGGTTCGATTAGGAAGGAAAAGAGAGTGATTTGGCCATGGTCTTGCTCAAGGGAACAATATAAAGTAAGGTTTTAAATGGCTTAAATGGGTTTTAAATTGACATAAAGGGGTAAAATTGACCTAATTAAAGCTTGGGTTGACCACATTAATGTTTAACCTGCTCAACCCAGTCAATTAGGTCCAAGGAGATGGGGGTTTGAGCCTAAGATGGGTTTGAATAGGTTTAGATCTGAATTAGGCTCAAAAGGGATAAATGGGTCAACCTGGGTTAACCTGGTTAACCAGGTTGTCCCAAAGGAAGGGTCTGGGCCCAATGGGTCGGGTCAGACCCACTAGGTCCAAGCGAGATGAGAATTTGGCTTGAGAAGAACTAAATTGGATTTTAAATTGAAATAAAGGGAATTGGGTCAATTTGGATCAACCTAGGTTGACATGGTCAACCAGGTTGACCCAGACCCTAGGTCAGGGCTCAGCAAACTTGGTTTGAACCAATGAACGCAATGGAGGTGGTCTTGGGGCCTGGCTTGGTCAATTTGACCAGGTCAAACCCTTACAAGGGTCTAAGCAAAAGAAAGGTCAACAAGCGGTAGAACAACACCTAAAGTGGCCCTGAAGAATTCTTTCAGACCTGATATTAAATTATGGTGAAGGGACTATCTTGCTTCAACCTTGCCCAAGATGTTGACATGAATAACCTTTCAAGGATCTAGCAAAAGTTACTTCCTATATGAGAATTATTTCAAACAAAGGCTGCCAAATTATTGCGTCCTGAGCTATTCGTGGCGGTGGAGATGCATAAAGTTCAGCATCCTAGCTTTATATGAAGATATAGCACATAAAAAGATAAAAGAGTAGGATGCAATATTAATTAGACACCAAGATTTTTATGTGAAAAACTTTGAAATGTGAAAAAATTATGGGCTTTGGTCCAATTTAAATGAATCCACTAGTATTATGGTTGATTATAAATGATACCCCTGCTTAGAGAAGGGTGTCGCTAAAAGTAGCAAATACACATTGTATAAAGTGCATTATATAGCAACGATTCTTAAAAGAGTATTGGGATATTTATTTGGTCAGTAGGACAGTAGATGGAAAGCGACAGTGGTAGGAAGGATTGTAGCCAGCAGGTAATGATGGTCAAAAGGATTGTAGTTGGCAGGGGACGGTGCTCAGAAGGACAATAGTCAATGAGCGATAGTAGTAAAAAGGTCCGTAGGTGGCATGCGATGATAGTCGGAAGGATAGTAGTCGACGGGCGACATTGGTCAAAATAACCGTATTTAGCGGGCTGTAATATTTGGGAGGGCATAGGGTGTCGATAGCATCCGGGAAGAGTTAAGATGATAGTCGGAGAACGGGCGGAAGTCCGGTCGCAATTGATGGTCGGGAAGAACTCCATTGGTGTTAGTGTTGAATGGAGAATGCAAGAGAGGCTCATGATTTCTCTCCTCCTCCTCCTCCCTCATGTGAAAAATGGGGAGCTATTTATAATTTTTTTGGAGTGACATAACTAGTAAATATGGAGAAGATCAAGAGCATATTGGGAGTTCTCCATCAGACGTCTCATAGTGATCCCCTTGATCATAGAGCATTTATCAAACATTGAAATTCTCTAGATATGTCAGAAATGAGTGATCTTGGGCTCGTTGGATTTGTCTCATTGAGCTGCTCGATTCGACTATAATCATGTCATATTTGAGTTTTATTTGATTATCCAATTAATACTCTGAAATTTTCAAGAATGCTTTGGTCATTTGATTTGAGCTAGCTCATTTGGGCTCAGAGTGGACTGAATTTGGTGTCAGTGGGTTCATATCCTTAAGATGTTCGATATGACTATAAGTTTGCTAAAATCGAAGTTCATATAGTTCCAAATTAAATTTTGGAAGTTTCAGATTTCTGACTTATATTTGTATTGAGATTCATATTTTATTAAGATGGTTTCTTGATGGCCTATCAAATATGATGGAATATTTCATCACATAGAACAAGCGGGACTAGACGAAAGTTTGATTCAAACTGGCGAGCACTCTACTTGTAAATCGAAAGAGTTAAAAAATAAAAACAATCTTAGGGATGAACAAACTTATCAATATTCAATTTTAAGTTAAATTAATTTGATAAAATATGAATTTTTTGCAAGTTTTGTGAATCATAAGAATAAATAAAATTTTAAAAAGTTGGAAAATATTTATGATGTTATATAGATTTCATTCAAGTAAATATATAATCAAGATCTGATAAAACAAATCAAATCAAATTAAGTTGGGCTTGATTAATTAATCGAATTAGAGCTTAAATTCAAGCTTTATTCTACTAATTTGAACATGAAAGATATAAAATGATTATTATTCAAGTAATGATTATAATAAAATGATAAAAAGAATCAGAAATCAGAAGAAAAATAATAAAAAAATCACTTAATATAAAAAAAGTGAGATGTAGTTTTTAAACATTATTAATAATTTTGTCCGTAAAATCATGAATGCTAATATATTTTAAACGAGTTAGCTCTCAACCAAATGAGTCAAGTCAAGACTAGCTCGACTCTACTCATTAGCTCATCGAGCTTGGCTCACAAGCTATTTATCCAGTCGAGCCCAAGCTGACTCAGGACTCGGCTTGACTCACTTACACCCCTAATCTCAACAAGAATCTCATCACCTATCATTATAACCCATTTTTAGTGAAAATAAAATGAAATCTCACGCCTTTCAAGAATTATTATGAAATATCCGGTTGTTGAAGTTTTTAGTTCATCTTGGCCCAGGAGCAGCGTAGTTTGATCATTTCCATGAGGGAAAAATTTGGGCCGCCTGATTTAACGTGCAAATTTAATATAAGTAGAGTATGGTTCTCTTAAAATTTATAAATCAGCTCAATTTTTATGGATTTTATATAAATTAAAAAAAAAATCTCAAATGGGAAGTTTATTAGGTCTTGCTACCTGTTGTCTGCCACCGCTACCACTGCTCACCACCGCCCATCACTTGTAGCTGGCTACTAGTCGCCGACTATTGTTCGACACCATCTCCTCCTATTGTCGACGGTAGCTACCAACCACTGCTATCATTGGGTTTTACATTATATTTATTTTACTTCAAGCTAAATAAATAAAATTAACCACTTGTATTTATTATCCACTCATATAAATAATTTAAAATATTTTAAATACATTATATTATTTTTACACTATATCTCATTTTACTCTGTAATTCTTTTTCAACAAATCAAACGAAGCTATTATTATATTGTTCTCCCTAACAATCTACAAAATGTTAACTATTTCAACCTCATCATCATGCGCTATATCTATTATTTCGAAATTATAGGGCATTGACAATAAGAGATTATCAGATTTCAGTGAAAAATAAGAGATTTCAATCTTTAAAGTTAAAATACCATGGTACTTTGAAACTTTATTATTTTTTTCGGACTTTTGAATGTAGTTTTATAAAGGGAAATTTAAATCTATGTGTCTAATAAGAAAAGAAATTGAAAAATAGGCTCAAAAGTTCTATTTGGATTAAAATACCACTCAAATCAAAATTTGATATGAATGAGGTTTGAACAAGATTGAGACAAAGTTATAAGCACACACTAGCACTATTAAAAATGTGAAGTTTTCTCGGCATTTATTAGCAGCAAATTAAATATCACAGTCATAAATCGGATACTGCAGCGGTCTTAAACCACTTCTTTGCGTTAATAAATCGGAATCATCCCATTCAATAAGCGTGAATCGGAAATAAGCCCCGGCTCATTCTACACATCGTCCCGACCTTGATCTCAATCTCCTTTGCATTGAAGAGATCGATGTCTAGGCCTCATGTTCATATGCAAAAAAAAAAAAAAGCTGTAAGCTCACTCTTTAGTTTTTTTCTTTATCGAATTGAGGAGATATTTATAATTCCGCATCATATTTTTTTTTTTAAATAAAAAATTTTATTTTAACTAAAAAAGGATTACAACAAGCTTAAAAACGGGATGAAAAAAAGCTATAGAGATACAAAAAAGGGGGTAACAATCCATCAGGCTCAGTATTTGACAGAGAAGATATTAAGACTATAATATCATCTTTTTAATTATAAGCAATCAAATTATACGTTCTATTTTGAGTGTCATAGATCATTACATCAAGAAGATGCCTTCAATTTATATTCCTCAATCTTTGAGCTTACGTACCTAACTAGCATTGGCATGTACCATCACATAATTAATAACATATAAGTTCCATTCTTGGGCCTCTCTTTATAACCTACATAAATATATAAGTTCCTCTTTCCCTTTCATTTGGGTGCTTTTGAGCCTACCTTTCTTAGTTCTTAGGATGTTTCTCCCTTGATCCTCTACAGAGCCCCATATGATCTATTCTGATCTACATGACAAGAATCTCATTAATATTATCTATTTTAGACATAAGTATTGACTTCTTAATTGAGAGTGCTCTCATACATATCAGGGATATAATTAATATCGGGAGCTTACTATTTTGGGAAACCTCAAACTCAAAATTAAAATAAACACGACTCGGATCCGCATTCCTTATAAGACTAATCTTGAGGATAAATACATTCAATTTGCCTTCCATTAATCTTTGCTGATTGATTGAATTTATTTGATTGATTGATCAAACTTTCATACAGGCGGTTGAAATGAAGATATAAAAATATATTTGTAATATGTGTTAAAAAACACAAACTTATAATAAAGGTGACTATGGCTTCGTTTAAGATAAGTTTCTTAAAGTTTTCTAAAATATTTTAAAAAAAAAATTGTAATAAAAAATGGTTTTATAAAATAGATGATTTTCTTACTACTTAAAGCAGCTTCTCAGTACAAAAATTTAAATTTTTATACTATAAGTTACTTTAAGAAGCAGTAAGAAAGCCGTCCCAAATAAAACCTAACTTTATTTATATATTATTTTTTAAATGTAGTTTAACTTTGGAAGTATATTTATAGAAGACAATATTGAAAAAAGACTACTACAGTGGAGTTGCATACATATGCTCACAAAAATAAAGAAAATGAACAATGTAATACGTATAAATATATCGTAATCCAAATAATAATTATCTAATATTATATGAATGTCTGTAGTATTAATAAACTTTTAAACAAAATACATACAAAATCAAGCCTATGAGGGGGGTATTTGGTTAGATCACCTCTATGGGGATAGATTTTGCAATATTTAGCCAAGTTGCAAGCGGTATTTTGTTGGATCATCTTGCTCTGTTTTGGTTATTAATCTTCCTGAACATGAGTAGTTTTGTTATTTGCTTATGTATTTTTGTTCCTTGTTCGCTTCTCTCAACTATTATTATATGTTGTTTTTTATTTTGCTCAGTCTCTGTTTTTAGTAGATCTATGCTGCAAATATGTTGGCTTGGATGTTTGTTTTAATGCTTCTTTATTCATGTTGTCCTTTGGTGGCTTTTATTATGTCTTGGTCGTTGTCTCTATTTATCGTGCTGGGGTGCTTATTTTGGAATGGCATTTTTCGGGATCTGCTCTGTCTGGTGGTTCATCTATGTTGCTTTTTGAGTATAACGATCTCCTCATCTGGTGTAGTGCTGGTGCTGGCCTCTCTGCGTTTTTGACAATCTTGGTTCGATGGTTTGGATTAAAGATAATATTTGTTATTCGAGCAACTTCTGTTTTTGCAGGAGGGGGTGCTTAATCTTTTTTTTTTCAAACTAAAATTTATTACACAAAGGATAAGAAAAGTACAACATGAGTCTATAAACAGCTGAGGCGACAAAACAACAGATAACATTACACGAAGGCAAACTCAATAAAACAAACACACAAAGTGTAGTAGAATGATCCAAGAGCAAACTCAGGAATGGTAGCCCTCTACATCTACCTTGCAGCCAGACACGGACCATCCATTGGTTACAATCACTTAATAACACCATTAGCCTAGAGCCCCCACAGGCAACCACCCAGCAAAAGGGGCAAACCACCAAGGTTGCCAACAAGCCCGGGTCAACAAGGTAAAAAGCAAGGAGCCGCCACATCATCGTCCAAAACACCAACAAAGCCCACTACATCAAAAATGAGAGTGAATCCAAAAATTATTTCTTCTTAGACTTACTTTTACGCCTTTTGCCATCGCCATTGAATACTGTTTGATCAACAACACACCCCACCATGAAACTATACATGTCATCATTTACATGATCACCAAAATCATCTTCCTTCCCCAAGGCATGGATAATGACTCGTCCAAATATAGCAAATCAGATTGTACCAAAATAGAATTATTCAAAACCAGACTACATGTTCTTTCAAATATGCATTGGACATAACTGAAATAGGAATATTAACATACTCGACATTATCTTCCGAGTCATTAACAATAGGGGACAAATCTGACTCAACATTAACAATCAGACTAGAGCCATCCCGGGCCAAATTAACAAACGGACTAGCAACATCCCGTGAAAGTTCAACACAATCAACCAACACATGGATTGGAGAACAAGAAAAAATAGAAGGAACACCATTTCCAGAAAACCACATCAATAGACAAATCACCCGAATCTACCACAATATCCGCACACGAAGGACTAACTGTAAGGTTAACAACACAATTATTTTTTATCAAATTTCCATCCTCACCAACACAAATAGCATTTATAGGTAGAACTGAAGAAGCAGGAGACACAAAAGGACTAGCAACCAAATTGACTAGGCATTGGTTATGCTCATGTTCTACAACAACACTCTCATTAAACACACTGGACAAACTCAATGGCAGAACAACAGTAGACAGGTTTTCATTAAGATCAGAACCATAGAGGTAATGACTCAATTAGTCACCCCCTCCACAGGCAAAACAAGAGTAACACTAGGAATTTCCACATTTACACCAATCAAATCACTAGGGTTTGAAGAGGGATGAGCCTATCTACGGATAGGAAGGGGTTTAGTAGCATGATTAAGTTGAGGATGTAATATACGACATTCCTCTTTCAAATGACCTAAAAAAATTACATTGCACACATTAATGAGGGAGATTATCAAAAATCACAGACTGAATGTAACCGGAATTATCCGAACCCACCCAATTAATCTTATAAGGGATTTTTTTTAACATCCAACTCTACAAGAATGCAGGCAACAGATGGATGGGAATGAGAGGCTGTCACTGTATTAGTTTTTAAGGTCCGACCGAACAAGGAACTCAATCCAAAGAGAATTTGTTGGGAGAAAAGGTGAGGTCAAAGGTAAGGCCAGAAACAAAATTCATATTGGAACGATAGGAAAATCAACCTCAATGTCCAAAGATGGGGTCAATTTAACAACTTTCATAAAGTAATTACTCACAAAATAAGAGCGGTGAGAAAAATCTTATAGTAATCAAAATCATTGAAAAGCTTGATCATACATTCCTAGGGTTGAGGACAGTGACCGAGCAATCATCATTAAGTTTTAGATTGAAAAAAAAATTCCTAATGGCTTAAATGGAAGGCCTCCGTCCTAGAAATTTTCCAACTAAAGCAAATTTAAAAGAAGCAGCGAACGATTGAACTTCTTCCTCCAAAATCAATAACTCCGGCAACCCACGATGAGAAGAATTTCTCAAATCGAGAAAAGGGACCGAAAAATTAGATGCACTAGACAAATCATCTTTAAAAGAAAGAGTAGAATAGGACCCGTTCAAAAACCCTGAGCTGCGATGTCGGGTAGACAACATCAAGCCGAGAAAAAAGAGAGGAACACCGTAAAAATGCTATAGAGAAGGAGGAGAACTTCCTTGAGGTGAAACAGGCAACGGAGGCCACCCACATTAAAGAACGGCACCGACTAGGGGAAAAAATGTAGCAAAGCAAACATCCCTGCTTTGGGTGGGGGGGGGGGGGGGGGGGGGGGGTCCTTAATTTGTTTCTTTCACTCTCCTTTTTTAGGGTTGGCTCCGTACCTCCCTTAGGAATTATCATATATTTTTATTTTTGCATATTGTAATTAGTTGGGAACAAAGGCTCTTAGCTTTTTTTTCTTCCTTTCTAATGTAGCTCTTTTGAATATAGTGAACCGTTGTTCTCATCTAAGACTTGTAATCATTTTTTGATATTAACACTTAGTCTCATCTGTTGGTTTTTTAAAGAAAAAAAAGTTGAGAAAAGTGACAATTTTTTAATTAGATTTCTAGGGCATAGCATGTGATACCTTGTCCTTCAATGTCCCTCTCTATTGATGCGGAGCATTTTAGCTTAAATCATTCCTTAGACATATGTTATCTAGTTTATTACAAGCTTATTATAGGATTTTAGAACTTTCTAGTTTTATCTAGTTTTTTACCTCATTATTATATATAGTATGATGTAAGAAGAGTTGAGATATTGAATGAAATATTATACCCTTTGAAGCCTTATAGCTTGTGTTTTTCTTGTTCCATGGATTGGGATTAAATCCTTCAAGAAGATCTGATTCTTTCGACGATCCAACTACATCAGTTTGGTATAAGAGCCTGGAGCTTGCGAAGACAGATGGACTGCAAAAGAAGGTGGGTTGTCGATGACGATGGAAGCCGAATAAATTGGGCAGTCGATGACAATTAACGTCGAAGGACATGGGCGGTCGACGAAGATTGACTCCTCTTGAACTTCCACTTTGATGGCATGATCCACCAACCCTCCACTCCAATGGCGAGATCCGCCACTGGACTATCCTCCGCTTGAACTTCCGCTCAAATTGCGGAATCCCCTATCGGACCATTTAGTCCAATCCAAGGCCATCATCCGCAACTCGTCTTCACTCCCGTCTACCATGCAATTCCACCTTTATATTGCTACCAAATTTGTGCACGAGACCTCATATGCACGAGTCACAGTTGATCCTGATTCGCTCCCACTCCGCTTCTTTGACCCCAAACCCGCTCTGGTGTCCATCCGGATCCGCTCTCGCTCCAACTCTAGTCCCTTGATCCTACTCCTAATATCAAATCCATGACATCGGAGCTCGCGTGCCCGTCTCCCTTACTTGCGAGTCACTCCCCCGTATGCCTAAGTTTGTTGACCTACCTTCCGGGTGATACTCCCAGGTCTCGTAGCCCTCTAGTCCACCTTTCGCGTACACGAACATAGCCAGTCGATCAGGCCCCTCCTCCCACCCACATGAGATTCAACCCCTCCCGCCCACGTGATATGGATGCTGATCACGACCTAACACCGATCAAAAACACTTCCTCGACTCCCTCTCTCAATCCGCCCAATCTGATCCCGCTCATGACTGCCGAAGTCGTTGATGCTTCCTCTGAAGCTGGAAAGCATGCTGCATATGCCTCTTCTATTGTTGAAACTCTTGCCTCTTATGCTATGCTATCTCCCTCAACATCATCTCTGAAGAATCAAACTGTACTACAGCTTATTTCTACCGAGAGAAGCAATGCCATATCATTAACATCTGCAGCTACCATAACAGTTGGTAAGAAGACTCTTGAGGACAAGGCAAAGGAAGATTGGCGCATCTTCTGTGAAGACTGCAACATCTTCTACATGGAGTTTCACATCCCTCTACCTATGCCTAAATGGAGTGAGAGTGATCTTCTGGAGTTTGAAGTGTTTCAGCCATGGTAAAATAATTATACATGTAGCATTCTGAGACAGCTATGTAAGAATGGCCTTCTCCAGCTCCTTGATCTTTTATCCAACAAACTCGCCAATAATATCCCACTAGATATGTGCTTCGGTAACAAATTACATACTCTAAGTGCTCTCGAGAATTTCCTCTTTGGTTCAATCACGAAATCCCTAGGCTAATGCTCGTCTCTGAGTCGTATATGAATGGGTAAAGACTACCTTTATGGCTCCCTTTCGAGAGGCCTCTTTAACCTTCCTAATTTCACTGAGGTTGAGCTACAGGGACAATTTCCTTTCCAGTGAGGTTGTCCAAGATCTTCTGCATACATTGCCTACGGACTTGCCAATGGTTCTTATAAAGCCCTAAGAAGCATGCGTAACTGCCGAAGTGTATAAACTGCTTCATCTTAGTAAAACTAGCTCAGTTGGCCCATTGACATTGCTAGAAAAATGATTTCAATGTGGAATATCTCAAGATGTCTGCATAAATGATCTAGACCCCCCTTCATTTGATGTTTTATCATCTTTGAAGAGGTTGAAGCAACGCATGCTAGCTACAGGGCATGGACAGTATAGTGATTTTTTCATGTCTGCAAGCGGAAGCTCCATCATAAGAATTGGTTCGCCATACCAACCTCAATTTGTTTATCATGAAGATGAATACAATGATATTTTCATATTAGAGGCTTCCTTTCTCACGATATGTCATGATCTTCTTGCCTTTAGCATTAATGTGGAAATGTGTAGCAAAGCTACTGGATGTGGTACTGGGAGTATTTTTATTGTAGGTGTGAAAATGTCTGGTCTAAATTCGTTTGACAAAATCGATCTAGCTCAATACCCTCAAGCTTTTCAACGTAATGCCGAAGAAGGGGCTGATCCCAAATTTGTTCGGCCATACACAAGTAGGAAGTTTCAGTTGGACTGGAAGACAAGATACAACATAGAAGGCATTTCTTGAGACTTTGGAATGGCGAGGATTTTTGGCAGCAACGACAATGAAACCAAGCGAGTTATTGGAACATATGATTATATGACACTAGGATATGCAATGAATGGCATGTTCTCATTAAAGTCCAATTTGTATAGCTTTGGAGTATTGCTTATAGATTTTATCAGTGGGATAAGGAACTCCACATACTATAACTCTGAAGTGTCACTCAACCTGCTAGGATATGCTTGGAAGCAGTGGAATAAGGACAATGTGATGAAGAAGGTGGATTCATCTATATGGAGTTAAAGATCAATATGGGAAGTATCAAAATGGCATCTTGATCCTATTACCTTTGCGGTTGTGTTTAAAGTTTATGAAGCTTCTAGTCTTATGGGTATGCAAAAAATACACAAACTTTTTGACCCAGGAGGATTGATCATAATTTATACATCTATCTTTCTCCCGATGGAGAGCCTCGACGGAGTCGAGCTCTTTTGACACAAGGGAAGAATGATGCGGAGCATTTTAGCTTAAATCATTCCTTATACTTATGTTATTTAGTTTGTTACAAGCTTATTATAGGATTCTAGAACTTTTTAGTTTTCTACCTCATTATTATATATAGTATGATGTAAGAAGAGTTGAGACATTGAATGAAATATTATACCCTTTGAAGCCTTAGAGCTTGTGTTTTTCTTGTTTTCTGGATTGGGATTAGATCCTTCAAGCAGATCTGATTCTTCCGACGATCGAACTACATCATCTATGACCATATAGAAGACAACTTGTAGGAAATGATAAGGCTGTAGGTTAATGCATGCAATTACTATAGATTTGCAAGCACACAAATGCTAAAATATAATACATGAATGTTGACATGCAAGCAAAAATCAATTTAGTTGTGCGACAAGTAATGAATTAGGAGCGCGTGACATTAAGTCGTACAAAAAGGACAAAATGATAAGAAAAAAGTGCAAGAACAAGCAAGGAGAGAGAAGTGCAAATAAATAAATATTGGGTGATTATGGGCGGAGAATTAAAGTTGGATGATTATTGTCAACAACAACAACAACATCAAGCCTTTATCCCACTACGGGTCAGCTACATGAATCCTTTTTTCTCCATTGTGTCCTATTAAAGGTCAAATTCTCATTTAAATCTAATAAAGAAAGGTCATTCCTAATATTTTCTAACCAAGTCTTTTTAGGTATGCCTCTACCTTTCTTAACATAAGTCAAATCTAATACCTCTACTCTCCTAATAGGGTCATTGGAAGGCCACCATTTTATGTGGCAAAACCATCTAAAGCGACTCTCTCTAATCTTATCTTCTACTAGAGCTACTCTAACCTTTTCATAAATATGCTCATTTCGTATCCTATCTCTAAGGGTAAAGCCACTCATCCACCTGAGCATCCTCATCTCTGCCACACTTAACTTAGTATTATGCTTCTCTTTTAATGGCCAACATTCAGCACCATAAAGCATTGCAGGCCTCACTACCATCTTATAGAATTTTCCCATAAGTTTGAGGGATATGTTTCTATCACACAACAAGCCCTATGCATTCCTCCACTTCAACAATCCAACTTGAATTCTCCTGATAATATCCCCATCTATTTTACCATCACTATGAACAATAGATCTAAGATATCTAAAACGTGTGCTCTTATTAATGACTTGATCGCCCAAAGTCACAATCCCCTCACTAAGTCTATTACTACTAAAATTACACTCCATATATTCCGTTTTAGATCTACTCAAGCGAAAACCTTTAGTCTCTAATGTTGACCTCCATAATTCAAGTTTACTTTCAACTCCCTCTCTAGTCTTAACAACAAGAAGAATATCATCAGCAAGAAGCATACACCAAGGTACATCCTCTTGCAAATGTCTAGTGAGAACATCCATGACTAAAGCAAAAAGATATGGGCTTAAGGCTGATCCTTGATGTAACCCAACCAAAATTGAGAAATACTTGGTCAAACCACCTTGTGTTTGAACACAAGTAATAGCTCCTGCATACATATCTTTAATGATTTGAATATAAGCATTATTAACTCCTTTCTTTTCAAGAACTCTCTATAGCACTTCTCTTGGAACTTTATCATATGCTTTTTCTAAATCAATAAATATCATATGTAGATCCTCCTTATTTTCTCTATATTTATCCATCAAACCTCTTAATAAATGTATGACTTCCATAGTCGACCTACTCGGCATGAATCCAAATTGATTTTGAGAAACATTAGTATCACGCCGCAACCTATGCTCCATAACTCGCTCCCATAGTTTTAAAGTATGACACATTAACTTAATTCCTCTATAATTAGCACAATCTTGTGCATCACCTTTATTCTTAAAAATAGGAATTAACACACTCATTCTTAACTTATCTGACATCTTTTTAGTCTTCAAAATATTATTAAAAAGTTTACTAAGCCAAGAAATTCCTTCATCTCCTAAGCATTTCCACACCTCTATTGGAATATCATCAAGTCCAATAGCTTTTCCACCTTTCATTTTCTTTAAAGCCTCTCTAACTTTGGTTTTATTAATACGCCGATAAAAATAAAAATATTTATTTTTATTTAGATTGTTAAGGTCACTATAGTCAATCTTATTTTCACAATTTTCATTAAAAAGTTTAGCAAAATATCTCATCCACCTATGTTGAATATCATCTTCTAAGAAAAGTATTTTTTGATCTTCATCCTTAATACACTTCACTTGAACTAAATTCATACTACTCTTATCTCTTTGTTTGGCTAATTTATACATATATCTTTCTCCCTCCTTAGTATTTAATCTATTATATAAATCATTAAAAACTAATGTCTTTGCATTGCATATTGGTTTTTTAGATTCCTTATGAGCCTCATTATATCTTTCCTAATTATTAGAATTTTTAAAATTAAACCAATTTTCATAACAAATTTTCTTATTTTTAATCTTTTCTTATACATTTGGATTCAACCACCAACTTTTTTACTATTAGGAGCTTTTTTCTTTGATACTCCAAGCACATCTTTTGCAATATTCTTAATATCACTAGCCGCTTTTTCTCACATAATATTAACATCCTCATGCACAGATAAAATCTTAAGATCTAAATTCTTACTCTAAAAAATATTTTTGTTAATATTCTTTAAATGCCCCCATCTAATCCTAGAATATTGTTTTACTTTATTTTTTATTATCTGTCCCTTTATCTTAAAGTCAAAAACTAATAATCGATATTGAGTATATAAATTTTCACTCGAAATAACTTTATAATCTTTGCAATCTAAACGATCTAATTTTCTTATAGGAAAATAGTCAATGTGGGTTGTACTATATCCCTTTTTATAAGTGATGAGATGCTCATTCATTTTCTTAAATAAAGTATTAGCAATTGAAAATTATAAGCTAAACAAAAATCTAATATGGTTTTGCCACATTCATTTGTTGTTTCAAAACCATAGCCACAATGAATGCTTTTAAAATCATCTACACCTCTACCAACATGTCTATTTAAATCTCTTCCAATAAAAACTCTTTCTTCTAAATGTATCTTTTGTAATAATTTTTCTAAGTCATTCTAAAAATTTAATTTAGAACTCATATCCAAACCTATTTGAGAAGCATAAACACTTATAATATTAACAGTCTTATCATCAACAACAATCTTTAAAACTATAATTCTATCTCAAATCCTATTAATTTTTATAACATTATCCTTCAAACTCTTATCTATAATAACACCTATACAATTCTAATACGACTCCTACCCAAATACCAAAGTTTAAATCATAAACTATCAATTTCCTTAGCCTTCTTTCCAACCCATTTAGTTTCCTGAATGCACAAAATATTTATCTTCATATGAATCATAATATCTATTAATTCTATTAATTTCCCTGTAAGGGAACCTATATTCCAAGTTCCTATCCTAATTTTAGTTTCATGGACTAGTTTCTTTGCCCACATCCGTCCTTGATGTGGGAACCCTTGCCTATTTAACACTGCACCGAGTGTCGGTGCAGCAGCCTTTGCACACTTGTCACTGTATTTAGGCCATACAGCGCATCGCTTTTAGGGGATGCCCTAGCATTAACATAATTTCTTAAAGGATTCATGACATCATCAACAGCAGGATGATGACTGTCGAAGTATTAAAATTGGGTGATGGTTGTCGGATAATTTTAGTCGAGCGATGATACTCCGATGACATTGGCCAGTGGGTAATCCAATGGTGGCAATCAGATTGTGGTTTGACGATGATAATTGCTCAGGTGGAGACCCGAGATTCTTCAAGCCTTTGAGTTCTCTCGAATCTCAAGCTAAGAGTCAAAGCTCCCCTTCACGTAAAGAGTGGAGGCTAATATAGATTTTTAAGAATGACTTGCTTCGTAAATTTAGTTAAAATATGAATTGAACATACCATCTGATGTATGTATTAAATTCCTCAATCAAAGAATATTCTTTATGCATTTTAGTGCCGTAATGATAAAAAAATTAAACGATTTTGGGCTCCTTTGTTTAAATTTGTTAAAACACTTGTTTCACTTATATGCATGGGAGATTTGGATTTGGATATTGTTTACCCTCATATATATTAATACCCAAAAATTTTCTATTATGCTTCAATTGTTAGATATGTGATTAGTCGGAACCGAATAAGTACAACTTTTTGTGTCCTTGGATTCGTTTCATTGAGACGTTCAATTTGACTATAAGTTTGTTGAAGTAAAAGTTTGATTGAACCTAAATTAATTCTATAAAAAGTTAATTTAAATATGCATTCAGATTCATATTTGATTAAATAAAAATTTAATGATATATGGAATATCAACTATATATAATGTAATATTTTGTAATGACTTGGTATATATTTTGTGCTGACCATATTTTCTATGTTCAACACATGAACGCAGAATAATTCCACATACATTGTGGTGGGCATTCTCAGATTTGTAGGTCAACCACCTCTCATTCTTGTCATCAAGCTAATTGGTCAATTCCCACAGCAACAAGCAATCAATTAATGATTTATTTATGTAATATCAAAAATGCTTAATCCGCTGAAATATTAATTTCAGTAAAGCTAAGAAGAAGTTTAATAAATAAAAAGGCTGTATTAATCATAAATCATTATGAATAAGCAAATAAAATATATATTTTTATTATTTTCATTGAAATTCAAATAATATTATCGCAAATTGAAATAATTAGCTATTATTTTTATGTAACAAATATTTTTTTCTATTTTTCTTGAAAGCTGTCGAAG
This sequence comes from Dendrobium huoshanense, assembly GCA_016618105.1. Lineage (NCBI taxonomy): Eukaryota > Viridiplantae > Streptophyta > Magnoliopsida > Asparagales > Orchidaceae > Dendrobium > Dendrobium huoshanense. The sequence continues at coordinate 38,287,644 of CM028350.1, read as the reverse complement.
GAAGTAGTGGCAATCCGCAGGGGTGAACTCTCTCTCTCTCTCTCTTTTTATATACGTAAAGTAAGATTCAAACAACAGAGAACTTACAATAAAAAGTTATTGCTATAAATATGTTTTTATATTGTTTATGTGCCATTTAGGTGCTTATTACTTCACAAGTCTCTAGATTCTTTCCTATGGCAAATTATGTCAAATTTTCTTGCAACATCAACCACGAAATAAAAGAAGATGGGTTTTTTCCCATACAGAAGGCAATTACTCTCTCTCTCTCTCTCTCTCTCTCTCTCTCTCTCTCTCTCTCTCTCTTGCACACACTATTAGTCATATAGGAAAGATTTGTTATTCTTACCCGCGTTGCTAAGATTTTGACATGCAAGCAAGTTCTATTGTAACAAGCAAACAACTTGAGTAAATTATCATTGCTAAAATTTGAGTTATACCCTATTAGTGATCAAGTTGTATGATTAATTAATACCCATGGTGAGTAGAAGATGAAGAAGGTGAGTTTACATAAGGAGTAGAAAATATAAATCTGAAGGGAAGGTAGAGCCTCAAAATACTGATGGAGTAGGTGAGATTACCCGAGGAGTAAAATCTATAAATATGGAGGAAAGGGTAGAACATAGACACACTTTTCCTAGAGATTGGAGATATTCTTTGAGTCATCCTAAAGAACTGATCTTAGGAGAACCTTTTGAAGGTGTTAGAACTAGGCGTGAAGTTAAAAAAGGAAGTTAACCACTCAGCCTTCATCTCAATGACAGAACCCACCGATGCTTAGCTCGGTTGGGTACCCCTCATCCTGCGTTAGATTCCCTCGGGCAGCAGCACCCCCTTTGGGGGAAGAGGGCAATAAGAGTTGGCCACGTATTCTAATAGGTGTGGGTAGCTCGTCTAAGCTGATTGGAGTTTACGTATCGCCAAAACGCCCTTGGCTGGCCCGGGGGTGGTACCGGATGGTTCTTCGTCACCAAAAAAAAAAGTAGTATGATTAATTAAGTATTAATTGATTAGTCATATCTTTACGCCTGATAAACATGTTATTTTAATCATTATAAATTGACCAAATTTTATTATTTTAAAGGTTGTAACTGTGCTTCTGGGGACTTTCTCGGTTATGTTCATTGGCATTGGATCATTATTTGTAGAAAAACAAGGTGAAATCACACTGACCGGTGTATCTTTAGCTTGGGGAGCGATTGTTACAGTAAATATATACATGTTTGGGCACATCTCAGGAGCTCATATCAATCCGGCTTGTACCTTTGCTCTTGGTCTCGTTGGCCAATTCCCATGGAAACAGGTAATTAATTTGTTTGTCATTCAGATATAAATTATATCAGAATACACTGATACAATCTTCTTCTTCTTCTTCTTCTTTTCTCCTTATTTTGGCATTCAGGTTCCAGTTTATGTGTTGTCCGAAGTATTGGGTTCATTGTTTGCAAGCCTGTTACTGAAATGGCTATTCTGCGATATCAATGGCGAGTTAATGCTTACTCTTCCTACGGGGCCTAATCCAGCGAGCAATCTTAAAGTGATTGTCTTGGAAGCCTTAATCACCTTCCTCTATACCTTAGCCATTTGCTGTTGCAAGATTGATCCTAGAGCGGTATGTTAATCATTCATCTGCTAATTTTTTTATTTGAAGGCCTCTTTATTCATATATTAAAACAATCATTAAAATTTTTTCATGTGCTAGATTTCTTTTTTAAGTTCTTTGGGAGATTTGGTTATTCAATCAAGACTTAGGTTTTGTTTGGGATGACTTTCTTACTACTTCTTAAAGCAGATTTTTTTGCAAAAATTTTAATTTTTATACTAGAAAGCTGTTTTAAGAAGCAGTAATAAAACCGCTCCAAATGAAGCCTTATGTTTTGTTTGGGGCGATCTTTTTGTTACTTCTTAAAGCTGTTTTATAATATAAATTTTTTTTTTTAGAAAGTTGTTTTAAGAAGTATTAAAAAAACATCCCAAGTGAACCCTTATATTTACAAAGGGAAAGAAAAGGTATCGATAAATCATTAAAAATTTTTAAATATCATTTGACCAATAATAAGATTGCAAGATAAATTGATAATTGTGATTTGAATGGGTAATGACTTTAATGAATAAATAAATTGTTAGTGATGAGTCATATATATTAGATAATATATTGGCAAATTTACAGTTAAGGAAAATCCCATATGGCAATAGATTTGTCCTTTTCTTTTCAAATGCAAGATGACTGGTTAAATTATAAGAAAATATTTTTAAAATATTTATTGATTACATTTAAACTTTGTTATAAATCACAATCAGTTATGTGATTATGAATATGCAGAATATATAAAAATAAGGAGAACAGTCATTCCACTCGTAAGAGAAAAGCCCATATATGTAATAGTGAAGGGCTGAGTTGACCTATGCTGAGATTAGGGGTGTCAATATTTGACACAACACGAAAATCCGACTCATTTTTAGGGTTGACCCGACGGGTCGTCGGGTCAACACGGAAACCTATTTAGAGTGAGCTGCCTGCACTGCCCGAGTCTGTCCGCACCTGACCCGGCTACCCGCGCAGCTGCCGCTCGCAAGTCGGCCCCGCGGATGCCCGCTCGCTCGCGCTCTAACGCCCGCGACCGCGTGCCCGAGCGCCCACGTCTGCACGCCCGTGTTCAGCCCTCTTGCGTTCCCGTGTCGGGTCGGGTCAACATGGCAACCCGACGGGTCGGGTCCTGCATTCCCGTGTCGGGTCGGGTCAACCCGGCAACCCGACGGGTCAGGTCCGGGTCCGAGTTTCCGACTCGTTTACCTACCCGGGTCGGGTTAGGGTCGACCTGATTGAACCCGGGTCAGTTCCAAGTTCGACCCGAACCCGACCCGTGACCCGAAATTGACACCCCTAGCTGAGATAGTAATGCTGACGGTGCAATCAAAGAAATAGTGGTCATGGAAGTTGTGTCAACATGCAAGCGGTAGTAAATTTATAATTAAGGGCTCTTCCTGAGAAGTTGGAACTGCCACCCCGAAGAGGGTTGTCCATCGTATGAGTAGGCTTGCAAGTATAATTCATAAACTCATCCCTTATGTATTTTACCTACTGCATGTGATTAAATGTGGTAGTCAAAATAATCTGCAGATCCCTGAGAGGATCCCTCACCTGCTCCGGGCTGGCTCTCTCTTCCGTGTATACTCATCATACAAAAGATAACATAAGATTAATTATAAACTTATATATTCATATAGGCCCTCCTCGGTGACTCTTCTGTATATTCTTGATATTGTGACTCAGTTGCATCATTAACCAAGCTCTTGAGCGTCAAAATATATCTTGTCCTAATTATGAGAAGTCCAATATCAATATTCTGACATGAATCCTCTGTGATATAGATCAACAGTTATCTCATCTAGTGTGAGGTACACTTTATTTTTATGTTTAGAATATGGACAATGAAAACTCCTATCCAACATAAAGGAAGGTAGTTGACATGCAGCTATCTAGATGAAAAAATTCACCTTGATATATCTTGCAAAAATTATCTTGATCGTGCACGAATCTCGAGGTGAAAATCAAGCCGGAAACTTCAAAAATTAAATGAGTATCTAAACTCTGATTTCAACAAACTTATAGTCAAACTGAGCGTCTCGAAAATATGAACCAAACGACACCAAATTCAACTCAATATGAGCCCAAATGAGTCCAAATCAAGGACCTGAAGCGCTGTTGGAAAGTTTGTACCACAATTCGAGTTACCAAACGGTCTTCGAATTTGACGAGCTTATAGTCGAATCGAGCGGCTCAACGAGACGAATCCAACGAGCCCAAGATCGTTGAATTCCAAAGTCATTAAGGCCTTCAAATGCCTAATAAATGGTCCACAATTGAAGGATTCAATATCGCCCGTTCATTCTAACAACTCCATATTTGCCCCTGATCTCACACCTATTTACAAGCTATGTCACTCCAGAAAATCTATAAATAGACCCCTCATTTCTCTTTAGAGGGGACCCAAGCAAGAAGAAGCAAGAAGAGACAAGAAGAAGGAGAAGAAGAAGAAGAGAAGAATAGGAGGGAAGAGACTCCTCCTCGACCACCGTTGGAGTTCTGCCTAAACTCCAAATGAGGCTGGAATTCTGCCTGACTTACACGAGATGTCAGAATTATGCCCGACTTCAATGGGATGCTGAAATTCTGCCCAAGTAACGACAGAATTCACCCCTGACGCCGAAACTCCGCCCAAGTGATGTTGGAGTTCTCCTCGGTCGCCAACAGACGTCGGACTTCCACCCAACGCCGGACCTTCACTCGTCGCCAAGTTTCTACCCGTTAGACAACAATCCTTCCGACCTCCGTCGCTAGCCGTCTATGGTCCTTCTGACTTACGTCGCCCGCCAACTACAGTCTTTTCGACCTCCGTCGCCCGCCGACTACGGTCCTCCTGACTTACGTCGCCCACCGACTACAGTCCTTCCGACCTCTGTCTCCAGCCGACTACGATCCTCCTGACTTACGTCGCCCGCCGAATACAGTCTTTCCGACCTCTGTCGCCCGCCGACTACGGTCCTTCTGACTTACGGTCCCCACCGACTACAGTCTTTCTGGCCTCCTTCGCCCGTCGACTACGGTCCTCCTAACTTATGTTGCCCGTCGACTACAGTCTTTCTGACCTCCGTCGCCCGCCGACCTCCGTCGCCCGCCGACTACGATCCTTCTGACTTATGTCGCCCACCGACTACAGTCCTTCCGACCGCTGTTGCCAGCCGACTCCTCCTGACTTTCGTCGTCTGCAGACAACAGTCTTTCTGACATCTGTCACCAGACTATGGTCCTCCTGACCAAACGAATACGTCAATAATGATTCTTTGTATTCACATCATGTAATGTACTCTATAAAATGTACATCAAGCTAAGGCCTTCTCCTAAGGAAGGGCCTTATTTGTAATCAACTGCAATACTAGTGGATTCATTCAAATTGGGCCCCGTGGTTTTTCCCCCTTTTCAGGGGTTTTCCACGTAAAAATATTGGTGTCTCCTATGAATGCTACACACTCACTTATCTGATTGCGTGCCGGATTTTCGTACAACGCTAGGACGTTAAACTTTATATCTCTACCGCCGCGAATACTCCTGGACGCAACACAACTCATTAACAAACTCATTTGTTAATATCTTCCATACAATTAAGCACCAATTGGTTACACATCCAACATATTTAATTCGTAATATCCAAAATATGAAGAATTTATGCTACACATAATATGAAGTTATTAGAGATTGTATTTGCACTAATGATTTGAAGACACTATCTAAATAGAGTTAGCTATAATGTTTTAAAACTTGAGTAACATGGATGAAATATGATACGTTTTAACATCTCAGTCTTACTATAAATATAATCTCCCCGTGCCTAGCATTTTCAATTTTATTTTGTATAACTTCTTCATACAAAATTGATTATTCATTACCGACAAGTGATCTTTCAACCTGAAGCAAGAAGATGAAGGTGTAGAGTTTCTGAATTGCTAATTAAGTAGATAGGCTTATTCACCTTGTCGTGATCATAAAAGTGAGTAGAGAATCTTTGAGTTGGTGGTTTCAAGGCATTGAAGCAGGCATTACTGCTAAATCACATAAAATTTGTTTACACTGAATTCTCTTTTGCTCTATGTTTACTTAATGCTATTACTTGCTTTAATTTTTCTCTTACATCATGGGTAATATATTTGATGATGATCATAGCTTATTTTAGTTTAATTAGTTTTTTTATGCAATAAATTTTTAAAATTTCTTACATATATCCAATTCTAAAACATATTAGGAGATATAGAAATTCAATCAAAGAATTCATAATTAAAGAGATAAGAAAAAAGTGGTCCACTATGTTGAATGAAAAAGAATCACAAAACAATTGGCTAAAAATCTAATTTGACAACAGAGAAAACTAATAGATGGTGAATGGCGAGTAGAGAGAATGAACGGTATCGTAGAGGAAGTTGGAAGGATGAGGGAATAGCCATCGAACCGAGTGGCGAACGGGAGTGGAACGGCAGAGGGCTTTCGCACGCAGCTAGGGTAATAAGAGCGGAACGGGAAATTCCGCTGGAGAACTTCATAACAATTTTCATCATCAAATCCGTCGTTATTCTCGTCGCTATTTCCGGATGCTTGTTAATTGTTGAAAATAATTTTTTTTTCTTATGGTGGACATATTCTTCGCTTAGTAACAGAAAAAACTAATAATTCAAACACATGGAACACATAACAAATGCATGGAAGTTAATGCCCGCTCAATCTCATCATATAGAAAAATCTCAAATCTCTCCAATAAAATATAACTAAATTGCCATTAAACCTAAATAAAGTGATCAAATCACGATAAAATAATTTCACATTGAAAGTTTGAAACCTTCTCAATGAACGAAGGCACCAAAAAAAATTTGTTTTTTGAAGGCATCAATTGCTGGCCTATTTCTTATCACTGAGATTATCTTTTAAAGGAGAGATTATTAGATGCGGAGTGCGGACAGGCAGCACCGTCCGCAACAAGTATTGGCGGGTGCTCGGTACCACTTGGTACGCTCGGTACCGAGCACCCCCCAATATTTATACGGACGGTGCGTACTCCGCATCTAATAATTTTTCACTTTAAAGAGGGCACCGAGACATATGAAGCACTATTGTCATGCCCAGCCCTAACAATAACCACTTCAACATTTTTTGGCCAGAAAACAATTGGCATAAACTGCCGCATGCAATTAATTAATGGCCTAAAACTAATATTATATAAATATTTATTTATTTTAACTCCATCCAAATAATTGCATCTTATCCATATTTCATAATGATTTAATGCAATAATGTTTCAAATGTTCAATTAATGATCTTTCAGTGATATATATTTTAAAATCTTCAGTTCTTATTTGCCAGACAAAGGATCTTGGTGGAGTAGCTGTGGGGGCAGTGGTCTTCGTCATTGCGCTTATAGCAGGGTAATCAATATTTCTGCAAGTTTTTAATACTTATCCTCCATTTAGGATGGACATTATTGTTTTTTATTTACATAATTAAATTTAAGCTGGACGACTATCTTCCAGCTTCTTAATATATTTTTTTAATATAAAAATTAAAATTTTTATGTTAAAACCAGTGGTTTTAAAACCGGATCGGACCGGCCGGTTCGACCGGTTCAACCGTGAACCGGTCTGACGGCCGGTTCAATTCAACCCGAAAACCGGCTTCGCTTCAAACCGGCCAGTTTTGGCGAAAACCGCCGGTTCAACCAGAGAACCGGTCCGGGTTTTTTAAAACCGGCCGGTTCAAAATTTTTTATTAAAAATAATTAAATAAAATAATTAATGTTAAATATATATAAATGTTAATATTAAACTTACAATTTTGAGTTAAAGCCATATTTCAAATAATTATTTTAACAACCACATACGCCATCCTTTCTCAAATTTGTTGTTGGCATGCTTGAAAGCAAAGAGGTATATAAACAATAAAAAACGGTGCAGTCATCTCATACATATACTAGAAGTTGAACAACTCATAGTTTGGTTCGTCTTAATGATAGCTTGATTATCATTTTTTATTTTGGTAAACGATCTAATTTGGCTTACTTTAATACTAATCAGTTTATAATCAAACTGAGCCATGCAAACCCCTTACTAATCTCAATTTGTATATCAAAATACAGGAGAGTAACAGGAGCTTCCATGAATCCAGCAAGGAGTATTGGACCAGCAATCGCTACTAATAATTATACTAAGCTTTGGATCTATGTGATATCGCCATTGATTGGTGCCATTGCTGCAGCATCTCTTTGTTTCCTCCACCTTATACCAAATAAAAATATTCTCAAAGATAAGCAAGCAATTAACAATCTTAATCAAATCGATTCAGATGACATAGAGCACGAAAATGCCAATGCAGCCCACAAGACAAGGTATTATAACTATTATTTTTTTCTTACCACAGTAAACTTAAGTCCTCAGAAACCAGTGAAAAAAATGAATAAATTTTTGAAAAATATTGCAAGGAAGTCGATGGAGATGATGTGACTTCAATACAGTTCTATAGACAATAGAGACAAGTTAAGAAGGGCCGGAGGCTTGTTCTTCTTCTACACATGTAAATGATGGAGGAAAGTTTATTTATTTATTTTATTTTTTTTTTTTTTTTTTTTTTTGAGATGATATTTGGTCTTGTTTGGGATAGTTTTCTTGCTGCTTTTAAAACAGTTTTTTTTTTAAAAAAAAATTGTTTAAAAGTAACAAAAAATAGTGGTTGAACAAATTAAAAGCCGTCCCAAACAAAGCCTTAATTAAAATGTATACCATTCATATCATTTGTATCACTTAATATTTGACATTTTATTGTTACTATTCATATATTATCAAAAATCATGCATGTTTCACTCTTATTCCTTTTGAAAAAATAAATGAATATGGTTAACCTATTAAATTTTATTTTGCATGAATTAAAAGGAAATTTTACAAGCAATTTTTTTAAAAAATGTATATCAGTGATGTTCTTTGATAAAAGTTTGAGAATTATCCAATTTTGAGGCTCTTTGAACAAGTAGTCTCATGCAGCTCATCTTGATCTGTTGATTGGGAGCTTCAGCTATCAATAAAGAGGTCTCGGGTTCGAAGATTGAAGCTTGCGTATGTGATATGTGTGTGCGAATTTAATTGTCTTAATTGGCCTAAATATCCCTCCACCGAAAAGAGAAAAAAAACTAGTTGTCTCACTTTTCTTTGAAGTATTGAAAGAGAACCCCTCATGCCACCGATGCGAGAGATAATGTGTAAGACTTCACACAACTAATCATATATAGTCACTCAAAAAATTGAGTGCCTCCAAGTAGTGATAAAAAGTTCTCACAAATTAGTTTTATATCTTAAAATTTTCTAAATCCTTAGATTTTTATGTTCAGTCATCATGTATCTCAGGTTATATATCAATGAAATATGTTGCTCATAAATATTATTGAATATTATCTTCTTATTTAAAAGGCCTTATGAGAGAAAATGGCAGATGGCCTCTAGTCATTTAAAAATATCACAAGGTACTTACTATTAGAAAAAATTCTCGCTAAAAGTTCAATTGAGTGCGAATGGAAATACGGTATTCACTAAAAATTTTAGGAGCATCAACAAGGAAGTTTGAAATTGTACTTTATATTGGATTGGGTCTTCACTAGAAATTATTTGTAACAATTTCTAGTGAAGATTTAAATTATTTAGTCTTATCCAATTTCTAGGGATGTAGAATCCCACTCAAAAGGCTTCATTTAGTTAAATCGATTGGGTCAACTCGCCAGACCAATCTAACCAAAGTTATCCAAATAAGCGCAAAATAGCTTGTAAGAATGACCATCTACCCATGATTTCTCAATGTGATGTGATGTACTCCAAAGAGATCCACAAACTGTGATTTGGTGAACATATTGTGCTTGTATAACACATTAATTAAGGATATTTTAAGGATTTATAGAAGGAAGGGAATGATGGAATTATAGGTTCCACTCTTAAAATCTTTCCTTAAAATTTGACTAAAAACCTTAAGGATAATATATTTTAAGAATTAATTGTCCTTCATTTTCTTTTTATTCTTCTTCTTTGACTTCAGTTATCATCTCTCTCCTCCTTCCAAAACAACTCTTGTAATAAGAGAATTAGTTCATCATCATAGCGGACCTAAGTGAAGACCACCAAATCACTATATTTCATATTATACGTCTCTATTTATTTCATTTCTCCACCCATCAATCCAAATAAGCCAACTTAAAGACTACTAATTTATACCATTTTTCACCCCTCTTAAAATCACATGCAGAAGGTGATTGACCTCATAGGCGGATCCTAGTTACTCTAAGAATGGGCAAATGCCCACCCTAAAAAAAAAAAAAACATGTAGTGGAGGGGCTATTTTGGAATTCCCCTCACCAAATTTTTTTTGTCCTAATTAATACATTGGGACCTATTTGACCAGATGTCTTTGTTCCGCCTGTGCCCTGTTCGCAAGGTTCTCACGAAGCAACCGCAGCCGCCTTGCCTTCGTGAAGAGCTTGTCGGACGCCGGACTGTCGGAGCCCTCTCATTCGCACTTCGCAGTCCCAAATCGCAGCCGTTCCCAATTCCCAGTTCGCAAATCCCAACCTCCTGGAGGTAAGTTTTGAAATTTTGGTCTAAACTTTAGAGCAGATGTTTTTTTGTGATTTTTTGTGATCTTTGCTTATGAAGAAGGCAATGCCATATTTTTTACAAACTTATTGTTGCTCACAAGACAACTGCCAACTTCTCCATCAAAAAAAATCTAAGCCTGAGAAAAACCATTCTTGCTATTTACCAAGGCTGTTATATTCGCTGCCTGCACTCAATAAACATACTAGATAAGATAAATGCTTACAACGGAAAGATGAAATGGAAAGGATAATTTGCTGCGAAAGTTACAAAACAAGCTACTAGAATAAAGTATAACCAATCAGATGAAACCGGAAACATGAAGACTTTCTTCCATTAAATCAATGTTCATAATCTGCTTAAAGTTTGAAAAGCACAGGAAAAAGTTTTAGGCAAATAAAAAATGATGAACAATTATAACTGTTAGAAATAGTTCAATGGAAGGAACCCCAAAGGATTGCACGTTTTGATAAACTCCTAAACAATTTCATGTGTCTTGTTTCCCATCTATTAATTTCATAATCTGTTAGCATACGTTTTAAAATATCAACCTAAAAAGCATATGGCTGCATTTATATTCTAAACCCAATCACAATGAAGCTAAAACCCACAAAAAAGAAAGACTACAAGCATAAAACTAATGAAGCTATAAAATCAAACCTGTATGATCATTGCTAGCCATGTATTAAACAAATAAAATTGAGAAAGATTTGAGTTTGTAACTCAATTATAATGTGAATAAATTTAAAAGATCAGATGCAAATATCTATTTATTAGAAAAAGCATAAACCACAAAATATATTTCAGAAGCTTGAACCTATTGCTAATTATTTCAGCTTTGATTGTTTCCCAAAAAGCATTAATATTCAAATTCCAAACAGGACCTATCCTCATCATTTAGCATTAACTTTTAATTAGCATTTCAATATTAATTTTGTATTGTCTTTTTTTATTAGACTAACAATGTTAGCTAATTTGGATTGCTCATTGTTAGCCTTTTGAGAAATGGAACGATTCTTGAAGCGAAAAGAACGTGTCACGATTGATATTGACAATCTACTTGTTGATCCTAGTCTTCGACCATCCATCTGGAGATATGATGTAAATGATCGTGATAGAGTTCGAAGAGCTTATTTATTGCAGGGACCGCATCAACCAAAAAATCATCAATTCCCTAAAACAATGATAGGAAACATTACACGTAAATTTAACTCAAAATGGTTTGAAGACTTTTCTGATTGGATGGAATATAGTATACAGAAAGATGTGATATTTTATCTGTATTGCTACTTGTTTAAGCCTCAAGAGCAAGTTAATATTAGCAAAGGCGGTGGAGACATATTTGTTAGTGAGGGATTGAAGAATTTGAAGCATAAAGAGAAGCTATTGGGTCATGTAGGAGAACACAGCAGTGCACACAACAAGGCAAGACAAAAATGTGAGTCTTTAATGAAGCTTCAAGAAAAGAGTATTCCCGATTTATGGTCAAGCAAGGAAGACAAGAATAAAAAAAAAATATCGCATCATGTTAACTGCAACTGTTGATTGTGTACGATTTCTCATTCACCAAGAGCTATCATTTCGTGGGCATGATAAGTCATCTGGCTCGAATAATCAAGGAAATTAAATAGAACTATTTTAATTTCTCACATATCATAATAAAGAGATTAAAAGAGTGACATTTAAAAATACAAGTGCTAAGTTAAAGTTGATAGGACCAAAAGTACAAAAAGAGATTTGTAGTTCTATGACTGTTGAGACCTTGGTTGTAATCATGAAAGATATTAACGATTCTTACTTCACCATTTTAGTTGATGAGTCTCGTGATGTTTCTACGAATGAACAATTAGTTATTAAAGTGAGATACATAGACAAATGGAGTCAGGTAATTGAGAGGTTCATTGGTATTAATCATGTATCTTCAATAAATGCAGTTACACTCAAGGTATCAGTTAAATCCATTTTAACAAAATATTCATTACGTATACATAAAATACGGAGTCAAGGTTATGATGAAGCATCTACTATGCATAGTGGGTTTAATGGTTTGAAAGCACTCATTTTGAAAGATAATCCATAGGATTTCTACATTCATTATTTTGCTCATCAACTACAACTATGCTTAGTATCTGTTACAAAAAATCATTAGCAAGTAAAATAATTATTTGAGATAACTTCAAGAATTGTTAATACTGTTAGAGTTTCATACAAAAGAAATGATAAGCTACAACGTGATAAGATAGTTTTTTATTTAAGTTGTGGAGATTTAAATAATTATTGGGGAAACAAATTTGCATCGTGCTGGTAACACCCGTTGGAGTTCACATTTTCAAACATTAAACAGTCTAACCAAAATGTATGATTATGCACTCAAAAGTGCTTGAAAATGTCAAGGATGAAGGGATTTATAATCAACAATTAGTGGAAGCTGACGTTTTAATACATGCCATATAATCAATTGACTTTGTCTTGGCACTGCATTTAATTGAACTTGCATACCAAACTGGTGGACTTTTGAACATAAGAGAACTTACAAATTTGGACTCAAATTTGATTTGAGTAGAACAAAAGCTTGAGTTTGCTGCTTGAGCTCGAGCAAGAACTTGAACTCTACAAGATAATAGGAGACTATTTGAATTCGAATGGGACAACAATGAACATAATTCTAAATTCAAACAGTAATCAAATATCAAATAAATGAGCATGAAGCAATAATAAATGTTAAGTGGTAACTTTGATTACTAAAGTCAAAATGCAAATGTGTGAATAATGAAGCTCATGTTAGATAAGCTCCAATATTGATGATATATATTCCAATGGCAAGTTAAAGCAAGTAAACATTACAAAGCAAGGAAGAACAATGATGATTGGTTGTAATACTTATGCCAATTGTATAAGCAAACATACAAATTCCCTTGAAGATAATGTGGATTGCCACCTTATAGACATGTATACAAAGAGGGTGAAGTAAGTGCAATAATATGCTTGTGAATAATGTATGGAAGATGCGACGACATACTTGCAAGCAAACACATCAAATGATAAGGCACACAACGACTCCCTCTACATGCCAAGGAGCTTCTAATGAAAATACTAGTGAAATATAGTAGATCATTAATCATCTTGCATACAGATGATGATAGGGATATGATGCATGTATGATGAATCTCCTGTGTATATGAATATTCATGCGATGTGAATATTTGCAAGGACAAGGATCTACAACACATGAGAACTCCTACATGTTGCTATAGGAAAATCAACAATAAGTGTGGTGCATTTTTGTTCACTACAAATGTAGGAGTGCACACAATATACTATAAGCAACATCGAATACAACTTACTTAAGCAATTAGCATCAGCTTATATGCAACCAACGCAACAAAGTCTCCTGCAAACATATGCAATGCAGCATATTTGAAACACATACGAGTCCCTGCGAATTACAATGAAAACTTCTTATTCACACAGCACATGTAAGCAAATGTAGATTCCTTCTCTATGAGCAAGACGGTTTGACATGCAATGAACGAACAAAATGACTTGTCAATAGTCATAATAATGAATGCAACAATGTTCTATGATCAACATCAAAACATAAACAAATGCATTCAGACCTGCAAGCAATGAATATTGAAATTGACGGTAGTCTTCATTTCAACTTCATAATAAAACATAATAGTCCTTGCAAACAACGAAGTCTCTTACTGACATATAAATGAACTCAAGGGATATGCGATGAATACAACGGTATCCCTCCAATCAATATTTATGGGCTTGCAGATATATGCAGTAACCAACATGCAAGTGGATGAAGCAACCTACCAACCAATGTGCATGAAGAGGTTGGTGGCAAATGCAAACTCCTATGAATTACCGTATGATACCTGTCACATATACAAAGTGTCATCTATGAACAAGTATATAAGATAATTGCAACAGATAGGAGCTCCTGCAAGCTGTTGTAGAAGACACGTTGACTCCCAATATATTATCCCCAAGCAAAGTGCAAAGTGACTACATCAAATGCAAATGCATACGAGTTGCTATAAGAAGTTTGTTGCACATACAACAGATTGTCCGTGAGCAAATACATAAGCACTGCAATAGATGAATCATCTACAACAAAGCAAGATATTTATTAGTGCACAATAAACTACCTGTGAAAAGCAATGAGTAGTGCACGACAGTCTGCCTGTATAAAATAGCAAATAACTCAATTTATAAGCTACTACAAAATGCCATCGGATCTGTAACATTCGTACAAGCAGACAGAAGGCATCAATAAAGTTTGAAATACGTACCCCGTACATATACTGCAATTTGTATACACATATGTACACAAAAGGGGTAAATATAATCAAACATCTGCATGAACCCCGACGAGCGTGTTATTGATACACACGTGACGTCTAGGGATATTGCACGGGTCAATAAATTTAAACCTGATCCTCATAAGCAAGTAGATAGGAGTAAACAAGGTTCTACAAATAATTATAAAATGCCCCAAAACACCATCATAGGTCCCGATAATCGTGTTATTGGTACACACGTGATGTCTAGGGATGTTGAGCGGGTCAATAAGTGAATTCAAGTTAGAACCCGATCCTTCTATGCGGACCAATAGGAGTCGATAGGGTTCAAACTATCAAACAAATATACGAAGGTGGTGATCGATATATTTGTCTTAATACATTCATATTAGGGCTTCAAGGCGTATAACAATATGAATTCAATAAAGGCACGAAACTTATGAAACCAGATCCCCTATCAGCAAATTGATAGGGTCGACACAGTTTAATCAAATGGAAATGATCCCAAATATCTCGATGATGGCCATGTTCAATGCATATCTCAACCGGATGGGTCAATTTCAAATATCAAAAATGCCTCAAAATTTTCCATAAAATTCAAATTTTTATAAAAATATAAATGACTTCAAATTCACCCCGATGATGGTCGCGTCAAATATAGATCTCAACCGAAGGGGTTAACTCCAAAGATTTCAAGTTCCACCCGAATACCCATAAAAATTAAAAAAAAAACCTAAAATCCTAAAATTCCAAAAAGATCATCTAAATCCCGAATATTTAAATGTGAAAATAAACCATACAATGCTTAAAGTAAAAACCCATGCACCCTCCGCAATAGTTTGTTGAGGTGGAAAAATCTGAAGTTAACTTTAGCTCACATAGAGTGAATGTCTGGTCAAAAATATCACAAGGATCCATTCTCATACAATCTCCTGCCAGTAAGGATGTGGTATGTGTCCTCTAACTAGCAGTTTTTTTGCAAAATGGCACCACAAGATAAACGATTATGACAACCCAGTGCTCTCTGAACCGAGTGATTTTGCCGCCAAATAGCACCATAAAATACCGATTATGGTCATAACCAATACGCTTCTTAATGGCATTAAATCCTTGATATATGAATCAATAGGATGTGATCGATAGAACACAAAGCCCTCTGTTAGCTAAGGTGGATTCAAATTTGTCCCCTCAGATAAATATCCATCCAAGGTCTACAAGGTACCCTTGGATGAAGAAACCCATGGCTGCCGACAAGGATCCTTCTTTCAGGTTGGGTTGACTACCTCCTCTAACTAAGTAGACCAGGGACTGTGATGGCCCAGGATGATAGAACCATGGGATCTTGATCGGGTCTATCATCCATTCCCCCACCATCCACTTTAAGTGCAAGATGGTAAAATTTCTACTTTATATATCAAACTTCTCAAATATCTCTACCCAAATTTCCAAACTTTCAAACCTAATTCCCAAATCCAAACCAATATTGCTACTAAATGTTTGATACTACGTATCTATGGATACAACATATTTGATTGAGAACTAGCCTTAATCGAAAGTTCTCTCTCGTTACCGGGAGGGGTAATTAACTATAGGGGCTTGCGCCTATAAGAAAACAGAACTAAGATTATAAAGTCCGCGCAAAATGAGGGTGAAATCTCTGGGTATTATCTTATCTACAAATTTATCTGCCTTCTAAAATTTACCCTGGAACTTAATTCCTTTAAAACTCCCCCTCACCAAAAAAGAAAGCAACAGTCGGGCAGAGACCGGGGTCAAATTTTTGGAGCCCACAATATCGAATATGCAAATGATCGTTACCTTTGTTGTAAGTAAATCCCCATTAAGGTTTATGTGAGAGAGAGAGAGAGAGCAACAAGGAAATCATGCTTCCTTAGCAATCAACAAAATCTAGGAAAAAATGATGACTAAACCCACTTAAAATATGCATCAATCTTTCACAAAATCAGTATATATATATATATATATATATATATATATATATATATATATATATATATATATATATATATATATATATATATATATATATATATATATATATATATATATATATATATCTTGTAGGAATTTTTCACATAGGCACAATTAAGAACCCATTCAAAAGTACAGATTCTTATTAAAAAAAAGGTAAAGAAATCCTACTCAGCTCACATCAAACTCTCATAAAAAAAATGACGAGAAAAATTTTTATAAAAGTTAAAGGGAATTTTGAATAGAAACAAAACAAAACAAAAAAACAAAGGAAAGCTTTACATAAATATAAGCTTTATGAATTATGACCCATGTAAAGCCTCAACTCAAACAAAATCTTACAACCTTTTCTCCAACGACATTCCACTAAACAATAGATATGCAATATTCATAAAATCTTCATGAAGTAGACTAAAGTAGATATCATCACCTTATAATCACAAACCATCACAAACTCTTCACATTCATGCTTTATTGAAATCATCACAAAATAGTTTATTTAAAATTTACCAAAGTTTTGGAATGAAGGAGAGCAACTACAATCATCTAAGATTTAACATTACATCTCAAAATAAGTTGCCCAAACTTTGATGCATAAGTTAAAACATATTGATATATACTAATAACATGTGCTTCTAAGATGGTCACCAAAACATCATAACTCTTCCCTCATGACATTTAGTTGAATACTTGATGTGTAATATTACAAAAGAGAGGAAAATCCATGTGGAAGTTATGCTTTACATTCACACCAAGCAATTTGAGAAGAAAAAGAACTTTCCACAAAACAAATGCATATGCTTCACAAAAATTTTAATGAATTGATTAGTGCATAGACTCACAATCTCATTAAATGTTCTATGGAATTCTCCTTATGCTTATATCATCTCCATTTGTACAAAAGTAAATCATGCTTTTCCAGTACAAATCTATTCCAACAAAGTAGTGAAATAAGTAGCATTGAAGGAAATAAGGAGAGGAAGAAGGAGAATGAAGAGAGCAAGGGAGAGAAAGAGGAAATAGGGAAAATAAGAGGAAGAAGGAAAGGGGTATACCTGCAACGAAGAGTAGTGTTGGGTGTGCGTTCGATTTAGTCGCTAGAACGGCGAGGCGGAAGGACTTTGGCTTCCTCCTGCTTGTGCGAATAGAGGGAGTGATGAAGAGAGGGACTTGGCGTCGGGTCTTGTCCGAACCAAGGGGAGACGGGAGCAAAGTCGCTGAAGGGGGTTCGGCCTGGCTGGGACTCGCGAGCACCAAGGGAGAGATCACGAGAGAGGGGGGGTTTTCGCCTCCTGGTTTGGTCCGAACAGAGGAGAAAGGAGGGAGGGGTTCTGCCCCTGGCTTGTGCGAGCGTAGAGAGAGACAGAGAGGGAAGGGAGTTCGGACGTCAGCAGCGTGCCAATGGGGGGAGAAGGCTTCTATTCTTCTCTTGGCTTATGCGAACACGCCGAGAGACCGAGAGAGAGGGGGAGCCTTGCGAATAGCCAAATCCCCAGGAATGGGAGGAGTCTTTTGCTTCTAATGCCACCCTGAGCCTGGAGAACTAATTTCGCCTGGGTTCCCCAGACGCCAGAGGCGGAGCAGGCTTTGGGATATGCATGCGAAGCTTAAAATGGAAGCCCGCCATTTGTTAATCTAGCTTCAGCCTTAGAAGCATGCACGAATGGAGCCTGCTACTCTGTTGGAGACAGCTGATATTAAGGAAAAGAGATATGCTGGTTGACCGTTCAATCAGAGCCATCTGATTAAATTCTTGATTTGGAAGATAGTTTGAAATAATCATAAAGTAAATTGGCATGGAATTAAACACAGATTAGGCTAATTAGATTGAGATCAGGTTCGAATCAGACTCGACTTGACTTGACCCGTGTCAACTTGGGTTCAATGCGGCTCGACTACGCTAATTCAACAAAAACCAAACTCAAATTGATGTCGATTCGAATTGAATCGAGCTCGACGAGGCTCGATTAACTCGGTCGAACATGCTCGAGGAAAAATCAAGATAAAAACGAGGTCAACACTTAGCTCATAAGCTATTTATCTAGTCAAGTCCAAAAAGAACTCAGAAGTCGGCTTGACTAACTTAGACCGCTAATCTCAGCAAGAAGCACATTTTATCTTAAAAAATGATGGAATTTTATAACCATTTTTTGATGCTATATTATTATCTAGTCTAAATATTTTTTTTTAGAATTACTAAGACTTTTCAATTCAAACTTTTGATTTGTGAATCATCCATGACATTGATTTGCTCTCATTGAGCTAAATAAATTCAAACCAAGATCATCATCTATCATTATAACCCTTTTTTAGAGAAAATAAAATGAAATCTCACACCTTTCTCTAGCTCAATTTGATGCATATGACAATCATTAGATTTTGGCTGATTTTCAAATATATACTGTAAAATTTTTGCTATCATCACAGCTAACCACCGTGCTTCCCGTTCCATGCCATCACCGCCACTACTCAGCACCGCCCGCTACTTGTAGCTGGTTGCTAGTCCCTACCTATTGCTTGACACCATCTCCTCTTGTTGAAGCCGCAACCCACCAACCACTACTATCATTAGGTTTTATATTGTACTTATTTTACTTCAAGCATAATTAAAAAAATTAATCACTTGTATTTATTATACACTCATTCAAATAATTCAAAATATTTTAATTAAATTATATTATTTTTATACTATATCTAATCTTATTCTGCAATTCTTTTTCAGCAAATCAAACGACGCTATTTTCATAATGTTCTTCCAAAAAATCTGCAAAATGACTTTTATAAAGGAGATTTAAATTTATATGTCTAATAAGACATGTAATTGGAAAAATAGACTCAAAAGTTATATTTGGATTAAAATACCTCCATTATGGAACACACGCTATTTTTTTTAGTCCAAAATTTGATTTGAATGAAGTTTGAACAAAATTAGAACAAAATTGAGATTTTTTTTTTTTTTTTGGAAAACATTGAGACAAAGTTATAAGTCGTTTTTTTAATTTCTTCTCTACCACATTAAGATCATATTCAAAAAAGTTCTAAGCTCACTCTCTAGGCGTTTCTTTATCGAATTGAGCATATATTTAAATATTCCACATCATGGAGAAATCATACCGAGCAAATATTAAGACTATACGATTAAATTATAAATTCTATTTTTATGTTTCATATTCATTACATCAAGAAGGTGCCTTCATTTTATATTCCTCAATCTTAGAGATATTGTACCATATTAGCATTGGCATGTACTATTACACAATACTATAAATCTAGTTTGGGGTTCTCCCTCATACGATAGTTTAGTGAATTTTTTATTTGTTAGCTTGTGACTAGCTATAAATCCTTAGTCTATGAGATATCCCTAGATGAGATAACACATGATTACTAATAATGTTTGTCAGACCATTACATGACTAAGTAGGTTAAGGGAACTGATAAACCTAGAAGGATGACATTATGTTATCTTGATTGGGAGTATCAGCCTCACTTTGTAGGTTAGTCCTCACTTTCCTACATTTGCTCATTCTTTTGCTACTAGTCAAGTGCTGCTACATGGCATCATAGATCAATTATTGAGCCTCTCTTTATAACCTGCATAAATATATAAGTTCCTCTTTCCCTTTCATTTGGGTGCTTTTGAGCCCACCTTTCTTAGTTTTTAGGATGTTTCTCCTTTGATCCTCTACATAGCCCTATATGATATATTCTGATTTACCATGACAAGAGTTTCATTAATATTATCTAATTAAGACATAAGTATTGACTTCTTAGTTGAGAGTATTCTCAGATATGTCAGGGATTGTGGGCTCTGAAAATTCGACCCCGGCCTCCGCTCGCTTTTCTTTTTGCTCGACAAGGGAGTTTTAACGAACTAAGTTCCGAAGTAAATTTTGGAAGGCAGATGGGTTTGTAGACAAGACACTACTCAGAGATTTCGCCCTCATTTTATGAGGACTTTATGATCTGAGTTCTGGTTTCCTATAGGCGCAAGCCCCTATAGTTAATTACCCCTCCCAATCACGAGAGAGAATTTTCGATTAAGGATAGTCGTCAATCAGATACGTAGAGAATACATGTTATCTGGCATATAGTAGCAGCAATGGATATAGGGAATTGGATTAGAGAATTTGAAAGTCTGGACGATTGAAAGATTTGGAGAGTTTGACATTTAAAATTAGAAATTGCACCACTTGCTCTTAAAACGGATGGTGGGGGAATGAATGATGGTCCCGATCAAGATCCCATGGTTCCGTCGTCCCGGGCCATCGTGGTCCCTGGTCTACTTAGTAATAGGAGGTAGTCAACCCAACCTGACAGAAGGATCCTTGTCGGCAGCCATGGGTTGCTTCATCCAAGGGGACCTTGTAGACATGGGTTGGATGTTTGCCTAAGGGGACAAATTCATATTCACCTTAGCTAACAAAGGGCTTTGTGCCCTATTAATCATATCCTATTGATTCATATCTCAAGAATTTGATGACATTAAGGAGCGTATTGGCTCTGGCCATAACCAGTATTTCTTGGTGCCATTTGACGACAAAACCACTCGGTTCAGAGGGCCCCAAGTCATAAATGTTTATCCTGCGATGCTATTTGGTGGCAAAACCGCCAGTTAGAGGACACGTACCACATCCTAATTGGCAGGAGATTGTTTGAGAATGGATCCTAGTGATATTTTCGACTAGGCATTTAGCTCTTTTGTGAGCTAAAGTAAATTTTAATTTATCCACCTCGGCAAACTGTTGCGGATGTTGGATTAATTTTGCTTTAAGTGTTTGGGTGGTTGGATTTCAATTTCAAATATTTGGATTTTGGGATTTGTGAAATTTTGAACTTTCATGGGTATTTTGAATTATTTGGAATGGATCCCTCCGGTTGAGATTTTCATTCAACACGGTCACCATCGGGGTGTTTGGGGTCATTTGAAAATATTTATGTTTTGAACCTTGTCAACTCTGTCGAGTTATCGATAGAGGATCGGGTTTCGTAAGATTTATGCCCTTGTGAGTGAATTATCTTGATTATAGGCCTTGAAGGCAAGGCCTAATATGAATGTAGTAAAAAAAATATACTGGTCACCTCAACCATATATTTGTTTAATGGTTTGAACATTGTCGACTCCTATCGACCCGTATAAAATGATCGGGTTCGAACTTGAATTCACTTATCGACCCGCGCAGCATCTCTTGACGTCACGTGTATACCAAGTGGGGGTTTGATTAGAGCTTTGGATTTGTAGGAGTTTGGATTGAATAAGTGAGCTCTCCCTTGATGTTTGGTGAGTTGTAAAGGGGTAGGCTTTAGTGGGAAGTTTGGATTATAGTGAAAAGAAATGAATCTTGTTGTTCTAGGAAAGGTGGTAGGTCACGGGTAAAAAAAAAAGACTAATTACCCTATGAGTGGAGTTACTATTTGTACCTGCAAAAGGATTCAGAGATTGTTGTTGGAGTGCGAAATGGGTTTGGCTTTCCTTTTCCACTTCTTTGATCTATGGCTGAGAAGTTATTATGATTGGAGGGCAAGCTTAGTAATATTGTGAGCTGGTGAGGTTGCTGGAATAATTCTAACTGTTGGTAAGGATAAAAGGAACTGCTGCAGGATTCTTTTTATGAATCAGAAAAAAAAAATTTCTCATGAAGTCAGGTTTTTGCGTGGCCTGCGAACAGGAGTATAGAAGGAGGATTTGAATCTGCCAAGATTTGGGCTCAAGAGGATGGAGGTTTGGGTGGCGGCACGGTGAAAGATCCATTCGGTTAATTGGATCTGTTGAGGCTGGGGGAGCTGTTAAATGTTTGACGACACAATGAGGCAATGGGATTTAGTGGAGCAATGAGCACCTCCTACGTCTTGCTGTACTTGAGACCCAGTACAACACAACATCTGTAGCGGACAACCACCATGTCCCACAAACAGTGCACTAGCCTTGGGACACTGATATGTGCACCAAGGACATGAGGTTTCAGAAACACTGCTCACAGAGACTTGCTTCAGTTTGAGGTGGAGTTGACGGAAGGTCTGCCATCATGAAGCCTTCACGAGACTTGGAGTCGGACTACCAAAGGATCTGGAAGCTGCAGCCTTGAATAGCTAAAGGGGAGTTGTAATCGTAACAGGGAAAGGAGGAATGACACCGGCCAGGTAGGGGGCTCGACGAATCCTCGTCGACGATCCGGTGGCGGTCGCCGGATAACTCCAAGAACTCCTTGGAAGAGAGGGATCACCACATGAAATCCTTCAGGATACAGAAACCCAAAAACAGAGTAAAAACTACTCAAATATTAATCATCTCAATCTCTCTTATTACAAGACCTTGGCTACCTATTTATAGCCAACAAGGAAGCATCATACTAGGCTACATACTAAATAAGAAAGCATTAATCCTTTATATCCCTATACTACTAAATGGCATTAATATAGCCTGAAGTTTAATACAAATAACGGCTCAGCTCCGGCGTCATACTACCGGGGTAGGAGGAACTTCAGGCTCATAGGAAAATGTCCGGTTGGCCACCATAAGGAGGTGGATTTGGTTGGCTAAACCAGTTAGGATAATTTTTTTTTGTACAACTCAACTGCATAAGGATGCGACATCGACAAGGAGGAAATAAATCATAATCAAAGGAGGAGTTAATGTTGGGCTCATTCATGGTGGTCCAATAGGAAACCTTATCACCAAATTCTTTAAAGCATGCATCAACTAGTTCTTTGAAATCATCAATGATTTTTGGACTCAATCCTCCTCCATACTCATCTTGAAGCACCTGAGGAATGTCCAGATGATGGAGTGTCACTTGAGGCTCCGAGAGGCATCTAACTCGCTTGCATCATCATCATATATGGATTGACGAAGATCAAGAACTCCACCAAATATGTCGTCATCATACACGTCATATACGGGTTCATCAAAGAAAGGCAAAGACGGCGATTTCAGCAATGGTTCTTCAATTTCTTCGAAGCTGAACTCGATCGAGGGTGGGTGGATGAGATTTGACCATCTAAAATGACCTCGTCGTCGTCGTCGGTTTGTAAGGATCTTCGTTCAATCCTTGACAACCTTAGTTTGAGTCGGGCGATTTCTTGCAGGAGATCTTCGATTTCTGCTTCTTGAAGTGGTCGTTGATCATTTCGATAAGGTGACATCTTTTCAAAGAAACAATCACCACTCGGACTCCTTCCAATCCACTATTTCGTGGTTCTTGCTAGCTGGCTGGAAGGCACGTAATGCAGCAAGAAAAGGCTAGTTGCGATGGATGAAGGATCCGGCTATTTGGAGACTTTCAGACCTCTGGAGGTCGTGAAAAACAGGACAGCAATCGGACCAAATTAGGAGGAAGAAACCGCAGTTCTTGATGGCTTCTAATAACCCTTTGAGGTTTGTTTCTTTCTTGGATGAAGAACAATCTCCAATAGGGATTCAAAACGGGAAGCTTCACCTTGGGCGTGATATCAATTGAAGTGAAATACCAATTTTATTTTTGTTTCACCTTGGACGAACCTCCTAGTTGGCCTCCGCCTTCGAAGCCTCTGGCCAGCAGCTCCCTTCACCGAGTCCGGCGAACCTCGCCAAGAAGCACACGCGGCCACCTTTGCCGCTCGGTCCGAAGCCAATCGAGCGACTTAGTCCGGCTTCAGCTCGTTCAGCCCCGACCAAGCCTCAAGCCAGCTCCGTCTCTACCTGCAAGCCCGATGTCTGCACCCGCCGGACCGGCTTCTGCCTCCACCGTCGACCTCGTGAAATCCGGATGCCAACAGTCTTCTCCTATTTGTCCGCCTTCTACTGATCCCGTGATCGAACTCACGGGCTGCTTCCGATCAAGAAGCCCGCGTTCCTCCGTGCTTCTTAAAATTACTCTATCTGCGAACAAGCCTCTGCCAAAGCCAAAAAAACGGTCTCCGGAAGAACAAGAACTATTCTGTGGATGAAGAACTGCAGCCACCACACTTCTTGAATGCTTGGCGATTGTTGGATCGCCTTGAGAGCTTCTCCGCAAGGTTCTTCTCTTCACCTGAGATATTCTCAGGATACAGAGCAAGAAGAGCCTATTGGCTCTGATACCTAGGGGTGTCAATATTTGACACGACACGACAACCCGACCCGGACCCGACCCGGAAAATCCGGGTTGGACCCGACCCGTTTGATAAACGGGTCGGGTCCGGGTTTGCAGATTCAACCCGTTTAATAAAACGGGTCGGGTAGGGTTGACCCGGCGGGTTGCCGGGTCAACCCGAAAACCCATTTAATTTTAAAAAAATGAATTTCCCGCTCAATCCCGCTGCTGCCCGCTGCCCCTGCCGCGCTGCCCGCTGCCCGCCTGCCCGCCTGCCCGCGTGCCCCGCGCTGCCCAGCTGCCCCGCGTGCCCGGCTGCCCCGCGCTGCCCGCGTCGCCCGCGACTCGCTGCCGCGTGCCCGCGCCTGGCTGCCGCGTGCCCGCGCCTGGCTGCCGCGTGCCGCGCGCCTCGCTGCCGCTGCCGCGCGCCTCGCTGCCGCTGCCACGTGCCGCGCTGCCGCCGCTGCCGCTGCCGCGCCGCCTCGCTGCCGCTGCCGCGCGCCTCGCTGCCGCTGCCGCGCGCCTCGCTGCCGCTGCCGCCTCTGCCGCGCCCGCGACGTCGCCGCTGCCGCGCTGCCGCCGCTGCCTCGCAGCCGCGAGTGAAAAAACCGGGTCACGGGTCGTGTCGGGTCAACCCGTGACCCGCTCGGGTCGGGTCCGGGTTGGAATGTTCGACCCGTTTATAAAAACGGGTCGGGTTCGGGTTGACCCGTTTATATACGGGTCGGGTCGGGTTCGACCCGAACCCGACGGGTTGACCCGAATTGACACCCCTACTGATACCAAATGACACCGGCCAGGTAGGGGGCTCGACGAATCCACGTCGACGATCCGGTGGCGGTCGCCGGATAACTCCAAGAACTCCTTGGAAGAGAGGGATCAC
This sequence comes from Dendrobium huoshanense, assembly GCA_016618105.1. Taxonomy (NCBI): domain Eukaryota; kingdom Viridiplantae; phylum Streptophyta; class Magnoliopsida; order Asparagales; family Orchidaceae; genus Dendrobium; species Dendrobium huoshanense. The sequence continues at coordinate 38,262,238 of CM028350.1, read as the reverse complement.
CACCTGAAATCCTTCAGGATACAGAAACCCAAAAACAGAGTAAAAACTACTCAAATATTATTCATCTCAATCTCTCTTATTACAAGACCTTGGCTACCTATTTATAGCCAACAAGGAAGCATCATACTAGGCTACATACTGAATAAGAAAGCATTAAACCTTTATATCCCTATACTACCAAATGGCATTAATATAGCCTGAAGTTTAATACAAATAACGGCTCAGCTCCGGCGTCAAGGAAGACCAGGCCGGAGATAGGCCGGCTGCTGCTGTGTAGGCTTAAGTAAAGTTGAGAGCTTTGTTGGAGGCGTCTGAGTGGGAAAGCAGACGAGAGCCATTCTGGTTCGCTTTAGCTTTGTTTTAACGACGAGAAGAGGGGCCTCGTTCGAGACGTCGCAGGATTTGCGGGAACTGATCACGAGTTCGGCGAGAAATCCGGGATTCATCGGAGATTTGCGCAGTCTTCGACATAAACGAGTTTTGAGAATTAATGCTTGATCTGATCTCCATTTTGACTTTTGATTTTTTGTTAAATTAATAATAACATTAGCTACTATTTATAGCCTATAATTATCATTAATCTGGAGGGAAATTAGATGAATTGGTAGTGTATTTGGGGTATTGACGATGTTTCGGTCGCAATGGCGTAGTCTGTTTCGAGATCGGACATCGTTTGATCATCGTCGAGGCTACTCCCCCTTGAAATGCGTGCCTTTGCAACAAACTTGAATCACTTTTGAAATTTATGACGCCACCTCAAACTACCCAATTTAATCAAATAAAATGTATATTCCTAATGCCAACGACGTTTCGAACACAATGGCGATGTCCGTTTGTCGATTGGACTTCGTTTGAGCATCGTCGAGACCTCGTTTCCTTCGTAGCGTATGCCTTCAAACCATATTTGAATCACCCTTTGAAATTTACGATGCTACCTTAAATGATCTAATTTAATCAAATAAAATATATATTTCTAATATCGACGACGTTCCAGACGCAATGGAGCTTTCCGTTTGTCGATCGGACTTCGTTTGAGCATCGTCGAGGCCTCTTTTCCCTCGTAATGCGTGTCTTTGGATTATATGTGGATCGCCTCGAAATTCACGACACCTCCTCAGAAGATCCAAATTGATTAAATAAAATGTATATTCTTAATGTTGGTAACGCTCCGGACGCAATGACGCAGTCCGTTCTACTGTCCGACTTCGTTTGAGCATCGTCGAGGCCTTTACAGCCAATGGAGATCCAAAAAGCTTTTTTTTTTTTAACTATCTCTCCATCAATGGATCTTAATCCTTTGTAATCATTAGGATTCTCTTCATCAGCAAATACATGAGAGTTAAGGAGTTGCAAACACTGATCTTTCTCCAAGCCCTCTATTCTAAATACTTCATCCTTATTTTTAATGATCGTTGCAATCATCATTACAACTGGGCCCATTCGAGTTGCTACCAAAATTCTACTACCAAAACTCTCATAAGCCAAAGGGATGAGCACCTTCTCCCATTTTATTTTTATCCTACTTCTCATCATCATCCCAAATGTCATCCTGCACAAGCAAGAACTTTTTGGACATGATCTCAGTCTGAAGACTATCTTGCGGTGCCTTAAGCGTCTCCAAACAGGCCTCTCTTTCTTAAGAGATTCCAACATATTTGTAATTACTTTTTCACATCCAAGTTGTTGGCAATACAAACCCACATTTTAAGATCCAATTCCTTTGTCATTTCATCTTCATAAGCATGTTGCAAGAGAATTATCTTTCCCCATACCACCATGATCCACTATAGACATAAGAGAAATGTTTATGTACCAAATAGTCCAAAGGCTCATTTGATGGCTTCCTAAACCACTGCATAACAAACTCCTTAGCATAGCTTCTACTAATGAGATCATTTGTAGGCAAGGATCCTATGGCAGGGTCAACAGGGATGTAATTAATTTTGGGAGCTTACTACTTTGTGAAACCTCAAACCCAAAATTAAAATAAATACAGCTCAGAGCCGCATTCCTTATAAGACTAATCTTGAGGATAAATACATTCAATCTACCTTCCACTAATCTCTGCAGGTCTATATAGTACATAAATTGGCTATGGTTAGTCCTCTACTACAGTGATGCATACGCCTTTCGATATATTTACAATATTTAATATTAAGACTATTCATACACATACTCACTATAAATATTTTTGATATGATTGAAAATAATTAGCTTTGAATTAAAAATTTAGTTTATGTTGCATATAAAATTTTATAAACATAAAATTAATGAATTTATCACACAAAAGTATTTTACTATTTATATTCAATATGAAATAAATTATAATTAGGATCGTGATCCTTAAAAATATGTTTGAAAGTTAGGAATTATTTGATCATATATGGGCAATTTATTTGATTAATTGATCCAACTTTCATACAAGCAGTTGAAATGAAGATAGAAAAAATATGTGTTAAAAAACACATACTTATAATAAAGTTGACAAGTTTCTTAATATTTTTTAAAGCAATTTTTCTATCTATGACTTCATTTGGAAGTATATTTATAAAAAAGTCGTTTCAAACGAAATCTAACTTTATTTATATATTATTTTTTTAATTTATTTTAACTTTGGAAGTATATTTATAGAAGTTAATATTGAAAAAGACTAGTATGGTGGAGTTGCATACATATGCTCACCAATTTGAAAGAAAATGAACAATGAAATAAGTACAAATATATCGTAATCAAAAATATAATTATCTAATATTATATGAATGTCTGTAGTATTAAACTTTTATACATACATAGAAAATCAAGCCTATATATTTATGAGGGGGGTATTCGTTTGAAAATAGAGCCAGGAGTATCTGGTGTAGTCGTCTATGAAAATAAGATAATATCGGTGACCATTGAGGGACGGTTGTGGTGATGGTCCCCAGACGTCAGTGTGAATTAGCTCGAAAGGTGCAGTAGTAAAAGTGATTCTTTTATTAAAAACTAATTTGTGGCTCTTGGTCTGATTACAAGAATCGCAAATAAAAGAACGATGGACATTGTGTATTTCAGGAAACAGTCTTGAGAGAAGAAGCTGTGTGTCTTTGTTGGGATGTCCAAGACGGGAGTGCCAGTTATGCGGAGTAGTGGATGTGACCGAGAGTGTCGTGTTCTTGCCTACCGGAGCAGCACTGATGTGGTAGAGTCCGTTACGTAGATGTCCATGAACCAGTGGACGGTGGTCCCGAGAGTCCTTAATGACAAAACCGTTAGTATCAAACGAAATAGAAACAATATTATCTAAGGTAAGTTTTGAGAAAGATATGAGATTATGTGTAAGGGAAGGTACGTGCAATAAATTGTTAAGTCGTAACTTACGAGCAGTGTCCGGCAAGGGAAGAAGAACTTGACTGGTGCTTGTAATAGGAATGGTATTACCGTTTGCTGTAGACACCGTTTCCGAGCCATTGTAAGCGGTTTAATAGTAGAGGTTGTTGGCGTCCGGCGTGAGGTGGGAAGAAGCACCGGAGTCAAGAATCCAGTCTTGACTGACTGGAGCGGCTGGATTTGCGTAGAGAGCCCTTGGTTGCCGAGTATCAGTCGGGGCATACTTCGGATTGTGGCGAAGCCAGCAGTTGAGTGCGATGTGTCCGATTTTGCCGCAGATTTGACAGAGCGGTCGGGATGAAGGTTGATGTGCGGAGTTAGCCGACTGGAGGACAGGAGCTGGTTGGAGATATTGTTGATTCTTAGATTTGGTCGATCTTTTGTTGTTATTGTGACGGAAGCGAGAGGAGTTGGACGGAGCTGCGTAGAGGGCGGAAGGATTGTTGTTGCTGTGTAATTCTTGAAGTGTTTCTTGTTGGATATGGATCTCTTCGTTACACAAAAGTGCATAGAAGGTGTCTAGATCAATAGGTTGAAGAGAATTGCGGATGGTTGATTTGAAGGAGTTGTACGTCGGAGGAAGACCGTTAAGAATGTGGAGCATAACGTCTTCCGATTCAATCTTGGATCCAGATGCGGAGATGTTGTCCACGAGCTGCTTAATGCGGGTAAGATACTGTTGGACGGAGAGATCCTTCATCTGGGTGCGGCAGAGCTCGTTCTTGAGCTGAATCACCCGGGAGCGGCTCGTTGGTTGAAGACGGCGCTCAAGAACCGACCAAGCCTCATGGGCGGTGGTGGACGTAATGATGTACGGTAGAATAGCTTGAGATACCGTAGAGAAGAGCGTTGAAAGGAGGTTGCTGTCGACAAGAAGCCAGTGAGCGTATTTAGCGGACGCAGCGTCGGAGGGCGGTTGGACAATGCCGAGTAAGTGACCGACAAAACCATTTGCTTGAAATTGCTGTAGCAGTTGTATCCTCCAGATGGGATAGTTTTCCGACGTAAGGTGATGTGGGGCGAGATTCTTGATGTTAGAAACAAGAAACTTGAGATTGGGTGGTATGCTGGCATTCTGGTTGGTGGTGCCGGTTTGAGTGGAGGAGGAAGAGATTATGGGGGAAGAAGGTGAGGGATCCATGGGTTCTTGATCTTCCTAAGAGACTCTTGATACCATGAGAACAAAGTAGGGGGAGAAGGAGTTCGGTACAAGCAGAGGAAACCGAAAGAGATAAAGAATTGTATATTAAGAATGAAGATGTTATAGTACATATATATAGGCATAGCCTAAGGCAAAGCTGTAATTAGATTGTAACGATCATAAAAATACAACTCTTATTATGTTATTAGAAAGATCCATTCGGTTGGATCTGTTGAGGCTGGGGGAGCTGTTAAATGTTTGACGACACAATGAGGCAATGGGATTTAGTGGAGCAATGAGCACCTCCTACTTCTTGCTGTACTTGAGACCCAGTACAACACAACATTTGTAGCGGACAACCACCATGTCCCACAAACAGTGCACTGGCCTTGGGACACTGATATGTGCACCAAGGACATGAGGTTTCAGAAACACTGCTCACAGAGACTTGCTTCAGTTTGAGGTGGAGTTGACGGAAGGTCTGCCATCATGAAGCCTTCATGAGACTTGGAGTCGGACTACCAAAGGATCTGGAAGCTGCAACCTTGAATAGCTAAAGGGGAGTTGTAATCGTAACAGGGAAAGGAGGAAGACCAAACCGGAGATAGGCCGGCTGCTGCTGTGTAGGCTTAAGTAAAGTTGAGAGCTTTGTTGGAGGCGTCTGAGTGGGAAAGTAGACGAGGGACATTCTGGTTCGCTTCAGCTTTGTTTTAACGACGAGAAGAGGGGCCTCGTTCGAGACGTCGCAGGATTTGCGGGAACTGATCACGAGTTCGGCGAGAAATCCGGGATTCATCGGAGATTTGCGCAGTCTTCGACATAAACGAGGTTTGAGAATTAATGCTTGATATGATCTCCATTTTGACTTTTGATTTTTTGTTAAATTAATAATAACATTAGCTACTATTTATAGCCTATAATTATCATTAATCTGGAGGGAAATTAGATGAATTGGTAGTGTAGTTGGGGTATTGACGATGTTTCGGTCGCAATGGTGTAGTCTGTTTCGAGATCGGATATCGTTTGATCATCGTCGAGGCTAATCCCCCTCGAAATGCGTGCCTTTGCAACATACTTGAATCACCTTTGAAATTTATGACGCCACCTCAAACGACCCAATTTAATCAAATAAAATGTATATTCCTAATGCCAACGATGTTCCGAACACAATGAAGATGTCCGTTTGTCGATTGGACTTCGTTTGAGCATCGCCGAGACCTCGTTTCCTTCGTAGTGCATACCTTTAAACCATATTTGAATTGCCCTTTGAAATTTACGATGCTACCTTAAATGATCTAATTTAATCAAATAAAATATATATTTCTAATATCGACGACGTTCCAGACGCAATGGAGTTGTCTGTTTGTCGATCGGACTTCGTTTGAGCATCGTCGAGGCCTCTTTTCCCTCGTAATGCGTGTCTTTGGATTATATGCGGATCGCCTCGAAATTCATGACACCTCCTCAGAAGATCCAAATTAATTAAATAAAATGTATATTCTTAATGTCGGTAACGCTCCGGACGCAATGATGCGGTCCATTCTACTGTCCAACTTCGTTTGAGCATCGTCGAGGCCTTTACAGCCAATGGAGATCCAAAAAGGTTTTTTTTTTTTTTTAACTATCTCTCCATCAATGGATCTTAATCCTTCCTAATCATTAGGATTCTCTTCATCAGCAAATACATAAGAGTTAAGGAGTTGCAAACACTGATCTTTCTCCAAGCCCTCTATTCTAAATACTTCCCCCTTCTTTTTAATGATCTTTGCAATCATCATTACAGCTGGGCCCATTCGAGTTGCTACCAAAATTCTACTACCAAAACTCTCATAAGCCAAAGGGATGAGCACCTTCTCCCATTTACTTTTATCCTACTTCTCATCATCATCCCAAATGTCATCCTGCACAAACAAGAACTTTTTGGACATGATCTCAGTTTGAAGACTGTCTTGCGGTGCCTTAAGCGTCTCCAAACAGGCCTCTCTTTCTTAAGAGATTCCAACATATTTGTAATTACTTTTTCACATCCAAGTTGTTGGCAACACAAACCCACATTTTAAGATCCAATTCCTTTGTCATTTCATCTTCATAAGCATGTTGCAAGAGAATTATCTTTCCCCATACCACCATGATCCATTATAGACAAAAGAGAAATGTTTATGTACCAAATAGTCCAAAGGCTCATTTGATGGCTTCCTAAACCACTGCATAACAAACTTCTTAGCATAGCTTCTACTAATGAGATCATTTTTAGGCAAGGATCCTGTGGCAGGGGTCAACAGGGATGTAATTAATATTGGGAGCTTACTACTTTGTGAAACCTCAAACCCAAAATTAAAATAAATGCAGCTCAGAGCCACATTCCTTAGAAGACTAATCTTGAGGATAAATACATTCAATCTACCTTCCACTAATCTCTGCAGGTCTATATAGTACATCAATTGGCTATGGTTAGTCCTCTACTACAGTGATGCATGCGCCTTTCGATATCCACATATTTACAGTATTTAATATTAAGACTATTCATACACATACTCACTATAAATATTTTTGATATGATTGAAAATAATTAGCTTTGAATTAAAAATTTAGTTTATGTTGCATATAAAATTTTATAAACATAAAATTAATGATTTTATCACACAAAAGTATTTTACTATTTATATTCAATATGAAATAAATTATAATTAGGATTGTGATCCTTAAAAATATGTTTGAAAGTTAGGAATTATTTGATCATATATGGGCAATTTATTTGATTAATTGATCCAACTTTCATACAAGCTGTTGAAATGAAGATAGAAAAAATATGTGTTAAAAAACACATACTTATAATAAAGTTGACAAGTTTCTTAATATTTTTTAAAGCAATTTTTCTATCTATGACTTTATTTGGAAGTATATTTATAAAAAGTCGTTTCAAACGAAATCTAACTTTATTTATAAATTATTTTTTTAATTTATTTTAACTTTGGAAGTATATTTATAGAAGTTAATATTGAAAAAGACTAGTATGGTGGAGTTGCATACATATGCTCACCAATTTGAAAGAAAATGAACAATGAAATAAGTACAAATATATCGTAATCAAAAATATAATTATCTAATATTATATGAATGTCTGTAGTATTAAACTTTTATACATACATACAAAATCAAGCCTATATATTTATGAGGGGGGTATTCGTTTGGATCGTCTTTTTGTGGACAAATTTTAAATATTTAGCCAAGTAGCAAGTAGTATTTGGTTGGATCATCTTGCTTTGTTTTTGTTCATTGTTCGCTTCTCTTAGGTATTATTATATGTTGTTTTCTATTTTGCTCAGTTTATATTTTTATCAGATCCCAGTTATCTAATTTGTTGGCTTGGCTATTTGTTTTAATGCTTCTTTATTCATGTTCTCCTTCGGTGGCTTTTTTATGCCTTGGTCATTGTCTTTGTTTATCATGTTGTGGCACTTATTATGGAATGACGTTTGTAGGATCTGCTCTACCTGGTGGTTCATCTTTGATGTTTTTTTTAGTGTCACGATCTCTTCATCAGGAGAGGTTTGAGTACCTTTCTAACTAATTGAGGAAGCTTTCTGGTATAGTGTTGGAGGGGAATTTCATGAATGAACTCAAGTCAGAGATCATATTCACTGTCCAGTTATTGACGTCACAAGGGTTAGGGAAGGCTATAGAGCCAGCCCAGTTGGTGAAGGACACAAATTCACTTGAGAGAAACAGCAATGACAACAATTTGGGAGCTCCATATTGAACGACGACTACTTTTTTAGCACCAAAAGTACAACATGTGATCATTCAGAGAGAAGTACCCAAGGATAGGGAATTGGGAACTTTACAAGGGGGAATTTCGAATGGCTAATTGAGGCAGAAGTGGAAGAGAAGCGGGCTAGGGAATTGTGTTTCTGTTGTGATCGTTCATTGCATGTACTTACAGTCTGTGATGAAGAGGAGACTCTTGAGGATGAGGTAGTTGAGGAGGAGGATCATTTGCACCTAGATGTGGCAGAGGTCTCCCTCAACTTAGTGGTGGGGTTTACCTCAAATCACACCATAAAGGTGTGGGGAAAGATAGGAGGAGAATCATCGATAGTTCTAGTGGACAGTGGTGTAACCCACAACTTCATCTCAAACCAGGTGGTGGACCGATTGGGGCTGAAGCTAGTTGACATGGGTTATTTTGTGGTGATGATGGGAACATGGAAGATGGAGAAGAGTAAAGGTATATGCTTATGGTTGATGGTGACACTGCAGGAGATCCATGTGAAGGAGGATTTTCTTCCCTTGGAGTTAGGAAACATATATGTAATTTTGGGCATGAAGTGGTTGCATACATTGGGAAAAACTAAGGTGGTTTGGAAAGCATTGACTATGAAATTCATGATGAGAAAGAGAAAGGTGAGAATCAGGGGAGATCCTAGTTTGTCCAAAACTATGGTCTCTCTCAAGACCATGGTGATGGCAATCCAGGGAGCAGGGATGAAATTCGTAGTGGAGCTCCAAAGACTTGAGGGAGGAGAAAGTATAGGGAAAGAGGAGGAGGTTCTAGAGATAGTCAAGCCACTCCTACAACATTTTAGTGAGTTGTTCTAACTGCCTCAAGGCCTACTTCCCCCAAGGGAGCATGAGCATGCAATCATCCAGAAAGAGGGGGTATCTCCTATCATTGTTCAACCCTATCGACACATATAGGTTCAGAAAGATAAAATTGAGATACTGATCAAGTAGATGTTAGAGGCCAAATCATTCATCCCAGTGTTAGTCCCTTCTCAGTCGTGTGTTGTTGATGAAAAAGAATGATGGTAGTAAAATTTTGTGTAGATTACTAAGCTTTGAATACGAAAATAGTGTTGGATAAGTTTCCTATACTAGTCATTGATGAGTTATTGGATGAGTTATATGGAGTGATGATGTTCTCCAAGATTGATTTGAATTCAGGATATCATCATATTAGAATGCGGTCCGTTATCATTCAAAAGAGAACTTTTAGGACACATGAAGGCTGCTATAAGTTCTTAGTGATGCCTTTTGGGCTTACCAACGCCCCAGTTACCTTCTAGTTGCTTATGAATAAGGTATTTCAAACCTACCTTCGCAAGTTTGTATTGGTTTTCTTCGATGATATTTTAGTGTATAGTCAATATGAGGCATAGCATGTGGAACATAAGAGGGTAGTGTTAGTAACATTTAAGGAGCATCAATTGTATGCTAATTTGAAGAAGTGTTCCTTTGTACAATAGATGGTGGAGTATTTAGGACTTGTGGTGTCCAAATAAGGAGTAGCTCTAGGTCTTTCCAGTAGCCCTTACCTAAAACCCTGAAAGGAGTTGAAAGGGTTCTTGGGACTCACAGGGTACTACAAAAAGTTTGTGAGGGGATACAATTCTATAGCATGAACATTGACAACGCAACTGAAGAAGGATAGTTTCAAATGGGGGGTGGCAGCTACCCAGGCATTTGAGTAACTAAAGAAAGCCATGACAAGCGCCCCTATGTTAGCATTACCAGATTTTAACCAGTAATTTATAGTAGAGATTGATGCATCGAGTTATGGGTTAGGAGCAGCTCTTATGCAAAGTTAGAGATCCATAGCTTATTTTAGCCAGATTTTAACCGCTAGGGCCAAGATGAAATTAGTGTATAAAAGGGAGTTGATGGCGATAATGTTGGCAATACGAAAGTGGCAGCCTAATCTATTGGGGAAACACTTCATAGTCAGGATTAATAAGAGAAGTTTGAAGTTCCTGTAAGAGTATAGGACGGTGACATAGGAGCATCAGTAGCGGCTTTCCAAGTTGTTGGGTTAGGACTTTGAGATCCAGTATAAGCCCGGGTTAAAAAATAAAGCAGTAAATGCTATCTCCGAGCATAGTGAAGACCCTCAGGTTATGGCTCTTTCAATTCCCAGTGTGGTGGATTGGGAGTCCTTGAAGCATGAGTATAAGCAGGATGAGGAGTTGAGTAAGATCAGATGAGACTTGCTACAGTACAAGGATAGCCATCTTGGTTATTCTTTGATGGGTCAGAAGCTACTATATGATGGACAGTTTATGCTTTCGAGAAAATCGCCACATCCCTCATTTATTGCCAAAGTTTCAAGACACAACTATTATGAGACATTCAGGAGTTCAGAAGATATATCATAGATTTGCAGCGTAGCTATACTGGGTGGCATGAGAAAGGATATAGAGGAGTTGGTGGCTAGTTGTAATGTGTGTTAGAGACACAAATACCTAACTATGGCTCTAGGTGGTCTTCTACAACTATTAGCATTACCCGAGAAGAACTGAGAAACTATAGACTTCATTGAATGACTACCTAAATCAGACGATTTTACTGTGAGTCTAGTAGTGGTGGATATATTGAGCAAATATGCTCATTTCATTCCCTTATGCCACCCTTACACCGCGATGTCGGTAGTAGCCGCATTCATAAGAGAGGTGGTTTGTTTGCATGATATACCCGAGTTTATTATGTATGATCAGGATAAGGACTTTCTGAGCCACTTCTAAAAGGAGTTATTCAAGATGCACAGTACTATCCTGAAGAGGAATACAACTTACCACCCCTAAACGGATGGTCTGATTGAGATATTTAATCACAATGTGGATACTTATCTTCATTGTTTTGTATCAGATACACAAAAGATGTGCACTAAATGGTTAGCCTCAGCAGAATATTGGCATAACACTTCATATTATACAACAGCCAAGACAACGCCATTTAAAGTTCTATATTGGAAGGACATATGATATATTATGGACATGGCAACATACCAGTGTCCTCAGTGGAGCAATAGTTTGAGAGAAATATATTGGATTTTGGTATAATTAAAGGAACATCTATAAAGAGCACATCATATCATGAAGAAGGAGACAGATGGGCATAAGAGAGATGTGTAGTTTAAGGTTGGGGACATGGTTTATTTGAACCTCCGACCTTACAGATAGAGGACTTTGGCTCAACGAAGAAATGAGAAGATATCCCCCTGCTACTTTTGTCCCTGCAAGGTAGTGGAGTGCATTGGCTCAATAGCATATCGCCTACGATTGCTACCAACCTCAGCCATCCATCCCGTATTTCATTTATCGCAACCAAGACGAGCCATTGGAAACCACACACCCTCGCCAGGATTTGAGTTGTTTAAGGGGGGATTATGGTGGGTTAAGTTTTTTATGTTATGTTTGGAATTTCTGCGACAATTTTTGTGAGGTGTTTGGGTTTCGAGTAGCTTCTAGAAATTGTGGGAGAGATAATTCACCTCTCAAAAATGAATTAACCTGCATCTTATCTTGATTTGCTTCGAAATTAGTAAAAATAACTCTCTGTGTTATTTTTTGATCTATTTGGAGTGTGTTGCTATTTTTTATATTGTTTTGTGATGTTTTGATTATCAAGTCCTATTAGAGGTCTATGGTTATGTTATTACTTAAACATTTCCCTTAGAGGTCGGACTTACGGCTTTTATTAGAAGTTGTCAGTTTGTGAGTCTTACAACCTAATTTTTATAAACAAGGCTTCCTGTAGAGGTTTGAGTTTTTTTTATCTAGGATCATTTATTTAGAAGTTCTCTAATGCACTAGTCATATTGCTTTGCTTAGAAGTCTAATCCGTCGGAAATACGATACAACGAGCTTTTCCGGCGACCACGTGCGTCGGTACTAGCGACGGCGTATGCATCGGTAACGTTTACCGGTAATATGATACAACGAGCTTTCCCGACGACCATATGAGCAGGTTATACCAGCGTAATTTACGACGATAAGGTTCGTCGGTAATAGAGCGTCGTTTATTACCGACGCATCTTACGCCGGTAATACTGGCGTATAATATCCACTGGAAAGACCAGCACCTTGTACGTAATAAAAAATGCAACGAAACAACCGTCGAATGGTCGTTTTTTGCTTCGCCGAAATTATGTCGAAAGAACCGGCGGAACTAGTTCGGGCGGAAATTTTACATTAGTTTATTATTTCCGATGCTTGAATTACCGCCGGACCATTTAAAGTCGAAAATGCACCGGAAAGATAACATTTCCGGCGCATTTCTGTTGTTACCGGTGAATTTAGTCGGACGGTAACCCCTCATTTTCCTATAGTGGAAGTAGCCCATGGGTTTGTAGTTGTTTGCTAGTTTTAACACTAAACTATGATTTTTACACTTATTTGTCAATAGTTATTTTCTACTATAGCTTTCAATAGTGTGTTTGTTATTTTGTGCTTGTAGTTTTTCCTACTACTATAGTTAGTTACTCTACTTTAGCACTGTTTGTTCTTTTTCCCGCTTTCAGCACTTTATTTTGCTTGCAGTAGTTAGATTTACTCTTTTTTTATTAATTTAATCTTATTTATTATTGCGTTGACTTTTGCCTATTTTCTTGCAGGCGCTCGAAGCCAGCAATGACATAGCAAATATCAACTATAATGTAATATTTAAATAAAAAAAACTATAATTTAATACTTTGTAATGACTTAGTATAGATTTTGTACTGGCCATATTTTCTATGTCCAACATATGAACACAGAATAATTCCACATACATTGCGGTGGGAATTAACTCTCAGATTTGTACGTCATTCACCCTCTCATTCACCACTCATTCTTGTCCTCAAGCTACTTATTCAATTCCCACATCAACAAGCAATCTATTAATGATTTATTTATGTAATATGAAAAAAATGCTTAATTAGCTGAAATATTAATTTCAGTAAAGCCAACAAGAAGTTTAATAAATTTCAAGGGTGTATCAATTATAATTCATTATGGATGTATCAATCATAAATCATTATGAATAAACGAATAAAATATATAGTTTTATTATTCATTTATTCTCATTGAAAATTGAATAATATTATCACAAATTGAAATATTTAGCTATTATTGTTATATAACAAGTTTTTTTTTTTTTTTTTTTACTGAGCTGTCGAAGGAAATAGTAGCCGATATATTGTATTTGGATCCAAATCAATCCGCACGGGTCAACTCTCTCTCTCTCTCTGTCTTTATATACATAAAGTAAGATTCAAACAACAGAGAACTTAACAGTAAAAAGTTATTGCTATAAATATGTTTTTATATTGTTTATGTGCCATTTAGGTGTTTGTTACTTGACAAGTCTCTAGATTTTTGTCTATGGCAAATTATGTCAAATTTTCTCGCAATATCAACCAGGAAACAAAAGAAGATGGGTTTTTTCCCATCCAGAAGGCAATCACTCTCTCTCTCTCTCTCTCTCTCTCTCTCTCTCTCTCTCTCTCTCTCTCTCTCTCTCTCTCTCTCTCTCTCTCTCTTGAACACGTACACTACTAGTCATGTAGAAAAGATTTGTTATTTTTACTCGGGTTGCTAAGATTTTGTCATGCAAGCAAGTTCTATTATAACAAGCAAGCAACTTGAGTAAATTGTCATTGCTAAAATTTGAGTTATAGCCTATTAGTGATCAAGCAGTATGATTAACTAAGTATTAATTGATTGGTCATATCTTTACGCCTGTATAAATATGCAATTTTAAACAATATAAATTGATAAAATTTTATTATTTTGAAGATTGTAACGGTGTTTCTGGGGACTTTCTCGGTTATGTTCATTGGTATTGGATCATTATTCGTAGAAAAACGTGGTGAAATCACACTGACTGGTGTATCTTTAGCTTGGGGAGCGATTGTTATAGTGATTATATACATGTTTGGGCACATCTCAGGAGCTCATATCAATCCAGCTAGTACCTTTGCTCTTGCTCTCGTTGGTCAGTTCCCATGGAAACAGGTAATCAGTTTGTCACTCAGATATAAATTATGACTTCGTTTGGGACGGCTTTCTTAATTACTGTTTCTTAAAGTAGTTTTTTAATATAAAAAATAAAATTTTTTAACTAAAAAAATTCTTTACAACGTAGTAAGAAAGCCGTCCCAAACGAAGCCTGTATCAGAATATACTAATATAATCTCTTTTTCTCTCTCTCCTTATTTTCGAATTCAGGTTCCAGTTTATGTGGTGTCCGAAGTGTTGGGTTCATTGTTAGCAAGCCTGTTACTGAAATGGCTATTCAACGATATCAATGGTGAGTTGATGCTTACTCTTCCTACGGGGCCTAATCCAGCGAGCAATCTAAAAGTAATAGTCTTGGAAGCCTTAATCACCTTTTTCTATACCTTAGCCAGTTGCTGTTGCAGGATTGATCCTAGAGCGGTATGTTAACCATTCATCTGCTAATTATTTTATTTAAAGGCCAGTTTGTTAATATATAAAAAAATTTCATGTGTGAGTTTCCTTTTTAAGGTCTGTGAGTTTAAACATAAGGTTTCGTTTGGGATAACATTTTTGTTACTTTTTAAAAGAGTTTTTTAGTTTAAAATTTAAACTTTTTTATTAGAAAGTAGGTTTAAGAAATAATAAAAAAATTACAGAGGGAAAGAAAAGGTATTGATAAATCACTACGGGAAAACACGCGATTATCGTCGGACGTTCCAGCGGAAATTATGCGTCGGTAAAGAACGGCGCATGTAACGGCGCTTTGGTGTGACGGAAACGTTACGGCGCATTTTCCGGCGTATAGTATGACAGAATATTTCATCAAAAAATCTAAATATCATTTGATCAATAATAGGATTGTAAGATAAATAGATAATTGTGATTTGAAAGGGTAATGACTTTAATTAATAAAATAGTTTGTTTGTGATGAGTCTTTTATATATATATATATATATATTAGAGAATATATTGGTAAATTTATAATTAAGGAAAGTCTCATATGGCAATAGATTTGACCTTTTCTTTTCAAATGCAAGATCACTGGTTAAATTATAAATAATATATTAAAAAAAATTTAATGGTTATATTTACACTTTATGTTATAAATCACAATCAATTATGTGATTATAAATATACAGAATATAACAAGTGATAGAAAAATAAAAATAAGGAGAACAGTCATTCCACTCTTAAGAGAAAAGCCCATATCTTTAATAGTAAAGGACTGAGTTGACCGTATGCTGATATAATAATGCTGACGGTGCAATCAAAGAAGTGGTCATGGAAGTTTTGTGTCAAGACACAAGCAACAATGCTAGTTTAGGCAACAATGTCAAGAAGAAAATATATCTTCGCCAAAATCTCCAATGCTTTATGTGCCGATTATTTCTACTAGAAATACCGGCAGAATATTTTAGAGAGTAAACCGCTAGAATTTTCAGTAGTCAGTTTCGATGAAAAGATCGCCATTTTTTTTTTTTTTTTGTAAGATATAGACCGCCAGAAATATCTTTGAAATTTGTCTATAACGTATATCTTTGAAATTTGTCTGTAACGTCATCTTCGATGAATAATATGTAGTAAATCTGACGAAAACTCATAGCACCAAAAAAACACATTTCCTCAATTTTTGTACAACACAATAGTTTTACAATCATAGACAGTGAAAACATAAACATAGTATCCTCATATTTCAACATTGCATAGAAATACTAATGCTAAATTAATAACGCATTTCATCAAAAACAAATGTTTTACAATTATGTACCAAATAGCTTATAATAAATGTCTAGTTCTTATACAATAAACACTCAATATAAAATCTACAAACACATACTCTAATCAAAATCTATTTTGTATATCTCCTCCTCTATCAATGTTGGCTGCTTTCCACTGAACTATTCCCTCATTTTCTATAGCTCCTCCAATATCTAACTTTGCTGCATCTGCGTCTGCATCTACATCTACATGTTAGCTTTTGATTTTGGACATGCTCTAGCCCTGCTATAAGGATAGTCATTTGTTAGTTATACAAACTCTCATGACTTGTTCTTGAGATGTTGGAACCACCAAAGGTCATACGAGTAGGCTTGCGAGTATAATCTGTAAAAGTAGATCCTTATAGCAGGCTAGAATATACGCTATGATAGAGTTGTAATTTTGTGTCTTAGCTTTGCACAGATAATCAACTCAGACAAAGAACACACGATTCTTTATGTGGAAACCTCTGGAAAGGAAAAAAAAAACACGGGGCTTAACCCAACTGAAAAGATTTCACTAGAATTTGAGTTGAGTATAATGGGCTGACTCGTCCTTGATGGTGATTAGATTACAAATGTCAATCATATGGTTGAAGTCTAATGTTAAATATGACATCACTTGAAAGTTAGGGCGTTAGTTAGTAGTCTTGCAGTGACTTGGTAGAACTCGATGGTCAATTGATGGTCTGGCAGAGTTTAGGGCCTCAAGTGGTGGTCTGGCGGAGTTCAGGCCCTTAGGTGGTGGTCCAGCGAAGGTGACTGCCTCAAGTGGTGGTACAGTGAGAGTGAGGGTCTCAGGTGGTAGTCCGATAAAGGTGAGGGCCTCGAATAGTGGTCTGACGAGAGTGAGGACCTCGAGTAGTGGTCTCGCGAAGGTGAGGACCTTAAGTGGTAGTTTAGTGAAGGTGAGGGCCTCGAGTAGTGGTCTGGCGAGAGTGAGGGCCTTAAGTGGTGGTCCAGCAAGGGTGAGGGCCTCGAGTGGTAGTTCGGTGATGGTGAGGGCCTTGAGTGGTAGTCCAACAAAGGTGATGGACTAGAGTGGTAGTCCGATGAAGGTGAGGGCCTCATGTGGTGGCCGGCGGAACAACGATGTCAGGTAGTGGTACGGTGGAACTCAGGCGGTGGTCGAGGAGGAGCTTCTTACTTCTCTTCCTTCTCTTCTCCTCTTCTCTTCTTTTTTGGGTCCCTTTTTAAAAGAAATGAGGAGTCTATTTATAAATTTATGGAGTGGTATGGTCTGTAAATAGGTGAGAGATCAATGATAAATGGGGAGTGGTTGGATGGGCAGTTGATGTTATATCCCTTGATCATGGACCATTTGATGGACATTTGAATGTCTTAGTTATATTAGAATTCGGTGATCTTGGGCTCGTTGAATTCTTCTCGTCAAGATGCTCGATTAAACTATAAGCATATTATGTTTGGAAATTGTTTAGTAATCCAAATTGTGGTTCGAACCTTCCAAACAGCACTTCTAACCCTTGATTTGACCCGTTTGGGCTCGGATTGGGTTGGATTTGCTGTAGTTGGGTTTGTATTCTCAAGACACTCAGCTCGACTATAAGTTTGCTGATATCAGAGTTCAGATGGTCCCAATTTTAAGCTCGGAAATTTCCAACTTGATTTTGCATCGAGATTCGTGCCCAATCAAGATAATTTTTTTGATGACATATCAATCCTATAATGGCCATTACGCCTCAAAAGACCATTCAATACACAACCTCCATAATATGATAAGATTCCATTTATATTTTTTAATAAATTTACATGCCTTCCTTTAATAAATTAAATAATTACTATTTGTGGAACTTGTTCCAAGCGGTATATTAACCCCCTAGGCAAAATGGATAGTCGAAACTAGAAAGTGAGTATATCACTTTTGATGATTTGACATAGGAAGATTGAGAAATATCACAACTAAAGTTTAGATAGTTGAATTAGTTTTTTTTTTTTTTTTGCATTAAAATTTTTAAAATTGATTACATGTGTCCACTTCTAAAATATATAAGGAGATCTAGAAAGTCAATCGAAGAACTGATAACTAAAAAGATGAGAAAAAAGTGGTTCACTACTATGTTGAATGGAAAAGAATCACAAAACAGTTGGCTAAAATTCTAATTCAACGACAGAGAAAACTAACAAATGGTGAAGGGCGAGTAGAGAGGATGAATTGTCTCAGAGAGGAAGTTGGATAGATGAGGGAATGGCTGTCAAACCGAGCGGCAAATGGGAGAGGAACGGGAGAGAGCTTTCGCACGCAACGAGGGTAACAGGAGCATAATGGGAAAGGCTTTCGCACGCAACTGAGAACATTCTCATAATTAGACGGCGCACGAAGCAGAATGTTGAATTAGGGCTTTCTCCGACCGATTTCCAGCGAAAATTCTGCTGGAGAACTTCATACCAATTAGGGTTGTCAATTATTGACACAACCCAACAACCCGATTAGAAAAAATTGAATTAGGGTTGACCCATTTAGAAAAAGGGTCGGGTTCGGGTTTCAATTGTCAACCCATTTTAAAAATCAGTCGGGTCCGGGTCAAGCTGATAATCGAAATTGACCTGGATGATCACCCGCCTCGCATTTGCGCATGCTGTCATTGTGTCACGCGGCATTAGCGCAATCTGCGTCATCCTCTTGTGGTATTCGCTCAATTGCCTGAGTCATGCATCACACTGTCACGCGGCCTCACGTTGTGTCACGTGGCCTCGCATTTGAATGTCTAATCTTTGGTCGTTGTTATCACGCGACCTTGCATCGAATCACACCACTGCACACCCGCTGGGTCACCTTGCTCAACTGAAGCAGTCTCGCACCCATCGCATTGCGCACTGACGACATTCGTGCAGCTTGTGCCCTAGCGTACCCGGGTTCATAGGTCAGGTTGGGTTCATATTGGATTTTCTAACCCGTTTGCATAAACAGGTCGGGTTAGGGTCAACCCGTTTAACCTTGGGTTAATCCGGATTCAACCTGCACTAAACACGCGGACCCATTTTGACACCCCTAATACCAATTTACTTCATCAAATCTCTATATATTTTCATCTCTATTTTTGAATGCCTGTTAACCGTTGGAAACCATTAGAAATAAACATTTTTCTTGTCGTACACATATTCTTTGCTTAGTTACAGAAAAAGCTAATAATCCAATATATACTTAGCAAAATATTTTATTTACATTAATTTGCTGGCCTGTTTCTTATCTCAGTATACTTATTAAAATATTTTATTTACATTATTTTGCTGGCCTGTTTCCATCGGCACCTAGACAAATGAAGCACTATTTCGATATTTCCAATGCCAACACTAACAATAACATAAACTGTCGCAACATCCCTGCATGCCCTAAGCAAGCTCTGAGATGGCTTAGCTGTGAGAGCAAAACACTCCTGCAAGTCCTACACCACAACAGGGCTGCTACACGGCGTCCGCGCAAGGCTCTGCTAGGGTTTCCCTCGTGCTCTAGTTTTTCGCCTTCTCGCCACCCTGCTTGAGGCCCTCCCCCATGGAAGAATTCCCGCTTCTCACCTCCACCGCCACTCCCCCAGTATCCTCTGCTTCTCCCCTAGACTGGAAAAACCTCTTAGCTACAACCCCACAAGTTTCTATGACTTTCTCCCACTCGCTCTCTTTTGTTCCAGCTCAAGATCTCACAACTCAGTTCACAACCGAGCAGTTTGTAGCTGGTGCCACTGAATGGTCGTTATCTCTAGTCGGTTACTCTATTGGTAAGCGACCCTTTTACGAGGCTTTGCTCTCAATGATTAAAAAGACCTGGAACCTCAAAGGATCCTTCTCCCTCCTCAAGATGGATGATGGCTTCTTCCTTTTGAAGTTATCTACCTTAGAGGACTATGAGCTTGCCTGGACTGGAGGCCCCTGTTTTTTTTTCTGAAAACCTTTCATCCTTTAGAAATGGACGCCTGACTTCATTCCGAAAAGTGAAGAATTTCCATCCATCCCGATCTGGATCAAGATCATGAACCTGCCTCTATCTCTTTGGACTCCGGAAGGTATCTATGAACTTGCTAGTTGTGTTGGTATTCCCCTTGCTGTAGATTCCCTCACTGCCGCCAAAACTAGTCTGACTTTCGCTAGAATTTGCGTTCAAGTCACTAGTTCCTCCACCCTACCTGATGAAATTTTCTACTCTGTTGACGGAAATTCCTTCCCTTTGCGGGTACAATACGACTGAAAACCAGAGCACTGCTCTCAATGTGGCTCCATAATGTATCCCCCTACTTTATTCCCCAAAGACACAATCCTAAAACCTCCTGTTGCTAATAAACCTAGAGGGAGAAGTACAAGCTGAAAGCCTATACTTACTCCACCGCCCCGTCTCCTAATCCCAAAACCTGCTGTGACTTTGAACCCAGAATGCCAAACTCATAACATCCCTATGTTATCGAACCCACAACCTGGGCCTATAATCCCCAACCTTAACTCCCCTTATGGTGATCTGGTTGCTAATTCTGAACCTTGCATTGTTGTGGATATCCCCCCTAATATAAAAACCAAGAACAAGTTTGATGTTCTGGCGGACACTGCCGCTGATGATCATAACATACAGGAAACACTTATACCCAGCCCTCTACAAACTTTACTATCTCCAACCATGCCAGTCCCCCGCAAACTTCACCTAGAAACCACCAACCCAACATTCCCCCCAACTTAGAACAGCCTACCTCCAGTTCAAACTCCAGCAAATCCCACCAAACAAACCAACAAAACCAAAAACAGACTCATGGAAAACAAGACAAAAAACCTTCCACCCCCAAATGTCATTAAACACTCCTAAAATAGCAGCCTGGAACATTCGTGGGTTTAACAGCCCAGAGAAGGTGTTATGCTGTAGAAATTTTGTGAAAGCAATGATATAGACCTCCTCTTCATTCTTGAAGCAAAAATCTCCCAAACCAATCTCTCCAACCCCTGGTTTCATAAACAACATAATATTTTTCCTATGGAGCGTTCCTGTGACAACTTTTTGTATTCCAACCCTAGCCGTATTTGGGTTAAATGGAATGATGCCAATATTAACTTCACCCTTTAGCATACCACTAGCCAGCTGGTTCATGGAATTATTAAATCTGGTTCTTATTCTAGCATTGTTGTCACTACTATATATGCTAGCAACTCCTCTCTTGAGAGACAAACCCTTTGGAAAGATATCCAAACCATTGCTAATTCTATTAGCTGTCTATGGGCTCTCATTGGCGATTTCAACTATTGTCGGCTTCCTATTGAAAAAGCTGGGGGCACCCCTCTCAACACCAACTGTCTTGGTGACTTCAACAACATGATTTCAATACTGGGATGCACGACCTCTCTTATGTGGGTCATTTTTATACATGATTCAATCAACAACACAATAACCTCATACACATTAAACTTGACCGTGTGTTTGTTAATGACTGCTGGTTGAATTCCTTCCCCAATTCCTACTATTTTGTTGGTGATCCTAGCTGCTCGGATCACTCCCCCCTTATCCTGTAAAATACTGGGAATGTTATGAAAGGCCACAGGTATATGTTCAAAAAATACTGCACTGAGATCCCTGATTTTTGGGATTGTCTGATGGATACTTTTTC
The DNA here is from genome assembly GCA_016618105.1 of Dendrobium huoshanense. Taxonomy (NCBI): domain Eukaryota; kingdom Viridiplantae; phylum Streptophyta; class Magnoliopsida; order Asparagales; family Orchidaceae; genus Dendrobium; species Dendrobium huoshanense. The sequence continues at coordinate 38,240,622 of CM028350.1, read as the reverse complement.
CCAACCGAATGAGAGCATCCCTCTCAGCTCTTTCATTTTCAAATTAAAAACCCTTAAGAACAGAATCAAGCACAAACACTGGTCTAACTCTAACAATATCCAACTGGAAGTTGACTCTCTTACTGAGCTTCAAAACCGTGTTGTTAGCCAACTTCAACACAACCCTCTTGATGAAATTCTCAATGAAAATCTGAAGAATATCAATTCCAAGCTTAGCTATTACCACTCCACTTTATCCAGCTAGATTTCCCAAAGAGCCAAAGTTAGCTGGCTAACCCATGGAGAAGATGATTTGAAATTTATTTATTCCAAGATCAATGCTACCAAAAATTATGGGCGTATCAAAGAAATCTCTTATGGTCAGGGTTTTCTAACTCTCATCTTGACATTTCTCAAGCTTTCATCAACCACTATGAAAGCCTCTTCAATACCAATAACACAACCCCTCAGACTCAGAACATTCCTACTAGTAATGTGATCCCCAACCATCTCCTCTCTTCCGTCACTGCTTCGATTACCATTGATGAAATCAAACACATTATCTTCTCTGGCAAGAAGAATTCTGCTCTGGGGCCGGACGGTTTTACCTTTGAATTCTACATATCTACTTGGGAAATTATCAAGCTTCATGTTTTTAAGGCTATAAATTATTTCTTTTCTACTTGTTATATGCCTAAGCAGTTAAAGCCATTGTCTTAGCTCTAATCCCTAAACTTCCTCATGCAAACAATGTTAGATACTTTAGACCTATTTCTTTGTGCAATGTTATTTACAAGGTCATAGCAAAAATTCTTGCTAACTGGATGAAAAATGTTTTACCATTCATTATTCACCCTAGTCAATGTGGCTTCATCCAGAAGAGAATTATCACCGATAACATTATTCTAGCTACTAAAATTCTGGGAGGTTTCAATCAAAAAAATAAAGACAAGTTTTTCTGTAGAAAATTTGATATTACTAAAGCCTTTGATACAGTTTCTAGAGAATTTATTTACAGTAGACTCGCTGTGAATGGTTTCCCAGAAATGTTTATTTCCTGGATCAAAGCTTGCACTTATGATGTTTATTTTTCTGTCTGTATCAATGGTGCTCTTGAAGGTCATTTCAATTCCTCTTTTGGATTACGTCAGGGCTTCCCACTTTCCCCCTACCTCTTCAGTATTGTGATGGATGGTCTTTCCAACTGCTTTGAAGATGCCATCTCTAATTCCTCCTTCACGGCCATCAAATATAGAAACTATAACATCTCTCACTTGATGTATGCTGATGACCTTTTAGTATTTGGGAAAGCTAATTTTGAGAATGCCCACTCTCTTAAAGGTGTGTTTGAGAACTTTGGTTCATCCTCTGGTTTGTATATTAACCCACAAAAAAGTATTATTCTCTTCTCCAAAGAGTATCCTCAGGCCTCTGCTTTATGTGAGGTTCTACAAATCAACCAAACCAACTCCTCGGTAACTTACCTAAGGATCCCGATTTTCCACAGAAAACTCAAAATCAGTGACTTCCAACCTCTTATCCAAAAAATCTCTACAAAATTAGAAGGTTGGACTGCTAAAACCTTATCCTTTGCTGGTAGGATACATTTCTTAAAATACACCATTAGCAATACCTTAGCCTACTGGATTCGAGGTGCCATTATACCCAAGGGTTGCTGCAAAGTTATCAACCGTATTTGTTTTAGGTTTTTATACTTTGGTAACACTGCTTTGAGGAAATTTCATATTATTTCTTGGAAAGATACATGTATCCCTAAACACAATGGCGGTCTGGGCATTCAATCCATTGACTCTATGTATCACATTTTTTGATGTGGCATTATTTGGAGGTTTTTAAACTCCAACAATCTCCTCTTCTCTTGGTGGAGATCTAAATACCACTCTCTTTGGAAACCTTTACCTAGCACCAGTTCTCTCTATTGGAAATTTTTATACGACAAGGCTAATTGCATCAAACATTATATCTCTCTCAATGTTGGTCCGAATAGTTCTCTTTCTCTGCTTTGGGATCCCTAGATCAATGGATCCTTGATTTCGGATTGCATTTCAGATGCTCTGGTGACTGCACAGTTCTCTCATCTTTCCAGCTGGGAGGTAAATAATATCATTGTGGATGATAACTGGGTATTACCTCACTGTCTTAATGGTTCTATTGCTACTAAAATCTCTATTGTTGTCATTAACTTGGATGGGGAAAATAACTGTTGGCTTGATCACTTAAACCCCAATGCCAAGAAGTTTCTGGCACAATTCTATGCCAATTACCCTACTGTGCAATGGCATAACCTTATCTGGCACAAAAAATGTTGTTTGAGGTACTCGGCTTATGCCTAGATGGCTTTCAAGAATGGTTTAAAAACAGCTGATGTTTTAATTAATCATGGCATTCCTATTGATAGCTTGTGCTGTTTCTGTCGGGATGAGCAAGAGAATATTGAACATTTATACTTTGATTGCCCTTTCACTTTCAATATCATTAAACAATTCTTGCCATGGCTGGGCAATTGTTTGATGAAACCGAACCTTTTCTTAGCTCTGGACAGTGTTTTGCATCAAGGATTTGGCAAAACTCGTGTGAACTACTACCTCTTAACTGCTTTTGCTTCTATTTACTTCATTTGGAGAGCCAGGAACGACAGAATTTTTGGTGGCATGGTTGACTGTTCTGCCACTATTATTGCCAAAATCAAGTATGCTATAGTTCGTAAAACTATAAACTGGAAGGATTTCTAATGGTTTTTCATTTTTGTGGGCTATTATTTGATAGGACGATGATGAATGCTGTGTTCACAGCTGCCCTTTGGACTGTCTACCCTGGCAACCAAGGGCACCACTCTTAAGCTATCCTTACTGAGTTCTTGTTTTTTTTTAGCCAAGAGCGAGCAACCCGAGTCCTCCTTAGCTTTGCTAAGATTGCTGTATTTTTGACCCTTTTGGGTTTTTTATTCTTTTTTTGAGTCTTGAATTCTCTTTTTGTTCTTGAGAATTTAGACTATAGTTTTTGGTTCTTTTCACTTGTATTTTCTTTTTATCAATGATACGGGATATGCCCCAAATATTCCCAAAAAAAATAAACTGCCGCATGCAATAAATGGCCTGAAACTAATATTATATAAATATTTATTTATTTTATCTCCATCCAAATAATTGCATCTTATCCATATTTCATAATGATTTAATGCAATAATGTTTCAAACATGCAATTAATGGCCTTTCAGTGATTTATATTTTAAATTATTAAGTTCTTATTTGCCAGACAAAGGATCCTGGTGGAGTAGCTGTGGGGGCTGTGGTCTTTGTCGTTGCGCTTATAGCAGGGTAATAAATATTTCAACAAGTTTTTAATACTTATCCTCCATTTAAGATGGACATTATTGTTTTTTATTTACATAATTAAATTTAGGCTTCTTTTAGGATGGTTTTTTTTTATGCTTCTTAAAACAAAATTTTAATTAAAAATTTTTAATTTTTATACTTAAAAGTTGTTACATATGATATTTAAGAGCTGTATTAATTTGAGTTCAAAACTAAGAAAAGTAAAGATTATTTTGATGTGAATTTGATCAAGACATCCCATCATGATATTTTTTTTATTAAATTGATTGATTTGATTTAATTTTATTTAGATTTGAATGTTTTATACACTAATTTATTTGATTTCATTTAATTTGATTTAGATTTAAGGCTTTGTAAAATTAAGGATCTGTTTGGGATAGTTTTTTGATTGTTTTGTTTTTTAGGTTTTGTTTGGGAATATTTTCTTAGGCTTCGTTTGGGATGTCTTTCTTTATGCTTTTTAAAGCAGTTTTCTAGTACAAAAATTTTAATTTTTATACTATGAAGCTGCTTTAAGAAGAAATAAAAAAGCTGTTTCAAATGAAGGCTTCGTTTGGGACGGCTTTTGTATTGCTTTGTAAAACGGAGTTTTAGTAAAAAATAAAAAAATTTGTTCTAAAACTCCGTTTTAGAAAGCAATAAAAAAGCCATCCCAAACGGAGCCGAAGTCTTAGTCAACAACCATAATTTTATTTGGGCATTGCTTTCTCATTATTTTAAATTATGGTGAAAAGCTACTTTCTGCAATCATAATAACTAAGTTGTTTTCTCTACAATAATTTCATATCTAATTTTATAAAACGTTGTAGCCATCTCATACATATCCTAGAAGATGAACAACTCATAGTTTGGTTCGTCTTAATGATAGCTTGATTTTCATTTTAGATTTTGTTAAACGGTCTAATTTGGCTTACTTTTAAAACTAATCAGGTTATAATCAATCTGAGCCTTGCAAACCCCTTACTAATCTCAATTTGTATGTCAAAATATAGGAGAGTAACAGGAGCTTCCATGAATCCAGCAAGGAGCATTGGACCAGCAATCGCTACTAATAATTATACTAAGCTTTGGATCTATGTGATATCGCCATTGATTGGTGCCATTGCTGCAGCAGCTCTTTGTTTCCTCCACCTTATACCAAATAAAGATAGTATCAAAGATAAGCAAGAAATTAGCAATCTTAATCAAATCTATTCTGATGACATAGAGCACGAAAATGACAATGCAGCCCACAGTCAAGGTATTATAATTTATTTATTTTTCTTACACAGTAAACTTAAGTCCTCACAAACCAGTGAAAAAATGGATAAATTTTCGAAAAATATTGCAGAGAGATCGATGGAGATGATGTGACTTCAATACAGTTCTTCTATAGATAACAGAGACAAGATAAGAAGGGCCGGAAGCTAGCTTGCTCTTCTTCTACGCATGTAAATGTTTGGAGAAATATATTCGGTCCTGCGTAAATGTTTGGAGAAATATATTCGGTCCTTTTTGGGATAATTTTCTTGTTGCTTTTAAAACAAATTTTTTTTTTTTTTTTTTGTAAAAAATTGTTTAGAAGTAACAAAAATAGTGGTTGAACAAAAGCCGTCCCAAACGAAGCCTTATTAAAATGTATAACATTTATGTCATTTGTATCACTTAATATTCGGCATTTTGTTACTTTTCATATATTTTTAAAATCATGCATGTTTCGCTCTAATTCCATTTGAAAAAATAAATGAATATGGTTAACCTTTTAAAAAATTTTACATGAATTAAACGGAAATTTTACAAGCAAATTTTTTTAAAGTGTATATCATTGATGTTCTTTGATAAAAGTTTTCGAATTATTCAATCTTCATGCACGGCTCTTTGAACAAGTAGTCTTATGCAACTTATTTTGATTTGTTGAATGAGAGCTTCAACTACCAATAAAGATGTCTCGGGTTCAAAGTTTGAAACTTACGTATGTGATGTGTGTCTATGTGAATTTGTCTTAATTGACCTAAATGTCCCGCACAAAAAAAAAATACTAGTAGTCTCACTTTCCTTTGAAATATTGATAGAGAACCCCTCATGCCACCGACTCGAGAGATAATGTGTAAGACTTTACACAACTAAATCATTCTTTGGCCTTTATTATATTAGCTGTTTATATGATAAAACCCCTACGTTGATCTAACGTATTGATGTGACCCAAAAAAATATTCTCATTTATATTTTTGACCTCTTTAGAAGTCACAGTCACTCAACCTTAGTCAGTAGCGGAGCCAGAAATTTTGTTCAGGGGGGACCTAACGAAAGCCATTCTCGAGAGCGTGGCCCTTGCCCCCCCTCCCTCCGCCTGTGACCTTAGTAGTGCACTTGCTTTAAGAAGAAATTGAGTGCCTCCAAGGAGTGATAAAAAAGTTCTCATAAATTAGTTTTATATCTTAACATTTTCTAAATCCTTAGATCTTTCTGTTCAGTCATCGTGTATTCAGGTTATATATCAATGAAATATGTTGCTTATACATTTTATTGAATATTATCTTCTTATGTAAAAGCCCCTATGAGAAAATGTAGCAAATGGCCTCTAATCATTTAAAATAATCATAAGGTGCTTAATATTAGACAAAATCCTCACTAAAAGTTCAATTGAGTGCGAGTAGAAATAGGGTATTCACTAAAAATTTTAGAAGGCACATCAAGAAGGAAGTTTGAAATTGTACTTTATATCGAATTGGGTATTCACTAGAAATTTTTGTAACACCTTATTTTAGTGCTCGATCATGATCATTTATTTGGCAAAGAAGATTTAAATTATATAATCTTATCCAATTTCTTGGGATGTAGAATCCCACTCAAAAGGCTTGGCTACTAATTTTTTCATACGACCAATTATTTAGTTAAATCGATTGGGTCAACTCGCCAGACCAATCCTACCAAAGTTATTCAAACATCCCAAAATAGCTTGTAAGAATGACCATCTACGCATGATATCTCAATGTGATCGATGTGATGTACTCCAAAGAGATCCACAATCTGTGGTACATTGTGAACATATTGTGCTTGTATAATATATTAATTAGGGAAATCTTAAGGATCTATAAAAGGAAGGGAATGATTGTATTATAGGTTCCACTCTTAAAATCTTTCCTTGAAATTTGACTAGAAACCTTAAGGAAAATATATTTTAAGAATTAATTTTCCTTCATTTTCCTTTTCTTCTTCTTCATTGACTTTAGTTATCATCTCTCTCCTCCTTCCAAAACAACTCGTGTAATAACATAATTAGTTCATCATCATAGTAGACCTGAGTGAAGACCAACAAATCACTATATTTCATATTAATCTCTCTCTTTTTCTCTCTTTCTGTCTCTATTTATCTCATGTCTCCACCCATCAATCCAAACAAGCCAACATAGAGACTACAAATTTATACTTTTTTTCACCCCTCTTAAAATCATGTGCAGAAGGTGATCGACCTCAAACCATGTTCAAACTAGCATTTATAACTTCCATTCGTCAAGAACTTTTTGGAGCTCTCATTGAGATACTCCATGTAGGTAGAAAATGTCTAATGGGAGACCATCTTGAATCATGATGATTTGCTACACATAATTGTCACTATAGTCTGGTAGGTAGTCCTAATAGCATGCTAGGTAGTCCTAATCTTGGAAAAGATAAGATTTCAAGTTCATTTGAATAGCTCTAGCCCTGTATATCTAAGTTACTTTTTTTTTTGGGAAAATTAGGGGCCAAAGCCCATATCATTGAATCAAAAAGAATACAAGAAAGAAATCGACTGTTACAACAAGAAAACAGTAACAGTCAACCAAAAACCTATCAGCTTAATTGCTGCATAACAAAAAGAATACAAACTATCAGCTTAGGCTGCTGAAAAAGGAAGAAAGGTAACACCAAAATAGCTCCCAAGCACGTAAATTTCCAAAAGGTTGAAGTCACCAGGCAGACAGTGAAGCAAGAAGCAGCAACTCCACCAAAAGAGCTCCCAAGCCTAACACATCCTGGACTCAGAGAATAATACGAGGGTCAAAAAGAATACAATGATCCCTGGTTGCCCGTAGACCATCCAAGGGATCCGGTAGCTTCATCATTGTCCAGGAAAGGCTCAAAAAACGGGTCCGAAATAGATGGGCTAAACTGGGAAGATCCAGCAACCCCAGCAACATCAGCACCAAAGATGCAGCAACCCCAGCAACAGCAGCTCCAGAAATTACAGGAAGTAGAGGATACCCGAACATCCCAGAACAGCCAAAAACAAGAATTACTCCAAAAATTCCTTGAAACGAACCACCAACTTATCATAAACTTTCCATTTACCAATTTTAGCACGAATGGCAGAGGAGATAATAGACTTAAGGTAATCCGGAGTATTCCAGGAGTTAGAGAACCTCCTGACATTACGTTCCCTCCAAAGGAAATAGACTGCCACGGATATAGCCAGAAAACAACAATTTTTTTCCCAAGAATTAAAATTGGCATTACAGCTAATGTAATCAAATGCCTGATAAAGATTAGGCCTAAAATAGAAGCAATTAAGCACCGGCAGTAAAGAAGAGATAACAGAGAAAGTAAAATCACAGCTGAAGAAAAGATGAGAGTGAGACTCATTATGCCCTTTGCAAAAATCACAAATAGGAGAGGCCGGGATCCCCCTAACAATAAGCTTGTCAGCACATTTGAGTTTCTCATTGATAGCCATCCAAGCATAGCAGGAGTACCTCAAAGCATTCTTTTTATGCCAAATGAATTTAAACCAACTAACATCATCCAAATTATCATGGAATTAAGAGGTAAAATTTTTAAAGGAAGGCTTAGAAGTACCAGCCCAGTCCACACTATAAGCCTCCACCACATGAATGGAAAGAATCTTCCGTTTGATATGTAAAGGCCAACCATCAGGTAAAATCCAAGCCCCATTAGAAATGAAATCCATAACCTTACAACCAACCAAAGCAGCATCAAAGAAATGATTCCCTAAAGAATCCCCGCAAAACCATGGATCCCAAAGCAAGGAGAAATTGCAGTCTTCCGCCACCTTAAAACAGAAAAAATCCTTGTTTTGCATAGCAGTATTACACACCAACTTCTAGAATTTAGAAGCAGCCAAGGAGGGAGGTTTCCAAGGGGAAAGAAATCTAGATTTAAGAAAACTACCCAAAAGAGTTTGAGTATTATACATGCGCCAAATGAAGGAACAGCAAACTCCATAATACATCGCGTCAAAAGAAGGAATGCCTAAACCACCCTTATCTTTAGGTTTAGTAACAGTCTTCCAAGAAATGAGATGCAATTTCTTGTCATTGATATTACCAAAAAAAAGGAATCTGGAGCATAACTTGGAGATAATCTTACGACAAGCTTTGGGTATGATTGCACCCCTAATCCAGTAGGCGATCGTATTTGAAATAGTAAATTTAATAAATTGAACCCTACCTGCAAAAGAAAGAAAATGAACTTTCCAACCCTCAAGTAGAGCAGAGAGCCTGCTCAATAGGGGTTGGAAGTGAGCAAAAGAAAGTCTGTTGTAGGTGATCGGAAGCCCCAAGTAAATGAGAGAATTCTCAATGGAGGGGAACCCCAAAATAGAGGCAAGGAAATCAACATTTCCCACAGACTTAGAGAAGAGAATATGGCTCTTAGTGGGATTAATAAAAAGTCCAGATTCTTCAGAGTAAAGCCTCAAAGAGCTCTTAAGGTAATTCAAATTATCATGGGAGGCCACACCAAAGACCAAGAGGTCATCAGCATACATGAGGTGATTAATAGAAAAGGATCCTTGATTCAGCCCGATAAAAGAAGAATGCTGAAGGCGTTGAGACAGTCCATCCATAGCAATGCAAAAAAGTAAGGGTGAAAGAGGGCACCCTTGCCTGAGGCCAGACGATGAGCTAAAGAAACCTTCAAGGGAACCATTGAGGCAAATAGAGAAATGAACATTACTGATGCAACCTTTGATCCAATCAATAAATTTGTCCGGAAAGCCTTTAAGTTTCATACGATTAAGTAAAAATTCCCTTGAAACCGAATCAAAAGCCTTTTTAATATCAAGTTTGGCACAAAATAACTTTTGAGAACCTCTAAAAACTTTGAGTAACTCGTTAGCCAAAATAATGTTATCCATAGACTGCCTACCAGCAATGAAACCCGCTTGGCTAATATGAATAATGTGAGGTAAAATAGGCTTCAGCCTATTCGCAATAAGTTTAGCCACAATTTTATAAAAAACATTACATAGAGAAATCGGCCTGAAATCAGAAATACTGGCAGCATGAGATCCTTTAGGTATGAGAGAAATAGCCGTGGCCTTAGCCCCTTTGGGCATAACCCCAGTAGCAAAAAAATGTCTAACAGCAGTGCAAACTTTATACCCAATAATGTGCCAAGCTTGTTGATAGAAACTGAAGGAAAACCCATCCGGGCCAGGAGCCGAATCAGGTTTACCAGCAAAAACCACAGCTTTAATGTCCATATCCGAAAAGGGCTCAACAAGTGAGTCACTAAAAGAAGATGGAACCATATTACCAACAGGACTAGATGTCGAATGATTCCCAAAGTTCTCAGTGGCATTGAAAAGAGTTTGGAAATGCTCAATAAGCTCCCTCGCAATATTGTGTTGACCAGTAATAGTGCCCCAGTTAGAGGATATTTCTTTGATAAGATTCCTATTGGCTCTAGATCTAATTTTTGCATAGAGAAAACCCAAATCGTCTTCCCCCTGAGCAAGCCAGTAAGATTTAGCTCTTTGTGCAATCCAGGAAGACCATTCCATTTGTAAATGATTAAGTCTGTCATTAGCCAATTTAAGGTTGGAGTTAAAACCTTGGTCCAGAGGGGAAGATTGTAAGGCATTAAGGCATTGCATCTGATGGCTTTTAGCTTCTAAAATGGCATTAGACAAAAAATTGGAAGAAGACCAGTTCATGCCTTTGATTTTACATTTCAGCGCTTTCAGACAGTTATAAAAAGCAGAGATAGGGCTAGCCAAATTAGGACTATTAAAAACATTGAGCAAAACATCCCAAAAGCCATCTAAATTGAGCCAAAATTTCTTGAACAAGAACCTAGAGAAGGTTCTATTAGCCGAGTTAGCCAACAAAATAATCGGAGAGTGGACAGACCCAAAGGGAGAATCCACTTTATAATGAGCCGTAGGAAAGAAGTCCAGAAAATCTGAGTTCACCAAAATTCTGTCAAGCTTAATGTGTATGGAAAAATCAACCTTTGATTATACAAGGTGAAAAGAAGACCAACAGAGGAGAGGTCTTGAAGCCCATAGTTAAAAATAAAATTGTTTAGCTCCCCCGAACGACCAAGAGGTAAAGAGGTACCCCCAGCCTTCTCATAATCAAACCTGTGACAATTAAAATCTCCCAAGACAGCCCAGGGAAGATTAATGTTCTGAGAAATATGAAGCAGATTATCCCAAAGTATCTTTCTTTCATCCGGCTGATTAGCAGCATAAATGACTAACAGTAAAATAGGAGGGGAGGAACCAGAGGAAAACAACCCATGAATAACCTGGGAAGAGATGAAAGAAGGAGAAAAAGAGATGGCCGTAGAGTCCCACTTGAGCCAAATCCTACCCGGATTAGAAAAAGCAAAATTATCACAACACAATTCATTGTCAAAAACCTTGTGACAATGACAAAACCAAGGATCCGAAGCCATAGCAGGTTGAATTTTAGCTTCTAAGATAGCCAGAAACTTGAGATTATGGGAAGAGATAAGATCTTTGCACATAGAAACTTTAAGAGGATGGTTAAATCCTCTCACATTCCAAGAAGCAAAAGGAGGTAAAGACATGACTTAACGTGGGTTTTTTGCCTTTTTGGCGGTTTTGGCTTTGGATTTCTTAGGAGGAGAAAGTTTTTTGGAGGAAGCTTTGGACTTAGTAGAGGAAGAAGGGATTAACCCTTTTGAATTACCAGAATTATGGCTGTAAGTGTCATCCAACAAGGTGTCCGAAGAAGCCACAGCATCAACATCATTTTCCCCAGACACAACCACAATAGCCTGATCCTCATCCAAGGAAGCAAAACTGTTATTAATAAGAACTTGTGGGGGAATTAGTAACTGAATGGGAAGAGGGGGAAGAGACGAGGAAGATTCCTCATTGGGCAGATTAAGATTAGGAATAGCAGTCACTTGATCTACCGGGATGATCGGTTCCTCCGGCAGAGAAGCAAACTGCAGTGAGGGAAGAGGAATAGTGGGAGGAGCAGGATTCTGTTCCATCACAGAGGGAGGAACCAAAATTTCTTCAGCTGGTGGGGAATTAGAAATGACTTGGTTTTGTAGAGGAGGATTCGGATATGGAGCAGAGGAGCGAGGAAGAGGTTTCCTGCTCTTACTTCTACCACGGTTAGGAATGTTGGTCTGGACAGGCTTGGGGTTAGGATTGGAGGGGCAGAGAGAAAAAGAGTGGAAGAGAGAGCCACACCCTTCACAGGGAATCGGTTTCTAGTCATAAACCACTTTCAAAGTCATGTCTTCACCATCCAAATCCAAAGGAATTTCATCCGACAAAATAGAATCCTTGCTAATATGAACGCAAACTCGCGCAAAAGTGAGTCTTGTTCTCTTGGCCGTCAGAGAATCAACAGATAAAGGAATACCCACAAAACTAGCAATTTTTGATATTCCAGCAGGCGTCCACAAAGCAAGCGGAAGATCCAAAATTTTAATCCATATCGGGATCAAGGCAGATTCATCCCTAACGGGTTTAAATTTTGGATTCCACTTTTGTAAAATAAAAGCCTTACCCAGAAGGAACCAAGGACCGCCTGAGAAGACATACTCCATGTCTTCAGCCGAGGTGAATTTCAGAAGAAAGAATCCATCCGCCATGGAAAGCAAGGAGAAGGAGCCTTTGAGTTTCCAAGCCTTGTTCATAGAGCCCAGTAGACGTTCGTAATATGGGCGAGGTCCGATGGAGTACCCCACTAGAGAATGCGTCCATATGCTTTTCCCGGCAGCAAGCTCATCAGCAGAGATGGAGAGTTTTTTGGTAGGAGTGACAAAAGACATGGGCCAGTCATCCGGGATGACTGAAGGAGAAGCTAGGTTGTCCGCGTAAGAGACTAACGGCCTAGGAGGAGCACCAAGCACGGAAGTGCCCGGGAGAGGAGGAAAAGCTGAAGGATCGAGAGCCATTCCGGAGAGGAGGAGCCAGCCTCCTCCCGAGAGAGGAGGAGAATGGCACGACGGCCGGAAAGAAAAAACGCGCGGAAGCCACCAAAAGAGAAAAAACCCTAGCAGAGCGAAAAAACGCACTCGTTCCTCTAAGTTACTTCATTCACTTCATTTCATAGGCATTCCTTATATCTCTTAAGAATATAAGCTCTACATTATTTAAAATCTATCTCGAAGAAATCATATTTCTATAAATTTGTGTTACCTTTTCTTTGTTGAGATCACGAAGCTCCCTCTGTAACATCTATAATTTTGAACCCAGGTAATTCACTTAATCTAGCATTAATTTTTTGTTTAATTTTGGTTTGGTTATTCGTTATAAGTCCTATAGCACTTGATTAATCCTAAATAAGCTCAGGATTTGAAATGGAGAAGAAATTTATAAGTAGCCAAAATGCTCATTGGGCGCTGTAGCAATGGGAGAGGAGGTGCCACGACATTATTGCCCTCTTTGTTTGAGAAGAACAATAAGGAGGCATTGTGGCATTAGAGATGTTGCCACCATGGCGCCACGCTATCTATTTGGAGAAGTCTAGGTGCATCTGGAATATTTGGTCAAGTACGTCGGCGCTGGAAAAGTGCGTGTCATGGCATTGGACCCAAAATGATAAAATAATATCTTTAAAATAATAAATATCTTAATCCATTCATTGAAGAGAAAAAGAAGAAAGGAATTTGGAGGCCAAGAAGCTGCATACATCTCAAAAAACAATTGACACAACATGAAAACATGACTCGAACCAGACTCAAATTTTTTGGGTTAGGGCCAACCCGATTTTAGAAAGGGTCAGGTTCAGCTCCAAAATTTTGACACCTTTTGAATTCTAGGTCGAGTTTGGGTCAACCCAGAAACCCGGTTTGAACCCGATTTTGACCCCCTTGAATAGACACATATGCTAATAATCTTCTGCCCATGAGCCCTCTCTATGCGTCACTATTCCTCAGTTCCTCCTTCAAAGACATTCACCACCTTCGACAACATTCCTTCCTCCTTCGACGACATTCACCTCCTTCGATGACATTCCTTCCTCCTTCGATGATGTTCACCTCCTTCGACGTCATTCCTTCCTCCTTTGACGATGTTCACCTCCTTTGATGACATTCCTTCGACGATGTTTGACGATGTTTTTTCCTCTCATGTCAACGATTTTCACCTCCCATTCCCAACATGATGGCTAACCGTGGTTTCATGTCGAGTAGGGTCAGGTCAACCCAAAACCCTAACGGGTCTAAGCCTGGATGAAATTTTTGATTCGTTTGCAAATATGATCGAGTTCGGGTCATGTAAAATAATGATGGATCAATTTCGGGTTTGACTCGAACTCGACCCGTAACCCAATTTTGATACCCCTACCGAAAATAATCAAATGATGTTTGAAGAATCAAACAAACAATACCTAATTAGGAATTTGAGATGATTGACATTGGGCTCAAGACCTATTACTTGGACATTGAAGTCCATCAAATAGAATATGTAATATTTATCTTATAAGAAAGCTATGCAAATGAGATACTAAAGAAGTTCAAGATAGATAATTGTAAACCTTTAAATACACCCATTGAATATGGAGTCAGGTTATCAAAGCATGATGAAGGAGAAAGAGTTGATCTAAATTTTTCAAGAGCCTAGTTGGGATTTTGCTCTACTTAACATTCACGAGGCTTGATATTCTCTATGTTGTCGGACTTATCAGTGCTATATGGAGACTCCAATCACGAGACACTTAAATAGCTGCTAAAATAATCCTAAGTTATATCAAAGGTATAATTCACTTTGGCTTACTCTACTCCTCATCTAACGATTTTAGACTTGTAGGATATAGAGACAATGATTGGGTTGGTGTCATGGATGATAAAAAGAGAACCACTAGTTATGTGTTATTCATGTGAGATTCGGCTTTCACCTGGATATCAAAGAAACAACTAATTATCACTCTATCCATTTGTGAAGTAGAGTACGTAACTAAAACTTATTGTGTTTGTCATGCAATTTTGCTTTAAAACCTATTAAAAGAATTAAGCTTACCTCAAAAAAGAAGCTACAAAGATTCATATTGATAATATATATGTCCACGGTAGCATTAGCCAAAAATCAAGTTTTTCATGATAAAAGCAAACACATTGATACACACTATCACTATATCAGAGAATCCACTATGAGGAAGGAAGTGTAAGCGGAATATGTAAAGTCACAAGACCAAATTGCTAACATCTTCACCAAGCCAATTAATTATGAATACTATATCAAGATGAGAAATTTGCTTGAAGTTACAAAATTAAGTTTAAGGGGGCGGGGATGTTGAAAATTAAACTTAATTTAACCCATTATTATTTGGGCTTTTTAATGAAGCTCATAATATATAGTAATCTATTTAAGAAGACTCTAGAAACCTATTATAGAGTCATTATTAGAAAAATCTAGAATAGACATCTAATGCCATTTATGATAGAAGATATTAGAATACTCTAATTATAAAGACTCATTTGTAACCATTAGATTGAAATATATTGGCACAATTCTAATGGTGTACTATAAGAATAAATAGTGGCAGTGTCTTTGAATTTGTATTAAGCCAAAAGTGAAAAATAAAATTTATACTTTCTTCTTCTCTTTCTCCTTTTTCCCTCTTTAATTTTCTCTTGTTCCAAAAGTCTTTTTCATTCCAACAAACTTTTTACTTCCCAACTATAATCGTGAATTGATTGGAAGATGCGAAGTATTTGAACACGTGGATCCAGCAGTGGCTCATTGGTGGACGGAAAAATCCCGCCCTGCCTAATCCGTGTTCGATACCCTCAACAGCTCCCGAAAACAAAAAAAAAAACAAAAAAAAACAAAACAAAACAAAACAAAAAAATAATGTATTTGTACATAGAGAAAGGAATATACCACTCCAATACTGTTATTCTTTGCTATCATTTCCACCTCGCTGCTATCAACTTTATAAATATACCACGTAACCTTTGAAAGACTTTCCATCAGTGACATAAGAAACTTCATTTGGTATCCAACTTATGGGGCAGGGTTAGGTAGCATATTTCCCTTTCAATTGCCTCTTCACTTTTCTGCATTTCGCTAACAATCATAACCAAAACCCACTTTTAATCAAGCTCTTCTTCTTCTTCTGCCCCTCAAAACCCTTAACAATGGCATCTCTAAGACCTCAATCAACCACCAATACGAAGCTCGATCCTATCTATGCCTGACACGATTAATTCTCATTCGTGGGTGCCATTCAGAAACGGTGCAAAGCTAATTTCGGGCTTTTGCAGTCAATCGCTTGCAGGAAAAGCTAGTTAGATATCAACCTCACCTGCTCATTAGAAAAAATAAGGCCTGGGTTCCTTTAGAATCTGGTTTTTGTAAGCTGTTGCTTCAATGAGTTTATATTTATTTTCATCTTCAGATATTTTGAATTGATTGCCGTTTGTTTTGTCATCTATTTGGACATTTCCTATAATTGCTTCGGGCCCTGCCCTGTCAATATTTTACAAGACAGATTAGGGTCAACTATCTGATTGCTTGAGCTAAATAGCTAGGCATGTTTCATGTCCGCCATTAATTTGAATGAGGGCAATCATTGTGCAAAGACTAGCTAGCTTCGTTGGGGACAAGCTTGGCCAAGCAATTGAAAGTTAACCCTTGCATATACTCTTCTTGCTTCGAATTAATAAAATCACCTAATTATGATGCATGGATATTTTATAATATCATAATAACAAATTATATAGACAACAATAACTAGCCGCGCCAAACAACTTGGGATCAGCTACATGAATTTTTTTTTCTGTTGTGTCCTATTAAAAGTAACACAATTTTTTTAAAGGATTAATGTCATGATTATTCGACAAATTTTACGTTGTTTGTTGACTACCTAACACAATCTTCCATTTTTCTCATACAGGACTTAGGACCTGACAACAATAGTATTAAAATATATATATAGAGCATTTCTTTTCATTTTCTTCAGCAAATTCCAACCAAACAAACCCATGTTTGGATAAGTAGCTTTTTTTTATAAATTTAAATGACAAAGCGTGCCTTATAACTTCAAAGTTGGAAGATTCCTCAAGAAAGCAGCATCCCTACAAAAGCTTGTTGTTGAAGCCACTAAAATTATTCTTATTGCTAACATTTGCATGAGAGAAAAAAAGTCTCCTGCCTATGATTTTGACTTAACAATAGGTGAAAGCATGAAAAATAACAAATCAAAACGCAAAAGGAATCCTATTGATTCAAATACTAATTATTGATGCAGGAAAAGAGGTTTTGTTCTTCTATGTTAAGAAATTACTGTCATGGAAGCTTAAATATCTTATGCCAGCTAATTTAGGCTTCGTTTGGGACGGCTTTCTTACTGCTTCTTGAAGCAGCTTTCTAGTAGAAAATTTTTTTTTTTTTGTACTAAATAGCTGCTTCAAGAAGCAGTAAGAAAGCCGTCCCAAACGAAGCCTTAGTCTATAAAAATTTTATAAGTTTTTATTAAGATTTTGAGATTAAGGCTTCGTTTGGGACAGTTTTTTTGTTGCTTCTTGAAGCAGCTTTTTAGTACAAAAAATTTAATTATTGAACTAGAAAGCTGCTTTAAGAAGCAGCAAGAAAGCCGTCCCAAACGAAGCCTAAATCATCGTTTGATGGTAAAGCTGCTATGGTGAAATTAACTTTTTAAAAGCTGTTGTATAAAGCAATTTTCTAGCACAAAAATTCTTGGAAGAAATGAAAAAGCATTGACTAAATAGAAATTGAGACTGTGGTATAAAAAATAAAGCAGAAAGAAAATTGTCCCAAATGAAGCCTAAATCGGTCTAGACTTGTGCTTCAAAATTCAAACATATGCATTTTTTTTTTCTTACAAAAGTATGTCATAAATAAAAATAAATAAATCATCTCTAGTTTTTTTTTTTAATTAATAAAATTTGTTATCCAATCCTATCTTAAAAGCTTGAGTTAATATAATAAAAATAGCTGCTCTCTGATAATGACGATACTAATCATGACATAATACTAAAATTTACAACATCAACAACAGGCATTATCATTGGCCAATCAATTAGGGTTGTTTTATTTATGTTGTAGCAGTTGATTTAGCTTCATTTATTATAACTAATAAAGAATAATATAAGAAGATTGCAATCTGATACCACAGCAACAATATATTAGATTTTATTTGGGATAGTTTTCTTTCTGCTTTTTAAAGCAGCTTTTCAATAAAAAAAATTTAAACTAAGATTTTTTTATTAAAAAACTGCTTTAAAAAACAATAAAAAAGTTATCTCAATTACTATAACAAAGTAGGAAAAAGAAAACATAGGTTTTGTTTGGTACGACTTTCTTATTATTTCATAAAACAATTTTTTAATACAATAAATATATAATTTTATACTAAAAAACTATTTTACCATAAACCTTAATAAACTATATATTAAAAGCCATGTACGTATACATTGAAGTATATATGCATGCATGCTTCTACGTATACATTAAACTAAAGGAGCCACGTAACTTATGTATATGAAGCCACGTAACTTATGTATATGAAGCCACGTAACTTACATAAATACCATGCACTAAACTCATTGAAAAAAAAGGTTATATGCGTAGCTCCACAAGCAAAAAAAAAAAAAAAAAAAAAAAGTATCAGTAGAACCAAATAGCTATTCTAATTTTATTTTTTACCCACTGTTGCTTAGTACGTATGGTTGGAAATCCTCCGATCCGTGTTCGATTCTCCTCGAACCACAGCTTCTCATAAGTGGGGCCCAATTCAAGTGCTGGCTAGGAGGTTTCTGGAGTGAGTATCTCTTCTAGGTCAGACGAGGATTAGTCATGCCGCCAAGCACCCTTTCGGGGGTGGCAGCGGTTGGATACTCTATTCCAAAAAAAATTAAGATAAATAATTTTGTTATATTTATTTTAATTTATATATACTACTTTGCAAATGATTATCTGAAATTTTTATTTGATCAATTATTAAGTTGTCCTAATGCATTTATATGTTAGGAGCTTATATTATAATTTTGTTAAGCATTGATGGCTCTCCGACAAATGCACTACAGCTTAAGTAACATAACCACCACACGAAGTTTCTGTTTAGCACACAACTCTGTAGTAGCAAATAGTTTCAAACAAAGTAATCACATGAAGAAAATAAGAAGAAAAAATTCCTTCGGGAAGCAAAAGAAGAACGGGGAAAGATCAAATATCATTAGATTTGTATTGGGTTAATAGATTATTTGTTCCAATACATATCCAATGATATTTTATCTCACCTCATCTTTCTTTAGCTCACTATACCCTCAGAATTCCGAAAAAAAGAAACAGAAAAGATGTAATATCAAACAAACTCAGCCATGAATGGATCATCAAGCAAGAGATCAGGCCAGAATGAAGCTGCTGCGCTTCCTCCACAGCTTGAAGTGCTACAAGCATCTCCTGGATTGGACATATCGGTCAGAGGAGGCAGAACTGATATTGGAGTGCTGATTTCTCCCTGTGTAAACAAACTAAAGCTGGAGTTCTCATTGCTCATCAGAGGCTGTTCATAGCTTAAAGGAACTTCAATCTCTGTACTGTGGGTATTAAAGAGTGGTTGATTATTGTTCATGGAATCAAAGGAAGAAGGGAAGGACTGATGATCTGTACTGTTCAGGAGATTGTTTATGGAGTTATCGGCTGAAGGTGGAGTAGCAGAGTGGAGGATATATTGAAGGCACTGTAACTTTGCTGCTTCAGCGCTTAGGCCATCGACGAGCCAGGTAGAGGGGCGGTGGTCGACAAGATTGGCGAGGGCGAGGAGATGAGGAAGGGCGGCGAAGAAGTCGGTTCGAGGGCGGTGTGTCATTGGATCAAATCCCATTTGTATAAGTTTTTTCTTCAAGTGGGTGTTCCAAAAGTTTTTTATCTCATTGTCTGTTCTTCCTGGTAAATGTGTAGCAATGGCAGACCATCTGAAAGAAAAAGAGAAATTAATGAACACAAAATTAATTTTGAAGGATTTTAAAAAAAGTCATTGAAAGAGATAGATTCTTGATACAAAAGTCAAAGGGAACGTGCATCTAATTTATTTTTTTATAAAATAATATGAGGAATAAGAATAGAACCCATGATCTTATGATTGAGAGATAAAACATGAACTATTAGGCTAATAAAAAATTAAAAAAAAAAACTATTAGGCTAATGGCCAATTTATTTCCTCACTGTAAAATGTGACAAAAGAAGAAGGATTTAGGGATAGAAGTTGATTAAATACTTGTTTCCAAGAATAGAGTGAAGATTAAGAATGCTTTGTTCCTCTTCAGGCGAGAACTTGCCACGCTTGATGTCTGGCCTTAAATAGTTTGTCCATCTTAATCTGCAGCTCTTGCCACATCTATTTAATCCTGTATGTAAAAACAACAGGTTCTTTCAAAGGGTTGAGAAGGAAGAAGAAGAATTGAAGAGAAGGTATAGAGAGAGAGAGAGAGAGAGAGAGTACCAGCAAGCTTGGGGAGTGCTCTCCAGCTTCCATGGCCGTGCTTCTGGATATAAAGAACTAATTTATGATCTTCCTCAGGCGTCCAAGGTCCTTTCTTGAGGCCGTTCTCATCGCAGCAGGGAGACCTTCCCATGGAGGAGAGGGTAACGAAGGTGGATTGAGTCGGCTTCCCCTGCCTTCTTCCCTTTAAAAACCAAAGCCTTGCAGATTTATATTTATACACCTTGGGGCTTGGCCAGTTTTGTTATTTTTGCTTCAGGAGAAAAGGGCAAGCCCTGCCTAGCAGTTATATATAACTTCAAATGCCTATTAATATTCCTTCACTCCACGAAGCTACGCACAACATTATACTATTTAGAAAAAAATTAGTGCAAAGGAACTCTAGAAAGATAAATTATATAAGCCAATCATTTTGTACTTAAAAAAAAAATCTCAAACTTGTTATTTTTCTGAAGTATAAATTAAGCAATCTTATTGTATGGATAGAATATTCAATTATTCATTCTTTTAGGCTTTTTAGCATATAATTTACACATTTTTATCGATTTTTTTGCATGGGAGCTCCTGATTGAAAATTACTCTTCATATATGTCTTCATGAAGAGTATATAAACTTTTTAGCATATAATTACTCAACATATTTTCAGCATTTATTTTGGTCTAACAAATCCTAAAATACTAAGCTCCTCTTTTATATAACTAGCATGTCAAATTGACATATTATAATTTCTAAAGTTACAAAATCTATGATGCACTAATATTTTATAATAGCGAAGAATATAATATCTGTCACATGTAAAAAATAATAATAAAAAATAAATATAAAATAATAATAATAATATAGATCACTGATAAGACACATACATTTATATAAAAAGTACCGTGACGCCTACGAAATATCTCATCTATATGTCAAATTAAAAGAATATAAGAAATTGATAGACAAGCATGGCCAATATATGCGCCATGAATTATAAATTTTAATTACTTTAAAAGTATATTATACAAATAACTTAATAGCTACTTAAGGCATGTTTTTTTCTTAACACACTCTATTTTCTATTATTTTTATAATTTTAATTTTATTCTCTTACAAAATAATCATTTTTCAGCTTAGTTTAAAGATCTATAGTATCATGACTATTTTTTCTTGAATTTAGTTAAAAAATTTAGAAAATGCAAATATGTTTCTTATTTATTGAAAAGTTGAAATGAATTTATTATTATATTCATTTAATTATATAATTACTTTATATAATTTGGGTGATTTACATACATATCACTTTATTTCATGCTATTTACATATATAACACCTAAAACTTTAATATTATATGTTTATCAACCATAAAAAAATATGAGTGTATGGAATGAAATATTAAAATTCATAGGATGGTATAAGTTGTAAGAATGAAATGTTCGAGTGATATATTTGATATTAAAATTTTATGAGCGTAATAATGTAATATTAAAATTTTGGATGATAAATATGTAAATTACATGAAATAAAGTTGTATGTATGTAAATCTTAGTAATTTGTAACATATAAGATTATAACTATGTGGTCTCCATGAGCTTTGAATAATATGCGTGTTTCGTGTCCATATTCGTGTCGGCATATCATGTCTGTATCCCTGCTCATATCAGTATCTACTCTAATAATAATTTATCCCTCCAAAAACTTAAAATAAACACATAAGCCAAATAAAATCATAAATAAATAGCATATTGAAAAATATGATTTTGTCTTATTTATTGACATGTTATTAAATGTTAGGCTACATAAACATCACTCCATCTATCAAATAATTAAATGATTTTTATAATAATGATGAGCAATAATTATAAATGCTTCCCTCACGTATGATGAATTATGCCTCGCACCCGCATGGGCGAAACCAGACGGGCTCGTACAAAAGTCGCAAGTAATTCAATAAGAGCCACATAATTAGGCATAAAATATTAATTTATTCCCTTGCAGGAACTTAGGGATTTTATGCAATACGGTTGCTGGATCTACACACAATTTATTGGACAAGAATTTTCCTTTGTTTTCCGAAGCACGCCAAGATGAAACAAATGATGCTGTAACAGTGATTTTCGGATTGTTAATTTTGATCTAACGATGTTTATTAACAAAAAAATGGAATGAAGAAAGCCCTAGCTAATTAGTATTAATTAAGAGCTATTTAGATTGACTTAAAAGGAGTATAAAGTATTCAAAATTAAGGGGTTTTATAAATATTGGAATTTGCTGCCTCTAGACACCACAGCACCACCACTTGCCACCATAGCCGGCCACTGCATGCTGTTGTCACAGCTCACAACACACCCACTTGCTAGCTTCAACAAACTACTATTATCTTTATATTTTACATTACATTCATTGTACTTTACACTAAATAAAAAAATAATAATCACAAGCATTTATTTTACAATAATGTAAAGTGCTTTAAATATTTTAAATATATTAGATTTCTTTAATATTGCTCAATTTTACTAGTGCAATCCCTTTTTGGCAAACCTAAATCTTTAAGATATATCATTGAATGAATGATATGTCGGATCTAATCCACATTAGTAGTACATTGATTTTCGCTGGCGAGTTCTTCCGTTTCGCTCTGCTAGGGCTTTTGCCCTAGCCGTCGGTGGAAGTGGCTTCGCTTCGCCTCCTTCACGCTGAGGGGAGTTTTTTTGTCTCTTCTCCGTCCATTTTTTCGCATGATTTTTGCTGCTTGGTTTGGTTTTTCTTTCTTGGCCCTTCTCTGGTGCTATGGCAAATTCTGTTAAGCGTTTAAATCATTATTTTCTTGATTGTAAGAATCGCTCCAATTTTTTCAATGAGGTTTTGTCTGGCTCTGATGCGTCTAAGGCATTTACGGATCTGCGAGTCACTATGATTCGAGGTTTGCCAGCTTTATGGATATCAAAGGATGAAGTTCTTCATCTTCTTAAGCCTTTTGATTTCGCTTTAGTGGGAAAATTTCCGTTGCGGCGTCCGACTTTAGACTCGATAGGAAGTTTTTTTTTCAACCTTAAATTATCGGGTGAGTTTTTTGTTACTCTTTTGGATCAGAGCAATATCTTGATCAAGCTTTCTAATGATCTCGACTATGGTAAGGTTTTTGCGCACATATCATATTTCATTTTTGGTTGTTCTATGAAAGTAATAAAATGGGCGTCGTTCCTTGACCTATCGAACGAGTCTCTGATCGTCTCTGTTTGGATTTCCTTTCTAGAGCTTCGCCCACACCTATTTTCTTAACACAAGCTGTTTGGTCTGGGGTCATTATTTCGTCGTCCACTTCATACAAACAATGCAACTGTTGTGGGTTCGAGGCCATCCATAGCTTGCATCCTTATGGAAATGGACATTTCTAAAACTTATTCTGCTTAAATTTGTCTTGGTCCTGAGAAATTAGGCTACATTCAGAGAGTTGTTTTATAAAGTTTTCCTAGTTATTGTCTTCATTGCAAAGTTGTGGGTCATAAGAGGTCTAAATATGTTAAGTTGTTTCCTCTTTTGAGGCAGGATGATGCTTCTTTTCAGCCTTATTTGGTTTCTGGACATGTTCCCATTATGGACCCTCCTTCTTTGGCTCTAAATGATCCTTCTGTTCCTGTGAATTTCATTCCCCCACCACTACTGCTTCCGCCCCTATCATTGTGGACCTGGCTCCAAAGCGTGTGTCTTTATTGGAAATTTGAGTGTTAATTATTGTAGTCTTAATCTTATAGCTAGCCATTCCTGTGAGGATGTTGTGGCAGATTCAAATGATTTATCAGATGAGGTGGCTTCCAGGGTTGGTTTTATCTCTGGAGAGGATCTCCCTGGTTCTCCAACCCATGCGTTGGTTACTTATGATGGCTCTATTCCTTTGGAGCTTGTGGCACGAGAGGTTGAAAGTTCAGCTGTTAATTTGGCTTCTAATTTACATGTTCATGTTGAGTCGATTGTGTCTCCTTCTGTGAATATCTCGAAGGGTAATGTGGGGTTTGTTGATATTCATATTTATGTTGTCTAATGCAGATTTGAAAGCCCATCTAGCCCATCCTATGAATAACTTTGTTTTGTTTCAATCGGATTGGCTAGAGCTGGATGATACCCTTTCCACTCCTTCTTTGGGGGAGGGAGATGATTTTGATGACTGTGTAAATGATGATAAGTATATTTTCAGTGGCAGATGAGGAAAAAGACGAAAAAATAAATTTAAGAAGAAAGAGGCTTTGGGTTTTCTTCTCGCTTTTGTTGTCGTGGGCTTTATTGACATTTTGGATGATGATGAGGCGACCCCTGCTTTTCTCGCTTTTGGCCTAGGGTTATATTTGAGTGGTTGTTACCAATGGATGGTCCGTGCCTGGTTGCGGGTTGGTTTCAGGAGGCTGCCACCCTGAGTCCGATGTTGACTGTTGACCCATTTTATTGCATATTTCTCTATTAGTTTTATCTAGGTTGCTTTATTTTCCAGTCTTTTGATGTATTTTGGCGTGTATTGTTTTTGGGTTGATGTTGTATTCCTTTCTTTGTTGGAATAAAAATTATTTTTCCTTAAAAAAAAATAATGATATGTTGGATAAATATGTCATTTATCATTTATATCGATTCATCTGAAATATATCATGGTAATAAATTTTTAAAAAAATATTTTTTTTTGTGTAATTAAAAATAATAATTATGAATTAAAAAAAAAATAAGAAATTTAACGATTTGATTTGTCATATAGTGAATCTCCTCTACAATTAATAAAGCTCTTTGGGATAAAGAAATAAGCATAGTAAAAACTCTATAGAATTGCATAACTTGTTATCTTATAAGTTCTATAGGCTAATTAATGAGCTTAGCCACATTTGTAAGCAATAAAAATTCTTTCACAAAAAATATCCCTTGGATTATTAGCCATTAATTCATTCAAGGATTCAAAGAAGCATCACTCTCATTGCATAGTAATAAAATTAATTTCAATCATTCCATTCCAAATGAATAGAAATATCTCATTCTAAGTCGTTGAAAAGCAATAACATTTGTTTTTAAATAAAAAAGTATGATTATTAATATCGACCCAACATCTTAAATAGCAAAAAATACAGTTTAAGCAAGTTTATAAATGTAACCAACGAAAAAAAAAATACCATAAGTTAATTAAAAAGAAAAAAAAAACTCTTAAATTTAGGAAATTATTTCTACTAACCAATTTCATATAGATGAATATTGTTATTTGCTTCAACTTAGTCATCGGCACTTTAGTGCTAGTAGAATTAAAGAGTTTATTATCTTAGCATTATACAAGGATCCAACATATGCACAAATAAAAAAGAGTTGCAAGAAATACTTGTGTTTTCTTTTTTCTGGAAAATTCATAGCAGGAAAAATCATAGAGCATTGCCTAGTTACAATATTTCCATTGATATTCGTTATCAATTACAACTGAAGAATTGATGCCTTCCTCGGAAAAAGATGTTAATATAATGTAGTAAAAATGCAATGCATCGAACATATGATGGCATTGGAGATATCTTTAAACGATTGTTTGTTTGCTTATTTGGTTGTACTAGAAGTTCGGCATAAGTCCTAATATTTACATGCATCGGTAACCGCCTGTAGGCCGCCGGTAATAACCGGCGGCCAAACCGCCGGCTAAACCGCCGTTGTTAACGGCGGCCATGTAATCGTCGGTCAAGGCCGCGGTAACAGCTGAATTTCCTGTAGTACATCGGACCTCTGCTGAATATTCTATTTAATGTTACTGTCAAATTTTTAGTATATGTCATTCGATCAAGATCAAGAATATCCAGTTGAAGTTTAATATATTATCCACTATATTGTAATCTTATTATTCTAGAGTTAAGGGATGGGGCGACTTTTGTAATCTATTCAAATATTAGTAGAACAATTTCAACCGGGCAAGACTCCGTGGTTTTTTCACTTTTGAGAATTTTTCACGTGAAATTCCTAATGTTTTTTTATTATCTGTTTGTGTGCTAAATTTTCGTATATTGCAAAGACGTAAAACCTTTCATTCTACCGCTTCAAATTTCTTAGCTCGCAACCCTTTTGTAATAAAAAA
Source organism: Dendrobium huoshanense (assembly GCA_016618105.1). NCBI lineage: Eukaryota > Viridiplantae > Streptophyta > Magnoliopsida > Asparagales > Orchidaceae > Dendrobium > Dendrobium huoshanense. Next base: position 38,214,565 of record CM028350.1, on the reverse strand, counting down.
TGTAAAATTATGGGGGAACGGGCAATTACAAAATGTATTAAATGTTCCAATTTTATTGTAACATCTGTACTTGGCATTTCAAAAAATTGAATAATGTTGACTTCTTTTGCAAAGTTTTAAGCAAATAAAATTATATTTAGAGTCACCAAAATCCCCAAGGATCTTTGTATGGTGGTACATAGTTCTCTATGAGAGGAAGCAGGCGAAAAGAAGCAATTGCTTTTGAAATTTTGGGACATGACATCCTGATCTAAATTTGATTAGGTTATTTATGAGTGTAAAATAAGAGCTATTGGTTAACTAATATCATGCACATAAAAAAACAAATTGATCAAGTATAAAATTATAGGAGTTTTTAATCATATATATATATATATATATATATATATATATATATATATATATATATATATATATATATATATATATATATATATATATATATATATAGTGTTTTATCTTTTTAAAAAGCTTTTATAACTGTCACAAGCCCGGATGAAAAAAGTTGAGGGAAATAAAAAAAAAAAAATTTTTGCCCCTCTATAAATTTTTTTTAGTTCCGCCAGTGCTAGCCCCTGCCTCGAAACATCCTGACGTCGCACATTAAAGTGCATGGGCACAAAATAATCGTACAAATATATATATTTACTCAATTAAATATTTTTTATCTAATTCAAAATATGAAATTGAGCTCTAAAATGGATCAATCTTGAGTTTGAGCATTCGAGTCAATAACGGGTCTTGTATTTGTCCCTTAAGCTGAGCACGATTGAGCACAACAAATGAGCTCAAATCAAGCTTGAGGCAGAGGGCTGCAAGTCAAATATACATTAGATGAGTTTTGCTTGATAAAGCAAGAATTAGAGTCGACCCAACTCATTTACACCCGTATTTTTTACTCAAGGAGATCAGATTATCATAAAGATCACTAGGGCTACTAGGAAAGCATCAGAGGTCGTATAATAAGAAAAAAAAATTTATATAAGAATATTTTGAGAAAAATATGATCATAAAAAATTATAAGTATTTTTTTTAATCTTCTTTAATATTAGCATAATTAATATTTATTTCAAATTAAAAAAAAAATTCAAAATTGTAATCGAAATAGTCAATGACTAGCACTTGAATCAATCGCCGAGTGCTTCAATGCCAGATAACTTTAGCCACCAAGTGAGGCGTTAATTCTGTCGGCACATAAAAAGTCTTTGAGGTAGTTGGAGATCAGAGAAGATCTGTGGGGAATAATTTCGGATAAAGGCATCCAATGTGGATAGCATGATCAAGGGGAATGGCTTGGCCAATGACCATTACTTTGTTATTTGGCAATATTTGTTCATTAAGCTCCTAGTAGGGAATAGGGGTGTCAAAATCTGATTTTAGGTAGGGTTCGGATTGAACTAGAATAGAGACCTGGGTTCAAACCGGTCGACTTTAACCAGACCCGATTGTGTAAACATGTTAGAAATTTGGACCCGACCTGTTGTATTACCGAGTTGACCCGACCCGATACGGTTGATGGTTGGACGGCGAAAGCGGGATGGCGGACGCGGGCAGCTCAGACTTGGCGCCGGAGGGCGCCGGCGGCACAATCAGCTCATTTCAAACGGGTATCCAAGTTGAACCGTCAAGTTTCTGGGTCAATCCGAACCAACCCATTTTTTCAAACTGATCGAATCCGGGAACTTGAACCTGACCCGTTTTGAAATCGGGTCAGGTCTAACTCAAAATTTTAGGATCAGGTTCGAGTCGGGTTTTTGTGTCTTGTCAAATATTGACACCCCTAGTAGGAAATATTGACTAGGAGCTCATCATTTTGGTGGCGGCGGAGGGCGCCGATTATTTCCGGTCACTCATTTCCGACTACTAGGATGTGAGCTCTTGGATCTATTCAAGTTGGATTGAGTTGAGTTGAATTGAGTTGGATCAATCAAATTACTACTAAAATGGAGGGTTTTTAGCAGCAATTCGTAGCAGTGGTTCTTAAACTACTATTATAGCTAGACATTGTCAGCGGCTTTAACCTCAAGTTTAAGATTAATTATTATATGCGGACGTCGAACACCGTTCAAAGCCCAATGAAAATGTGCCACATCACCCCCTACTCAGTACCATGGCTCAGTATTGCTAGGTAACGAGCTCGGTACTGCTCGGTAATATATATATGACGTGGCTGCACCTGATTCGCCTTTGGATGGTAAGCTGTGTCCAATGTCCGTACAGAATAATCTCTCCAAGTGTAAGCTTCCTTATTTCCCCACTAACTCGATTTACCATATCGATCCAACAAATCAGTGCCGGAGCCAAAATTTCAATTGAATATTCAAAATATAAGAAAAAATCTTCAATGAAAAAAATTAGTTTAAAAAATGCTACCTTAAAATTTTATATTTTACATGATTATATTGAATTTTCTCAAATATGATGAAAGCGAGAGACATACCCTACCACTCTTGGTTCAAATATTAAAGCCTTTTTTGAGGAAATTTTCTTATTGTTTTTTAAAGTTACATTTAAGCACAATTTTTTTTTAAAAGTAGCAAAAAAGCAATGACCAAAAGTTATCCTAAAAAGATCTTATTATTATTATTATTATTATTATTATTATTATTATTATTATTATTATTATTATTATATTTAGAACGAAATATCCATCCGCTGCCACCCTCGAAAATTCACTTGGCGGCATGACTAATCATCGGCTGGCCTAGAAGAGACACCCACCATAAAAACCTCATAACCCGTACGTGATTGGACCCCACTTAAGAGGTGCTGCGGCTCAAGAGGAATCGTGCACATGATAATGAGTTAGGTGACAAATGATATTAGTAATATATTTGTAAGAAAAAATAGTAATATTTTTATTTTTATTTATTTTTCATATAAATATTTTATTTTTTTTATTTAGATAATCTCATAAATATAAATATCCTTATAATGTGACTCATATGTTTTTAAAATTAATATTTAACGTCCATAATAATAATCATAAACATCTTAGTGTTTTTACATAAACATAAATTAATCAAATATATTATCTAACATTTTAAATATCAGAGGCATGCCATAATTTTAAAATCCTTCCGGATAAGGGGCATTGAGATCCAAATATAAATTTTCTCATAACCACCCAGTAACTGATGCCGCATCGCTAATTTTGACTGGCCAAAACCATTGGATGCATAAAAGAGCCAAAGTTTTTATTTATTTATTTATTTTAAAAAAAAATTATTTTTATTTATGCTTATTTGCGACAATTTTTTGCTATTTTCTAAAACAACTTTTTAGTTCAAAAATTATTTGATTTATAAATTTTTGCACGAATCAGAGGCAAACTTCAATTGAAAACTTCCAAAATTAATTTTGGGACCATCTGAGCTCTTATTTCAGCAAACTTATAGTTGAACTGAACATCTTGAAAAGACAAACTCAACGACAACAAATTCGATCTAATCTGACCTCAAATGGGTCTAAATCGAGGTCAAAAGCACGTTTGGAAGCTTTAAAGCATAAGTTGGCCAACCAAATGAGTTTCAAATGTGACATGCTTATATTCGAATCAAGTGGCTCGACGAGAAGAATCCAACGAGCCTAAGATCATCAAATTTTGACATCAGTATAAGGCAGTCAAATGCTTAATAAACGGTCTATGATCAAAAGAATCAATATCTACCCTTCATCTGTAACACTCCTAATGTGCCCTTAATCTTCCAACTATTTATTAGTCATGTCACTCTTAAAAAATTATAAATAGAACTCCTATTTTTCACAAAGAAAAAGGAAAAGAAGAGAAGGAAAGGAAGAGAATTTTGAGATATCTTTTGCCACCAAGCTCCTCCTAACCACTGTCGGACAACCGACCATCATCAGACCACCATTACCAATGTTTAACTTTCACGCCCAGCCACTGATCGCTAGACTTCCGTCCGGCCACCGACTGTCGCCAGACTTCCATCAGGCCACCGACAGTCGCCGAATTTCTGCCCAGCCACCAACCGTCACAGGATATCAGCCCTGCCTTCGACCGTCGCTAGACTTCCGCCCTGCCATCAACCGCTTTAAACTTCCACCTGGCCACTGAAATACAATGGAATTTTCCCTAGCCACCGATTGACTCCCGACCTTCGCCCAATTCTCCCTATTTTTGTAGTTTCACTATCTTTGAATTAAAGGATGGATCAAGCTTTGAAATCTATTCAAATACTAGTAGAAAATCATTTCAACTGGGCGTAGCCTTGTGGTTTTCCCCTTTTCCAGAATTTTTCATGTAAAAATCTATGTTTTGAATTCTTTGTTTGTGTTATGGATATTCGTACAACACTGAGACGAAAAATTCAAACTCTATCGCAATGTATATTCAAGCATCAACAGTTGGTAAATTATAGAAAATTTGGATAAAAAATATATGAAACACTATAGGAAATATCAAATATCGACGATATTTTCGACAGTTTGATCGGCGCTATTAACCGGGGGTTAAACCGCCATAAACACAAAATCGTTGACCGCCAGAATTTTCGTCGATATTATCTTTTCATGATGGCCTTTACGAGCGATAAAAACCGGCGGTGCTTGCGCCGGAATATTCCAACGGCTTGCCTGCTATTTTGAGTTCATTAATTTTTGTTGTTGTCGCCGTTGAAAAATCTTAGTTAAATTACGAGAAATTGCCACTGATAATTAACGATTTTTTTGTAGTGAAATTATTCCAACAATATAATATTTGATAAGAATAAATAAAAATTAAGGTTTCATTACAGACTTCTTTTTATTATTTTTTAAACCATTTTTTATTATAAAAGTTTTTAAAAGCAATGATAAAATAGTGGAAAAAAATTGTCCAAAAGAAACTTAAAAATTTTAAAAATAAAGATTTATTTTTAAAAGTTAAGCAATTAGAGACGGCCATATAAAATCATAATCAAATTATTAATTTTCATTTTCATAATTATTATCAAAATGATATATGTATTAGTCTCCTTCAAAAACTAAATAAATAAATAAATAATTCTCTAGAGCATTAATTACTCTAGAGTTCGCTCTCAAGCAATCTTCAATAATGATGATGCGGATTGCTTTGACAACTTGCCTGCCATTATCATAATCCAAATGGCGATTGGAAAGCATGTCCACGTGTCATTCCGTACTACACTCAACGCACAGGATCTAACCAACAAACTAAGCCACGTAGGCGATGGTCCCGCGAAGGCGTCACTGTTCCATGTCGACGTGACAGTTTTCCCACTCTTAACCAAACCCATACACCCATTCAAAATTATCTCTAATCCCACAGATAAAATTAATTAAGGTTTCATTTGGGACGGATTTTTTACTATTTTCTAAAACGGAGTTTTAGTACAAATAAAAATAGAGTTTTAGTAAAAAAAAATTTATTTTAGTACAAATAAAAATATAGTTTTAGTACTCCGTTTTAGTAAGCAATAAAAAGCCGTCCCAAACGAAGCCTAAAATGGAGTTTCAATAATGAGATATGTTTGACTAATATTTTTAAAAGTGCTTATTAATACTTGAAAGTAATTTTAAATTGTTTGTTTAGGAGTTCTGCTTTTGAGATTTTATTATTTAATACTTGAAAGTAATTTTAAATCAGTAATTCGCTTCCGAAACTCCGTTTTGTGACCGAAGAAGCAGATACAAAAAGAATTTTGTAACCGCTGAAAAGACGATGTTTATTAAAAAGGAATTATTGTTAAGCTTTGATTCCAAACAGTAAATACTAATTAATTTCGACGTATTCAAACGGAAACGGAGAAAAAAAGCCTTATCAAACGAGGCCTAAGTCTCCTTCATAATTATCTCCTTTTATTCACTTAAAATTCTACTTCAGTTATTATTTATAGACTAATCACTTGAACAATTATCATGGAAGTGATTATTAAAATTATACCAAAAGTTATATCAAATGTATTATTTTTAATTAAGCAAATACTTTCAAGTATGTAATACAATTTTCTCTTTAGTTAAGGAAGGCCAACACAACCAAAGCTTCACTTTTTTGGAAAAAATTACTATGTGCAATGTCCGGACGCTTCTGGAAGTCAATTCGGACAAGCGACATCACCCAATGCACAATGCATTGGATGACGTGGGGCGTACGGATTGACCTCCGGACGCATTTGAACTCCGTATAGAACAATCTCTCCACTCTTTGGGGGATATTCGGGCCAATTGAAGCAAATTCAAACTCACATCACATATACAAGTCTCAAATTCAAAATCTTTTGGTTGATAGTGAAAGCTCCCAACCAACATAACAAATCACTTCAATACCACACTGCGTTTTCTTGCAAAATACGACTAAATAATTAGCAGTTATTCAAGTTTTAATTCATCGATGATTCAAATAACATTATTATAGAGAGGTACCAAAGCTTTAGATAAACGGTAGATGAGAAAATAACACGCTGCATATAATAAGAAAAGACGAAGATATGCAGAGAATAACGGGTAGCTAGGAAACCAAACCTATATCAACCATTAAGAAAAATGAGTCAAAATAATGTGAAACACACTGACCTATCCACTGCAGGAAGAGCTCTTCTCTCTCTTACTGCAGCACTGCACATAAAGAGACCAAATATGCATTGAACAATATAAAAACTTATAAGAAAATTGCATGGTGAGCTAAGAGTAGTAGTAAGTAACGTGAGTTTTGAACAATCGTGAGAAATAAGTATTTGGAGATAAAAGTTGATATCAGCTGCTGATGTTCTTTTATTTGACAAGAGTGGCTTATTAATATTAATAACTAAGTTGGTGTAGCCAATCCCACGGAAATCTTTCATTGCCAACTTCTCCAACTGCAACTTCTCAATGACATTCTTCGCCTGTGACGTATTTTCTCCCACCTATCACTCATCATCGATCACTACAAGAATACCATTTAATTTTTGCTAGCTAAACAGTTTTCTTTCTCTTTACAATATACAATTTAAGGGCTGTATGTGAAGGCATCCAATGGAAACTAATGATATACTAATTACATAGAGTTAGTTAGCTAATTAATTAATCCGAACTCCGAAGTATGCAAAGGCTGAATTACTCCGATTCTGGTTCGAAAAGGTGAAAAATTTGTTGTTTTACTGTTTGTTAACACGGCTTTTTTAAAATATCTTTTTATATACCTTTGTATTTTTGTCGATCTGAAAAAGAAAAAAAAGTTCTGCTTATATGTTCTAATACCTCCGTTTAAAATGAAAAAAATAGGAGTTGAGGAACCAAACAAGGCCTAAATAGGATGATAATATTACAAGTAGCAAAGAGTCAATGCATGAGGGAAAGATTATGCAGAAGAAAAGGACAGTTTTGTCTTTGGTTATTTTATTATTACATCCTGCATTTTGTTTTGTTTTGCTATGCATGGCCTTTTTTCTACGAGAATGGCATCATTTGGCTAGTGTAACAAGTTACCATAATATGATAAGAAGACTTGGCTAGAAAACGGCCAAATCAAAGAAAAGCTTCATGCATTTGGCCTATCTGTACATTTTTATTCGTTTTGTGTTATTATTTGCAGAGCTTTAGAATAACTGTAGAACACAACAATACATAAAAATACACAAGTCAAAGATACATAGAGCTTGGTACATTTTTTGGCGCATCTTATAGTTTTTTTTTGTAATCTTCAGCACTGTGCCTTTTTTTAATTATGATTGAGGGTTGCTTACTTGAAGAAGTTCCTTCTATGATGGGCAACTTCGGATATAAAAACTTTTGGAAATCAAAGCTACATTTTTAATCATGAATTCTAAAGATTGTATATAATTCGAAAAGTTGGAATTCTAGGGATCAAATTGCATTTATAAATATTGATACATCATTTGATCTGCCATATATCTATATGCAATATTTGGATTGAAAATTTCCAAGATTAAACTTCGGACTATCGAGCCTCCATTTTTAAAAATTTATAGTCAACTGTATGTCTCTATGAAATGAATCCATCAACATTAAAACTTAAAAGTGATTTGATCCACAAATGAGCTCAAACCAAGTATTTGAAATGTGGTTAAAAAAAACTAACGATATCTAATTTTTTTTTTTTTTTTTTTTTTTTGAAAAAGATTTATATAAAATAACAAAAACGAAAGAATACAAGATCAACCCAAAACAAAAGCTCGCTAGAAATAACAATAAAACCTAGGAGCTTAAGTTCCAAAAAAGGGTTCAGTAGGAAGCCAGGACTACCAACGTCCTCGAGTATTCGCAGGGACCATCCAGAAGGAGCATCAACGGTTGCCACAAGGAAACAACGAGGGTGGGAGCCCCAGCCACATCATTACCCTGCAACAACCAATCGAAACCAACGCCAAAACCAGTAAAAATCAAACAGCTCATCTTCTTTTACCTCCTCTATTCCAAAATTTTCCCCGCTGAGTAACCTTCAAAGGCTTACCCGAAACCATGCTAAACTCAAAATCCGGATCTGAATATGAATCAGAATCCGAATTCTCCTCAGAAGAATTATTTAACCAGTCACCATGAGACCCAACAACCATTTCAGAATTACTACCCAGGGCAACATTGGATTCCACGAACTTCACATGCACATTAACCAAGTTTTGAGAATCTGGAGAGACTCTCAGTTCCGACCCATCACCTACTATAGGACCCGATTCTTGCATAACACCATTTGAAATCAATCCCTCACTGGAATCAGATACCAGATTATCAATCTCAATACCCTCATTCCCATCCAACTGAATTAATCCAATAGACGAAGGAAAAAAAGGCAAAGCATTTGGAGACAAAGAGGCATCAGCCTCAACCGAAACCACCTTTACACCCAAAACATTTTCTTCCCTATTTTTTTCCAACAAAACATCAGCCGTAGGATTCAAATCCAGCAACCTACCAGAATCAGCAATCGGCTCATCCGTCTCCCGCTCATTCGACTGAATCAAAACAATTCCATTTGGAGCACCTTCAGCCACTAACTCCTTCAACACCGGCAAATCGCATTGAGAAGAAACAACAACCGGCTCATCCGTCTCCCTCTCATTCGCCTCAATCAAAACAGTTTCATTAGGAGCACCTTCAGCCACATGCTCCTTCAACACCGGCAAGTCGCATTGAGCAATCCCAGTTTTTGACACAATCCGATTAGGATGTAAAATAGAACAAGCTTCCTTAGAGTGACCTAAAGACAAACAATGTGTACAAAAACTAGGAATTTCATCAAATATCACAGTCTGAACGTATCCCGATTCCACAGATCCAACCCAAACCTTCTCCGCATGTTTCTTGGTAACATCCAGCTCTACCAAAATACGAGCCATCGACGGCCGCGAGCCAGATGCCGTAGCCAAATCAGATTTAAGAGGGCGACCGAAAAGGGAGCCTAAACCAAAAAGGATCCGAGGAGAAAAAAAATGGGGCCTAAGAAGGGGGAAACTGATCCAAATCGGAACAATCGGAGAATCCACCTCAACGTCCAAATGGTGAGTCCACTTCACCACTTTCATAAAGCAATTTTGCACAAAATAAGACCTATGAGAAAAAATTCTGCAATAATCGAAATCGTTCTCAAGTTTTATCAAAACATTTCGATTATTTAGCACAGTAACAGAAAAATTCCCAATCAACTTAAGATTGAAACAAAAATTCCGAATGGCATCGACGGAGGGCCTTCGCCCCGGAAAACGACCCACCAAAGAGAATTCAAAAGGTTTAGCGAGCGACCTAACCTCATCCTCAGCAATTAACAACGCCGGCAAGCCACGATGAGAAGAAAAAGTCAATTCAGGAAAAGAAGAGGAAGTAGAACCTGAAACCACATCCTTAAAAGAAATAGGTGCCGACTTTCCATTCAGGAAACCAGGATCGCGAGGAGGAGTAGCCGCCATACCCAAAATAAAGAGAAATGAGAGAAAAATCTCACCAGACGAAAGAGACGAAAGGGCGGCGGAGGCGGAACCCCCAAAACTAACGATATCTAATCTTTATATGCTTACAGTCAAATCAGATGTCTTGATAATAAAAATTGAATGTACCCAAAATCACTCGATTAGGAGGTAATTAAGTTCTAAAAGTATATTTATGATCAAGGAAATTCATATAAGTTGTTTGCGGGATGATTTTAGAGTTTTGGCTAAAATTATCGAAGTATCACCCCATATAAAATTATAAATAGGCTTTCATAGTGCACATGGAAGAGATTGGGAGTTGGGGGGCTTTGACCTTAACTTGAAATTACAGAGAAGAACAAACTCTAAAGCTTTGACTGAAGTTCAAATCAACAACCATCATCCTTCAGCAACAATCTCCCATGTCCTACTATCCAATTGTTATTGTTTGATTGTTATCATGCATCTGCCATCTTTTAGACATCATCCTTCAATATTGTCATTCGACCACCACTGCATGACAATTATTGCCAAATTATCATATTTTGGTCGCCACTGCCCAAATAATATCATTTAAGCCCTGCCTTCATCCATCCACCACTTCTTCAACAAATTAATTGTTCTACAATTATAAGAGATCAAGCTTAGTTCATCACTTTTTAATCTTGTTGATGGGAAGAACATCCCTCTTTAATTTTACTTGAATAGTGGATCATATCATCTACAGCAGAGCCCATGATTCTTTTTATTTTCCAGGTTTTTAACATTAAAAATTTAAAATGTTAGCAAGTTTTGTGTTCCTCAATGTATTTGTGTGATCGTAAGATCTTCCAACAAAAGCTAGGATATAAACTCATCTTTCTATTGCCATAGTTTTTTTTAGCATATAATAATTAATACTATATGTGAGAATTTTTTTTTTTTTTTTTGGGTTAAAATCCACTAACAGACCTACGTGTTAATCATCAAAAGTGTTACAAGTCCTTAAATGGATAAAAAGCAGCACTACAGGAAAATCCAGTACCAGTGGAATTTCCGACATACTATTTTCCGTCGGATTTTCAACGGATTAGGAAGAAAAATTACCGACTAATTTTCAAGTAGATTTTCTGACAAATTTCAGGCTGATTCATTTCCAGCGGAATTTCCGACAGTTTTTATAACTTCTGAAAATTTATATTTTTGTAATCTAATTAGTTAATAATTTAATAGCTTATTTTAATATATTGTTAATTTAATAAAATAGTTTTAATTAATTATTAATTTTATAACTTATTTTAATAATTAATTAAAATTATAAATTTTAATTAACTATTGACTTTAATATTATATTTTAATTTATTTTTAAATAATTAAACTAAGTTGTAACACATTTTTCTTTAATAATTTAATTTCATTTCATTTAAAAAAAAAATTGTAGTTATATTTTAATAATATAATAGTATAGTTTTTATTCTTAAACTTGTTTTACTTCATAGCAGAATGGTTGAGCCTTTGAGAATCCCATGCTGGTGGTCGAGTTGGAATCTCACAGGAGCCAAGCGGCTGAAAAATTTTCCTGGCTAAATTTTATTGCCGAAAAATTTTTGCGACACTCTATACATGCAAAATTTTTTTCGAATTTGTCGATAATAATACGTGATTTTCTTGGAGTGAAGGAGCTACAATCTAAATCAAAATAAAACCTAAGAAAATCCCTACTACAATACAAATTCCTAGCCTGCTCTGAAATCAAATTTGAAAAAACAAATATTTTTTTATCTTTTAATATTACAACAACTATCAGTAGAGCTATCTAATTTTTTTATCAGTAATATAAACTAGCAGTAGAAATTATTTTATTGATTAAAAAATCAATATACTTTTTTTTTTAACAAACAACAATCTATTAATATCAAGAAAACAAGGTTACAATAAAAGAAAGCAGGGAAAGAAATAAAGAGAAAAAATACAATAAAACGCGGGCTCAGTAAGTGGTTAAGGCTTCCAGCATCACAAAATCTCATAAGGACCGTCCAAAAAGTGGAGAAAGTGACCAACACGAACCAACCCGAAAGAGCCACAGCAATGGTTGTCACCAGCGAAGTATCAATGATGTGAGCCCCAACCCATCATTGCCCAAAACCCCAAAAACCGGCATATCGCTCATCAAAACAGAAAAGAAAACACGAATCAGGAACAGGGGACAAGCAATAAAACAAGACACTAACGCCTTCGCCGGCCCCTGCCCCTGCCACGAGCTCTACCCCGAGAGCCAACATTGATAGTGGGCCAAGAGTTACACAATCACAACAATCTATCTTCTCCTGATTGTAAAAGAATAATTAATAAAATAATAATAAAAAAAAAAAACTTGGAGAATCTGATAACTAATCAATCTCATATTTCTGATCCTCTACATATGCCTAAAATTATTTAAATTATATATAATGAGCTAAAAAGTTCAATATGCAACTAATCCTACAACACAACTCAAATTACGGTAAAAAGGTAATATGCATGTTGTTAGTCAATTCATAACAGTAGCAGTCATTATGATCATGAATCTGTGCACACTACAGGAAATTCACCAATTACCGGTGGCATTAACTTACATAACCGCCGGTTAGACCGCCGGTCAAAATCGGCGGCCAAACCGCTGGTTAAAAAGACGTTATTACCGGCGGCGTGTTAACCGTCGGTCCAGACCACCGGTAATCATTGAATTTCCTGTAGTGGCAGAAATAGTAAATCACATACAATAATTATAAATTGGTGAAATAGTATAATAGTATGGTATAAAAGTCAGTAAAATAAGGGAATACATAAATAATAGAATTAGTAAACTAGTAAATTGATGAATTAGTAATTCCATACGAAGATTAAATTAAATAAGTAGTAAATAATCCTTTCAAAATCATACATCATACACTACAGGAAAATCACTTATTACCGGCGGAATTTTCCGGCGGCTTTCCGGCGGTCAATTTTCCGGCGGCTTTCCGACGGCTTTCCGGCGGTTTATGACGTCTTATTTCCAACAAAAAATTCCAGCAGCTTTCCGACGGCTTTCCGGCGGCTTGCCGGCGGTTTTCCGACGACTAATTTTCCCGCAAAATTTTGCGACGGCTAATTTCCCGCAAAATTTTGCCGCGGTATTTTCCGGCGGCTTTCCGGCGGCTTTCCGACGGCTTTCCGACGGCTTTTCGACTTAAAAAGAGTTAAATCTTTTTTTAATAAAAATTTTAAATTAATAATGTTTAATTATAATATTCAGACTTTTTTAATATAAATAAAAAAATACTTACATTTAACTATTTTGCAGAAACGGCGCAGTGGTCAGGGTCCGGGGCAGCGGGTGAAGAGGTCCACGGTTCGAAACCCAGCGAAGGCAGCGCGGGAGGCGGGCCCGTTGGCGCACTCGGGCTCGCCTGGCTCACGCGAGCCCGGTCCGACGCGACGCGGTCTGGTCCGCCCGCGGGAGCTGGTTCGACGCTGTCTGGTCCGCCCGCGGGAGCTGGTTCGATGCTCTGGTCCGCCCGCCGGAGCGGGTTGCTGGCGTGCCGCCGGAGCCGCCGCCGGGGAGCGGTTTCAGCGGGAGCGGAAAATTGTTTTTTTTTTTTTAATTTCAACCGGCGGTTTTTGACCGCCGGCAAACCGCCAGAAATATATTGCCGCCGGAAAACGCCGTCGGAAATTATTTTCCTACGCCGTTTTTTCCGGCGGCACGAAAGCCGCCGGAAACCGCCGGAAAATTAAAAAACCGCCGGAAATAGGTCAAATGCCGCCGGAAAAAGCCGCCGGAAGTGGGTGATTTTCCTGTAGTGATAGTAGTAAGAAAATCTTATAAATTAATAAGATATATGAAAATTGTCAGAATGTATAATGATGTAGTATAATCAAATCAATATACACATGAGGTTCGACCACTCCATATTTGTATCCAATAAATATCCTACATAACATGCTCATTATCACTTGCTTAGTATGGGAATCATGTGCTCAATAATAATAAATTAAAAAATACTGAATCAATCATAGTAACAGAAACAAAGAATCAGTAGTCGTATTAGTACGTAATAATATCAATATCATTAGTAAAAGCATCAATATCTATAATTTAATCCAGTATCATTAAGAATATTATTAGTGTCTATAAATCAATGACATCAATAATAAAATAATACAATAGCAGTAAAATAATATTCAGTAGAATATTAAAATAGTATAGTGACATCAGTGCAGTAACAATAACTTAGTGCAGTAACATGCGTTCCAGTAGTCCCACAAAACAAATAAGGAGTTATAGCTTGTGTGATATTTTCTAGTAAATGATAATTAGTAACCAGTAACCATTGGCTTAGTAAATAAAATTGTCAATTTTTGCCCGTCGGCATTATTCCACCTACCCACCTACCTTGTTATCCAGGTTGTATGTTATTTTGTTTCTTTTTGTGCTTCTTTTTTGGCTGTGCCTTCTCTTTTTTGCAGAAAATTGATGCTGAACTCGTATCTTCAGAATTTCCTTTTTTGGGTGCCCTATACTCACTGCACCATTACTATTTGCATTTATCTTAATTGTATTATTAGGTTAAGGAACCACGGACTCGTAGGTATTTTTTTACTTTTTGATTGTAGCTCAGTCGAGCATTAGTGAGTATGTGGATCCTTTTAAGGACTTTGTAACCGAATTTTTGAAATTAACACGTAGGCCCCAAAGTGGGTTATAACCAAATATATATATATATATATATATATATATATATATATATATATATATATATATATATATATATATATATATATATATATATATATATATATATATATATATATATATATATATATATATATATATATATATATATATATATATATATATATATATATATATATATATATATATATATATATATATATATATATATATATATATATAAATAACTCATAATCAGTGAATCGTGTGAATCAGTATAAAGTAACACTAAATCATAGTATTTAAATAAAAGCTCGTCAGTCCACAATCCTATACATATCAATCAATCTTCAGCCAACGTTAGAAAAACTAATATTTAATTGTTCTCATGCATACTATTATCATAGTGTTATAACAATAATAACAACCAGTTATTACCCAATTAAATACTAATATTCATTCATCATGCTTATATTACCGGTATGCTTATATAAAAATGCTAAAACTTGTATTATATACAAATCATTCAAAGCATAATAACTTCCATTTTACTTAATGAAATTATGATCGAAATTATCCTGTCAAAATATTCAAAATAACTAATACCATAATATATAAAAAGTCACGTGGTAGAATTTCACTAAATTCAGGGAAAATGTAAAATTCAATTTATAAAAAGTCGGACAATCAAAATCAAAATATTTGAAAACAGAGATAGTATAACAATCACCTACCATGATCTAAGTGATTTTTATAAAAGCAGCAAAGTGGATTAACGATCAAAATGCGAACTTTCTCTTTCTCTGTCCTCCTCTCCCCTTCCCTTCATTCCTTCCATGACAAGTTGGCGTTGGTGGCGCGAAAAGCGAACGAGTGGAGAGAAAATAGAGAGAAAAATGTAAAATTCATATATATATATATATATATATATATATATATATATATATATATATATATATATATATATATATATATATATATATATATATATATATATATATATATATATATATATATATATATATATATATATATATATATATATATATATATATATATATATATATATATATATGAATTTTAGTGTATAGCTCCGCAACACTACTTGTTGAATCTAGAATTACTGTAGAACTAAGGCTTCAATGCTGCGGTGGCAACTTTTGGCATCACTGCACTCACAAGATAGCACCACGCACAATGTTTGCAAGATCAGTTCTATAGCGCTCCAATTCAAATAAAAATTTAGTTACATTTTAAGTTATTTTAAAAAAATTGGGTTGTTACATATATCATTCGACTTCCTATAAATAACAAGATTCTTACCTAAATAAGTCCCTTTGAGTCCATTCACTTTAAACTTTGATGGTTTGTCAATTATCATTGCATATAAATTTCAATGTGTAATGATAATTGTTCACTTTGTACAACAATTCAATCTCTACCTTGTATCCTTAGTCACCTTGAAGTGTATATTTCTTTATTAACAAGATTTGAATCATAGTCTACCTAATAAGTCACCAACCCATATGATAATCACCATTTTTTTTTCTTTTGAAGGCTTCTTGAATCCAATGGTTACCTCTTGCCTTTCAATACTCATTATGGATCACCCAATATTAGTTCTTATAGATGCTATATAGATGTGATTTGCTGCTCAGTAACATATACTTGTAAAGATTATATATGTACATGAAAAATAAATAAAATAAATTATCATATGAAATTAATGTAATCAAAGTTGGTGAGAAAATTATCTCAATGCCTCGTTATTAAAAGCATCAATCCACAGCTGCTAAACTAATAAAGTTTGTAATTGTCATCTATATTATAATCACTGCAGGGTCCCAAATCTAATGACAATATCATCAAATCTCTACTATTTCAACGAAAAGAAGAAGCTAGATTGATGAAACTAACACTCCTCCTGGAGGGGGTGGACCATGGTAGCTTAGTGGTTGTGACTTGCGTTTGGCACTGTCCACATCATTGCATGGATCCAAGCTGCTAAGGCATCATGAGATGTTGACAAGGACTTGTAATTCTAACTGCTTTGAAAGGTAAACAATTTTCACAAGCAATGATTGTAGCCACAATTATGATGTTAAGATTTAGGCTTCATTTTGGGTCAACTTTATTATTGGTTCTTAAAGCATTTTTTATTACAAAGATTAAGGTTTCGTTTGAGATGACTTTTTTGTTGCTTCTTAAAGCAACTTTCTAGTAAATAAATTTAATTTTTGCACTTAAAAGCTGCTTTAAGAAGCAGAAAGAAAGTTATCCCAAATGAAACCCTTCTTAAAGCAACTTTAATTTTTGTACCAGAAAGCAATTTTAAAAATCAATAAGAAAGCCGTCTTAAATGAAACTTAAAATTTTTACTATGAAGTTGCTTTAAGAAGAAATAAGAGAACAATCTCAAATGAAGTCTTAGTAATAGATTTTTAGAATAAAATCATCATCATCTCTAAAGGATCTTCATCAAGTATAACCATGCATAATTTGTTTGAGCAAAGGTAAATTAATCATCCATAAATTTTCCAAATAAGCTGATTTGATACGACAAAAATGAGATAATATCTATCATAGAGAACTCTTTCTCAAATAAAAAGGAAGAAAATTACTCAGAGTATACTCTCTTAATCATATTTTGGCTTTACTTGAAATAGTTTTTCTTTCTGTAATGTAAAATTACTATAGAGAAAGTAATTTTTTAAAGCTATTGTAGAAAGCAACTTATAAGTACAAAATTTTGTAAAAGCAGCGAAAGAAAAACAAAGGCTTCATTTTGGACAGCTATTTGGTTGCTTTCTACAGCAGTTTTTTAGTACAAAAATTTGTTGAATTAAAAAATTTTATACTAAAAAATTGTTTCAGGAAGCAGTACGAAAGTTGTTCCAAACAAAAACTAAATAAAATTGTGATTGTGGTATAAAAAAGGTATAAGAAGCTGTCCAAACCAGGCCTTTATCAAATTGGTATATCAATAACGGTATTAAAAAATTGTGAGCACTATTAAAATAGAGACTAAAGGGAGAAAAAGTAAACAAAAAAAGGTACCTGCAGCTACATATTTTGTCAAAGAGAACAAAAACAACTTCCTGGGCCAAGTTTTCCCGACCGTCGTGACCCACATTATAGAGATTCTTCATCCTCAAATATTGCTTCCACGATCAGTATATAAGCTGATGTTATGTCAATAAATGTGAATCTTATTTAATCAGTGAGCTGCTAGCTTTAACAAAAAATTGATGGCTCAACTGCCCTTATCCAAGAACGTACTCAACTCAGGTCCAACTCTTCTTTATGGCTAATTTAAGCCTATCTATGTTTCTCTATGGCTAATTCAAAATTAATCTTCCTTTAACTTAGATATTTTAGGAGATTAAGGTTTTATCTGGGACGGCTTTTTTCTTATTTTTTAAAGCAGTTTTTTACTAAAAAGCTGCTTTAAGAAGCAGTAAGAAAGTCATCCCAAATAAAAGCTAAGACTTCATTTGGAACAACTTTCTTATCGTTTTCTAAAGCTTTTTTCTAGTACAAATTTTTTTTTGTTCTAAAAAGTTTTATACAAAAAAGTTGATTTAAAAAACAATAAGAAAACTATCCCGAATGAAGCCTAAGAGAAAACTAATATGATATTTAACCGTCCTTTATGACATATAAGGTCTATGAAGTTCATCTAAGCAGTAATTAACAATGGATTTATCTGAAAAGCTCTATTTAAATTTAAGGCAAAACAGTACTGAATTGAAGAATTTCACGTCCCAGAGAATCAAGAAGAGCAAGGCGTGAAGACGGAAAGGTACAGAGCAGAGAGGAACATTTCAGGAAAGCCAAAGAATTATTTTATTATCTTTGTAAAACAGTGAAAGCTAAATATATATAGATGTAGCTTATGACATATCAGAGGCTACATACCGAGACCAATATAAAAGCTAAGTACAGTAATATTTATTGCTCTAATACTCCCCCGCAAACTGAAGGGATGTGTTTGACAGTCAGTTTGTTGCGAAGTAGATGAAACCTGGGTGTTGATAATGACTTTGTAAGAATGTCTGCTATCTGATCGATAGTGCTGATAGGATGGATACGAATGTTCTGTTGGTGAATATGGTCTCTAACAAATCTGTGATCTATTTCAATATGCTTCGTTCTGGCGTGAAAGACTGGATTGTTGGCCAGTGCTATAGCCGATGTATTGTCACAAAAAATGTCTGTGGGTTTATCTTGATTTACTCCAAAGTCAAGTAATAGACGACGGAGCCAAATGATATCTGTCGTGAGAGCTGCAAGTGATCGATATTCTGACTCCGTGGAAGATCGAGCAACTGTAGTTTGCTTCTTGACGGTCCAGGATATTAGTGTGTCACCAAGAAAGGAACAATAGCCCGATGTTGATTTTCTTGAAACGGGATCGCCTGCCCAGTCGGCATCTGAAAAAGAAGTAAGAGATAAATTAGATTTGGAGATAGGAATACCGAAATCGATCGTACCTTTAATATAGCGTAGCAGTCGTTTTAGTAGATATGCATGCTCGGGCATCGGTTGATGCATGTGTTGGGAGAGGAGGTTGACACTATAAGCAATGTCGGGTCGCGTGAGACAGAGATATTGTAGTGATCCAATGATTTTCCGGTACATAGTTGGTTCAGCGAGTATCGGATTTGGAGGAATGTCCTTCGGCAATTTAGTACATGTAGGATTGGCAACAGGATTGCACTTGGTTAGTTGAGCCAGATTAAGGATAGATTTGGCGTATACAGCCTGTGACAGTAAATACGCATCTTGTGCTTTGAGGATCTGTAATCCGAGAAAAGAATTAGCTTCACCGAGCTGCTTCATGGCAAACTTATCATTGAGTGCCATTATAACTCTGTTAATCTCAACATTATTGTTACCCGTAATAAGGATATCATCCACATATACGAGTAAAAATATAACCGTATTTTCTTGTTTAAATAAAAGCAAAGAAGGGTCGGATTTACTATGTGTGAAACCAATGGAAACCAGAAACGAAGTGAAAGTGTTATACCATTGTCTCGGGGCTTGCTTAAGCCCGTAGATAGATTTGTGAAGGCGACATACATATTCCGGGTTTGTAGCATCTTCAAACCCTTGGGGTTGCTGCATGAAGACTGTTTCTGACAGTGATCCGTGAAGAAACGCATTGGCGACGTCCAATTGTTGTACCGACCAACTATGCTGAAGGGCGACCGCTAGAAGGATTCTGATTGTTGGTAGTTTTGCGACCGGGCTAAATGTCTCCGTGTAATCGAGTCCATATTCCTGGTGATTACCTTGTGCGACTAGCCGTGCTTTGTATTTGGCTATTGATCCATCAGAATGACATTTGATGCGATATGTCCACTTGCATCCTAGTACTGATGTATTTGGTGGCCTGGGGACGAGACTCCAAGTACCTTGTAGCTGAAGAGCAAGGAATTCGTCTGCCATTGCTTTTCGCCATTCTACTTGCTTGCTGGCTGCAGTATAGTTAGAGGGAATGGATTGATCAGTGAGCTCACTTTGGGTATAAAGAAGATTCATACGGTTGATAGGCTTGAGCGACCCTGTCTTGGAGCGGGTTGCCATCGAATGAGTAGTAGTTGGGATATGAGGAATGTCGGATGAGGTATCTGGGGCGTTAGGAGCATCAGCAGCTGGAGGGTTGAGGGGTGGAGTGCTTAGTGGCGTCTGATGCTGAGTAGTGGGTGACCGAAGAAATGCATTTGTGGATGCATTGTGGTGCTGAGCTACAGACGTGGGTATGAGAAAGTTGAGGGAAGATTGATCAGGAGGTTCTTGAGCCACAGCAATCTGCATGTTTGAAAACGGAAAAGAATTTTCGTCAAATTTAACGTGTCTGGACAAGATTATTTTGTAAGTGGAGAGATTTAAACACTTGTAGCCTTTATATTTGTCCGAATAACCCAAGAAGACACACAGCGGAGATTTTGGTTGTAGTTTGTTGCAAAGCGTAGAGGGTGTGAGAGGGAAGCTGGCACATCCGAAAATTCTGAGATGATCGTATGCCGGCGCCCTGTGATTGAGAAGTTCATAAGGGGATAGGTTATTTGTATTTGGAGACGGCATCCGGTTTACAAGATACACAGCTGTCAAAACAGCATCAGGCCAGTAAGAGTTCGGAACAGAAGCAGTGTGCAAGAGAGTTCTAGTGGTTTCTAGTAGATGCCTATGCTTGCGTTCTGCTACCCCATTTTGTTCTGGCGTGTCAGGACAGGAAATCTGATGAAAGATTCCATGTTTCTGAAGAATTTCTGTGAAAGTTTTGCTTAAATATTCTCCTCCGCCATCGGTTCTAATACATTTGATTATACTAGAAAGAAAATTTTCTATGTAAGATTTAAAGTTGAGAAATATTTGAGCGATTTCCGATTTATGTTTCATGGGAAACAACCAGGTGTAACGAGTGTGGTCATCAACAAATAATACGTAATAGAGAAAACCAGAGTTAGAAATTACAGGAGCAGGACCCCATATATCAGAATGCAATAATTCCAAAGGAGAAGTAGATCTATGCTTGGAAGAATCAAAAGGCAATTTATGCGTTTTGTTTTGACTACACGAAAGACAATTAAAAGAATGAAAATCAATATGCAGTTGAGGTTGCGACATGGCAATGCTGTGAAGCGTTTTCTGGCTGGGGTGACCCGTCCGCTGGTGCCATGTGTGATTGACTTCCTTATTCGTTTTC
Organism: Dendrobium huoshanense; assembly: GCA_016618105.1. NCBI lineage: Eukaryota > Viridiplantae > Streptophyta > Magnoliopsida > Asparagales > Orchidaceae > Dendrobium > Dendrobium huoshanense. Next base: position 38,193,312 of record CM028350.1, on the reverse strand, counting down.
AGAGCATAGTTCTTGATGGTAGTTGGAGCTCTTATTGGATAAAGGCCCTTATTGCATGGACCTTGGAATATAATTTGGTGCGTCTTCAGATCCTTAAACACAAAGCCAGACGGGTTAAAGATGATCGCAATATTGTTATCTTTTGTTAGTTGCGAAATCGAAAGCAAATTATAATGAAGTGACGGAGAATGAAAAATTTGGGATAAGGTGAGCTTACGAGAGGGAGTCGGTAGCAATCCTTTGCCGGAATTTGCTATGCTTACCGAACTCCCATCACCAATTGTGATACCGTCATGTCCGGTGTATGGACTGGATACGGAGAGGTTGCTCAGCGAATTTGTAAGATGTGAGGAGGCCCCGAATCCAAATACCAATCGGTGTAATCAGAAGAAGGTTCCGCCAGCAACGCTTTGTTCGATTGGGGCTGTTTAGGCGTGAACTGGGCATTCATCCTATGCCAGCAATCAGTAGCGTTGTGCCCTCTCTTGAGGCAAATCTGGCACGTCGGGACAAGCCCAGTGGCTTCTTTGGTTGCATTGGCGTAGCTGTAGGAGCGTCCTCTGGAGCGACGGCCACGCCCGCGAGTAGAGAATAGAGCTGTGTTAGACATTTCAGCTGAAGCAAGATTTGGACGATCTTGTGCCATGTGAATCTCTTCTGTGATAAGAAAGGAATAGAGCTGATCAAGATTTAACGGCTGTGTCATTGTCCTAATAGACGTCTTGAAGGATTGATAGTGCTGAGGGAGCCCGCGAAGTATGTATAGAATGATGTCTTCTTCTTCAATGTGACCGCCGGCTGCGGCGATTTGATCAACTAGCGTCTTAACCTCATTGAGGTATTGAACCATCGTCAGATTCTTGAGAGAGACATTGTGGAGGGCGTTCTTTAGTTGAATGACACGAGATCTGTTCGTGGATTGAAAACGCGTTTGAAGAGTCGTCCAAATGGCGGATGTTGAATCAAGATTTAGAACATATGGTAAGATTGAGGCTGAGATTGTGGAGCATAATGAAGCTGCAAGGTTTTGATCGTTGAGTACCCATTGGGCATAGGCGGGATCGGGAACAGTGGTACCATCAGCAAGATGGATAAATTTGTTGGGGATCGGAGATAAAGGATCAAGAAGATGTTCCAGACCGTTTGCCCTGCAGATCTTAAGAACTTGGGAGCTCCAGAGCGGATAGTTGTCTGGGGAGAGCGGATGTTGAACGGTATTTTTGAGATTTGAGAGAACAAACTTGAGAGATGACGACAGAACCGGAGTTGTGGATGTCTCCGATGGTGCGCCGAGCGTGGAAGTAGCAGATGACTCCATGAATCCCAGAGATCGTTACGATCTATCTGATACCATGAAGAATTTCACGTCCCAGAGAATCAAGAAGAGCAAGGCGTGAAGACGGAAAGGTACAGAGCAGAGAGGAACATTTCAGGAAAGCCAAAGAATTATTTTATTATCTTTGTAAAACAGTGAAAGCTAAATATATATAGATGTAGCTTATGACATATCAGAGGCTACATACCGAGACCAATATAAAAGCTAAGTACAGTAATATTTATTGCTCTAATATGAATGGTATAACTTAAAACTGGAAAGGGCGCGCAGTTAACATCGTATTATTATATATGCAATATTTATTATTTCAATATTTCCTCCTTGTTAAGAATTTTCTTTTTTCTTGTTATTATTATTTTTATTATTCTTCTCTCTTGTCTAAGTATAGGCACGCATATATATTTGAATTAAAAATATAATTTATTAATTAGAGATATAGTTCCATATATATATATATATTTTAAAAGCAGCGGAAAAAAACCAAGGCTTCATTTTGGACAACTATTTGGTTGCTTTCTACAGCAGTTTTTTAGTACAAAAATTTGTTGAATTAAAAAATTTTATACTAAAAAATTGTTTCAGGAAGCAGTACGAAAGTTGTCCCAAACAAAAACTAAATAAAATTGTGATTGTGGTATAAAAAAGGTATAAGAAGCTGTCCAAACCAGGCCTTTATCAAATTGGTATATCAATAACGGTATTAAAAAATTGTGAGCACTATTAAAATAGAGACTAAAGGGAGAAAAAGTAAACAAAAAAAGGTACCTGCAGCTACATATTTTGTCAAAGAGAACAAAAACAACTTCCTGGGCCAAGTTTTCCCGACCGTCGTGACCCACATTATAGAGATTTTTCATCCTCAAATATTGCTTCCACGATCAGTATATAAGCTGATGTTATGTCAATAAATGTGAATCTTATTTAATCAGTGAGCTGCTAGCTTTAACAAAAAATTGATGGCTCAACTGCCCTTATCCAAGAACGTACTCAACTCAGGTCCAACTCTTCTTTATGGCTAATTTAAGCCTATCTATGTTTCTCTATGGCTAATTCAAAATTAATCTTCCTTTAACTTAGATATTTTAGGAGATTAAGGTTTTATTTGGGACGGCTTTTTTCTTATTTTTTAAAGCAGTTTTTTACTAAAAAGCTGCTTTAAGAAGCAGTAAGAAAGTCATCCCAAATAAAAGCTAAGACTTCATTTGGAACAACTTTCTTATCGTTTTCTAAAGCTTTTTTCTAGTACAAATTTTTTTTTGTTCTAAAAAGTTTTATACAAAAAAGTTGATTTAAAAAACAATAAGAAAACTATATCCCGAATGAAGCCTAAGAGAAAACTAATATGATATTTAACCGTCCTTTATGACATATAAGGTCTATGAAGTTCATCTAAGCAGTAATTAACAATGGATTTATCTGAAAAGCTCTATTTAAATTTAAGGCAAAACAGTACTGAATTGAAGAATTTCACGTCCCAGAGAATCAAGAAGAGCAAGGCGTGAAGACGGAAAGGTACAGAGCAGAGAGGAACATTTCAGGAAAGCCAAAGAATTATTTTATTATCTTTGTAAAACAGTGAAAGCTAAATATATATAGATGTAGCTTATGACATATCAGAGGCTACATACCGAGACCAATATAAAAGCTAAGTACAGTAATATTTATTGCTCTAATACTCCCCCGCAAACTGAAGGGATGTGTTTGACAGTCAGTTTGTTGCGAAGTAGATGAAACCTGGGTGTTGATAATGACTTTGTAAGAATGTCTGCTATCTGATCGATAGTGCTGATAGGATGGATACGAATGTTCTGTTGGTGAATATGGTCTCTAACAAATCTGTGATCTATTTCAATATGCTTCGTTCTGGCGTGAAAGACTGGATTGTTGGCCAGTGCTATAGCCGATGTATTGTCACAAAAAATGTCTGTGGGTTTATCTTGATTTACTCCAAAGTCAAGTAATAGACGACGGAGCCAAATTATATCTGCCGTGAGAGCTGCAAGTGATCGATATTCTGACTCCGTGGAAGATCGAGCAACTGTAGTTTGCTTCTTGACGGTCCAGGATATTAGTGTGTCACCAAGAAAGGAACAATAGACCGATGTTGATTTTCTTGAAACGGGATCGCCTGCCCAGTCGGCATCTGAAAAAGAAGTAAGAGATAAATTAGATTTGGAGATAGGAATACCGAAATCGATCGTACCTTTAATATAGCGTAGCAGTCGTTTTAGTAGATATGCATGCTCGGGCATCGGTTGATGCATGTGTTGGGAGAGGAGGTTGACACTATAAGCAATGTTGGGTCGCGTGAGACAGAGATATTGTAGTGATCCAATGATTTTCCGGTACATAGTTGGTTCAGCGAGTATCGGATTTGGAGGAATGTCCTTCGGCAATTTAGTACATGTAGGATTGGCAACATGATTGCACTTGGTTAGTTGAGCCAGATTAAGGATAGATTTGGCGTATACAGCCTGTGACAGTAAATACGCATCTTGTGCTTTGAGGATCTGTAATCCGAGAAAAGAATTAGCTTCACCGAGCTGCTTCATGGCAAACTTATCATTGAGTGCCATTATAACTCTGTTAATCTCAACATTATTGTTACCCGTAATAAGGATATCATCCACATATACGAGTAAAAATATAACCGTATTTTCTTGTTTAAATAAAAGCAAAGAAGGGTCGGATTTACTATGTGTGAAACCAATGGAAACCAGAAACGAAGTGAAAGTGTTATACCATTGTCTCGGGGCTTGCTTAAGCCCGTAGATAGATTTGTGAAGGCGACATACATATTCCGGGTTTGTAGCATCTTCAAACCCTTGGGGTTGCTGCATGAAGACTGTTTCTGACAGTGATCCGTGAAGAAACGCATTGGCGACGTCCAATTGTTGTACCGACCAACTATGCTGAAGGGCGACCGCTAGAAGGATTCTGATTGTTGGTAGTTTTGCGACCGGGCTAAACGTCTCCGTGTAATCGAGTCCATATTCCTGGTGATTACCTTGTGCGACTAGCCGTGCTTTGTATTTGGCTATTGATCCATCAGAATGACATTTGATGCGATATGTCCACTTGCATCCTAGTACTGATGTATTTGGTGGCCTGGGGACGAGACTCCAAGTACCTTGTAGCTGAAGAGCAAGGAATTCGTCTGCCATTGCTTTTCGCCAGTCTACTTGCTTGCTGGCTGCAGTATAGTTAGAGGGAATGGATTGATCAGTGAGCTCACTTTGGGTATGAAGAAGATTCATACGGTTGATAGGCTTGAGCGACCCTGTCTTGGAGCGGGTTGCCATCGAATGAGTAGTAGTTGGGATATGAGGAATGTCGGATGAGGTATCTGGGGCGTTAGGAGCATCAGCAGCTGGAGGGTTGAGGGGTGGAGTGCTTAGTGGTGTCTGATGCTGAGTAGTGGGTGACCGAAGAAATGCATTTGTGGATGCATTGTGGTGCTGAGCTACAGACGTGGGTATGAGAAAGTTGAGGGAAGATTGATCAGGAGGTTCTTGAGCCACAGCAATCTGCATGTTTGAAAACGGAAAAGAATTTTCGTCAAATTTAACGTGTCTGGACAAGATTATTTTGTAAGTGGAGAGATTTAAACACTTGTAGCCTTTATATTTGTCCGAATAACCCAAGAAGACACACAGCGGAGATTTTGGTTGTAGTTTGTTGCAAAGCGTAGAGGGTGTGAGAGGGAAGCTGGCACATCCGAAAATTCTGAGATGATCGTATGCCGGCGCCCTGTGATTGAGAAGTTCATAAGGGGATAGGTTATTTGTATTTGGAGACGGCATCCGGTTTACAAGATACACAGCTGTCAAAACAGCATCAGGCCAGTAAGAGTTCGGAACAGAAGCAGTGTGCAAGAGAGTTCTAGTGGTTTCTAGTAGATGCCTATGCTTGCGTTCTGCTACCCCATTTTGTTCTGGCGTGTCAGGACAGGAAATCTGATGAAAGATTCCATGTTTCTGAAGAATTTCTGTGAAAGTTTTGCTTAAATATTCTCCTCCTCCATCGGTTCTAATACATTTGATTATACTAGAAAGAAAATTTTCTATGTAAGATTTAAAGTTGAGAAATATTTGAGCGATTTCCGATTTATGTTTCATGGGAAACAACCAGGTGTAACGAGTGTGGTAATCAACAAATAATACGTAATAGAGAAAACCAGAGTTAGAAATTACAGGAGCAGGACCCCATATATCAGAATGCAATAATTCCAAAGGAGAAGTAGATCTATGCTTGGAAGAATCAAAAGGCAATTTATGCGTTTTGTTTTGACTACACGAAAGACAATTAAAAGAATGAAAATCAATATGCAGTTGAGGTTGCGACATGGCAATGCTGTGAAGCGTTTTCTGGCTGGGGTGACCCGTCTGCTGGTGCCATGTGTGATTGACTTCCTTATTCGTTTTCAGAGCATAGTTCTTGATGGTAGTTGGAGCTCTTATTGGATAAAGGCCCTTATTGCATGGACCTCGGAATATAAATTGGTGCGTCTTCAGATCCTTAAACACAAAGCCAGACGGGTTAAAGATGATCGCAATATTGTTATCTTTTGTTAGTTGCGAAATCGAAAGCAAATTATAATGAAGTGACGGAGAATGAAAAATTTGGGATAAGGTGAGCTTACGAGAGGGAGTCGGTAGCAATCCTTTGCCGGAATTTGCTATGCTTACCGAACTCCCATCACCAATTGTGATACCGTCATGTCCGGTGTATGGACTGGATACGGAGAGGTTGCTCAGCGAATTTGTAAGATGTGAGGAGGCCCCGAATCCAAATACCAATCGGTGTAATCAGAAGAAGGTTCCGCCAGCAACGCTTTGTTCGATTGGGGCTGTTTAGGCGTGAACTGGGCATTCATCCTATGCCAGCAATCAGTAGCGTTGTGCCCTCTCTTGAGGCAAATCTGGCACGTCGGGACAAGCCCAGTGGCTTCTTTGGTTGCATTGGCGTAGCTGTAGGAGTGTCCTCTGGAGCGACGGCCACGCCCGCGAGTAGAGAATAGAGCTGTGTTAGACATTTCAGCTGAAGCAAGATTTGGACGATCTTGTGCCATGTGAATCTCTTCTGTGATAAGAAAGGAATAGAGCTGATCAAGATTTAACGGCTGTGTCATTGTCCTAATAGACGTCTTGAAGGATTGATAGTGCTGAGGGAGCCCGCGAAGTATGTATAGAATGATGTCTTCTTCTTCAATGTGACCGCCGGCTGCGGCGATTTGATCAACTAGCGTCTTAACCTCATTGAGGTATTGAACCATCGTCAGATTCTTGAGAGAGACATTGTGGAGGGCGTTCTTTAGTTGAATGACACGGGATCTGTTCGTGGATTGAAAACGCGTTTGAAGAGTCGTCCAAATGGCGGATGTTGAATCAAGATTTAGAACATATGGTAAGATTGAGGCTGAGATTGTGGAGCATAATGAAGCTGCAAGGTTTTGATCGTTGAGTACCCATTGGGCATAGGCGGGATCGGGAACAGTGGTACCATCAGCAAGATGGATAAATTTGTTGGGGATCGGAGATAAAGGATCAAGAAGATGTTCCAGACCGTTTGCCCTGCAGATCTTATGAACTTGGGAGCTCCAGAGCGGATAGTTGTCTGGGGAGAGCGGATGTTGAACGGTATTTTTGAGATTTGAGAGAACAAACTTGAGAGATGACGACAGAACCGGAGTTGTGGATGTCTCCGATGGTGCGCCGAGCGTGGAAGTAGCAGGTGACTCCATGAATCCCAGAGATCGTTACGATCTATCTGATACCATGAAGAATTTCACGTCCCAGAGAATCAAGAAGAGCAAGGCGTGAAGACGGAAAGGTACAGAGCAGAGAGGAACATTTCAGGAAAGCCAAAGAATTATTTTATTATCTTTGTAAAACAGTGAAAGCTAAATATATATAGATGTAGCTTATGACATATCAGAGGCTACATACCGAGACCAATATAAAAGCTAAGTACAGTAATATTTATTGCTCTAATATGAATGGTATAACTTAAAACTGGAAAGGGCGCGCAGTTAACATCGTATTATTATATATGCAATATTTATTATTTCAATATTTCCTCCTTGTTAAGAATTTTCTTTTTTCTTGTTATTATTATTTTTATTATTCTTCTCTCTTGTCTAAGTATAGGCACGCATATATATTTGAATTAAAAATATAATTTATTAATTAGAGATATAGTTCCATATATATATATATATTTTAAAAGCAGCGGAAAAAAACCAAGGCTTCATTTTGGACAACTATTTGGTTGCTTTCTACAGCAGTTTTTTAGTACAAAAATTTGTTGAATTAAAAAATTTTATACTAAAAAATTGTTTCAGGAAGCAGTACGAAAGTTGTCCCAAACAAAAACTAAATAAAATTGTGATTGTGGTATAAAAAAGGTATAAGAAGCTGTCCAAACCAGGCCTTTATCAAATTGGTATATCAATAACGGTATTAAAAAATTGTGAGCACTATTAAAATAGAGACTAAAGGGAGAAAAAGTAAACAAAAAAAGGTACCTGCAGCTACATATTTTGTCAAAGAGAACAAAAACAACTTCCTGGGCCAAGTTTTCCCGACCGTCGTGACCCACATTATAGAGATTTTTCATCCTCAAATATTGCTTCCACGATCAGTATATAAGCTGATGTTATGTCAATAAATGTGAATCTTATTTAATCAGTGAGCTGCTAGCTTTAACAAAAAATTGATGGCTCAACTGCCCTTATCCAAGAACGTACTCAACTCAGGTCCAACTCTTCTTTATGGCTAATTTAAGCCTATCTATGTTTCTCTATGGCTAATTCAAAATTAATCTTCCTTTAACTTAGATATTTTAGGAGATTAAGGTTTTGTTTGGGACGGCTTTTTTATTATTTTTTAAAGCAGTTTTTTACTAAAAAGCTGCTTTAAGAAGCAGTAAGAAAGTCATCCCAAATAAAACCTAAGACTTCATTTGGAACAGCTTTCTCATCGTTTTCTAAAGCTTTTTTCTAGTACAAAATTTTTTTTGTTCTAAAAAGTTTAATACAAAAAAGTTAATTTAAAAAGCAATAAGAAAACTATCCCGAATGAAGCATAAGAATTTTCTTCTCTCTTGTCTAAGTATAGGCACGTATATATACTTGTATTAAAAATAGAATTTATTAATTAAAGATATAGTTCCATATAATTATCTTTTTTTCTATTAAACTATGAGAGCCATGGCTTATAATTTTCTTGATCTTCTTTAAGCACTCTCTTGAAAATGCCACACTCCTCAAACCTTTGATCTCTATTAGCGTGCTCGCTCACTTCAATTCCTTGTTTACAATATACTTGTTTCTCCCCTTATAAGGCCTTAAGGCATTCATGGATCTCCTCATCAATTTCTTATCGATCTGTACACATTTACGATTGATAATCAGCTTTTAAAAACTTTATTACTTATTATTATTGTGATTTGAATACTGTGCCTTGGTTTAAATTCATCTGGCATAAGAATTTTGCTCTAGGATACTCTTCTTTCGCTTGGTTGGGGATTTTGAGGGGTCTTAAGACTTCTAACATTCTGATTAAACGTTATATCCTGGTGAACTGGCTTGCATTATATGCAATCAAGCTCCTGAAAGTCACTACGTACGTACCATCTCTTCTTTCAGTGTGACTTTTCTTTTTCTATTATAACTACTTTAATTCCTCATTTGAGCTCCTTTATGTTTAGACGACCCACTTTGATGCAGCTCTTTGAACATAAACTGGATATGCCCACTTGCTCAAGTTTAATTAAAAGGGTTTTTACCTTATTTTCTCTCATTCTATTTATTTTATATGGAGACAGAGAGTGAAATAAAATTTCAAAACTCTATATGCAGTTCATCTACTATGTACTATAAAATTAGAAAAGCTACTCAATTTACAATTGTCTCCTGGAAGAAAGCAGGAGATATATATTAAACACTTGATCAATTAGCATCAGAGTTTTTCTTTTGGTGTGCTGCAGATGCCTGTTTTGATGCCTGGGTTGTTATTTGGGTTTGTTGCTGCTTTTCCTTTTTTTTTTTATTGGCAGGTTATTAGATTTTGCTCTTTGATGTGCGGCATCTTGCTGGATCTATTTTGCGTCTTGGATGGATATTAGTTGTGGGTCTCCGAAAGGATTCCGCTCGTGTGGTTCGAATGCAAAGGGTATGATCACACTATCCCGTAGGACAAAGTGGTCGTAGACCTTTACAATTGACACAAGCAGGCCGATGGAAGAGCAGATGGAGTTATAGATACGATTAGCCATGGAGGATAGCGGCTTTCACCTACCAACCTCGATGGATAATAATATCTATAACCCTAAATTCACGAGATTTCCCCTATTCGATACATCAGCACCGAATAGGGTTTATTTGATTGTGGGGATCGGTTTCCTACGGGCGCAAGCCCCCGTAGTTAATTACATCTTAGACCTCGGTCTAAGAAAACTCTCGATTAAGGATGTTAGATTATCTCTTCTGATGGGTTTAGTGCAAGGGAATTTCTAGGTTTTCCTAATCAAAGGGAAGAAGGTCCCAATTGGCTTAATCAATCACACATTGTTCATTCAACATCCGGTCGGCTCGAAGAAGTGGGAAAACTGGAGAAAAAGAGAGAGATCACGCATTCGAACAAGCATGAGAGAAAGAGGGAGGCGGCGTCATCTGTGTGACGCGGATGGGCAGGATTTATAGCCTCCGAAAGAAAGGAAGACTTACCTACCAATAAGGTGTGTAATGGTACACCCGTACTACTCACCTTTAGACCCTAAATCTATAAAAGATGTAGTGTTGTACACACAACACTAACATCTACGACCTAGCTAATGCAATCCTGGACTTATTCCTTGTCTGACAAAGGAAGCCAGCTAAAATCACCTAATCGTGTAAAATCCATGATGTCCAGTCTGTATGAAGGAGGGTGGGTAGTTTAGACACTGAATTTGGGATCGACAAACTAGAGAAATCCCTAATTGATCCCACACTTATGAGTGGTATAATGCTCCTAAAACTAATGCAATTAAATTTTGATTTTAATTAGTTACTAATGCAATTATGCTGATTAAAGTCTCCAAATCAGATATGTATGAATTTTAAAAAGGCTTTATAAAAATAACTTTTGAATGACTAAATTTCCCCAGGTCCGGCACTTCATCCTCATAGGCCAGATTATCCGGACTCTACCCTCAGGCGGGGAAATTTGTCTAAAAGGTGAGAGAATGCATGTATGCCACCCCGGACGATTCCGGCTATTCCCTAGAGTCGTTACGGTTTCTATGTGAATTAATCTTGAATTTTATTATTAATTACGAGTAGAAGAATTTTTATCCTAAAAGAGCCTAACGGTCAGACACAAGCACATGCAAGAAAGAAAACCTATAAAAGGCATGCCGGTTCTACTGCGCAAACAAAGTAAGTAAATCACAACACAGAAACAAATCCCACGAAAAAGAGTGTCCATGGCAAGTGCCATACAATATTACATCACAGAGTACAGTAAGTAAAGGTGGCCGGGCTCCACCGACAACAACCCGGAAATGACGCAAATCTTTAAAATGAGGCATTTTTATATTTCTTCAGTCTTCTTCTTCTCTTCCTTGATTCGTCATTGGATCATCTTCGTTCTTCCTTCTGGTTCCTCGTAGTAACTCTCCAAAAGAATACCCAAATGAAAAAGGAAACCCCCTGTAGGGGTTTACTTTTCCCTTTGGACTCCTCGTAGTGGGTGCTCCAAAAGGATATCCAAATGAAAAAGGAAACCCTCTGTAGGGGTTTACTTTTCCCTTTGGATTCCTATCTCTTTAAAAATGCCTTATTTTAATGATTTTCACAAAGTTTACATCTCAAATACAGCACATTACTGAAAATAGAAAATCTAGACTCTCCTGCAGGGGTTATCCTAAGCAGTTATAATAAAAATTTCACCCAAGCAGTTATATATGTAAATTAAAATGCGCACATCAATCACTTGGCCGTGCTCTGATTATTGGGGGCTAAGCGGCTGAAGCAGGTACCTAAAGCAGTTATAATTGACATTATTAATTTAGCCCACTTTTTAGCAGCATTATATGAGCACGGCCACCTGCAGGAAGACAGCATTAGTATAAAAGAGCGTGCCTAACCTATGGGTATTCTAACGTCACAACCACAGTGCAGAAAGGAAGAACAGCTAGCAAAACAGTATGAAACAACATCACAGAAAAGCTACAACAGGTAGCGAAAACAACCAGCACACGGGTCACATGCAGGGCGTCACAACAAAGTACAGAAAAGTAAAGCAAAACAACAGCCTAACCTAAAGCTAATAGTCGTGCCCTATCAAACTCATCTAAGTATGTGAAAGCTGTGTGGTTTTGGTAAGTCATATATAGGATAACTTAGTTAGAGTTATATGTGTATGATTTGTTTGTTGAAAGGGACAAAGAAGAGATTTTAGTTAAAGTTTAAATATTAGTGTTTTAGAATTGATTTTTAGGATGTATTATTTTTAATGTTTGATTAACTATCACCTTTGTTTCACACCGAGGCCGTGAGGTTTATTTCACCCTCCTTGGGGCTAACTTAATAGCCTCGTAGGCCTGGGTTACCCAGTGATAATTAACTTTGTTCGATTATTACAGTTTGTTGTTAAAAGAAAAAGAAAATGGTGAATTAAATCATTTATTAATCAAGTTTGAATTATGCCAATTAGAAAAATTGATTTTAGGTTTTGACGCTCCATTAGATTCATTCGTGGCGTTGTGCCACCAGGCTCGAGGAACCAGCCTCCTTAGGACACTTAGCCCCGCAGCCCGGAGTAGTCCATCCAATAAACTTCACTTTTGGAGCGGGTTGTTGTATGTTAAGGGGTTTGTTGATTATTTTTTTAAAATATTATTCTAAGTTTGATCTTTAAGAATATTTTAATCCTAATGAATTTAATTTGTATTTTTAATCTCCTAATATAATCTACATATTTTAGATTTTAGGTTGGTTATGAATCAATTATTAAATTAGTTATGATTGATTTAGGTTTATGTGTTAAAATTATGATTTAATGATTATGATTGTTAATTAAAACTTAGTTAAGAGTTAAGTGTTTTAATAGATTTTTAAGAATTAGATTATGATTGATTGGTTGATTATTAATGAATTAAGAAAACAAAATCTAAATCTAGGAAAACGTGTCACTAAGTTGTTGTTTTAAAGTCTCTATCCTATAAGGAACATGCATCCTAAGTCTATGTTTTCTAAGACTCGGTCCTTAATTTTTGTCCTTAGATGTTACTAATGTTGTAGGATCGAACTGAAGTTTTGTTTTCTAATCCTTAGAACTTTCGTACATTTGTCACTAACCTTAGAAATTTATGCATGAAAGTTAAATGATAAGTAGCAATGCAGTAGAAAGAAAATAATAAAAATTACAAATAAAAGGGATGTAGGCATTGTTGTTTTGGACACACTTCGTAGAAGTCAAGTGCATCCTATAACAGCAACAATGCCCTTTGCTGTTCCCACTCCAAATGAGACACTTGACATTTTAAGACCTCTACCCACAAGACTCTCTAAGCAAATCCTACGACAACTAAGGGGAAACTAACCTCTAAAACCCAATTCCCAAAATCTAGACTCTCTTTATTTTATATTTGTTCAACATTCCATAATTTATTAGAAGTCAATACAAAAGAAAACTAGCTTGAGTAGAGAGTACCTTACTCCAAAGGACACTACCCACCCTCCAACACAAAGCTCCTTAAGCTTCAAATCTCCAAAACTCATTTTTTTGGAAAGGACTACCAAGAGAATCTGACCCAAATGAGAAAGCCTCACTCGCTTCCAAAAGACACGAAGAGAACCCTACTAAATAAATCTATCCACAACATTATAGATTTCAAAATAGTTCACAAGAACCCCTAAATGAACTACTACACAAAACTTCCCAAAAGCTATCTACCCAAAATCACTTTTTCTTTTCATCTTGTTTTGACACAAAAACTTTACCAAAATCCTTTACTAAAATCCCCTATCCTACCACAAAATCCTACCCAAAACAACCTACAATCAAGTGTTTCACCCTTCATTTGGGGTGGGGTAAAAACCACAAAGCTCTCCAACAAGGAAGTCATATGCAACTTCTCGTTGTAAAGCCTTCATCACAAAACATTCATAAAAATCCATCGATAAAGCCTCTAAATGTAAAACAATTCGCAAAACCTTCGCAAAATTTTCAACATGTTACACAAAAGAAACATTCCAAATAGTTACACTTCTACTTATGCAAAGAGACCTTCCAATGTAGCATGCTTCTCTACAAAAAATATTCATAACCACGAGCAACTAAAAGAGTATAAAATATATGATTTTGGATGCTACAAATAAAGACACATGTGAAATCATTTCTTGCACTTCCATCAAACCATCAAAATAAAATCATACAAATGAGGACTAAGATTAAATTTCTCAAAATCAAGCAACCAATGTATTTAATATTGAAACCCAATACTTTATGCTAAAAAGGCAATAATAATAATAAAAAGGTTTGATGCAATTTGTTTTTCCCATGCTTAAAGAAAGTATTCCAACAATGTAATTAACCTTGTTTTTTTTAAAAAAAAAAAAAAAACTCTTCCGACTCAATACTTAAACCAAATACCTTTAGAAAAGGACATAGATTTTCATGCAACTTCATCCCTTCCAAAGTTCAAGCAAGACATGCCAACACCACAACACAGCATTAAATGCATTCTATAGAAAAGCTCACATTTGGAACGAGGGACATAATAAACTTTTCTACAACTTCTATTTGATGTAATAGTATTGCTCCAACTTTCTTTCTTCCAATTACCTCATGAGACTAAACAAAAAGAGCAAAGTCTAACCTCACATGAACCCTATTCTAGAAATTCCAAAAGTTTTCTAACACATACATTTCTCTTTCAACATGTAAGTGACATATGTAACTAAAGAAGGGAATACATACCATACAATTGCATTCTTTCATTTTAGTTTACTCCACTATGATTAAAACATTGGAGTGTCCTGAATCATACCATGGCTTTACAGGTCTAAGCTCATCACATGTATGTGCAACTTCTATTCTCACATGAAATCACCAATTAATTGACATCAATTTCTTATCAATTAAGTTTAAGACAAATAGTCAAGAAAATAAAAGATGAGTAATATTTTTTTTCTTTGCTCTGTTTAATTCCACTAACAAGTATTCGATATGAAATAGTTTTTAAATCTTGCCAATAAGTTTCCAACACTTCTCATTGCATGCTAACTTACAAAATGACCAAACTCCATAAAATCTATTATGAGAAAAGTTGTTTCATTACACCTCGGCACTACCCCAACTTGATGCAAGAAACCATTTGTAATATGCATGAACTAATTTCGACATGCTTAATATATACGCTCACTTACAATGTCTGCAAATATTCAACAACAAGATTCTTAGTTTACGTGCATGTGGCCAAAACCTGAGATGGGAAAACCTCCATTTATGAAATACCCTCACGTCGTTGCTTTTGACTGAATTTGAGAAAGGCTTCCAACATAATATTAACAAATGGGCTATATGATTCCCAATGAGATTAAACTATAACAGTAAACAAGACAAAGACACACTTCCTTAATACCTCTCCCTGACCAAATACTTGTATCGTTTCCCATAAGCATTTAAACAAACATCTTGCCTGTACTTAACAAAGCATGCTACGATCACTTCCCATCCACACATAAGGCCACAAATCATGCATCACATAGCATGAACTGATAGTGAACTCATGCAAAAGTTAAGGTTCTAAATAACATAAATCACATCTAAGGCTTCATTCATTAACTACAAACTCACCCATTTCAGATTTTCTTTTTTTTTTTTTTTTTTTATAAAACATTTAGGGATTTAGAGGAACACGTGGATTGGAATAGACATGGATCTCATTCATACAGCAAGAAATAATTCACTCCAAATAAGCGTTCTATATTTTATTTCATCCATATCACTTCTATATGTAAAAGAGAGGAAAGTAACAGAAGAATGGGAGAGCAAGGTTGATGAAAAGGTGAGGAGGAAGAAAAGAAAGAAGAAGAAAGGGAAGGAAGTATACCTGCTGTGAAAGGGAATGTTCTCAGCTGCAGTTTGCACGAACGGAGCGATGAGTACTGTGGGAATTGTCAGGTTCGGT
Source organism: Dendrobium huoshanense (assembly GCA_016618105.1). NCBI lineage: Eukaryota > Viridiplantae > Streptophyta > Magnoliopsida > Asparagales > Orchidaceae > Dendrobium > Dendrobium huoshanense. The sequence goes on along the minus strand of CM028350.1, from coordinate 38,177,795 downwards.
CTTGAAGGGCAAAGCCAACGGTGGAAGGTAGAGGAGGCTCTGGCTTCGCTGTTTCTCATCGGGGCGACTATGCTTGAAGCCGAAGAAGGGAGCTAGAGCCGAAAGAGGCTTCATCTAGGACAAGCGAACTTGAGGAAGAAGGGAGGGGGCTCGGTTTTCCTAGTCTATCGCGAACCGGGGAGAGGCGAAGGAGGTCCGACTTCTGCTGCTATGGAAGAAGAATGGTCGGCCAAGGCAAGGATCCCGGCGGCTGGGTTCGGTCCAGGTGTGCGAAGCCAAGAGCGGGTCGGGTAGGAGATTTCTGGCCTTGAGCAAGAAGGATCGCCAAGGAGGGGGAGTTCTGCCCTTGGTTCGGTCCAAAATAGAGGAGAGAAGGGGCGGCCTCCACTGGCTTGTGCGAGGGGTAGAGAGCGAGTAAGGAGGCCTCGGTCCAAGCTACTTTCGAACGAAAGCCGAGAGCGACGGCGGCTTCGGCCTTGGAAGAGAGGGTGACCGAGAGAGGGAGATCGGGTGTGAGAGGGGGAGCGGGTGTCTGTGAGAGTGAGAGATCGGGATTCGCCTAGGGCTTCTTTTTGGACGAGAGCTCGAGAGGGAGCGGAATCCCGAGAGAGAGCAAAGGCTAGGGTACTCAATGCGACTCAAACCTGCGGCAACGGTCGATTTTTTTGGATTTTGAGGAAATCGGGGCCGTTCGATGCAACTACTAGATTTAGGAAATGATTCAAATGAAGCCAAAAGTAGATTGGAATCTATTTAGGATTAATTTGGGCTAATTTGAGTTAGGTTTGGATATGGATTTGATTCAAATTGGCTCGATTTAAAAGGGAATTAGGCTCGATCAATTTGATTAAATAAAATTAAACTCAAATTGAACCAATTTGGATCGAATTGAACTCGAATTAGGCTCGACGAGGTCTAGTCGAATTGATCGAATGAGCTCGACTGTATTCGAGCGAAAAAAAAGAGGTCAACAAACGGACCCCCAACAGGTGCGGTGAACAACAAGTGAACCGTACGTGTTGGCGTTGACCTCCCCATCTCTAGGAAGATACAACCTTAAGGTCAAGTAATAAAACTAAATCAACAATGAGAGAGTCAAAGAAAGTAGCTCAACTATCTGCCTAACCAAAGCGGTAGAATAGGAGAAGGAAGTCTCATGTTCACATGAGAAGAATTGAAATAAGCTCATAAAGAGTCCAAAGGAAATCCAACGATCATCTAGAACAAATCTTCGCTCGGCCATAGGCCACGAAACAGCGAAGTTCCTACCCGACCATAGGTCTGTCGGTAGAAGAACAGTCACCCGACCATAGGTCTGCCGGTGAAGAGAAACAGAAGTACACTCGCTCGGCCATAGGCCCCGAAACAGCGAGGTTCCTACCCGACCATAGGTCTGTCGGTAAGAGAAAGGTCACCCGACCATCGGTCTGGCGGTGAAGAGGAAAAGAAGTACACTCGCTCGGCCATAGGCCCCAAAACAGCGAGGTTTCTACCCGACCATAGGTCTGTCCGTAGAAGAAAGGTCACCCGACCATCGGTCTGGCGGTGAAGAGAAACAGAAGTACACTCGCTCGGCCATAGGCCCCGAAACAGCGAGGTTTCTACCCGACCATAGGTCTGTCGGTAGAAGAAAGGTCACCCGACCATCGGTCTGACGGTGAAGAGAAACAGAAGTACACTCGCTCGGCCATAGGCCCCGAAACAACGAGGTTTCTACCCGACCATAGGTCTGTCGGTAGAAGAAAGGTCACCCGACCATCGGTCTGGCGGTGAAGAGAAACAGAAGTACACTCGCTCGGCCATAGGCCCCGAAACAGCGAGGTTTCTACCCGACCATAGGTCTGTCGGTAGAAGAAAGGTCACCCGACCATCGGTCTGGCGGTGAAGAGAAACAGAAGTACACTTGCTCGGCCATAGGCCCCGAAACAGCGAGGTTTCTACCCGACCATAGGTCTGTCGGTAGAAGAAAGCGAAAACTCAACAACCCCCTAACAGGTAAAAGAAAACAAGGGGAATGAAGAGGTGGTGAAGTATACCCCCCAGGGACTCTGTCGGGTAACCAACCAAAAGCCCGATGTCCACCCGACCATAGGTCTGTCGATGGAACAAAACGGGGAGCTCAACATCTATCCAGCCATGGGTCTGGCGATAGAATGAAGAGGAAAGATCCACCTTTGCTCGGCCATAGGCCCCGAAACAGCAAAGTCTCTATCCGACCATAGGTCTGTCGGCAGAATAAAGGTAAGCTCAACAATCACCCGACCATAGGTCCGTCGGTGAAGGGAAAGAAAGAAAACACCTCCGCTCGGCCATAGGCCCCGAAACAGCGAAGTCTCTACCCGACCATAGGTCTGTCAGTAGAACAAAGCGAAAACTCAACAATCCCCCAACGCACACGTGCGTGGTGATGTGAGAAAAACGAAGAGGTAAGTAATTCCTCACCTAAGAAATCTCAAGCTCACATTTTAGTTACCACATGGTAGAGGACAAATCGCCGTGGCCATGAGTAATTCAAACATAAGTGAAATTTCTTTAGGTGAAATAGGAATCATACAACAACAAGCAAGAATAATTTTATATTAAAGAAGGGATATTAGAAGTGGTGACAGAACACGCTTGCCACTAAGAACCAACAACTACACCAAAGATCAATGATTACTAAAGGAACACTCAACTACCACCTGGCGCAGCTGCCGAGGTGATAAGGAGAGGACAAGAAACACTCTACTGCCACATGGCGCATATGCCAAGGTGATACAAAGAGAAAAGAACACTCTAATATCGTCCGGCGCATATGCCGCGGCGATAAGAAGAGGAAAAGGGGTGGTGAGAAATGCCTCCCAGGGACTCTGTCGGGCTCTCTCAATCAGCAAAGGGAACTCTACACTCTAATACCGTCGGGCGCATATGCCGCGACGATAAAAAGAGGAAAGAACACCACTCTAATATCGTCGGGAGCATATGCCACGACGATAAAAAGAGTAAAGAAAACACTCTAATACCGCCGGGCGCATATGCCGCGATGATCAGAAGAGGAAAGAATACTCTACTACCGCCGGGCGCATATGCCGCGACGATCAGAAGAGGAAGGGGTGGTGAGGAATGCCTCCCAGGGACTCTGTCGGGCTCTCTCAACCAGCAAAGGGAACTCTACACTCTAATACCGTCGGGCGCATATGCCGCGACGATAAAAAGAGGAAAGAATATTACTCTAATATCGTCGGGCGCATATGCCGCGACGATAAAAAGAGTAAAGAAAACACTCTAATACCGCCGGGCGCATATGCCGCGACGATCAGAAGAGGAAAGAAAACACTCTAATACCGCCGGGCACATATGCCGCGACGATCAGAAGAGGAAAGAACAAACTCTACTACCGCCGGGCGCATATGCCGCGACGATCAGAAGAGGAAGGGGTGGTGAGGAATGCCTCCCAGGGACTCTATCGGGCTCTCTCAACCAGCAAAGGAAACTCTATACTCTAATACCGTCGGGCGCATATGCCGCGGCGATAAAAAGAGGAAAGAACACCACTCTAATATCGTCGGGCGCATATGCCGCGGCGATAAAAAAGAGGAAAGAAAACACTCTAATACCGCCGGGCGCATATGCCGCGACGATCAAAAGAGGAAAGAACACTCTACTACCGCCGGGCGCATATGCCGCGACGATCAGAAGAGGAAGGGGTGGTGAGGAATGCCTCCCAGGGACTCTGTCGGGCTCTCTCAACCAGAAAAGGGAACTCTACACTCTAATACCGTCGGGCGCATATGCCGCGGCGATAAAAAGAGGAAAGAACACCACTCTAATATCATCGGGCGCATATGCCACGACGATAAAAAGAGTAAAGAAAACACTCTAATACCGCCGGGCGCATATGCCGCGACGATCAGAAGAGGAAAGAACACTCTACTACCGCCGGGCGCATATGCCGCGACGATCAGAAGAGGAAGGGGTGGTGAGGAATGCCTCCCAGGGACTCTGTCGGGCTCTCTCAACCAGCAAAGGGAACTCTACACTCTAATACCGTCGGGCGCATATGCCGCGACGATAAAAAGAGGAAAGAATATCACTCTAATATCGTCGGGCGCATATGCCGCGACGATAAAAAGAGTAAAGAAAATACTCTAATACCGCCGGGCGCATATGCCGCGACGATCAGAAGAGGAAAGAAAACACTCTAATACCGCCGGGCACATATGCCGCGACGATCAGAAGAGGAAAGAACAAACTCTACTACCGCCGGGCGCATATGCCGCGACGATCAGAAGAGGAAGGGGTGGTGAGGAATGCCTCCCAGGGACTCTGTCGGGCTCTCTCAACCAGCAAAGGGAACTCTACACTCTAATACCGTCGGGCGCATATGCCGCGGCGATAAAAAGAGGAAAGAACACCACTCTAATATCGTCGGGCGCATATGCCGCGGCGATAAAAAAGAGGAAAGAAAACACTCTAATACCACCGGGCGCATATGCCGCGACGATCAAAAGAGGAAAGAACACTCTACTACCGCCGGGCGCATATGCCGCGACGATCAGAAGAGGAAGGGGTGGTGAGGAATGCCTCCCAGGGACTCTGTCGGGCTCTCTCAACCAGAAAAGGGAACTCTACACTCTAATACCGTCGGGCGCATATGCCGCGGCGATAAAAAGAGGAAAGAACACCACTCTAATATCGTCGGGCGCATATGCCGCGGCGATAAAAAGAGGAAAGAAAACACTCTAATACCGCCGGGCGCATATGCCGCGACGATAAAAAGAGGAAAGGGTACGCTCTAACATCGTCGAGCGCATATGCCGCGGCAATGAAAAGAGGAAAGAACAACACTCTAATATCGTCGGGCGCATATGCCGCGACGATAAAAAGAGGCCAGAGCTTCACAACCAACCAACGCTCATATGCGTGGTGCTGTGAGAAAGCCAAAGAAGTAATCCATCATCCAAGAAATCTCAAACTTATACTTTAGTTACCACATGGTAGAGGACAAATCGTCGTGGCCATGAGTAATCCAAATACAAGTAGAATTTCTTAGATAAACTGAAATCATATACGACGATGTGAAATGAACGATCGATATATATCTCTCTAAACAAAGAAACATATAAACGACCGAGTAGGAAGAGTAAATGTCATATTAAAGATCAAGTGAAGTGGCGAGGGAACAAATTTGCCACTAAAAATAACATTCATCAAATTGAATATCAGTGATTGAAAAAGGGATCACAGTGGTAACACCCATACTAACTGATGGGACCCTGTGAGAAGTGCAAGCAACATTTATTCGTCCTAAGAACTGCTCTTTCAGCTAAGGACAAAATCTCCATGGGAAATTATGTCACCAAAGGAGGTAGTGGATTGACTTTCTACTAGAAGATCAAAAATCCACTAAGAAATGATGTTGACATCTAAGGCAAGATGTACCACATCATAGGAGAGGGAAAACATCTCCGTTATAAGTGAATAATCATAATAGAAGAAATTGAAACATAGTCATCTCCTAAGCAATCATCAAAATGCTTTAAAGAGAGACAAAGAAAAGAATTTGGAGGGACTTTGAGCTCTTGGAGTGTAGAACCGGGTTCCACCTGTGACAAGGGCAACCGATTCTACTTAACTAAGAGTTTCCCTCTCTTTTTAACCTCATTTTTTTATTTTTTCAAATTATATTCACAGTTATAGATTAAGTATACTGGAATATAAAGAGAGGGGAAAATTATTGGCTTTGATAACCCAGGCCATATTCATCACATGAATAAAACTGGGGAGAGAGAAAAAAAATTATAACAACAATTTGTAGAGAAATTCACAAAGAAACTATGGGTCAACATCACTATATTTGACAAATATAGATCAAGGATGGACCCAGTATCACATTCCATAGAAATTTGAGTTAGTAGTTTTGGTATCCCAGACCACACTTGAAAGTGACAAGTGAAACTGTGGAAAGTCAACCCGTAAGAGGGGACTGAAAAAGAGATTTCATGCCACAACACCGGAGCGATTGGTGGGCATGAGTGCAAGTAGAAACACTCATACGGCGTGTTTACATACAAATACTAAGGATGATCTCATACTTTGTATGACGAACATCACGTGGTAGAGGACAAATCGTCGTGGCCACGGACTGTCGAAAAATAGAAGAGATCTTTTGAAGTTATATCCATACAGAGGGACATGTACCAGTGACAAGGGAAGAATAACTATCGTATCACAACTGATAGGAGAATTAAACTTATATAGGGACATTGGATCAACATCGCCATACCCGACTAATACGGGTAGACATGGACCCAGTATCACCTATAGAAAGTGGGCTAAAATTAGAGATATTAGATCACAAACACACCACACCTGATTAACCTAGGTGGGTATGGACCCAATATCACCTATAGAAAATAGATTTGAATTAGGGACATTGGATCGACATAACTACACCTGATTAACACAGGTTGGTATGGACCCAGTATCACCTATAGAAAGTATATTTGAATTAGGGACATTGGATCAACATAACCACACCTGACTAACACAAGCTGGCATGGACCCAATATCACCTATAGAAAGTATATTATAATTAGAAATATTGGATCAAACTCACAACACCTGATTAACTTAGGTGGATGTGGACCCAGTATCACCTCTTAAAAAAAAGGGGTTTGAATTATTGGTTTTGGTATTCCAGACCACGCTTGGGGTGACAAGCGAAACTGGGTAGAACAATCTTTCACAAATGAGGGACAAAATTAAGGGTTTTGTGTTAGCACCAGTATGATTGGTGTACACAAATACAAGGACAAGAATATCTACAACATCTTAGTGTATCCCTTTTAAAGATAACCTTATACTCTTCGAAGCGAACATCGTGTGGTAGATGACAAATCGTCGTGGCCACACAGACTGTCGAAAAGTAAGAAGAATCCTTTCAAGGAATACCAATACAAAGGAATACTTATAGGAGGTAGGAATGTCTGCTAGTCTGTAGCAAACAACCAACACTAGTGGAAGAAGTGTCATAAGATTTTTGGTGGGAATCCTCGAGTCTAATTCCACACATTTGATGGGGAATAAGTTGCCTGCTAGTAGTCTGACGTCAGAAGTCTCCTTCCTCGTCTGAACTACTATCAACAACTAATCCACCCTTAGGTAAAAAGTACCTACGAAAGATAGGAAAGTGCCGGGGTCTGCTCGGCGATCTCGGGGTAAGAGAGCCAAACAAACACAAAAACCCAACGAGAAGAAGAGAATTTGGTAAGGTACCGAATAGCCTAAAAGGCCGGAAGGAAAGGGACCAAAGTTAAGGAAAACCTTAGCTAAGAAGGGAACCTAACTAAGAAAAGGACCCTATCTAGGAGTAGGACGAACCTAGTCTAAGGAGCACTAAACCTGGAGTGCACACAAAGAAGATAATATAACATCTAAAGATGGAGAGAGAAACCTGTCCCACCGTGGTCGCCAGAAATCTGTGGGTCTCCGAAAGGATTCCGCTCGTGTGGTTCGAATGCAAAGGGTATGATCACACTATCCCGTAGGACAAAGTGGTCGTAGACCTTTACAATTGACACAAGCAGGCCGATGGAAGAGCAGATGGAGTTATAGATACAATTAGCCATGGAGGATAGCGGCTTTTACCTACCAACCTCGATGGATAATAATATCTATAACCCTAAATTCACGAGATTTCCCCTATTCGATACATCAGCACCGAATAGGGTTTATTTGATTGTGGGGATCGGTTTCCTACGGGCGCAAGCCCCCGTAGTTAATTACATCTTAGACCTCGGTCTAAGAAAACTCTCGATTAAGGATGTTAGATTATCTCTTATGATGGGTTTAGTGCAAGGGAATTTCTAGGTTTTCCTAATCAAAGGGAAGAAGGTCCCAATTGGCTTAATCAATCACACATTGTTCATTCAACATCCGGTCGGCTCGAAGAAGTGGGAAAACTGGAGAAAAAGAGAGAGATCACGCATTCGAACAAGCATGAGAGAAAGAGGGAGGCGGCGTCATCTGTGTGACGCGGATGGGCAGGATTTATAGCCTCCGAAAGAAAGGAAGACTTACCTACCAATAAGGTGTGTAATGGTACACCCGTACTACTCACCTTTAGACCCTAAATCTATAAAAGATGTAGTGTTGTACACACAACACTAACATCTACGACCTAGCTAATGCAATCCTGGACTTATTCCTTGTCTGACAAAGGAAGCCAGCTAAAATCACCTAATCGTGTAAAATCCATGATGTCCAGTCTGTATGAAGGAGGGTGGGTAGTTTAGACACTGAATTTGGGATCGACAAACTAGAGAAATCCCTAATTGATCCCACACTTATGAGTGGTATAATGCTCCTAAAACTAATGCAATTAAATTTTGATTTTAATTAGTTACTAATGCAATTATGCTGATTAAAGTCTCCAAATCAGATATGTATGAATTTTAAAAAGGCTTTATAAAAATAACTTTTGAATGACTAAATTTCCCCAGGTCCGGCACTTCATCCTCATAGGCCAGATTATCCGGACTCTACCCTCAGGCGGGGAAATTTGTCTAAAAGGTGAGAGAATGCATGTATGCCACCCCGGACGATTCCGGCTATTCCCTAGAGTCGTTACGGTTTCTATGTGAATTAATCTTGAATTTTATTATTAATTACGAGTAGAAGAATTTTTATCCTAAAAGAGCCTAACGGTCAGACACAAGCACATGCAAGAAAGAAAACCTATAAAAAGCATGCCGGTTCTACTGCGCAAACAAAGTAAGTAAATCACAACACAGAAACAAATCCCACGAAAAAGAGTGTCCATGACAAGTGCCATACAATATTACATCACAGAGTACAGTAAGTAAAGGTGGCCGGGCTCCACCGACAACAACCCGGAAATGACGCAAATCTTTAAAATGAGGCATTTTTATATTTCTTCAGTCTTCTTCTTCTCTTCCTTGATTCGTCATTGGATCGTCTTCGTTCTTCCTTCTGGTTCCTCGTAGTAACTCTCCAAAAGAATACCCAAATGAAAAAGGAAACCCCCTGTAGGGGTTTACTTTTCCCTTTGGACTCCTCGTAGTGGGTGCTCCAAAAGGATATCCAAATGAAAAAGGAAACCCTCTGTAGGGGTTTACTTTTCCCTTTGGATTCCTATCTCTTTAAAAATGTCTTATTTTAATGATTTTCACAAAGTTTACATCTCAAATACAGCACATTACTGAAAATAGAAAATCTAGACTCTCCTGCAGGGGTTATCCTAAGCAGTTATAATAAAAATTTCACCCAAGCAGTTATATATGTAAATTAAAATGCGCACATCAATCACTTGGCCGTGCTCTGATTATTGGGGGCTAAGCGGCTGAAGCAGGTACCTAAAGCAGTTATAATTGACATTATTAATTTAGCCCACTTTTTAGCAGCATTATATGAGCACGGCCACCTGCAGGAAGACAGCATTAGTATAAAAGAGCGTGCCTAACCTATGGGTATTCTAACGTCACAACCACAGTGCAGAAAGGAAGAACAGCTAGCAAAACAATATAAAACAACATCACAGAAAAGCTACAACAGGTAGCGAAAACAACCAGCACACGGGTCACATGCAGGGCGTCACAACAAAGTACAGAAAAGTAAAGCAAAACAACAGCCTAACCTAAAGCTAATAGTCGTGCCCTATCAAACTCATCTAAGTATGTGAAAGCTGTGTGGTTTTGGTAAGTCCTATATAGGATAACTTAGTTAGAGTTATATGTGTATGATTTGTTTGTTGAAAGGGACAAAGAAGAGATTTTAGTTAAAGTTTAAATATTAGTGTTTTAGAATTGATTTTTAGGATGTATTATTTTTAATGTTTGATTAACTATCACCTTTGTTTCACACCGAGGCCGTGAGGTTTATTTCACCCTCCTTGGGGCTAACTTAATAGCCTCGTAGGCCTGGGTTACCCAGTGATAATTAACTTTGTTCGATTATTACAGTTTGTTGTTAAAAGAAAAAGAAAATGGTGAATTAAATCATTTATTAATCAAGTTTGAATTATGCCAATTAGAAAAATTGATTTTAGGTTTTGACGCTCCATTAGATTCATTCGTGGCGTTGTGCCACCAGGCTCGAGGAACCAGCCTCCTTAGGACACTTAGCCCCGCAGCCCGGAGTAGTCCATCCAATAAACTTCACTTTTGGAGCGGGTTGTTGTATGTTAAGGGGTTTGTTGATTATTTTTTTAAAATATTATTCTAAGTTTGATCTTTAAGAATATTTTAATCCTAATGAATTTAATTTGTATTTTTAATCTCCTAATATAATCTACATATTTTAGATTTTAGGTTGGTTATGAATCAATTATTAAATTAGTTATGATTGATTTAGGTTTATGTGTTAAAATTATGATTTAATGATTATGATTGTTAATTAAAACTTAGTTAAGAGTTAAGTGTTTTAATAGATTTTTAAGAATTAGATTATGATTGATTGGTTGATTATTAATGAATTAAGAAAACAAAATCTAAATCTAGGAAAACGTGTCACTAAGTTGTTGTTTTAAAGTCTCTATCCTATAAGGAACATGCATCCTAAGTCTATGTTTTCTAAGACTCGGTCCTTAATTTTTGTCCTTAGATGTTACTAATGTTGTAGGATCGAACTGAAGTTTTGTTTTCTAATCCTTAGAACTTTCGTACATTTGTCACTAACCTTAGAAATTTATGCATGAAAGTTAAATGATAAGTAGCAATGCAGTAGAAAGAAAATAATAAAAATTACAAATAAAAGGGATGTAGGCATTGTTGTTTTGGACACACTTCGTAGAAGTCAAGTGCATCCTATAACAGCAACAATGCCCTTTGCTGTTCCCACTCCAAATGAGACACTTGACATTTTAAGACCTCTACCCACAAGACTCTCTAAGCAAATCCTACGACAACTAAGGGGAAACTAACCTCTAAAACCCAATTCCCAAAATCTAGACTCTCTTTATTTTATATTTGTTCAACATTCCATAATTTATTAGAAGTCAATACAAAAGAAAACTAGCTTGAGTAGAGAGTACCTTACTCCAAAGGACACTACCCACCCTCCAACACAAAGCTCCTTAAGCTTCAAATCTCCAAAACTCATTTTTTTGGAAAGGACTACCAAGAGAATCTGACCCAAATGAGAAAGCCTCACTCGCTTCCAAAAGACACGAAGAGAACCCTACTAAATAAATCTATCCACAACATTATAGATTTCAAAATAGTTCACAAGAACCCCTAAATGAACTACTACACAAAACTTCCCAAAAGCTATTTACCCAAAATCACTTTTTCTTTTCATCTTGTTTTGACACAAAAACTTTACCAAAATCCTTTACTAAAATCCCCTATCCTACCACAAAATCCTACCCAAAACAACCTACAATCAAGTGTTTCACCCTTCATTTGGGGTGGGGTAAAAACCACAAAGCTCTCCAACAAGGAAGTCATATGCAACTTCTCGTTGTAAAGCCTTCATCACAAAACATTCATAAAAATCCATCGATAAAGCCTCTAAATGTAAAACAATTCGCAAAACCTTCGCAAAATTTTCAACATGTTACACAAAAGAAACATTCCAAATAGTTACACTTCTACTTATGCAAAGAGACCTTCCAATGTAGCATGCTTCTCTACAAAAAATATTCATAACCACGAGCAACTAAAAGAGTATAAAATATATGATTTTGGATGCTACAAATAAAGACACATGTGAAATCATTTCTTGCACTTCCATCAAACCATCAAAATAAAATCATACAAATGAGGACTAAGATTAAATTTCTCAAAATCAAGCAACCAATGTATTTAATATTGAAACCCAATACTTTATGCTAAAAAGGCAATAATAATAATAAAAAGGTTTGATGCAATTTGTTTTTCCCATGCTTAAAGAAAGTATTCCAACAATGTAATTAACCTTGTTTTTTTTAAAAAAAAAAAAAAACTCTTCCGACTCAATACTTAAACCAAATACCTTTAGAAAAGGACATAGATTTTCATGCAACTTCATCCCTTCCAAAGTTCAAGCAAGACATGCCAACACCACAACACAGCATTAAATGCATTCTATAGAAAAGCTCACATTTGGAACGAGGGACATAATAAACTTTTCTACAACTTCTATTTGATGTAATAGTATTGCTCCAACTTTCTTTCTTCCAATTACCTCATGAGACTAAACAAAAAGAGCAAAGTCTAACCTCACATGAACCCTATTCTAGAAATTCCAAAAGTTTTCTAACACATACATTTCTCTTTCAACATGTAAGTGACATATGTAACTAAAGAAGGGAATACATACCATACAATTGCATTCTTTCATTTTAGTTTACTCCACTATGATTAAAACATTGGAGTGTCCTGAATCATACCATGGCTTTACAGGTCTAAGCTCATCACATGTATGTGCAACTTCTATTCTCACATGAAATCACCAATTAATTGACATCAATTTCTTATCAATTAAGTTTAAGACAAATAGTCAAGAAAATAAAAGATGAGTAATATTTTTTTTCTTTGCTCTGTTTAATTCCACTAACAAGTATTCGATATGAAATAGTTTTTAAATCTTGCCAATAAGTTTCCAACACTTCTCATTGCATGCTAACTTACAAAATGACCAAACTCCATAAAATCTATTATGAGAAAAGTTGTTTCATTACACCTCGGCACTACCCCAACTTGATGCAAGAAACCATTTGTAATATGCATGAACTAATTTCGACATGCTTAATATATACGCTCACTTACAATGTCTGCAAATATTCAACAACAAGATTCTTAGTTTACGTGCATGTGGCCAAAACCTGAGATGGGAAAACCTCCATTTATGAAATACCCTCACGTCGTTGCTTTTGACTGAATTTGAGAAAGGCTTCCAACATAATATTAACAAATGGGCTATATGATTCCCAATGAGATTAAACTATAACAGTAAACAAGACAAAGACACACTTCCTTAATACCTCTCCCTGACCAAATACTTGTATCGTTTCCCATAAGCATTTAAACAAACATCTTGCCTGTACTTAACAAAGCATGCTACGATCACTTCCCATCCACACATAAGGCCACAAATCATGCATCACATAGCATGAACTGATAGTGAACTCATGCAAAAGTTAAGGTTCTAAATAACATAAATCACATCTAAGGCTTCATTCATTAACTACAAACTCACCCATTTCAGATTTTCTTTTTTTTTTTTTTTTATAAAACATTTAGGGATTTAGAGGAACACGTGGATTGGAATAGACATGGATCTCATTCATACAGCAAGAAATAATTCACTCCAAATAAGCGTTCTATATTTTATTTCATCCATATCACTTCTATATGTAAAAGAGAGGAAAGTAACAGAAGAATGGGAGAGCAAGGTTGATGAAAAGGTGAGGAGGAAGAAAAGAAAGAAGAAGAAAGGGAAGGAAGTATACCTGCTGTGAAAGGGAATGTTCTCAGCTGCAGTTTGCACGAACGGAGCGATGAGTACTGTGGGAATTGTCAGGTTCGGTCTTGAAGGGCAAAGCCAACGGTGGAAGGTAGAGGAGGCTCTGGCTTCGCTGTTTCTCCTCGGGGCGACTATGCTTGAAGCCGAAGAAGGGAGCTAGAGCCGAAAGAGGCTTCATCTAGGACAAGCGAACTTGAGGAAGAAGGGAGGGGGCTCGGTTTTCCTAGTCTATCGCGAACCGGGGAGAGGCGAAGGAGGTCCGACTTCTGCTGCTATGGAAGAAGAATGGTCGGCCAAGGCAAGGATCCCGGCGGCTGGGTTCGGTCCAGGTGTGCGAAGCCAAGAGCGGGTCGGGTAGGAGATTTCTGGCCTTGAGCAAGAAGGATCGCCAAGGAGGGGGAGTTCTGCCCTTGGTTCGGTCCAAAATAGAGGAGAGAAGGGGCGGCCTCCACTGGCTTGTGCGAGGGGTAGAGAGCGAGTAAGGAGGCCTCGGTCCAAGCTACTTTCGAACGAAAGCCGAGAGCGACGGCGGCTTCGGCCTTGGAAGAGAGGGTGACCGAGAGAGGGAGATCGGGTGTGAGAGGGGGAGCGGGTGTCTGTGAGAGTGAGAGATTGGGATTCGCCTAGGGCTTCTTTTTGGACGAGAGCTCGAGAGGGAGCGGAATCCCGAGAGAGAGCAAAGGCTAGGGTACTCAATGCGACTCAAACCTGCGGCAACGGTCGATTTTTTTGGATTTTGAGGAAATCGGGGCCGTTCGATGCAACTACTAGATTTAGGAAATGATTCAAATGAAGCCAAAAGTAGATTGGAATCTATTTAGGATTAATTTGGGCTAATTTGAGTTAGGTTTGGATATGGATTTGATTCAAATTGGCTCGATTTAAAAGGGAATTAGGCTCGATCAATTTGATTAAATAAAATTAAACTCAAATTGAACCAATTTGGATCGAATTGAACTCGAATTAGGCTCGACGAGGTCTAGTCGAATTGATCGAATGAGCTCGACTGTATTCGAGCGAAAAAAAAAGAGGTCAACATTAGTCTCGAAGGTGAGGATGCTTTTTTGGGACGATGATAAATGATGATGTTCGTGTGCTAGGCTATCCCTACGGATGGTCAATGTGACAATCAGTTTCCATCATCTTGGATGGCCCGAGTGGCAACTGTTAGAGCCTAAGGACAAAATCATATAAATCTCTATGTGTCTGCGACATATGTAGCTGATTTTGTCCTTATGCTCTAACAACAGCTACATATGTTGCAACACAGAGATAGAGGTTTATATGGTTTTGGCCTTACGCTCTAATAGCAACCAACTGACAATATTGAATGTCTGATCTTGTGTTGTTGGAAAATTTGTATTTTGGGGCATTATGAGTCTATTTTTTGGATTGTAGTCTAATTGCCCTCTTTTGTTTGTTTGGTTCCTTATTTTTGCACTTAATTAGATGGGTTCTTACCTCTCTTACATTGCCTTTCATATCCTCATATGGAATTTTTTTTTTAATTTTTGGGTTGTAATTTTTTCATTTAGTGATGATGATGAGCTATATATGCCCTTATTTCTCCCAATATTAAAAGAAAAAAAATCTTTGAACAACAAAATCTTTGACAAGTTTATCTTTTCATTATTGTTTTCAGAGCAAATTTCGCATCTTCTATGTCATCTTGGTTTGCGTGGAAGTATTACCATATCAAAATTTCACATAGCCTAAAATATTTATGGTGAAAATATGTAAATTTTATTATTTCAGTATTGCATCATTATGATGAATATTTTTTTTCTATTATATTTTTCTTTATATCCTCTTCTATAGCTTATATATACAAACATATATACGCTAGCTTGTACTAGAAAGCCAGTTCATTATTGTTGCTTTTTGGAGTATTCGCGGCGGTAGAGAAATATATAGTTTAACGTCATAGCATTGTACGAAGATCCAGCACACAAGTAGATAAGAGAGAAGGTGTAGCGTTCATAAGAGACACCAGTGTTTTTACGTGGAAACCCCTGAAAAAGGGGGAAAACCTACAGGGCCTGGCTCAGTTTGAATTAATCCATTAGTATATGCAGTTGATTACAAATGAGGCCCTTCCTCGAGAGAAGGCCTTGGCTTGATGATACAAATGTACATCATATATAGCGCATTACATGATGAGAGTTACAATAATATACATGTTTGTTTGGTTGGAAGGGCGGTAGCTGGCACGAGATAGGGATCCGAAAGATCATAGTTGGAAGGAGTCCGGGGTTAGAAAGACTATTGTTTAGCGATGTAGGTCGGAAGGACCGTAGTAGGCGACGGAGGTCGAGAGGACCGTGGTCAGTAGGAGGCAGAGATCTTTTTTATCGTAGTTGGCAGGAGACCAGGATCAAAAAGACCGTTGTCTGGAAATGGAGGTCAGAAGGACCATAGTAGGCGGCGGAGGTCGGAAGGACCGTAGTCGGCAAGAGACCTAGGTCAAAAAGACCGTTGTCTGGTGATGGAGGTCGGAAGGATCATAGTTAGAGACGGAGGTTGGAAGGACCGTAGTCTGCAGGAGACCAGGGTCAGAAAGACCGTTGTCTGGTGATGGAGGTCAGAAGGACCATTGTAGGTGATGGAGGTTAGAAGGACCGTAGTCGACAGGAGACAGAGGTCTGAAAAATCGTAGTTGGCAGGAGACCAGGGTTAGAAAGACCGTTGTCTAGTGATGAAGGTCAGAAGGACCCTAGTAGGCGCCAGAGGTCGAAAGGACCGTAGTCGGCAGGAGATCGAGGTCAAAATGACCGTTGTCTGGTGATGAAGGTCGGAAGGACTATTATAAATGATGGAGGTCAAAAGGACCGTAGTCGGCAGGAGACCGGGGTCTGAAAGATCATAATTAGTAGGAGACTCGGGTCATAAAGACCATTGTAGTAAGGCGATACTTTGGTAGAACTCTAGGCATCAGGCGGTGGTCTGGCAGAAGTTCGGGCCTCAGGTGGTGGTCCGGCAAAAGTCCAGGCCTTAGGTGGTGGTCTGGCAAAAGTCTGGGCGTCACGTGGTGGTATGGGAGAAGTCCGGGCCTCAAGTGGCGGTCCAACAGAGCCCAGGGCCTCAAGTGGTGATCCAACGGAGCTCAGGGCCTCAAGTGGTGATCCAGCGGTGCTCAGGGCCTTAGGTGGTGGTCTGGCGGAGCAACGATGTCAGGCGGTGGTCCGGCGGAGATGAGGGCCTCTAGTGGTAATCCGGCGGAGCAATGACGTCAAGCGGTGGTCCGGCTGAGGTGAGGGTCTCAAGTGGTGGATCGGTGGAGCAACGATGTCAGGCGGTGGTTCGGAGGAGGTGAGAGCCTCAAGTGGTGGTCCGACGGAGCTCAGGCGGTGGTCGAGGAGGAGCTTCTTCCTTCTCTTCCTTCTCTTCTTCCTTCTCTTCTCCTCTTTCTTGGAGCCTCCTTTCAAGAGAAATGTGGGGTCTATTTATAGATTTATGGAGTGGCATGACTCGTAAATATGTGAGAGATCAATGGTAAATGGAGAGTGGTTGGATGGATGGTCGATATTGATTCCTTTGATCGTGGACCGTTCATCAGGCATTTGAAGGTTCTAATGATGTCAGAATTCGGCGATCTTGGGCTCGCTGGATTCGACTTGTCAAGTTTCTCGATTCAACTATAAGCACGTTATATTTGGAAACCATTTGGTAATCCAAATTGTGGTTCGAACCTTCCAACAGCTGTTTGGGTCCTTGATTTGGACTCATTTGAGCTCGAATTGAGTTGATTTTGGTGTTGTTCGGTTCGTATTTCCGAGACGTTCAGTTTGATTATAAGTTTGCTGAAATCAAAGTTCAGATTGTCCCAATTTTAATTTTGGAAGTTTCCAACTTGATTTTGCATCAAGATTCGTGTCCGATCAAGATAATTTTTAATGACGTATCAATTATAAATGTAATCCTTTGCAGTTCTCTCTCCTCTTGACAGATTGCAATTGTGAATGTGATGCTCAGTCTATTTTAAACTTGGCAAGATTACTTCTTAGTTGCCTTCACCTTTTTCCATTTGCATGGGGTAAGTAAAAGAGACAAAAACTTCTCAGCTAAAACACTTGTAATACCCACCCAGCGAGCTCCTAACAGTAACACCAAAATGCTCCTCTTTAGCTTGTTGTAAACATAAAAAACTACTGCTTTTCTTTACTCTGTAACTTTAATATTAGATTCCTCAAAATTTTATCTATGGTACTTGATATATCATCAAAAAATTATTGTGATCGAGCACGAATCACGAGGCAAAATCAAGTTGGAAACTTCCAAAATTAAATTTGGGATCATCCAAACTTTGATTTTAGCAAAATTACAGTCGAACTGGACGTCTCAAAAATAAGAACCCAACGACACTAAATTCAACTCAATCCGAGTCCAAATTAGAGTTCTCTTGCCATCAGACTCCTGCCCGACTTCCGCCCGGCCGACGACTGACGACAGACTTCCGCCTGACCATCAATTGATGCCAAACTTCTGCCCGACCGTTGACTAACACCGGAATTCCACTCGACCGCCAACTGATGTCAGATTTCCTTCAGACCAACGACTGAAGACGAACTTCCTCCCGGCCAACAACTGACATTGAATTTCTACCTGACCAGCAAACGTCGTCGGACTTCCTTCCGATCTATGTTTGCCATTAGATTTCAACCCGACCGTTGACTATTGTAATATGGTCGCTTTCAATTTCAAGGACAAATCAAGCACTTCTAATCTATTTGAACACTAATTGAATCATTTCAATCGGACGTGACCCCGTGATTTTTCCCTTTTCTCGGGTTTCCACGTAAAAATTCAAGTGTTTCCTTTTTCTTTGTTAGTGTGATGGATATCCCTATAATGCTGAGACGAAAAATTCTAACTCCATCGCCACGTGCATTCTAGTCCATAACTACACTAATCCAAAATTGAATGAAAGGACACCAACAACTTGATCGGTGGCTCGTTGGTTGACAAAATTTGATACTTTCACAAAGAGCCACACTTTCTCAAAAAATTATTTTGTGCAGAGTCCAGACTCCAATGAAAATGCGTCACGTCCGATACCGAGCTTAGTACCGAGCGATACCGCTTGGTATCTAAGCGTAAATTGAACGATTCTCCCGTCTGATGTCCACACGGAATAATCTCTCTACTTTCTCCCCAAAAAAGGACACCGGCAATACCTCTATAACTATATCTGCGTTTTTGGTTTTAATTAACAGCTTCAATATGTCTTGTATTATTATATGATGCTACAAAAAATGGAATCCACATAAAAAAAAAATTCTGGTTCTCCAATGCTGCATTGGGTTCTTTGGAAGTTAAATAGTTTATCAACAGAGATTGCCGTTAAACTTTCTTGAGAATGCTGCAACTCAATGCAATACATTTTTGAGATTTTTATATAAATAACACCTAAAATTATTGAAAATATATATTTAACACCTAAATTTTTATATTTACTAATATACCACCTAAACCCCTCTTTTAATCAATTCTAACATTCCGTTTAAACCTTCCATCCAAAATCACTATCAGTGACTGTCTTCCCTGTCAATGACATCCTTTCAGAGTGAATATAAGTATCTCATCGCTTCAATGAAGTGGTAGAATAAAAGGAAAGAGAGATTTTAGGTGGTATATTGATAAATATAAAAGATTAATGCTAATTTTAAATTAAATTTATTAAATTAATTAATTTAATTATGTAAATGATATAGAAAATAAATTTGCCAATTTCTTAAAATTGGCACAGTCAGACCAATTTTTGGTTTGGCCAAAATTTTTAATCATTGCTTAATAATGTCAAAATTAGATGATTTTGAGCTTCTTGGATTTCTCTCACTAAGATGTTTGATTTAACTATGAAGATTTTAGAGATCCTTAGGTCTTTCAAATAGGATGATGAAATTTTTTATTGTACTTCAAGTGTTTGATTTGAGCTCATTCAAATTCAGATTAGACTGCTTTTGATATCTTTAAGTTCTTTTCGTTGAGACATTCAATTCGTTATAAGTTTATTGAAATCAGAATTTAGATTATCCAGGATTTAATTATATAGTTTTCAATTCAAATATGCAATGAGATTTGTGCCCCATCAAGTTGATTTTGATAACGTATAAGTTAAGCAACAAGTACAGGAAAGACCAATACTTCAACAACTCAGAGATAATTCTAAGAGGGGGGCTTATAAGTAATACATTAGGGGATAGAGGGCACAATTAAGGAATAATAACGAATAAGGGCACAGATACTAATCTTATATCAAAACTCTGGAACCCTCTATAAGTAATTAGGATAAGTTAAGACAGGTTCACTAATAATTCGGGCTAGAACAAACCCGATACAGATAATAAGCAAATACTAATACAAAAACTTTTTGGAAAGTTATGAAGTGCGAAATCAACGCAGACATCCCATTTGTGAAATTGAACCAAATAAAATATTCTTAATTTTAATTTCAATTTCTTATGAAGTTTGCATGTAGATTTAGGAAAAATTTATTGAAGCTTTTTATTTTATTTTAAAATTTGAAAGGTTATACACACACATACGAGCCTCTATCATTGGACTGTCGCAATTGCTCGACCATTGTCGACGGACCTCCATCGCTTGAACAGTTTTATTGGATCATTGTCTAAGCTTCTCTGTTGGACTAATGTTGCTTGACCACTGCAGTCAAACCTACGCTATCTATAAATTATTATTAGCAGTTTTATTTTTTAAATATAGGGTGCTAAAACTGCTAATAATAATTTATAATAATTTTAAATACATTATTTTTCCTCCAATAACTTTGATATCTCATTTACTTGCCGCCCTCAGCTTCGCTTGAAGCCAAATTAAGCACGTCTCTGTCATCGTAAGCTCACGGATCAGTTCTGGCTCAGTTAGGTCAATGATCGGAACCGGTCGCCGGAACGTTGGCGGCAGCGCCGCTAGTGAAAATGAGCCGCCTAACTCCCAGTCGTCATCCGTTACAATCACAGCTCCGATGGCTTCGGATCCTAGAATTCCTCTTCTCAACCTCTCGCTCCTGGGCCAGAAAATGGATTGCCTACGCCGCTCTCTCTCCGATTCCGTCGATCGCCACGTTTCCATCAGCGGTGACCAGCTCCAGTTGTTCTCCGGCGAGATAGCCTCAGCCGTTCACCAGGTCATCATCAATGGTTCTGCCCTCCTCCTCGCTTCTACCCAACTTTTAGATGTTGCCAAACCCTTACATCCACTGTCTAACATTGACGCGAAGCCCTCAGTTAATTCTGGTCAAGTTCCTCCTCGGCCTCTTTCGGAAGCGGTGGTGGCCGACGCTGACGCCGAAATCGTGGAGATCGATGCGTCGGAGCTAATGGCAGAGCACGTTCACTTTTGTGAGATCTGCGGCAAGGGTTTCCGGCGCGATGCCAACCTTCGAATGCACATGCGCGCCCACGGAGACCGCTTCAAAACCCTAGAGTCTTTAACCAAGCCAGATAGTCGGATTGCCACTGGGGTGATTGATACGGGAAGGCATGTACGGTTCTCGTGCCCGTTTCTCAGCTGCCGTAGGAACCGGAATCACGCACGTTTCCGGCCGCTAAAGACAACAGTATGCGTTCGGAATCACTTTCGTCGGAGCCACTGCCCGAAGATGTACACATGCGATGTGTGCAACAAGAAGAGCTTTTCGGTCGTGGCGGATTTGAAAAGCCATAAGAAGAGCTGCGGGGAGTCACAATGGCGGTGCTCATGCGGCACAAGCTTTTCTAGGAAGGATAAGCTGTTTGGTCATGTTGCCCTGTTTGACGGCCACTTTCCTGTAGTGGGGACTGGGGAGGAAGAGAGGGGAGATGGGGCGGTCAAAGCTGGTGAAATAAAAGATAAGAGAGGAGGACAAGCTGGCGGAAGTTTAGATGAAGGATTCTTTGATGGGCTGATGGAGGAGATTGGGGGGATGGGAGGGGGGTGGATGGGGCTTTAGCATCTATGGCTTAGCGATTTCGGCCTTCCTACCTATAGTGGCACCCAGGTGCGCTACCCATCATTTTTCTCACTAGTTCATGCAATCGAATTATGGGCTGTTATGAGTGCAGATGAACATTAAGCGCGGGAAAAAAATTTATAAAACTGATCTCAAATACTTGGATAAGACTAATTGTGATGATGATGTTGCCAGTATGATGGCAGATTATATCATATTGGAATATGTTGTGAATGTTTATGATGCCTCGTGAAGCCTTGTATAGTTTTGATTATTTTTATCATGGTTTTGCGTATTGTACCACGGGAATGTTGTGCGCTATTTTCTGTTGCAAACTAAGCAAAGGGAATTAATAATCTGATGTTCTTTTATGTGAGCGTGTGTGTTTGCAAATTCATCGATTTGGAAACTTTTTAATTGTATAAACTGAGGGAATTGCTTGTTTGAGGTGTGATTCACTTGGGGATTGTCATTTTCAAAATTGAAATTCAAACCTAGATTGGGAAATGAGACAGGAATGAAGCACAGAATGTTAAATCTATAATGTAAAGACCTGTCTAATCAAGGGATATTTTAGAACTAGCTTTCACCAAAAAAAAAAAAAAAAAGATCTACTAAACAAGTACAATCTCATAGAGCCAAAGTCTTATTTTGACGTTACCGATCATGATTTGGGCAGGCATCCTATGTCTGCTCACTACACTAAGTGTGCTCCATTCAAAAAAAAAGAAAAAAAAAAAAAAAGGGAGATTTACATACATACCACCTTAAACTACTCTATTCTGTGTTTAATATGCTTCATATGTCAATTCCTTAAGTTATATAAGAAATACTACATTAATGGCACAGCTATTAAGGTTATCTATGAATTAGTACATTCATATAAAAGAGTAGATTCTGAGTTTTTGCCTGCTTGCCTCAAGACTTAATTGGTGTTACAAGCAAATTCATAAAAATGTGGTTATATTATTTTTCTGGCTAAATATGCAAAAAATAAAACATTTCTTTGTTTTGTGAACTTTCCCAAAATTCCCTTCTACCTAAGCATGTTTCTCATTAGTGATGACTACGAGATGGGTTATGCATGTAAGGTTAAAGCTTAGGAATAGCCTCTCTAGTGGAATTGCTTTAATTATTACACAATGATTAAAAGGATATTATATATAATAAAATCCAATAAAAAAAAATTTTGACCAGAGCAAATTGCATGAAAGGTTCAAAGGGTTGTGTTTTAAAATATTTACCTAAAAGGATGGGACTTTTAGAATTTTGAAACTATTTTCCGATTTTCCTTTTGGTGAGACTTTAACTATGCTTTGAAAATTGCACTTTCCGTGAACTTTTAACATTTCAGCTATTCATTTGGATTTGGTTTCACCTACCATTCCTTTAACTTTTCAGATAAGGGAGTATGGATGAGTTTTGAATTCCGAACAAAGAACAAGAAACTAGAATCACTTGCAAAATTTAATCACACACATAGGCCTATATGCAAACTCAAAGAGAGGTTATGAAAAAAAGGGCTAAAAATGATAGCAAATACAAATGGAAATTTGTGAACGCTTCACATAATTTCTGAGACATTTTTATAGGTATGCACTTCATATATATATATATATATATATATATATATATATATATATATATATATATATATATATATATATATATATATATATATTTATGTGTGTGTGTGCGTTTTTGAAGTCTCACTAGTGTCAACTTTATTAAGTCTCACTCTCCATTCATTCATGTTTGGTGTTTGTTAGACCGGTCCACTGGACCGGTCCAGCCGGTCCGCACGGGACTGACAGTTCGCGTAATACGCGAAATCTCCGCAAGAGGCGGAGATCGGGCGGGCCGTTTGCTCAATAAGAGCATTTTAGGAAGCAATTTTGACGGTTTTGAGGAGGAAATTTGAATGCAGGGACTGTTTAGGGATTTCCTTTAGATTTGTATGCATTAAATAATAGATTTTTCTAGGGTTTGATCATCTTGAATTTGGCTGAAATTTGAGATCTCTTAGATTTAGGTTTCTTTGGGCTCTTGGCATTGCTAAAGATTTGGGAGAGATCGATCATCCTCTCGAATTGAGGATCAATTGTATCTTTGCTGTTTTATTCATCTACTAGTGAAATACAAGAGTTTTTCTTCATTTTTTCTCAGAATTCTAGCGAAGATCTCCTGTTTTCCTCTTTTTTTGGGCTATTTCCTGCTGTGGACAGCAATAAATCTGCTGCAGTTTACTGATTTTGGCTAGGAACACTTGTGAATACAAGTGTATCCTATCAAATTAGTATCAGAGCATCGTTTCTGGGACCTTAGGCGTCTGAAATTTTGATTTTTCAGCGAGTTTTTGGCTTCCGGAAGTGATATTTTTGTGATCAGTTGGGAAGAATAATGGCCGGAAAGAAGGTTGACGTCTTGGAAGGCGAAGTCGGCCAATTGAAAGCCGATTTGGAGGAAAGATTTGGCAACTTTCAACATCAAATCACCACCAACAATGAACGGTTGGAGGGGAAGTTCACCGCGATGGAGGAAATGATGAAGAAACAACTTGAAATGAAGACCAATCCGGCTACATCGGAAGTAAGGGAGACTACCGACGGCCATGGCATGGGAGGAAATCCGAACCCCTTGAAGGGGAGGAGAAATTCGGAGGTGGAGATTCTGGAGGAGGAGAACGACATGCCCCCTCTAGAATCGCTTTCTAGAGAAGAGGTGAGTAGGGGATATGACAAATGGGAGGCTGATTTTGTCGGAAGAAAAGAGAAGAATTTCATCGCTCAGGTGCTGAATTTGAGAGAATCCAGCGTCGATGTGCTGATTTTGAAGGGGGGAGAGAGGAATTCCATCGCCGAGGTGCTGGATTCGAAAGAATTCAGCGTTGAGGGGCTGATTTTGAAGGAAGAAGGGAGAAATTTCATCGTCGAGGTGCTGAATTCGAAAGAATTCAGCGTCGAGGGGCTGGTTTTGAAGGAGGAAGGGAGGAACTTCATCGTCGAGGTGTTGAATTTGAAGGAATTCAACGTTGAGGTGATTATTTTGAAGGAAGAAGGGGAGAGTATGAAGAGGGGTTCGAATATAATAGGCGGAGGGATGATCAGGACACTTGGGGAGGTCTTCCTCTTCGAGGAATGGGAGGTTATGGAGGAGTCAGGGAAAACTGGGGAGACCCACGAGTGAGGAGCTGAAGATGCCCGTCTTTGAGGGTGAAGGCGGCCATGACTGGATTTATAAGGTGGAGCGATATTTTGCTGTCAATAGGTTGACGGAGTAGGAGAAATTGACAGCGGCGGGAATGTGCTTGGAGGGAAAAGCCTTAGCCTGGTATAAATGGCGTGACAGACGGGAGCCTATCCGGAGCTGGCGGGAGTTCAAAGAATGCTTATTAGAGCGTTTCCGAGCAGATGAGGGAGGAGACTTCTATGAGCAATTCTTTGCCCTTACCCAAGAAGGCACGGTGGCAGATTACCGGGATAAGTTTGAGTATCTGGCTAGTAGGTTGGATCATATCTCGGAGTCAGCCCTGGAAGGGAATTTCATGAAGGGGCTGAAACCGGAGGTAAGAACAGCAGTCAGAGTGTTGGAGCCAAGGAATCTAGGTAAGGCCATGGAGTTGGCCCAGCTGGTGGAAGATCAGAAGAAGTCTGAAAAAGGGACTCGAGGAATTTGCTCAGGAGGCTCTTACTGGACGACGACCACTCTTCTAGCACCCAAGGGGCCTGCATCAAGCAATATTAATGAGACCACCCGAGAGAAGCCAATAGGAGGAGGGAGTGGGGAAAATTTCAAGTGGCTGATAGAGAAGGAGATGCAGGAGAAGAGGACAAAGAGGTTGTGCTTCAGATGTGATGAGAAGTACCTGCCGGGGCATAGGTGCAAGGACCGAACTCTTCAGGTTCTTCTTATCTATGAAGACGAGGAAGACGAGGAGGGAGGTGGGAGAAGATCTGAAGAGGAGGAGGAGAAGGTTCACCTGGATGTGACAGAAGTCTCTCTGAACTCTGTAGTGGGATTTACTTCGAGTCACACTATGAAAGTGAAAGGAGAGATAGCTGGCCATGAGGTGGTGGTGCTAATTGATAGTGGGGCTACCCACAATTTCATTTCCACTCAAGTCGTTGACCAATTGTGATTGAAGTTAGTGGACATCGGTTGCTATAGAGTGATGATGGGTACAGGGAAGGTGGAGAAAGCCCAGGGGATCTGTAGAGGAGTGGTGTTGACCATCCAGGAGATTCCGATGAGGGAGGATTTTCTCTCACTAGAGTTAGGAAGTACTGATGTCATCTTGGGAATGAAATGGTTGCAAACTTTGGGGGAAACCAATGACAATTGAGGAGCACTCACGATGAAATTAATAGTGGACGGGAGAAAGCTGGTTATAAGGGGAGATGCAAGACTATCCAAAGCCATGACATCACTTAAGACCATTGTTATGGACATACAAGAGGTGGGGGAAGATTATGTGGTGGGACTACATAGGTTGGATGCGATTAGATTGGAGGAGGGAGGGGATGTTTCTCTTTCTATGCAGCCCTTGGTTCAGCAATACAAAAAGGTTATTTAGTCAGCTCAAGGATGGCCACCTCCGCGGGAACACGAGCATATTTCCACCTTGAGGACAAGGTAGATCTTTGGGAGGGGAGTATTGTTAGACCGGTCCATTGGACCGGTCCAGCCGGTCCGCACGGGACCGGCAGTTCGCGTAATACGCGAAATCTCTGTAGGAGGCGGAGATCGGGCGGGCCGTCCGCTCAAGAAGAGCATTTTAGTAAGCAATTTTGACGGTTTTGAGGGGGAAATTTGAATGTAGGGACTGTTTAGGGATTTCCTTTGGATTTGTATGCATTAAATAATAGATTTTCCTAGGGTTTGATCATCTTGAATTTGGCTGAAATTTGATATCTCTTAGATTTAGGTTTCTTTGGGCTCTTGGCGTTGCCAGAGATTTGGGAGAGATCGATCCTCCTCTTGAATTGAGGATCAATTGTATCTTTGCTGTTTTATTCATCTACTAGTGAAATACAAGAGTTTTTTTTTCGTTTTTTCTCAGAATTCTAGCAAAGATCTCCTGTTTTCCTCTGTTTTTGGGCTATTTCCTGCTGTGGACAACCATAAATCTGCTGCAGTTTACTGATTTTGGCTAGGAACACTTGTGAATACAAGTGTTTCCTATCAGTGTTGCTTGAGGTGTTTTTACATATATCATTTTTGCATCATTTATGTCCATGTTTGCTTTAAAACCAAACCCTCGTAGTTGGGGTAAGGCTAATTATATGATGATAATTTATACATGTCAGCTTTGATTTACTCCATTTCCTTTCATATTAATTTCATATGTTTACCCATCTTATTGATGTTTTTTTTTAACCTTTGTTGTACATGCCCAAATAACTTAAATATATTTTTAGATTACATTATTTTTATTTTGTGCTACTTCTACAAGCTCTGATATAATTATTCTATATATTTCTAATTCGTCTCGGATGCATGCAATTCTCATTCTCTCAATTAACACAAAGAATTTTTTCCCAATAATTTACAAAGAATTCAGCCACAAAATTTTTATAGCCCTCCCATGCACATATTGTTATTTCTACCCCTTTTTTACAAAGCTAATTAAGATAGTGGAACAATTTTTAAATTGCTTTTTAAACCCAAGATTAGCTCTGGCAATAGAATCTGCATCATATAAGAACATCAAAGGAGATGGGGTTAGCTCAAGTGGATGCTTGCTAGCAAGTATTTATAATTCTAGAGCATTTTAAATGCAATATAATGCAAATATAGTGTGTTTGAAATAGTTGGAATTATTTTGTTGATTGTGAAATACATTCAGACGATTAATTTTTATGTTTATTTTCATATAAGATGAATCTAAAGTTAAAAAGAGAAACAAAGCTTAGGCTAGAGTGGTGGTAATATTTGACGCTGATCGAGGTGAACAACATACACGTACAAGCAACAAGTGTTGTCCAGTGTGGAGGCAAAAGCGGCATCAGAGTGACATCAGGTGTGGAGGTGAATTTCAAATGCATTTGTGTATTGTGTGGCAATAGAGTGTATTTATATATAGTCTGATTTGGGTGACCAAAGACACTAAAAAATAAACTAAAAGGTGAATTTCAAATGCATTAATAAATTACCTTGGATTTATTTTTCATCCCAACTAACCCTTAAATTTTCAAAACCTGTTCATTCTTTTAACTCTACGCTCAAAACTCAAAATACTTCACAGCAAATCTCCCTCAAAGAAACTAAGAGTCTTATATGAATGAGATAAGCACAAGTGCTTATGGAGACCTCCAAAAAATGCTTTGCACTGTACTACATGTAACCTTATCCTTTTAGCTCTTCTCTTAAATCTCCATTTGGACCCAACTAGCTCCTTAAAATTATTTGAACCCTTTCATTAGGCAATCTTAGACACTTTATTCACATCGAACTCATTCTACCATATTCTTTTGGTGCAATCAATGATGAAGGTGACATAGTAAAGTGAATTATCAAAGAATGCCATTGGGATAGGTCCCAAACTTGTGTGTGTGTGTGTATGCACACACATATAGATATAGGTAAACTCCAATTTTTGAATTTTTGTTTCCCTTCCAACCATTCAAAATTTGACCTTCATTTGGTATAAATAAAAGCCACAAAGCAAGAATCTTAAAATTTAAAATATAGAAGCATACCTTTTGTGTAGATTTTCCATTCTTTTCTCACTCATCTAAAAATTTCAAATTTGGAAGCATGTTTTTTCTGCGAATTGTCATTCTTTTCTCACTTGTAGATCCCCTTCTATGCCATTTTTATAAATTGAATTATAAGTCTGTTGCTTTTCCTATTGCTTCAGTGTTAGATGCTATAGATAGCATGCCATTTTTACTACCATACATTATCATCGCAATACCTTAGTCAACTTCCAAGTGCTAGTATTGAAAGCTAAATTATATCCTTCTTCTTTAAGCTATCAAATAGAGATTAAATTTCTCTTCAAACTTGGAATTTGTCTTAATCTATTAAGCTTCCAATCCTCTCATTAATGTTTTTTATTTGAACTTCACAATTTTCAACAATGCTTAACCTCTTCGTATAAAAAAGTTAAATTTTCTTGTAATTTTTCATAGACTAACTAAGCCTGAGTTTTTTATGTTAGGTTGAGTGAAAAGGTACATTCATATTAAGTTGAGTGAAAATATAAACCCAAGTTCTAAATCTTGGACTCCACCAAACTATCATAACTGAGGATTGATGCACCCTGAATGTCTTTTGTGGTAACATTCATCTTTTTTTTTTCTTCATTCGATGCTTCGAGCTTTATCATCCTTTCTTTTGTGAAAAATCTTTTTTCATGTGCTTGGTCTTTTCACATTACCAGCATGCGTCCCTGCAACTTTGGAACTAATTTTTTCTTTGCGGTTTAAATCTCCCATGATTATATCTATTCTTTGTAGGTCTTCTACCTTAAATATTTAGAGCATAAGAAGAGAAGCGTACACACTTGATTTTCATTTTTGAATGTTCTCACGAAAATTTTAGTCTCAAAATTAGTATGCTTCAGCTTCATAGGCCCATTGCAACTATTGATCGCCATAATAGTTTTTCTTTAGTTGTCATAAAGTGATGACAGCAAGTTCGAGGCAACTTCATTGAAGTTGATATCATATGAACTCAATCGACTAGTAATTAAGTTGAATTCATTGATGTATTTTTCTTTAGAAGCACCTTCCCTCATCTCAATATTAAATTTTTTTTTTCATTTGAAGTATTTTATTTGCTATAGATGGTTTCTTGTGCATATCCGAGAGATCTTTAATTTCATAAGTTGTTGTATTCTTGTGTAATATGTTGAAGATAACATGCATGAGCAGTGATGGCATAGTTTCTATTTCATGGTTGTTTCGGTGATCACAATCTTCTTGGTTCATTTATGTGAATTATCTCTAAGAGAGTGGGATGGAATTTTTTCTGGTGTAGATAATCTTTGATCTGAATCTTCCCCTGCCTAAGATATTTTACATCAAGCTTCTTGACTTAAATTCCATCATCAGCCATCATTATTCTCACTTTTATCCTGAACTTCATGACTGGTTTTGATACCATTTAGAGATGGAGGAATATTGTGCTCCTAATATTCCACATTTCTACCTCGTAACAAATAGTATCACAGTTGATAATTTGATTGGGACCAAGTATTCCATTAAATTTGTGGCTCCAATGGGTAATTATTTTCAATTATGATTGATAAATATGTGAGAGTTAGTGAATTTAGGCTCCATGTGTTTGAGTGGTTTCTTGGTGTATGATAATTGATGATATTGAATGCTTCTGCTTGAGGGAGAGTGATCGCCGATGTAGAAGAATCTTATTTGAGGAAACGATAGTTATGATCCATATAAAAGTAGAGCATAGTATCACATGGAAAGAAAATCAAGGCTTGAGTTTATAATATACTAATATTGGCATTTCTCTGTTGACTTAAGCTTTTAGGTTGATAGGTGTCCATCAGTTGGTGTATTGGGCTTGATTTAGGCCCCTTTATTCAACCCTCTAACAAGAAAGGGATGGGAGGTAAAAGGGTGGGACAGAGAACAGAGTTTGGGAGTTTTTATTTTTCTTTTCCCCTTTCTTATTTTTTCATATCAGTTTTTTTTATGAATGTGTGGGTGGATACTAGCAATCACGTTGAGGAGGGAGGGCAGTATGCTGGTGTAGTAGCACTCGGAAGAGTTTAATTGCAATTGCTAGCAGCAGATTGAGGGAGATACCTGGAGCTTACTTGGTTTTGGGAGGCTTGAAAATAGTTTGCTTTCGCACCCTCAGCATATTTTCTTTCCGCCTTAGGAGAATTGTGTAAGTGTGATTCTCCTGTAAGTGTGAATACTCTTTCTAATTAAAATTTCTTCGAAATCAATCATTATCTAACATTGGATGGGTAATTTAATTTCCTCTCCGTTAAAGTAATCTTTTGTAAACTTATTTTTACAAATAGAAAAATCGCTCTATATATAATTCTTTTGCTAAAAAAAAACTTCAGAAATGCACAACCACACATTGCTGAATTGCAGAGGTAGATTAGTCCTGTTTGGTTAGGATTTTCAGTGAAAGTCCCAAAAACTACAACAACATCAAACTTTTATCCCATTACATGCGGTCGGCTATCTGAATCTTTTTTCTACATTGTATCCTATTAAGAATCAAATTCTCATTTAAATCTAAAGTCCTTATTCAAAAAAATCGACTGAATACATTCATAAATGTTATTTTCTAATTGTTTTAAGCTCGTGGAAGCCAGATTTGATGTGAAATCCCTACTTTTTCGTGATGCTTCTAGTGTCACTAAATGTCTAAATGTCTCATTAATTTTATATATGTTAATTTGTGGTGTCTTTCTTCTGCCTTATTGGCTATTCAGACGCGCTTTCCAAGATGAAACTCAATATTGAAGTTGTTTATGCTGATGTTCTTAGAATGAGCTGGTTCGGTTTCAGTGTAAACCTGAGTGAAAAATTGATTAATATCTTTGTTTTTTTTTTGAAGTCAAATGCTTAGTCCTACATGCACATAAACATACATACACCGACATTCCTACTAGTAATCATATAGTAATTCTGCTGTGTTTAGATATATTTATTTGATTTTTTTAATTTACTCGAGTCAATTCTTGTTGAATTCAAATTAGGCTTGTAATCTAGCATTTTAATTCCAATCCAAGTGTTAAATTCCATTGTGTCATGTGTTTTAACTATTAGAAAAGTGTTACGCCTGGACCGGTCCCAGCTGGACCGGTCCGGTTCTACACCCGACGGCCCAAGGTCGGGCGGAACCAGGCGGAACGCGCGCAGGAGCGGGGCCCAAACAGCGGCTAAAACGCACGGGGGGAGGGAAATTTTTTAATGAGAGGCTGTTTTAGGAAGTCCATTACTGTCCTTTATGATTAATTTGTATAATTAGGAGTTTTGGGGGGATTGGCTCCTCATCTTGAATTTGAATTGTTTTGAGATCTAGGTTTTGGTGTCTTGGGCTCTTGGCTTCGCCGGAGATCTTTTGGAGAGTTTTTCCTTCCTCTCGAATTGAAGGAAAGCTGTATCTTGCAAGTGCTTGTTCGTCCGTCATCGAAATAAAAGTGTTTGCAGTGTTTTTCCTACGTTTTCTCCTACGTTTCCTCTCAGATTTTCGTGCAGTTGGCTGTTTTTCTGCTGTGGACAGCAGTTTTTCCTTTGGATCCTCTTGGTTTTGGTGTGAAACACTTGGAAATCCAAGTGTTTCCTATCAAAAAGCCTATATTGTGTCAGGAAGTCTGTAAACTCCTAATAACAACCTTCTACGGTCATATTCCATTGCTTCACATATATAAGCTTAATGGACCCTATGTGGGTTCGTTAGTGTTCAATTGGAACTAGTGGGAGGAGTCAATGACATAGCTACTTCATTTTATTATAGCATGACCTACAAAGAGTTGAGCGTTATGACTTAAAGTATTGTGAGGTCTGGCTTCTCTAATTCTTCATGAATATCTTGAGGTGTGAAAAAAGATTGAATCATTGTATGTAATTTTCCTTGATTTGATTGGATGGTGAATCCTAGATGTCCTTTCCTTTTTGAATATGCATAACTAGCATAATATTCATTATGATAGCTCTAAGAACTATAGAAGAACTGCAATGACCCAATTGATGCTATAGTGGGCTTAAGTGAAAAGTACCTACTATAGTGGGGTCTGGGAAGTTATAATTGGTAAGAAAGTTTGATCTCTCTTAGTATGATGTGTTGTTTAGGTGTGAACCAAATAAAATTAGAGGGCTTAAGATATATTAATTTAAAGATGGTGAGTAGTGATTACCAAAATTGAGACCTGAACAAAGAGCAGCTTTTGATAGGTTCTAAGGTAGATTTCTAATAGAAAAAGGGGAACATGATGTTAAACTGGGTCCCTATTTCATCGGTCATGCTGGTCTTTTCCTAGACCGGATCTTGTGGGTTGATTTGGAGGGGATTAATAATTGAAATAGGCAAATTTGGGGACTGATTTGGAGGAGATTAATTAGGAATTATTTCTTAATTGAATAGGGCTGATTAATTGGGATGTGTTTTCTAATTGAAGAGGAGAAATTTTTATGTATTTGTCGTTTATTGTATGCTTTAAGTAGGGGATTTTTCCTAGGAATATGGTTGTCTTTTTTGCTTAATTTAGTTCATTCTTAGGTTATTTGGACTCTAGCCAACAACTAGGGATTTGGGAAAGCCTGATCTTCCTCTCCAATTGAATCTTTCATTTCTTTTTATAGTTCTTTCATAAAAATTATTTTTGGTGTTTTTCTTCTCAATTTTTTTGTGTTTCATTCGCTGATTTGGTGAAAAGAGCATCATCTTCCTATCAAATTGGTATTAGAGTAGTTTCCTGAGCTGAAAGTGAAGACTTCCTCGCTGATTTTGACTGCATTTCCTCTCCGATCTTGTTGTTTTTTGTTGTTTGGAGGCCATATTTATATCAAAGTTGTTGTTTTTTGCTAGTGGAGCATAAATCTGGATACCTATGGTAGGAAGAAAGGTATAATTATGGGAAGGTGAGATACAACAATTGAAATATGAAATTTCCAATATCCAAACTCAACTTTCAGATTTCAAAAGTCAAATTTCAACTGTACACAAGAAGATTGATGAAAAATTTTTCATCTTCGAAGAGATGTTGAAGAAGTTGCTCGAGGGCCAACTCAAAACGGCCTCGTTGGAGGCGAGAGAAGCTAGCGACCCAAGGAAGTGGGGAAAACCTTAATATGATAATGCAAAGGTAAGATCAAGAGGTGAAGATTCTGGGGGGAATCAAGAGAATGCCTTCCTTAGAGTCTATTCCTAGGGAGGAGCTGCGTAGAGGGTATGGGGAGAGGCGTGAGGAGGTCAGACATGAAAGAATGGGTGTTGAATTTGAGAGGAGAGGGCCGAATTTGAAAGAGGATGAGCTAATTATGATTAAAAGGGTGCTGAATTTGGAATGAGAGTGACTGATTATGATTGAAGTGGCACTGAATTTGAAAGTAGAGGTATTGATTATGATCTAAAGGGTGTTAAATGTGAAAGGAGGTGGAAATTTGATGAAAGACTTGAGTACGAGTGTAGAAGAGATGATTTGTACACTTGGGGGGAACCCCTTCCTTGGGGAATGGGAGTTGGAGGAAATAGAACAGTGGAGATCTGAGGACGAGGAAGCTAAAAATGTCTATTTTTTAGTGAGAGGATGCACAATGGTGGATATATAGGGTGGAA
This sequence comes from Dendrobium huoshanense, assembly GCA_016618105.1. Lineage (NCBI taxonomy): Eukaryota > Viridiplantae > Streptophyta > Magnoliopsida > Asparagales > Orchidaceae > Dendrobium > Dendrobium huoshanense. The sequence goes on along the minus strand of CM028350.1, from coordinate 38,144,128 downwards.
AGGTACTTTTTAATCAATAGATTGGTGGAGGAGGAGAAACTAACGGTGACCATGATGTGCTTGGAGGGGAAAGTATTGGCATGTTACTAGTGGATGGATACGAGGCAACCCATACGGATATGGAGGGAGTAGGACTGCTTGTTGGAACATTTCCAAAGTAGTAGGGGAGGGGATTTCTATGAGCAGTTCTTCACTCTAACGCAAGAAGGGACAGGGGTGGAGTGCCATGAGCAGTTTGAGCATGTGGCCAGTCGATTGGACTAGCTTCCGGAGACTGTACTGGAGGAAAACTTTATGAAAAGGATCAAACCATAGATTCGAGCGGCAGCTAGAGTGATAAAGCCTCGTGATTTTGAAGAGTCTATGGATCTAGGCTAGTTAGTGGAGGATCATATGCATCTGAAGAGAGGGGTTGGAGGCAATAGCTCAAGAGGTTCGTACATGATGACCACAACCTTTTTGGCATCCAAGAAGTCGATATTGGGTACTCTTAGGGAGACCTTGAAGGAGAAGATTGTAGGAGGAAGATATGGGTAAACCTTCATGAAACTTGTTGAAACGAAGCTACATGAGAAGAGAGCAAAGGGGCTGTGTTTCAGATGTGAGAGTTATATACCATGACACAAGTGTAAGTACCAAACTCTTCAGGTTCATACCATTTGTGATGCAATAAAATTGAGGGAGCCATTCCATGCACCATGCAGACAAGGTGGGTTTTTGGGAGATGAGTATTATTAGAACATGTTCTTTTCTGGACCGGTTCTTTGGGGCTAATTTGGAGGAGATTAATTAAGAAGTATTTTTTAATTGTAGAAGACAAGTTTGGGGGCTAATTTGGAGGATATTAATTAGGAAATATTTCTTAATTGAATGTGTTAGATTTGGGGGTTGATTTGGGGGCTAATTAATTAAGAAATATTTTCTAATTGAATAGGGCAGATTTGTGAGCTGATTTTGGTTTCTGATTTAGAGGGGATTAATTAGGAAATGTTTCCTAATTGAAGATGGAAGATTTGAGGGTTGATTTGAGAGTTGATTTGGGAGGAAAATAATTAAGGAAATATGATAGATTTGAGAGAGAATTGAGGGAGGGCTATTTGGATATTTGTCATTTATTGTATGCTTTAAGTACGGGATTTTTCCCAGTGTTAGAGTTATGTCTTGTTTGTTGAATTTAGTTTATTCTTAGGTTATTTGTGCTCTAGCTGACAGCTAGGGATTTGGGAGGGCCGGATTTTTCTCTACAATTGAAGATCCAATTGTATCTTGCATTTCTTTTATAGTTCTTCCAATAAAAATTATTTTTGTGCGTTCTTCTTCCTAGTTTTTTTTTTTTTTTTTTTTTTTTCATCAGCTAATTTGGTGAAAAGAGCACCCACTTCCTATCACATGAATGCGCCAAAATTCCACATTAAATGTGGAGGAGATGATGTTGAGCTATAAAAGTGAAGAATTAGGCTATAAAATGTAAAAGATTTCCTAATGTAATAGGTAAATTTATTTTTGGAACTTATTATTTAATTGTGCTTTGTAAAGATGCACTTTTAGGATTGGTGAATCTCAAGAAGGGGCATGAAAAGATAGAATTATGGGGTTCAACCTAATTTAGGATAGATTGGGCTAAAATGTACAATATCTTATATAGTATCGAGGGGTGTAATAATTGATATCAAAGCTTTAGGGTTTAACATAGTTGGGATCTTTTGGGCAATGTGTATATTCTTTATTTGGAGTACATATTTATGGTTGTATGTTGATACTACTTGCATACATTAATGAATTATCTTACTCTACGCTATTAACCATGTGATAGATACTTATGGGGGTTTTGGTTTAGTGATTTTTTTAGTACAATATTTTGTATTTATTTGTATGCTTTATCTTGACGTATTTTGTCTTAAGAGACCAAATAAAAGAATCTCAAATTATAGGTCTTGGCATGGAGTTGAACTTATCCTTTGTTGGATGCCACCCATCTTTTAATTATAGTGTTTGACTTTAAAGAGGTTAAGTCTTATTATTACCAATGGTAATATTATTAGGAAAAAAAATCTAAATAACTAATAACGATAGAGATGAAAGAATATTAGAATTTGTGTAAAAATAAAAAAAATGGGAAAACTATGGAGCCATATCACATCAAAAAATTCACCATGAAAAGAGAGAAATTGTACAATTTTTTCAATATTGCATTCTTTCATAGCCTCCACACTTCGATATACAGAGCATAACCACCATTAAATTACAATTCTTTATTTCTTTTTTTATTTTGGGAATGAAGTATCTACCCGCTGTCAGTCTAAAGTGAGTGTTTGATGGCGTAATTAAACGCTCGGCGGAATCTAGCGAGGTCACCTATCAACATCAGGCTCGCACTTGCTTTGCCCCACTGAAGAGGCGATGCCGTAGTAGAAGGGATTCGAATCCGGGATAAGGGGTTCCCAACTGTGCTCGTCTACTAACCACCATAAGCCTCAGTGGGTAAAACCATAGTTTCAGGGAAAGAATCTAAACGTTTTCTGGCAAAGCTGCAGTAAACGAAAACAAATAAAAAGAAGAACCGCTAATTTTTCCTGCTCAATCCCTCCAAGAAAATTCAAAACGGGAACAAAAGGATCTCAAAAGCTAGCTCTGTGTATTATAATTTTGGAGGAATTCTTGGAAGAAAGGGACGGCAGAGATTGCAGCTACTGCCTTTGCCCAGGCAATAATCTCCTCCTTCATCCTCTTCTCATCCTTCCATATGGACGGCTCGATGGGCTCATTCTGCTTGGAGAGGATGCGAAGTTGCTCAGGATCTCCAAAGCTGCAGTTTTCTCCGTTGGTGCCGAAGTTCCCGGACATGGCCGTGTTTCTCTCTCTTCACTTCTATATTTGCTCACAGCTTTTATATACATTATATAAATGATAAATTTTGCTTTATGCTATTGATGTGAGAGAGCACGTGGAAATCATGGACCGCGTGTGCCTAAATTATATAATAAATCTTGGTAGATATACGTTATGATTTATGGGGCTGGTTGGGTTGGGTCAAATGACCGCGTTGAGAAGGATAGAAATTAAGATATTAGATATTGAAATATATAAAAAATTTATGGTATTTTTGTAAATCCCCCTTTTTAATGAGATGATTAAAAATTAATGAGTTGTAGTTTTGAGATATGAAAGGAATTATTGTAAATAAAAATAATTATTAGTTATTTTTATAAGTATGTAAGATTTTGATGATAAATAACAAAATGCAATAAAAATTTAATTATATTTTCTTAGTACAAGACTACAAATATTACTAAATATTTATCTTATCAAATAATCTAGTCATATTTTAAATATGCATATAATTTAAAATAAGAATATAAAAGACATTGCTGTTTTTTAGAAACATTATATGAGTAATAATATGATCTTTAGTTGTATTGTTTTAAAACAAATGATATAGCTAATTAATGTATATTAGATTGTTGTATTATTGAAGGTGGTCGAATGATTATAATTGCACAATAGAGGTTTGAAGATTTTAGTTGGATAACTGTGGTTAAATGATTATGGTTGGGTAACAACAGTTTAATGATTGTAGTTGAGCATTAGTTGTCTAGTGGTAGTGGTTTAATGACAATAGTCAAACAACACCCCAATGATAGCGGCGGGCTATGGTCCAATGGTGGCAATCAGGGGATTGTCTTATGGTGGTTGTTGGGTGAAGCTCAGAGTTTTTTGAAGTCTCTTAACTCTCTTGAGTCTCAAGGCAAAGTCAAAGATCCCTTTATGTAGAGAGCTTGATTGTCTGGTTATAGAAATTCCAAATGTCTTGAAAACATATTGTCTAGACCAAAAAAATGGGCCTGGTCGTGCATAGGTAGCTTGATTGATTGGTTGTCACAAACAATCGATGACACCAGCGAGCATCATGCTTGCTGTGTGAGTGCATGAAGGGTGTGCATTTAGAGCCTCTTTAGGCATTTTTTTTGCTGGGGTTAAGCGGTGCCCATTTTTTTGCCTATTTAGGAACCAAACAAACCCTTCAGGCATTGGAGTTATTTTTAAACAATCATTTGATGTTTATTTTAGTCATTCTCCCTCGTGGAGAGGAGATTAGGGACCAAAAAGTCCAGCATAAACTTAGGTATTGAGGTCAAATTCAAAGTTGGTGGTGAACACATGCTTGATTCTTGCATGCAATGACATGCATTAATGTTGTTGGTAATTATAGGAGTGGGCCTTGGTGTAATAGCTGATAATGGTAAAATGAACATATTCATACGACAGTGATCGAAAGAATATAGGAGTACAATGTTAGTCATAGAACACTATAGTCAGTTGAAGGTGATCAAAGGTCTGTATTTAAATAATTATGATCGGGGGGGATTGTAGTTGGGTAACAACAGTTGGAGGATCGTAATTGGAGATAAAGGTCAAAGGACCTTAATTAGATGACAAAGGCTGAATGACCATAGTTTGATGACGATGGCTAAAGAATCATAGAAGAAAGATGATGGTTAAAGAAGCTTAGTTAGACAATGGAGGTTAAAAGACCATAGGCAGGCAACAATGACTAAAGAATTATAATCTAGTGATCGTGGTTGAATTATCGTAGTCTAACAATGGTAGTTTAGTGCTGGTGATTCGATGGTTAACCTTTGGCAACAACCCGATGATAGCAATTACATAATGATCTGATGGTGGCTATCAAGCGATATCCTAATGACAGTGGTCTCACAATGGTGCTTGGGTGGACCTCTAAAATTCTTCAAACCTCTTAGCACTCTCAACTCTCAAGCTAAGGCCCATGCCTCTTTACATATAAAACGTTTTTAATATGCATATATATATATATATATATATATATATAGTATTTAAAAAAATAAATTGATTGGATGGTAGTAATGACACGGAGATTAATATATAATATTGCTCTTAATATGAATAGACAATTGATACGGCATCGCAAAATCATCTTGATCGGGCACGAATCTCGAGGCAAAACCTAGTTGGAAACTTCAAAAATTGATTTCGGGAGCATATAAACTCCGATTTCAGCGAGCTTACAGTCAAACTGAGCGTCTCGGAAATACAAACCCAACGACACCAAGATCAATCCAATCCGAGCCCAAATGAGTCCGAATCAAAGGTTCGAAGCGCTGTTGGAAGGTTAAAACCGCAATTTGAGTTACCAAACGGTCTCCGATTTTGACGAGCTTATACTCGAATCGAGCGGCTCGACGAGACGAATCCAACGAGCCCAAGATCATCAAATTCCGACATCATTAAGGCCATCAAATACCCAACGAACGGTGCATGATCAAAAGATTCGATATCGACCGTCCATTCAAACCACTCCCTGTTCGCCCTTGATCTCACGCCTATTTACGGGCTATGCCACTCCAGAAAAACTATAAATAGGGCCCTCATTCTACACCAAGGGGCTCAAGTGAAGAGAGAGAAGAAGAAGAGAAGGAGAAGGAGAAAGGGGAATAGGAGATTCCTCACCTCCTCGACCACCGCCGCCGGAGCTTTTCCTGCCGCCTGAAGACGCCGGAACTCTGCCGGATTTGGAGGAAACGCCAAGAATTCGCAGAAGAAGAGAAGGAGAAGGAGAAAGGGGAATAGGAGATTCCTCATGTAATATTTCAAACTGCTCCAGTATCGTCCAGGCCGATCTGGGATCGTCCTGGGACGATCTGTGGATTTCAGCTCCAGGTTTTGCCCAGAATTTGCTCTAAGTGATTTCCTGTAGGGATCGTCCAGGCCGATCGAGGCATCGTCCCGGGACGATCAGTGGATGGCACAAGTCAGTGAGTAGAGGTTTTTATCGCCTATGAATAGTAAACATCGGCCTGAAAAATCGTCCCAGGACGATGGGTTTTGGTCTGATCGTCCAGGCCGATCTGGACGATCGGCCGGGCCGATCTGTGTATTATAAAGCTGATTTGAGACATTTTGGAGAGAGAGAAATATTAAAAAAATAAATATCTGATTTTTCGTCTGAGGAGAGAGAAAAAGAGCATTTTGGAAAAGTTGATTTCGGGAAGACGCGGAGCCGTTTTCGAGCGAAGTGACTGTTGAAGAATTTGCTGTGCTCGAGGTAAGGCACATTCCGTCTTTCTCAATTTTCAGTTCCGTCGCGGTTGGCGGTATTTTTCTGTCCGGATTTCGTTTTCGTTACGGTTTTTCGTCCGTATCTTTTGATTGGTTCAGTTTTTACCGCGTAACTTTCTGTATATCGTTGCCGTGCCGGGTGTGCACGTTTTGATTATATTTTGAAGATTTTCGTCCGGGTATTTTTGATTCGACTGTGTTTTTAGTCGACCTGATTTTTCTGTGAAATTGGAAATTATCTGTTCAGTTGAATAAATGTTCTGGAATGTGATTATCTATATTCTGTGCGAATTCGGTGAATTTTCTTTGCAGGAATTTTTGTGTAAATTCTGTATACTGCCGTTGTGCTGCCCGATTTTTGGGTAATTTCTGAAATGTCCGAATTTCTTCTGAATTGAAATGCTATGTGATTAAGCTATAAAAAGGGAGTTATAAGGGGCCTGAATCCTATGAGATTCAGTTAGTGAAAGGGGAAATCTGAAATGAGCTCAAATCTGAAATCTGATATCTGTTTCGTTCCGGATCCGATGAATTCTGTTTTGGTGCTATAAGCACATCTGTTTTGGTGCCGTGAGCACAAAGGGAGACATAAGGGGCCTGGATCCTGCGAGATTCAGTCAGTGTCTGGGAAGGGAGGCATAAGGGGCCGGAATCCGTAGAGATTCCGTCAGTGTCAGGGCATTTAGCTATATGTATCTGTTCTGTTCTGTACGAAATTGTGATTCTGATATGATATGCTCCGTACGATTCTGATTTCTGAATTCTGATTCTGACTCTGTTGATTTGTTCTGATATGATCTGTACGATTCCGATTCTGATTTGATATCTGTCCGTATACGTTCTGATTTCCGATTCTGTTCCGATTTCTGATCTGATTTCTGTCTGATGAGTTTGGTTTTGGTTTCTGAGAATTTAGATTGGTGGTTTGTTGCTTTGCTGAGCTGTTGAGCTCACCCTTGCTTTCTGGTGGTTTTCAGGTTCTGGGAAGGGCAAGGAGGTCCAGGATTAGTTTCAGAGTCTGATCCGATTAGGTACTTTTGTACTTGTTGATTTTTGTACAATCATGGCTTTCCTGTTCTGTCTTTCTTTCTGTTGAAAGCCATGTACTGTTCTGTAGATGATTATTTTGAGGAAATGAAAAGATAGATGTTTTGTTCCGCTGCATTTGATGTTTTTAGTAGCTCTGTTGTTCTGTGTGTTTTCTGTTGAGTTATGTATTTGGGAAGTTCAGTTCAGCAACCTAATCCAAAGCCAGATCCTGGAGAAGCAAGTAAGTGTGCGCTCGCCGCGATCCGGCTCGGGCGGGATCCGTCCCTGTCGGGTCGGGTCGTGACAAGCTTTTGTGGTATCAGAGCACTGGTTTTGGAAACAGGTTGGATTGTAAAACAGAGCTCTAGGATGTGATCAGTGAGTCTGTCTGGGAGGTAGTTTTGGGTCGTTTGGCTTTTTATTGTGTTGTTTTTGTGTTGTTTTTGTGATAGTTTTCCGGATTTTCTGGATTTTTCTGTATGGATCAGCCAGACCCAGACATGACAGACGGTCAGAGTGATGATTAGGCAGCACCAGTGGGGAGTACAGCCCCAGTGGTCGGTGCTGATACGCTTTCTCAGTTTGCGTCACTTGTTGCTCAGATGATGAGCGAGACTCAGAGCAGAGCTTCTACTGTTAGATCTGAGGACATCGATCGACACCTGCAGTTATTTTTGAGGTTGAAGCCTCCGAGGTTTGAGGGCGCTGTTGAGCCCAGAGCAGCCGAGGAGTGGCTGAGGAGATTAGAGAAGACTTTTGACGGGATGCAGTGTCCTGCAGACAGGAAGGTTCCGTTAGCAGTTTTTCTGTTAGATGGAGAGGCTGAGCACTGGTGGGATGGCCAGCAGGCAGCCAGATTTCAGGGCAGATTGAACTCTTTGATCACTTGGGAAGAGTTCACTGAAGTGTTCAGAGACTGGTTTGTTCCCCCTTATGCACGACAGCAGATGCAGGAGAGTTTTCTGAGGCTGGTTCAGGGGAGCAAGACGGTGATGCAGTACGAGGCTGAGTTTACTGCATTAGCCAGGTACGCTCCGCAGCTGGTTAGCACTTCTGCTGAGAGGTGTTACCGATTTCTGAGAGGCTTACGAGACACTTTGAGGCAGCCTTTGATACCGTTCCGGATTTCTGATTTCTCTGAGCTTGTGGAGCGAGCTCGTCTGATTGAGAACGACATGACGACTACTCAGCAGCGGTGGTCTGCGAGTAGGAAGAGGTTTGGAGGTGATACTTCTGGCAGTGGTTCCTCTGGGAAGAGGAGATTTGTTCCTGGTTCTGGATCTGGAGATTCCAGAAGGAGCGGAGGATCGTCTGGTACTGTTACCAGTACGACTGGTTCTGGATCTGTCAGTTCGGCACCTGTGTGCCAGAGTTGTGGACGGCGACACCATGGCCAGTGCTACAGGATAGCTGGTCTTTGTTTCAGGTGTGGTCAGCCAGGACATAGGATTGCAGAATGTCCACAGATGGGATATGATCAGCGATCTGAGGGTTTAGTCAGACCTGTTGGTTCAGCAGCAGGAAGACCGAGGACTGTTCCTCCACGTCCTGAGGGATTTGCTGGTAGAGGTGGTGGTTCTAGTTCTGCACCACGGAGACCACCTACGATTCAGAGGGAGCAGAGTAGTTCTGTTGCTTCAGCTCCTGTTCCAGTTCAGCCACGAGTTTACAGCTTGAGTCAGCAGGAGGCTCGAGATGCTCCGGATGTTGTGACAGGTACGGTTTACATTTCTGATCAGCCCTGTCGTGTTTTGTTTGACTCTGGAGCGAGTCATTCTTTTCTGTCCGAGCATTGTTTTGAGCTTTTACATTTGGATTCGATGGTTTTACCGGTTTCTTTGTCTGTGATTTTACCGGCTGGGAATCCATTGATTGCTCGACAGTTTTGTTTGTGTGAGATCGAGATTTCTGGCAAGAAGTGGAAATCGAGTTTGATTCGATTGCCGATTTCTTCGTATGATGTGATTTTGGGAATGGATTGGCTGAGTCAGTATGAGGCTCAGATTGACTGTCTGAAGAAGCAAGTGAGTTTGCTTGTGGCTGGAGAGAGAGTTGTATTTCAGGGATTACGAGGTGTTCTCTCCAGTCTGATTTCTGCGTTAGAGGTGAGCAGAATGTGGAAGAAAGGATATCCAGTATTTTTGGCTTCGGTGCGGGATCTGAACCTGGAGGTTGGTTCTGTTTCTGAGATCCCTGTGGTACGGGAGTTTACTGATGTTTTTCCTGAGGAGTTGGTTGGTTTACCTCCGGATAGAGATGTGGAGTTCTCTATCGATGTTTTTCCGGGTACCGCTCCGATATCGAAAGCTCCGTACAGGATGGCACCGAAAGAACTTTCTGAGTTGAAAGTTCAGCTTCAGGAGTTGGTTGACAGAGGATTTGTACGTCCTAGTGTTTCTCCTTGGGGAGCACCTGTTCTGTTTGTGAAGAAGAAGGACGGTACACTCCGTATGTGTATTGATTACAGAGATTTGAACAAGGCCACGATCAAGAACAAGTATCCTTTGCCTCGGATAGACGACTTGTTTGATCAGCTTTCCGGATCTTCGGTATTTTCGAAGATTGATTTGAGATCCGGATATTATCAGGTGAAGGTGAAGGAATCTGATGTGGTGAAGACTGCTTTCAGTACTCGGTACGGGCACTACGAGTTTTTGGTTATGCCTTTTGGGGTAACCAATGCGCCTGCTATTTTCATGGATCTGATGAACCGAGTATTCAGGGAGTATTTGGATCAGTTTGTGATCGTCTTCATTGACGATATTCTGGTATATTCTGCTTCTGAGGATGAGCATGCCAGACATTTGAGGATTGTATTGGAGACTCTGAGGAGGCATCAGCTGTATGCCAAGTTCTTCAAGTGCGAATTCTGGCTGAAGAGCATTTCATTTCTGGGGCACGTGATTAGCGGAGAAGGTATTTCTGTGGATCCCCAGAAGATTCAGGCAGTTGCTGATTGGCCAAGGCCGACTACGGTATTTGAGGTACGTAGTTTCTTAGGCATGGCCGGGTATTACAGGAAATTTGTGAAAGGATTTTCGCAGATTTCGACTCCTCTGACGAGACTGACTCAGAAGTTAGTTCCTTTTGTTTGGACATCGGAGTGTGAAGCTAGTTTTCAGAGATTGAAGGATTGTTTGATTTCAGCTCCAGTGTTGGCGCTTCCGTCAGGTACGGAAGGTTTTCAGGTGTTCAGTGATGCTTCACTGAAAGGACTGGGTTGTGTTCTGATGCAGCATGGTCAGGTAATTGCTTATGCTTCGAGACAGTTGAAACCACATGAGAAGAATTACCCGACACATGATTTGGAGTTAGCTGCAGTTGTTTTTGCTTTGAAGATTTGGCGGCATTACCTGTATGGCGTCACATGTGAGATGTTTACTGATCATAAGAGCCTGAAGTACATTTTTACTCAGAAGGATTTGAATCTGAGACAGAGGAGGTGGCTCGAGTTGATCAAGGACTATGACCTGACTATTCAGTATCAGCCTGGGAAGGCGAATGTGGTAGCAGATGCTTTGAGCAGGAAGTCTTCTGGATTCTCAGGTATTCAGCTTACCTGTGATGACTTTCTGATTCGTGATTTGGAGAGATTGCAGTTGGAGGTGATTTCCTCCAGTGATTTGGAGTTGGCTCAGATGAGTATTCAGTCTTCTTTAGAAGCAAGGATTCAAGAAGCCCAGAAGTCAGATTCTGATTATTCGAAGTTGCTAGCTCAGATTGGATCTGGTAAGACTCCTGAACTTCGAATTTCTGATTCTGGTGCTATTTTCTGTAAGAACAGGTTGTGGGTACCTGTGTTTGGAGATTTGAGGCGGGAGATTCTGTATGAATCTCATCATTCAGGCTACACTGTTCATCCAGGCAGTGGTAAGATGTATGCTGATATGAAGCTTTTGTTCTGGTGGCCTGGGATGAAGAAGGATGTGGCGGAATTTGTGTCGAGATGCGAAGCCTGTCAGTTGGTGAAGGCAGAGCATCAGCGACCAGGTGGACTGTTGCAGTCGTTGCCTATCCCTGAGTGGAAATGGGAGGAGGTAACGATGGATTTTGCTATGGGTTTTCCTCGATCACGACAAGGACATGATGCTATTTGGGTAGTTGTGGATCGATTGACGAAGTCAGCTCATTTTCTTCCGATCAGACAGACGGATTCAGTTGAACGCTTGGCACAGATATATGTGAAAGAGATAGTCAGATTGCACGGTGTGCCTCGTGTGATTGTATCTGATCGAGATGGACGCTTTACTTCCAGACTTTGGAAAGGCATTCAGCAAGGCTTGGGTACGAAATTGCATTTCAGTACAGCCTTTCATCCTCAGACCGACGGACAGTCTGAGAGGACTATTCAGGTACTGGAAGATCTGTTGAGACTTTGTGTTCTGGACTTTAGCGGAAGCTGGGAAGATCATATTCCGCTGATTGAGTTTGCCTATAACAATAGTTTTCAGTCCAGTATCGGTATGGCACCGTACGAGGCTCTGTATGGCAGGAAGTGCCGTACTCCTTTGACTCTGACGGAGGTCGGAGATAGACAGACTTTGGGTGCCACTTTTGCTGATGAAACTGCTCAGAAGATTCATTTGATAAGAGAGAGATTGAAAGCCGCTCAAGATCGTCAGCAGAAGTATTATAATCAGAAACACAGATTTGTTGAGTTTCAGGTTGGTGACTTTGTGTATGTCAAAGTCAGCCCGATGAAAGGTGTGAGCAGATTTGGTCAGGTAAGCAAGCTTAGTCCAAGGTATGTTGGACCATTTGAGATTTTGGAAAGAATTGGAAAAGCTGCTTATCGCCTATTGCTTTCTGATTCTATGCCTGATGTGCATAATGTGTTTCACGTATCCACTCTGAGGAAGTGGGTTTCAGACTCTGGGAAGAAGGTATCAGCTGCCGAGGTTGAGATTCAGGAGAATCTGGCGTACAAGGAAGAGCCAGAATTGATTTTAGCGTACGACGTCCGCAAGTTAAGAAATAAAGAGATTCCGATGGTTAAAGTCCAGTGGAAGCACCGGACTGCACGGGAAGCAACTTGGGAAAAGGAGTCTGATATGAGACGGTCGTACCCGTACTTGTTTTGACTGAGTTTGGATTGGATAATGTCGAGGACGACATTTTTCTGAGTTGGGGAGATTGTAATATTTCAAACTGCTCCAGTATCGTCCAGGCCGATCTGGGATCGTCCTGGGACGATCTGTGGATTTCAGCTCCAGGTTTTGCCCAGAATTTGCTCTAAGTGATTTCCTGTAGGGATCGTCCAGGCCGATCGAGGCATCGTCCCGGGACGATCAGTGGATGGCACAAGTCAGTGAGTAGAGGTTTTTATCGCCTATGAATAGTAAACATCGGCCTGAAAAATCGTCCCAGGACGATGGGTTTTGGTCTGATCGTCCAGGCCGATCTGGACGATCGGCCGGGCCGATCTGTGTATTATAAAGCTGATTTGAGACATTTTGGAGAGAGAGAAATATTAAAAAAATAAATATCTGATTTTTCGTCTGAGGAGAGAGAAAAAGAGCATTTTGGAAAAGTTGATTTCGGGAAGACGCGGAGCCGTTTTCGAGCGAAGTGACTGTTGAAGAATTTGCTGTGCTCGAGGTAAGGCACATTCCGTCTTTCTCAATTTTCAGTTCCGTCGCGGTTGGCGGTATTTTTCTGTCCGGATTTCGTTTTCGTTACGGTTTTTCGTCCGTATCTTTTGATTGGTTCAGTTTTTACCGCGTAACTTTCTGTATATCGTTGCCGTGCCGGGTGTGCACGTTTTGATTATATTTTGAAGATTTTCGTCCGGGTATTTTTGATTCGACTGTGTTTTTAGTCGACCTGATTTTTCTGTGAAATTGGAAATTATCTGTTCAGTTGAATAAATGTTCTGGAATGTGATTATCTATATTCTGTGCGAATTCGGTGAATTTTCTTTGCAGGAATTTTTGTGTAAATTCTGTATACTGCCGTTGTGCTGCCCGATTTTTGGGTAATTTCTGAAATGTCCGAATTTCTTCTGAATTGAAATGCTATGTGATTAAGCTATAAAAAGGGAGTTATAAGGGGCCTGAATCCTATGAGATTCAGTTAGTGAAAGGGGAAATCTGAAATGAGCTCAAATCTGAAATCTGATATCTGTTTCGTTCCGGATCCGATGAATTCTGTTTTGGTGCTATAAGCACATCTGTTTTGGTGCCGTGAGCACAAAGGGAGACATAAGGGGCCTGGATCCTGCGAGATTCAGTCAGTGTCTGGGAAGGGAGGCATAAGGGGCCGGAATCCGTAGAGATTCCGTCAGTGTCAGGGCATTTAGCTATATGTATCTGTTCTGTTCTGTACGAAATTGTGATTCTGATATGATATGCTCCGTACGATTCTGATTTCTGAATTCTGATTCTGACTCTGTTGATTTGTTCTGATATGATCTGTACGATTCCGATTCTGATTTGATATCTGTCCGTATACGTTCTGATTTCCGATTCTGTTCCGATTTCTGATCTGATTTCTGTCTGATGAGTTTGGTTTTGGTTTCTGAGAATTTAGATTGGTGGTTTGTTGCTTTGCTGAGCTGTTGAGCTCACCCTTGCTTTCTGGTGGTTTTCAGGTTCTGGGAAGGGCAAGGAGGTCCAGGATTAGTTTCAGAGTCTGATCCGATTAGGTACTTTTGTACTTGTTGATTTTTGTACAGTCATGGCTTTCCTGTTCTGTCTTTCTTTCTGTTGAAAGCCATGTACTGTTCTGTAGATGATTATTTTGAGGAAATGAAAAGATAGATGTTTTGTTCCGCTGCATTTGATGTTTTTAGTAGCTCTGTTGTTCTGTGTGTTTTCTGTTGAGTTATGTATTTGGGAAGTTCAGTTCAGCAACCTAATCCAAAGCCAGATCCTGGAGAAGCAAGTAAGTGTGCGCTCGCCGCGATCCGGCTCGGGCGGGATCCGTCCCCGTCGGGTCGGGTCGTGACACCTCACCTCCTCGACCACCGCCGCCGGAGCTCTTCCTGCCGCCTGAAGACGCCGGAACTCTGCCGGATTTTCAGAGAACGCTAGGAATTCGCAGGACTTTGTGAATTTAGTGGAAGAAAACAAGTTGTATTCGGATAATCCCGACTTGTGGGACGAAATCCGCCATTTGTAACCTACGAAGATACTAGTGGAAATTTGCAACTGGGCAAGGCCCCGTGGTTTTTCCCATTCTTGGGTTTTCCACGTAAAAACCCTCGGTGTTCACCCTCTTTTCTGTTTGTGTGTTAAACTTACGTGCAACGCTCGGACGCGAATCTACAGAACTCTACCGCCGCGTATTTTCTGACACACAACAGTTTGGCGCCGTCTGTGGGAAACTTCTATCCCGCTACTTCAAATATTGCTACGATGGTGAATAGACGCAGCAATCGTTTGGTTGGAGCTTCTCGCTCCAACTCTCGCCAGTCCAGAAACTCTTCTATTAATCATAGACGACCAACTTCAGTATCTTTGCACCCCGGGGGGCAAAATGCTGCCGGCGAAAGGACTTCCGGGCCTTCTTTGGAAGAAAGGATTCGGAAAATGGAAGAATCTCAGGACAAGATTCTTCAACTCCTCCAGGAGAATCGACAGCCGGAATTAGCGCGACAGGAGGAAGCCTTCCTCCCCCAAAATCCACCACGGGTTGAGGATGTCCAATTTGGACATCCTCAAGCGGAAGTTCATCTCCCCCCACTTAGAAGATTTCCTCAGTCTCGACAGGATAACGAACTTGTCGATACGGCAAGCTCTACACATCCTCCGCCTTCAATTCGGCAACATCGCATTCTACCAGATCTCCCTGAAAACTCTACTCAACCACATGGAGCAGAGCTTCCTCACAACACCCTGCGTCATGAACTACGAAAATTAGTAAGGGAAGAATTCCCTCAAGGAGATACGAGACAAATTCTCCGACAGAGAGACTTTCAGGAATCTTCACCTCTAACTGAGGCCATACTGCAACACCCAATTCCGGCTAGATTTAAGCTGCCCAGTATGGAGTCTTACGATGGGACATCCGACCCGTACGAACATATCGACCATTACAGAACCATTATGCACATTCAGCGAGCCTCGGATGCTCTCCTCTGCCAAGTCTTTCCTGCCACTCTCAAAGGACAGGCTCGCACATGGTTCTACTCACTTCCATCAGGAACAATCCCTTCCTTTGTGAAATTAGCGAAAGCTTTTGTCGAGCAATTTGTAGCTAACCGAAGGATTGCTAAGGATTCCTCCCACCTCTCGGGAATCCGTCAAAACGAAGGGGAATCTTTAAGGGAGTATTTTCAGCGATTCTCCACCGAAGCTCGACAAATCCCAGGAGTAGATCCTGAACTTTTAAGGGGAGTCTTCCTTGGAGGTCTTCGCCCTGGCCCCTTCTACTCGGCACTTATGCGCGACACCGTTCCATCATATGCCGATTTAATTCACCGGGTGGAAGCACAAATCTCGGCAGATGAGGCTATAAACGCCCATAGGAAACAGTTCGAGCAATCTACTGGAAAACGCAAAGGAGCACCGGGAACGGATAATTCCTCCTCGCAACGAAAGAAGCAAGGAAAGAATAATCTGCCCCCAAGGCCTCCATTGCCCCGACGGGAACCTCGACAAGAGAAAGAATACACTACTCTCAATACTTCTCGAACAAATGTGCTAATGGCTGTTCGAGATCAGGACACGGTAAAGTGGCCACATCCCTTGAAACCAAACACCGGAAATCAGGATCAATACTGTCATTTCCATCGAAGCCGTGGTCACGCTACCGAAGCTTGCAGACAACTGAAGGAGGAGATTGAAAGGCTTATCCGCCAGGGGTATCTCCGCCAGTTTATTCAGAATCCTCCTCCCCGAGAGGAAACTCGACCTGCTGGGGGGCAAGAACGACAGCAGAGGCCACCAGTAAACAACCGAATCGCAGTTGGAGAAATTGAGACAATAGCTGGAGGCCCCCTGCTATCCGATAAAATCTTTTTAGCTGTGGACAAAACTCCAACCCTAAAGAAAGCTCGTATAGATCACTCCATCACTTTTGATGATTCCGACTTGGAGGGGGTAAAAACCCCTCACCAAGATCCGCTTGTTATAAATGCAGGGATAGGTGATCCATGCTACAACGTTAAGAGAATTCTTGTAGACAACGGCAGCTCTGTGGACGTCTTGTTCTACTCCACCTTCCTCAACATGGGTCTCACAAGAGAGAAACTCCAACCCGCTGCAGGACCCTTATACGGGTTCGATAATCGACCTGTACGAGCAGAAGGGATCATTAGTCTCCCCGTTGTACTTGGAGATTTTCCCCGGCAATCCACACACTCTGTTCAGTTCATTGTTGTAAAATCTGACTCAGCTTACAACGCTATTTTTGGAAGGCCACTCCAATCAATCTTTGGGATCGTCACCTCTATCCCTCACCTCAAATTGAAGTTCCATACTCCAACAGGAATTAGTGTGGTACGCGGAGATCAGCAAGCAGCACAAACCTGCTATCTCAGGCAGGTTAGAACACACCCTGCCGATACTCTAAACATAGAGGATTTTGATCTCCGGAGTGAGGACATACCTCAGAGAGCTTCACCAGTAGAAGAACTCACCACTGTATCTATCTCTGAAGAACAACCTCAAAAGACAGTACAGATTGGATCGCTTCTCTCAGAAGACGAGAAGAAAATATTCACAGATTTTCTGCGAGAAAATCAGGATATTTTTGCATGGAGTCCGGCGGATATGCCCGGAATTGACCCCGAAGTAATTGTGCATTCCCTTAAGGTCAATCCTGCAAACAAACCGATCATCCAAAAGAAGCGAAATTTTGCGCCCGATCGACAGCAGGCAATCGAGCAAGAGGTTGACAAACTTTTGAAAGCCGGTTTCATACGAGAAGTGCATCATCCTAACTGGCTGGCAAACGTCGTCTTGGTTCGAAAAGGGAGCGGCGCATGGAGAATGTGCATAGATTATACTGATCTCAACAAGGCTTGCCCAAAAGACAGCTTTCCCCTTCCACGTATCGACCAGTTAGTCGATACCACTTCTGGTCATCAAATGTTAAGTTTCATGGATGCATACTCTGGCTACAATCAAATCAAGATGAACCCGACCGACGAGGAAGCAACAGCATTTCAAACAGACAGAGGACTGTACTGTTATCGGGTAATGCCCTTCGGGCTCAAGAATGCCGGAGCAACCTACCAACGCCTTATGAATAAAGTTTTCAAAACTCTTATTGGGCATAACATGGAGGTATATGTCGACGACATGTTGGTAAAGAGCCTCGAAAAGTCTCGACATATCTCCGACTTGGAGCAGTGCTTCCGTCTGCTAAGGCGTTACAACATGCGACTCAACCCCACCAAATGCGCCTTCGGAGTTGCTTCCGGAAAATTTTTGGGTTTTATGGTAACCCATAGAGGAATTGAAGCCAATCCTGAAAAGATCCAGGCATTAAGAGATATGGTGCCTCCAAAGAACATCAAAGAAGTCCAAAGGTTGAACGGGAGAATTGCAGCATTGTCACGCTTCCTGGCGCGTTCAGGAGACAAATATCTCCCTTTCTTCAAAATACTCAGAGGTGCCCGCAACTCTGGTTTTCAGTGGACGGACGAATGCCAAGAAGCTTTCGAACAGCTACGAAAGTATTTGGCCTCCCCGCCGTTACTTTCCAAACCAACAACAGGAGAAAAGTTGTATTTATACATAGCTATTTCAGCCCAAGCCATCAGTTCCGTCTTAGTACGGGAAGAAAATGCTACACAACGCCCTGTTTATTATGTCAGCAAAATCCTATCTGAAACGGAGGGGCGTTATCCCTTAGCAGATAAAACAACATTGGCGTTGGTTTATTCTGCCAGGAAACTACGTCCCTACTTCCAAGCTCACTCAATAGGAGTTTACACAAATCTGCCGCTGAAAAGTATTCTGCAGAAACCGGAAGCATCGGGTAGGCTCGTCAAATGGTCCGTAGAACTTGGCGAATTCGACATTCACTACTTGCCTAGACCCGATATAAAATCTCAAGCACTCGCAGATTTCGTGGTTGAATGCACCGTCCCAGCATCTGATATCCAACTGGATACTTTGCCTTCCCCTCCGCGCTGGACGTTATATGTTGATGGGTCATCAGGAAGTTCTGGCGCAGGAGCTGGAGTTCTGCTAATATCTCCACAGAAAATTACTCTTGAGTACGGGCTCCGACTCAAATTCCCAGCAACAAATAACACGGCAGAATATGAAGCTCTTATTGCTGGGCTAAAACTAGCAATCGATTGTGAAGTACAGAATCTGATAATCCACACCGATTCACAATTAGTTGCATCCCAAATAGAGGGGGAATTCGAGATCCACAATTCACAACTAGCTGAATATTGCAAGATTGCAAAACTGCTTTTAACCCGAATAGGAGAATATCAGATCATACACATTCTCCGAGAGCAAAACGCGAGAGCAGATGCACTTTCGAAGTTAGCGACATCAACGACAGGAGACACCTACAAGAGGAAGCATATTGAGGAAATCCACTTTCCTAGCATTCAAGGTCCATGGGTTATACAGTCAATCAACGAAACGATAGAGGAGTCCTGGATCAATCCCATTTTGTCTTTCTTACAAAATGGGATACTGCCTGAAGAGCCCATGGCTGCAACAAGACTTCGTAGACGAGCATCGAATTTCACCATTATTGGTGATGAATTATACAAGCGCGCTTTCACCGGACCATATCTGAAGTGTCTCCCACCTTCAGAAGCTGATTACGCGCTTCGAGAAGTTCATTCCGGAGTATGTGGCGAGCACCTAGGAGGAAGAGCTTTGGCCTATAAAATCATGAGGCAGGGGTTCTATTGGCCTACAATGAAACAAGACGCACTGGAGTTTACACGAAAATGCGTGAACTGCCAATTGCATTCCAACCTCACCCATACTCCAGCTCTAGAACTTGCATCTCTTCAAAGTCCCTGGCCTTTCGCACAGTGGGGAATCGACATAATGGGGCCTTTCCCTATAGCCACAGGACAACGAAAATTCATCATCCTGGCTGTAGACTATTTCACAAAATGGGTGGAAGCGGAACCCTTGGCAAAAATCACTGAAGCAAACGCCAAACAATTCTTATGGAAGAATATAGTTTGTCGCTTCGGTATTCCAGCAAAGGTCATCACCGATAATGGGACTCAATTTACTGGAAAAATCTTCACATCTTTTTGTAAAGACTTTCACATTCAGCTCGTCCACACAGCTGTTGCCCATCCTCAAACAAATGGGCAAACGGAAGTCACAAATCGAACAATTTTGAAAGGGCTGAAAACACGCCTAGGGAAGGCCGGGGGGCAATGGGTTGAAGAACTCCCAAATGTCTTATGGGCTTACCGCACCACCGCCAGAACACCTACAGGAGAGACTCCGTTTAACCTCTGTTTCGGCACAGAAGCTGTCATACCAGTGGATATAGGGGTCCCGAGCGATAGAATTCAGACATTTGACTTCAGTAAGAATGAAGAAAAACTCAGGACTAATCTAGACCTCCTCCCCGAGGCAAGAGATATAGCCTCGCTTAAGACCGCTGCATACCATCAAAGGATCGCTCGTCACTACAATCGAAGGATAAAGCCTCGGACTATCTCCATTGGAGATTTAGTTCTGCGAAGCCTTGAAGCTGCTGGAAAAGGCCCTCAACGAAATAAGCTCTCCCCCCTATGGGAAGGACCATATTTAGTAGCAGCGATGATCAAGCCTGGAACCTTCAAGTTAAAAGATGCAAATGGAAAGACGCTTCCCCGAACTTGGAATGTAGACAACCTTCGCAAATACTACCAGTAGAAGATTGGTGTCACTATTTGTTATGTGTAATGCCGTTTGTAACTCTTGTTTTGCTTTGTAGCTATGCATTGTGTTTTCTTTAAGGTTTTTGTACGTTGTTGTCGAAGAACACTCGTTTTTGTATCCCTAAGTTTAATAGGGAATTATCGTGCTGTTACAGTAATGTGATGTTTACTTTATCATTGCATCGTCTCCTCTATTCTGAGTTTCCTTTTATGATTTGAGAAACACGCAACATATGTAGTATCTCAATCAAAAGCGACTAATCCCAGGGGGATCCAGTCCGACCTCTTCCACACAGGTTATAATCATCAAGCAAATGCTTTGATTAACAACCTCGGATAGGTCAGGGTATCCCAAAGCGGATATCTCTCACATTCATGCAGATTTGAAAGACTTCCTCAACACAGGAGTTAACGTATATAAAGAAGAAAATTGTCTTTTTTATATAAACCCACGAACATCAAGTACATCATCCAAAAATACAGCAGAACGTGAACAATGGAAACACACGAACCATCATCACAACAAAAGCAAAAGCGACATAGAGAACATCAAAGCAATTCTACAGAATCTCAAGGTCATCATCGTCGTCCTCTTCCAACGCAAAGATCCTTTGTAAATCACTCTCCAACTCTTCACCACCAGAATCTGGAGAAGGATCACCAGAAGCTTGGCTTGGAGTCAACCCCTCAATGTCCCCTCCATTTCTGCGTTTCACGGCACGAACACCTTTCATAAATCCTTTGATGAAACCATCCTGCATGAGCTCCTCTTCTAAGGCCTTTACCTCTACGTCGTAAAAATAATCGCGGGCTTCCTGGACTTGATCCTCGATAAAAATCTTAAAGCCATAAGATCTCTTGAACTCCTCTACGGCCGAAGATGGCGACAATTGAGCTGTCTTCTCCGACAATTTGTTCAGAAGTCTCTTATTCTCGGTCTCAAGAGCTTGTATATTTTTTTGTTGTTGGTTGCTTGTTGCCTCTGCCTCCACTAACTGTATATGCAAACGATCCATCCGCTCATTCTGAGAAGAAGATGAAGCAATCTTGTTCGCCAATTCCGCTCTACATCCATCAAGCTGACTCTCCACAGATTCCATCGCTTTCACCCTGCTGCCGTATTTCTTCTTATATTCTCCCTGGAGGTACTTGACCTTCACAAATTCATCGTTCCAGACATCTAAGACTTTATTCGCCTCGAGGAACTGCACAAGAAGAAGATAAGTGAAAAGTATGTCCTCGAAAAAATGCCAAAAATGATAGAAACAAAAAGAAGGACAACTTACCAAGTCTTCAAGCCGTCGACGGCCGATGCACTTATGTTTCAGCACATCCTCGGGGATGTATATTCTTGACGGAGAAAAACGAGGGGCCTTCCCGCCGGCCGTAAAAACTTCGCCCGACTTCTTCTTTTTCGGCGTATGTGAATCTCCATCACCCTCGGGTCGTCTGGACTGAGTTATCGGGGCATCTGAGACTTTTGTGGATATCTTCAGTTTCTGTGCACCTGACCTCCCTGCGTGAGTGGATATTCCCACCTTAAATAAATACTCCTCGTCCAAGCACTTGCTAAGAGAACGCATCTCGTAACGAAGAGCTTCGTTAGTAGGAAGCTTTAACATGCTCAACAGTTCATCCGCTCCTAAATGGAGAGGAGCGGGCAACTCCTTCAACGTTCCCCACTTCTCTTGGAGACCCCAATCATTCTGCACGAAAAAGAAATCACTGATCCAGTCTTTGGCTGGTTCCCGAGTGCGAACCTCCAACCACTTTGACCTAAAAGAAATTCGACCCTGTGCGTCGATATAAATACGCCCTATCCGGGATAAGCAATCCACAGATAACACCGCTCCACGTTCTCTAAAAAATGCAATCAGGCCCACCACCACCGACATGGCCCGATAGCAGAATTGAGACAAACTCAATCCACAAGCCACCAGAATGTCCACCAGTTCAAACGGCAGCGGGAATCGCAACCCCGCCTTCAAGCTAAACTCGTACACTGTAACATATCCTCGAGGAGGGTTGCAGGCGCGCTCAGATCTTGTTGGCACCTTCATCACCAAGTCGTTAGGAAAATGATATTTTTTCCTAAAAGAGATAAAGGAGTCTTCTGTAATAGTGGAAATCACGTCGTCGGCTTTTCTCGTCTTAGAAGTCTTCTTTGAACCCTCTGGACATGCTGTTGGATGATCTTCCACGACTAAAACATCTTTAGTAGAAGCACGATCACCCATTTTTGCTTCGCGAGAATCCACCAGGAAGAAATCCCGCAGGTTTCTGCACGCAAGGAAGGGCGTTATTCGAGTAGGAAAAGATTCCAACTCGTAAATAACGGGAGCCTCAAACGTCAGTAAACCGGAGGGGGAGGAAGGAAATCCCGTAGGTTTCTATCGCCAGTAAACCGGAGGGGAGTGAAGGAAATCCCGTAGGTTTCTATCGCCAGTAAACCGGAGGGGAGTGAAGGAAATCCCGTAGGTTTCTATCGCCAGTAAACCGGAGGGGAATGAAGGAAATCCCGTAGGTTTCTATCGCCAGTAAACCGGAGGGGAATGAAGGAAATCCCGTAGGTTTCTATCGCCAGTAAACCGGAGGGGAATGAAGGAAATCCCGTAGGTTTCTATCGCCAGTAAACCGGAGGGGAATGAAGGAAATCCCGTAGGTTTCTATCGCCAGAAAACCGGAGGGGGAGAAAGGAAATCCCGTAGGTTTCTATCGCCAGAAAACCGGAGGGGGAGAAAGGAAATCCCGTAGGTTTCTATCGCCAGAAAACCGGAGGGGGAGAAAGGAAATCCCGTAGGTTTCTATCGCCAGTAAACCGGAGGAAGAGAGAGAAGAAGAAGAGGAGAAAGGGGAAAAGGAGATTCCTCACCTCCTCGACCACCGCCGGAGCTCTTCCTGCCGCCTGAAGACGCCGGAACTCTGCCGGATATTCAGGAGAACGCCAGAATACTTCCCAACTTGCATGGAATGTTGAAATTCTTCCCAATTTATAAGAGGGTTCCCTCCTGACGCCGAAACTCCACCCAAGTGAAGCCGGAGTTCTCCTCTGCCACCAAAGACATCGGACTTCTACCCGACGTCGGACCTTCACTCTTCGCCAAGTTTCTACCCGACGCCAGACTTCTACCGATATCGGACTTCGCTGGACATCTATGCGAAGATGTATTTCTTTCCATTGCTGGACTTCTACATGACGCTGTTATTCTGATCTTCGTCATCAGACTACAGTCCTTCCGACCTCCGTCGCCAGCCGACTACAGTCCTCCTGACTTATGTCGCCCGCCGACTACAGTCTTCCCGATATCCGTCGCCCGTTGAATACGGTCCTCCTGACTTATGTCGCCCGCCGACTACAGTCTTCCCGATATCCGTCGCCTGTTGAATACGGTCCTCCTTACTTATGTCGCCCGCCGACTACACTCTTTCCGACCTCCGTCGCCCGCCGACTACGGTCCTCCTGACTTATGTCGTCCGCCGACTACAATCCTCCGTCGCCAGCTGACTACGGTCCTCCTGACCTACGTCGCCCGCCGACTGCAATCCTACTATCAAAGAGAATACGTCGATAATAGTGATTCTTTGTATTTACATCATGTAATGTACTCTATAAGATGTACATCAAGCTAAGGCCTTCTCCCAGGGAAGGGCCTCATTTGTAATCGACTGCAATACTAGTGGATTCATTCAAACTGGGCTAGGCCCCGTGGTTTTTCCCCCTTTTACAGGGGTTTTCCACGTAAAAATCTTGGTGTCTCATAAATGCTAGACCCTCTCTCCTTATCTGATTGCGTGCCGGATTTTCGTACAACGCTAAGACGTTAAATATGATATTTCTCTACCGCCGCGAATACTCCTGGACGCAACAACAATGACATTATTTTTTCTCCAACTGCATCCACATTATCTGTCACATGTGAAATATATTAGATTCATGGAGATTTTGATTTCTTTTGGGGCAATTTTTTTTTTTTTTTTTTTTTAAATAAATTTATATTTTTATATTAAAATTTTATTTTAAAAAACAGTAATAAAATCTACCTTACTTACAACGTGTAAGTGATGCATTGAAATCGTCAGCTTCATTAGATATGCACTGTATTCGCGTTATTGCTTTATATCATTTGATCTTTTTCTGTCATTCACTGAGTAATATTTGCATATTATTTTTTGTTTCTATGTACTCATCATATGTTTATTTATTTATTTATGTACTCGTCAATCGTCATACGTTTTTCTTTCTTTATTTATTTTTTTAATTTTTTATTTTATCATACGTTATTTTGAGCAAAAGAATATCATTTATGTATTCTCAGAAGCATTATAAAACATTTAAAACATCATAGAAATTATGCTCTTTATAATAAGGAAAATATTTTTCAGATTTTATAAACGGCATCTCAAATTTTCAGCTTCTATGTGCACTAGGGTTACAAGCGAACCAAACGTTCGACGAACTACTCGTTGTTCAATTCGATTAAAGCTCGTTCGTGATCGTTTAATTAACTAGCCAACAAACTTGAACAATATTTTAAATACTCGATTCTTAAATAAACAAGCTTGAACACTAATGTGTTCAGCTCGTTTATGTTCGCGAGCAACATCAGTTGATGTTCATGAACAAGCTCGATAAAAAGCTCGATTCAAGTTCGATTAAATATAAAAACTTTAATTGTACCATAATATAATATAATTATTTTTTATTAATAAATTTTAAAGTAATAAAATATTGTTAGATTGTTTGTTAGAATGTTCATGAATAAATTTAATGTTTGCTTGTTCAATAGTTTGTTTGTGAAATATGTTCACTAACATAGCTTGTTTAAAGCTCGATAATGGGATGATCATATGTATGATAATCAATAGATCATAATACATGGTGTATATATATATATATATATATATATATATATATATATATATATATATATATATATATATATATATATATATATATATATATATATATATATATATATATATACCAAAAATTGCCTTGACTGAGCACGAATCTCAAGACATATTTGATTAGAAGCTTTCAAAATTTAATGCGAGACCATCCGAATTCTAATCTCAACAAACTTATAGTCAAACTAAACGTATTGGCTAGACGAACACAACGACATAAAAATAGGTCCAATGTGAGCCCAAATATGGGCTTGAAACATATATGAAAGCTTCAATATATTACATAGATGACCAAATGATCTCCAAATATGATATTTTTATAGTCGAATCGAGTGGCTCGACGAGACGAATCTAACAAGCCTAAGATTGCCTGACCATCGTTGTTGGACCTCCATCCAACCATAGTTGTCGAGTCTCCACTTGGCATTCTCCATCGGACCTTCATCGTGTAACTACGGTCCCACCTCCGTCTCTTGCCGACTACGATTCTTCCAAAGTCTGTTGCCCACCGACTATGATCCCTCTGACCATCAACGCCCAACTATGGTCCTTCGACCTTAGTCGCTTGAACACAATCATTCCAACCTTCGTCACCAGCCGACTGAGATCATTTTGACCATCGTCCCCCGACTATGATTTTTCAATCTCAATCGCTTGAATATTGTGCTTCATGCTTATGTAGCCTACCATATACGACCTTCCCGACCTTTGTTGCTCATCGACTAAGATCCATAGACCATTATCACCCAACTATGACCCCTCTGATCCTAGTCGCACGACTAAGGTCCCTCTGACCTCTATCGCCCGTCAACTTTGATCCTTAAACAACTTTTGCCTGACTATGATTCATCCAACCACCATCGGCTAACTACATTCCTTCCAACTAAAGTCCTCGGATCACCATCACTCGACCACGGTCCCTATGATCGTGGTAGCCCACCGACCATGGTCATCTGATTTCAATCCATGCAACTTCAGTCGCCCACCGACCATGGTCACCTGACTTCAATCCCTACAACTTCGGTCGTCTAGCAATCATCCTTGCAACTTTTATCAGAAGTCTACTATAGTCCAACAAACGTTCATCGCCTAACTACGCTCCCACTAACCTTCGTTGCACGCTGACTATGGTTCATCCAACCTCCTTTGCCTGCTGACTACGATCCTCCCTAATCTGTAGCTCATCGATTATAGTCCCTTTGACTACAGTCACCCGAGTATGGTCATTCGACCTCAGTCACCCGACTACAGTCCTTCCAACCTCCATCGCTTGCCAACTATGATCCTTCTGTTCTTCGTTGCCCTCTAACTATGGCTCCTCTGACCATCATCACCCGACTACGATCCATCTAACCTCTGTCGCCCTTCAACCACAACCTTTTGACTACAGTCCCCCAGATTTTAGTTGCCTGACTTTGGTCCCTCCGACCTCTTTCCCCTAACCAAGATCTCTACTACGGTTCTTTGACCACCATTGCCAGACTAAATTCATGCCGACCAAGCAAATATGCCAACGATCTGTTGCGGAAGGGATTTCACTATATATGGTGAGATTTGCGAAAGTTAAAACTAGTGCTAAGCTATAGCATTAGATATAACTACTTCTACATACTAATAGAAGTGATAAGCGTTACAATATTTCAGTAATTAATATCATTGCTATACAAAACCAAAGATACATAAGATATTATGAAGAATAATTCAAGGACCATTCATTCAAGCAAAGAAGCAATCACAAACAAAGACATTAAAGAACAACTTTCATTATGATCGATATAAAACATATAAGATCATTCTTCAAGATCGGCATTTACAAAACAAAAGAGACATAAGCAATTATGAAGAATTTGTAACAAATAAGGCATTTAATTTACAAATTTAAATGATTTCTCAAACTACTGTTCCTTCCCCCCCCCCCCCCCCCCCTCTCTCTCTCTCTCTCTCTCTCTCTCTCTCTCTCTCTCTCTCTCTCTCTCTCTAATTCGGCCTCTTGCCCAATATAATTGACAGTATAAAGCATAGACAAAACTGCTGCCTTAATAATTGAGAAAGTTCTCAAAGAACTATCCTCCTAGCATTCAAAATAATGGAGATGTGACTCGTGGAGAGATTACTCCGTATAAGTATACCTGAGCTTAGTTAAAAAAAGAATGGCATAAGTCTAAGTACATATCAAATTTTACATTACCAAGTAGCTAATATTTTCATCGAAGACAGCCATCACCCATAATCGAAGTTGGTATCTTTACCCTAGCAACTAAGGAGTATATAAGTTGGGTGAATTTATATGGCTTAGGTTGATCAAAATGAGTGGACCTCACCAACTAGACTGCTTAGTTGTTAGCTTTGATGCCAAACAACACCGGACAAGGGGGGTAGTCGCGACTCCGAAGAGACGAGAGACGGACGGAGCTTGAGCTGTAGGAATCGCCGCTCAAAACAATACCCAATAATGGGTATCTTGGACGGGTAAAACCACCTGAAGTTATATCTCAAGATGCAGGAATCAAACTCAAACATTTATTATCTTCTCTACTCCTTTATTACAAAAGTGAGGTGTTTATATAGACAGCTTGCCTACTTATTAGGGCACACACTCAGCTACAAAACAATAGATCGAGATAGAGGAGGTGGGTTTGATTAGCTATAGTACTGGTCCGAATAGATCCACCCGATGTCATCAACTTCGATGATCATAACTTTTAGATGTATGTATGTTGTTGTTATTAATTTATTATTGTAATATATAATATAATTTAAGAAAAGTTATATATTCTTTATTAAATTTAGATGAGAATTTGATTATTAATAGAACACAATGGATAAAAATGATTCATATAGTCAACATCATATAGTATGATAAAAATTTGATGTTGTTGTTATTATTGTATTATAATGAAATGCA
Organism: Dendrobium huoshanense; assembly: GCA_016618105.1. Taxonomy (NCBI): domain Eukaryota; kingdom Viridiplantae; phylum Streptophyta; class Magnoliopsida; order Asparagales; family Orchidaceae; genus Dendrobium; species Dendrobium huoshanense. The sequence continues at coordinate 38,116,385 of CM028350.1, read as the reverse complement.
AGAAAACAATTCAACTATAATTCAAATAAAATAAAGAGGACTACGAAAGTAACCTTAAGTGAGCTTAGGTCATTGAGCTTGATCAAGCAAGGAGGGAGCTGGTAGGTGATTCAACAATTAGGAATTCGACCGGGAAAATGAAGAGGTCCTTAATTCATATTTATTTGATAGAATCGTTTCTACTATTAGCGGTTTTATCTGCTGGTTTATTAAACCGCTGTGGTTTAAATGGTTGCAGAGAGAGAGAGAGAGAGATGCAAAAGCTTAGGCAAGGGAATTAAGCAGCCAGCAAGCCAACGTATTCCTCTTTTAATACTTAACCGTTGGAGATAACTAAGAATAAACACAAAAAAAATCAAAGCTTAATAAGTCAGAATAAATAATGAATAATAATCAAATAATATAATGAAAATAGTTTACAATTTTAACTAATATTTCCTTAATTAACTACAACAAAGTAAACTTTAAGCATTTCATGGATGACCCAAATACAACTTAAAGAAAAAATAAAGCTCAAGATTACAGTTTTATTTGGAACAATTTTCTTTCTATTTTTTAAAATATTTTTTTAATACAAAAATTTTTAATTCTTGAAAAATTTTGTACTGAAAAACTACTTTTGAAAACAGTAAAAAACTGTTCCAAACGAAACCTAACTTTCATGGGCAAAGAGCAATGAACCACCGGGACATAGCTACCAGCACCTGCGAAATATATCAGCTGCTACCATCTTAGCCCAAGCCCTTAAGATCTCCTTCATCTTCTCTTCATCATGCATTGGCAGCCTACCCACCGTCAATGCTTTAACTGCCTCAGGACAAGTTATAATTTTTCCTTCATCTCTCTTCGTTCCATTCTCCTCATGACTTACAATGAGATATTGAGGAGTTTCCTCTTCCTCATCTCTGTGCTCAAAGAATAATTTCAAAGCCATGCTTTCTCTCTTCTTTATTTGCACGACGAGATATGAAAGTATTTATATATATATATATAAAGTGCACGAGAGTTTTGTGCTCGGATGGAAATGCTCCTCGTTGAATATATATTTAGAAAAAAAATGAAAGAATTGCGTTTTTATAGCTAAGAATATGCTTTTCGCTTCCCTTTTTCTTTGAATATTATTCGCTTTTGTGCACTTTGGCCCTTTGGCTTCAGGCTCTTATTCCATTTGATGAAATCCTACAGTCCTCATCACGGGAAAAGAGCGCAGTGTTGCCATGATCTTGCTGGCTTTTGGTTTTATTTATACATATAAACACATAAAATAAATTAACTCGATTTAAGCTCCGTTTGAGACAGTTTTCTTACTATTTTTTAAACTAAAAAGTTGCTTTCAAAAACAATAAAATGCCGTTCCAAATAAAAAGTATAAATACAAGTCGAGCGAGCTAGCAAAAATAAGATATTTTTATCTCCAAATTGATCAGATCAGCCGGTATCAAGCTAATTAATAAATTTACTGAATTTGTTTACCTTGATCGAAGGAAAGCTGTTTAAATGGGTAGCGATCGATTTCAGAAATAAGTATGCAGTCTAATCGTGGGTGTCAAATAGGATGGTCATAATTACTTCAATCCGTGATGATTTATTTGTCATGTATTTAACATGATTGATATTTGTGGAGAATGATGTCAGTGATGACAGTCTCTCAAATCGTCTTCTGCTTGAAGAAATTAGATCAGCAAGGTTGACATATTATGTCGTCATCACTATTCATAAGTTTTTTTTTTTTTTTTTGGATAAAAGGGTCTTCTCCAAATTTCATTAAAAAAAAAAGAAGATACAATCAAAGCCTACAAGATGGCAAAGCAAAAAATACAAACTATTATTTGCAAATTAAGGAAAACAACATAAAAAAAAAAGTAGCTAAAAAATTAGACATTATGAAGGTTGCAAGAAAAAAGAAAAACCAGTGAAGTAGACGAACAAGAAAGTCGAACTCAAGAAATGACATGAGGCTTCTTGCAACCATGCACCCAGAAGCCAGGCAAAAATCATATATTGGGGACAGCAAACCACAAACCAAATTGAGAATAATCACAAATGAAACAAGCATCATTACACATAAAAAACAAAGGCCATCGATCAGAATGAGAGAATGAACCACCATGGTTTCCAGCAATACAAGGCCATCCAGGGGGTGTGCAGAAAGCAACATTATCATTGTCTGGATCACCAAAAAAATGCCCAGAAACGAAATACACAACATTCATAAGAAACAGAAAAATGAAGAGGAGGCCTATCATAGAGAACTACTTCTTTTTAGATTTTCTCTTACGTCATTATCCACCGCCACGAGAGAAGGCTTGATCAATAATACGCTCAAACTATAAATCTCTTGAAAATCATTCACACATGCTCATCGAAATCTTCCCAGCCACCCCCAAGCCCGGAAGAAGGACTTATCCAGCCAACCAGATTGAACCACACTAGTGTTATTCAGCGTCAAAGCTAATTAAGCTTTCAATTCAGCATTAGACCTAATTGAAAATAGTACATCAATAAAAGCCACATTTCCCTTCGTGACCTCATAAATAAGTGACAAAGCTAGTCCCAATGAAACCAAGGGTGAGTCATGTTCCAAATCGTTAGATAACTCATTCAAAACAACCTTGTTAACGTCACCCACTTCAATGTTAAGGCCATCCACAACCTAACAAGAATCCTAAACAGTTTCACCACACACTTCCATGTTAGCATAAAAAACAACAACTATAATGGGAGGCTCATCCTTGCCCAAATCATCACCCACACCAGTAACAAAAGGGGGGTCCAACCCATCAAAATGACAATCCGAAAGGTCATTAGAAAAATACATGGATTTAGCAGCAATCATGGTTTAAAATTGCGCAATATGAGGCTCGCCTTGAGGCCCGCCTTTGCGCAATTCCAGTAAAAAATGCCTCGATGCTTACGCCTCAACTTTTTTTATTGAGGCTTGCGCCTCAACTTGGTTGAGGCTCGTCTTGAGGCCCGCCTCGTCTCACTGGCAAGAGGCTTACGCCTCACGCTATATTTATTAAAACTTACATAAATATTAAAGTAAATGCCCAATATTGGACTCTATAGGAGAGGAGGAAGGGAGAGAGAGAGAGAG